>OY282397.1:8377835-9592754 GCA_958295455.1 Coleophora deauratella | reverse complement strand
TTTTTGAAAAAAAAAAACATTTTTATAACAGTCTAGAATGGTATAAAATATTTTTATTAAATATTTTATACCATTCTAGACTGTATTTTTTAAGATTAATTTCTATTTTTATAAAATAAACACTTTATCTGATATGAAACAACTTTTCTTAAGACTTTTCATTAATTTCAGTCAGATATAATACTCTAATAAGAATTTAGGAGGCTTTGACCGCTCCGCTTAGATCGCTAGACCAGCGTGCATTGCATATTTAGAAGTTGAGTGTTAAAATATTATAATTTCAGACAACTTATAAGAGAGATGCTACCTCAAGATTAACTAATATCGTCTTTAGGAGTTAATCGAGTGTAAATATCAAAAAATCAACAAGTAAGACATGCCTGTCGTTTGGCAGCAGGGTCCACGCCCGTCGTGGGCTCGTCTACGAATATAAGCCGAGTGCATCCCATCAGTGCGACAGCTGTGCTCAACTTGCGCTTGTTGCCACCAGAATAGTGGCCCACCTTTATTAAAAACGTATGTTTATATTATACCGGATATGCCAGCATTATATTTCCCTTATATGTAAACAATAACTAGCATACGGCTAATTACTGAAATACTAGCTAAACTCTAAATTATAATTCACTGCAATGCAAGATGCACACACTGCATAAACCACCCTAGATGGATTTTTTTTTTCTTCAAATGTAGATCCTTTAGTGAGCAAAATGAGATGTTAAAGTTTTTATCGAAAATCGAATTTCCAATTCTGTAACCAATACTTTCATCATTTGAGTTACTTTTTAAGGCGCTAAGTATAGCCAAATCGCAATATTCAATTCAATTTCTTGAAATAATGGTTAAAGCTATCACCATGGAAAAATATATAACATACTTCAAACAATGAAAAACAAATTGTATTGAACAGAATCATAAAAATCACAAAAACTTTGATGAAAAAAAATATCCTGTAGACCCTGTATTTTGCATTAATTGCAAATTCTCTCGGAAACACAATATTTGTTTATGTTGAAACCAACACACAAAAATCGGTCATTTTAATACCTTCAATTTATCTTAAACGAATTTTTTTTAACTTATTTGAAAGCCAAGAAAAGTAATAAAAACATCGAAATCTCGAGAATTTTGCGTTCGGCCTTGACGTAACCGCCGCGATGGTACCCACACTGATCTGAACTTAAAATGAGTAGGGCGTTACGGTCGATATTATGTAGTCATGCATCAACCTGCTCAGATTGAGTGTACTTCGCGCCTTAAGATCCGTGAAAAACGATATTTTGTTCTATAAATGTTTGAAATACCTAGACGTGACGTTATCGTTTTTCGGCGTAATTGAGCGACTAATTTCATAACTTTTGTTCATAAAAATTTAAGATGGGATGATAAACAAAACAAATATGGTTTTTCGAAAAATTATAGGATAGAAACTACAAACTGGGTCTTCTATTCATCGTATTGGACAACTTTTGTTCGACAACTTTGCTAGAATTGTTTAAAAAATGAAACAATTAAAAAAAAATCGTAATAAGTATGCAAACTCTATTTGCACAATGACGTCATCGTTTCCAATGTCATTTTTGACATTTGATAAAAAGTAACTCAGATGACTATATTATCAATCAACTACCCTATTGTCAAATGTAATGTTAACGCGCGGAGGACGCATATACCCTCTTATCTAGGTGCTTGACGAAGTCCAGTGCTTGCGCAAGCGACTCGATAGTGGCAGCCGCGCGTACCGGCTGGATGCCGCGCAGCTTCGAGAAGAAGCGCAGGTTCTCACGACCTGTCATCTCGTTGAACACCGCGTCGAACTGCGGGCAGTAGCCTGGGGATACCACATGATTTATTTAATCATCATCCGTCAAGACGAAATAACTTATAGGTAAAGAGTGTGTTACAAGGTTACATAATATTAAACCTATGTAATAACAATTTCACTTGATAAAATCATGGAATTCTGAAAAGTGGCAGCTACAAATAATTTTAAAACATATTATCTTGAACACAAATACCTGCACTTTAATATACATCAAAAGAACTTAGACCCGAATTATTATAGGAAAAAACAGTTTACAACCAAACAACGCAAAGTCATCAAATAGACTTGATGATAGAATTTTTTATCAAATTTTTACCTAAGTTAAATTAAACTAGATAGAAGACTGAAAAAAGTAGATACTGACCTATTTTCTCGTAGACCTTAGTGATTTCCGTCTTAACGGAAAAGCTACAAATATAAGCGTTTCCACAGGAAATCCTCTCATCTCCCATCAGCATTTTGAACGTGGTTGTCTTGCCGGCACCATTCACTCCCAGAAGACCGAAACACTCGTGTCGACCAACAGCTGAAATGTGTTAAAGTGTTTAACTGTTAGTGATCTTTTTAATGCTATCTACGACCCAAACAGAACTGATAGATACATACAAGATACCTCCGGCTCACTAAACTTTGTTGTTATACTCACTGAAAGACAGCTGATTGACGGCAAGATGGTTCTTGTAGTACTTCGAGAGGCCAAGGGCCACGAGGCTGACATTTGCTGGTGGAGACGTTCCTATTTGTCTAGCGTGATTCTCCTCATCCATGACGTCTTCGTCCAGAGTATCCTCTACAGGTGGTGGGCAGTGTTCCTTATTAAATATCTGCGTAGTGATATAAAAGTAAATGTTAATGTTAAGTTTACATAACATTGAACAGGTATTACCCACTTATTGTAACATTAAGAGATCTTAAACACCGAGTGTCATCAATGCAAAACAAAAATTACACATTATTAGGTATGTGATAACTTAAACTAATTGGATAGGTTATTTTCTATAGCACATACAGGATGTCGCAGAATTGCAATTTGATTGATCCATTCTGGGACATCCTGAATACCCATATTTTCACTAAACAGAAAAAACAAATGTCACCGAAAAAACTAAAATAAAAAATATCATTCCCCTCTCCCGCCCCTCTTATATCTGTATCTACGTTTTTTCATTGTTGTCTATGAATAACTTAATGAATTACCCTCCAAATATTTATAATTTATATTTTTAACCTTCCTATGAACCCGGAACTCCAGTAGCATGAAAACCACCCACATCACAAGACTCGTCACCACGATGCACAGAAGGTACCGCATCACCCCCGGTTTTTCCCACCTCCAATATGCGTCCTCGGGAACTGAAAATTTGAACAATTACACAGGGCCTAACTGCAAAGTTGTATTTTCCTTATAAGTAAATTCCTCACATCAACAATAACATCTCAATAATAACTTTCCCTAAGACGCTCACTGTCAACTCGCAAATAATGGACCACGCTGAATACGTTAAAAACAACCGAGTTCAATCGCAACAACTCCAATTTTGCTATGTTTTTGTTGATTTTCTCAAAAACCGCTGAATCGATTTCGATAAAATTTATATGGGATCACCTGTGAAGTATACTTTTAAACAAAAAAATAATTTTCCAAATCGGTTCAGGCGTCTTCGAATAATCGGTGACCATACATAAAATAAAAAGATTCCGACGAATTGAGAACCTCCTCCTTTTTAGGGTTCCGTAACCAAATGGCAAAAAACGGAACCCTTATGGATTCGTCATTTCTGTCTGTCTGTCTGTCCGTCCGTATCTCACAGCCACTTTTTTCCGAAACTATAAGAACTATACTGTTGAAACTTGGTAAGTAGATGTATTCTGTGAACCGCATTAAGATTTTCACACAAAAATAGAAAAAAAACAATAAATTTTGGGGGTTCCCCATACTTAGAACTGAAACTCAAAAATTTGTTTTTCATCAAACCTATCTATGGATAGGTCTTCAAAAATGATATTGAGGTTTCTCACATAATTTTTTTCTAAACCGAATAGTTTGCGCGAGAGACACTTCCAAAGTAGTAAAATATGTGTCGTCCCCCCCTGTAACTTCTAAAATGAGAGAATGATAAAACTAGAAAAAATATATGATGTACATTACCATGCAAACTTCCACCGAAAATTGGTTTGAACGAGATCTAGTAAATAGTTTTTTTTAATACGTCATAAATCATAAACCGCAAATTACCTTTCATTCAATCAACTCAAATATAAAAAATTTAGAGTTCAAGACATGTGTGATTATGAATTTATACGGAACCCTCGGTGCGCGAGTCCGACTCGCATTTGGCCGGTTTTTTTGAAGTCGGTTAAAAAATAATTTGCAATTCGAAGTTCATCGGCTGAATGTCTTACTCGAGTCCCGTACGGATTCCTTGGAGAATGTTGTTCTGTTTTAAGAGTAGATTGTAATTATTGAGGTAAATAAAATTTTGCAGTAGTATTTGCTAGCCCTAATAGGGTCATTGTTTTGACAATCGTTATGCCTACATTGCACTTACCACAGCACAGATTGGGAAGGCTTATGCACATAGTATTCATGGTGCACTCGACATTTTGGGGCACCGTATGGGTGACATAATCGCAGAGCTGCATACATACCCACCTCTGTTTACCAACATCATTCTGTAACCTATAAAGAAGTAGACGTAATTATTATGCTATTAACTCAGCTCCTCTACTTAAATGTTGCTAAGCACTAACTTATTCAAACACGTTCGTTTGTAAGCTGAAAATTGATTAATTAATTGGTTGGTTGATAAACGGTATAAAAAATAGCGCGATACCACAAAATAAAGAAACATTACGATAATTGATAGCTACCAAAAAAATAAAAAGCCACTTTGTTTCTGTAATAATTAACCACGCTGAATACGTTAAAAACAACCGATTTCAATCGTAACAACTCCAATTTTGCTATGATTTTGTTGATTTTCTCAAAAACCGCTGAATCGATTTCGATAAAATTTATATGGGACCACCTGGGAAATATTTTTAAACAAAAAACCATCCATGAAAGTGCTAAACTATCTTTTGGAAATGGCGTCTGGCGCAGACTTGGTTAGACTGAAGGCTGTATCTCGGGCAGAATCCGGTGCGTGGTTACATGCATTACCGACGCCTAATTTAGGCACACTTCTTGATAACGACTTAATGGGGATGACTGTGGCTCTACGCCTGGGCTGCGATGTGTGCGAACCTCATATATGCATTAACAGCACCAGTGTGGAAGCCAATGGTCATCACGCCTTGAGTTGTGTCAAATGTGCAGGAAGGTTCCCGCGACACCACGACGCTCTGAACGATATTATTCGCTGAGCTCCGTTTATAATATTCCTTGTCAGAGTGAACCTTCGGGCCTGAGCCGTACTGATGGGAAAAGACCCAATGGTTTGACTTTGGTCCCCTGGTGCCTCCTATAGGATGCCACCTGTGTCAGTACTTTCGCTCCAAGCCACCTAAACCTGACTATCAGGACCCCTGGCTCTGCTGCAGAGCTCGCTGCGAAACGCAAGCAGAGATGTTATGCCCCTTTTAAGAAGGCATATTTCTTTGTCCCGTTCGCTGTGGAGACCACTCGTTGCTGGGGATCGGAGGCAAGAGATTTTGTCCGAGAAATAGGATGTCGAATTAGGGAAAGAGAGGTTGACCTCCGCTTTGGGACCTTCCTGATGCAAAGGTTGTCCATCGCTATTCAGCGTGGAAACGTTGAATAGCGATGGACACCTTTGCGTCTGGAACGTCTAAGGGTGGATGGACTCTTTGACTAACGAAGCCTTGTGGTGGTTTTTTTAAATATTGTATTTTAGTTTGTATATTTGTGATTAAAGATGTATCAACAGTTTTATACAATTTCCCGCAAAGTATTTTAAACAAAAAAAGAATTTTCCAAATAGTTTCAGGCGTCTTCGAGTAATTGGTGAACATACATAAAAAAAAAAGATTCCGACGAATTGAGAACCTCCTCCTTTTTTGAAGTCGGTTAAAAATAGCTCGATACAAAAAGCGTAGCGCAACGTTATGGTCGTAGTTTTGTTTTGATGTTACCGTTTAGTTAGATGAATGACGAGTACAAAATCCCCCAGTTAACGGAACCTATACCAATTTTGTTACAACTTTTAATTCTGTAATAAAAAGCAAAAGTTTGAACACTCGGCAACACGCGTGACCAGGTAACTCTTATGATCAATTGTTTTTTTTTTAAAACAGCAGAAATAGATGATGATACCTCACAGCGGTTAGGTAACTGTAGAGCGGAAACATCTGCAAGATCTTGTCCATTACATTAGCCAGATGTTTGGTATTGAGCTGTGGCGCCTCCAGAGTTGTTACGATCTGTTCGCCCATGAACCCTAGCGGACACAAAAAGATCATAAGTGAACAATGTCACAGATAGTAATTATAGCCTCCTTCCAGGTCCCTGAATAAATAAATGTGGCTTCTTCTCATAAAGCTGAACACCAATTTTCGAGTTATGTGACTTCTACTGTCTGGACTGGGTGGCAATATTTTTTTAAGTTATGTATGGAGAGTTCCACTTACCGATTTACAATTCTGTGGAAAGATTGAAATTTGTATTTCTATTTCAGAAAAGTTGTAAAACAATAATTGTTCAGTATAATATGTAGAAGCACCAGTTAACGGATCTTTGTAGAACCCACAGAATAACATTTAAATAAAATATAACTAACGGAAACATTCGCTACTATATGCCACCTATGTGAATTCAGCAATAGCCGTTTCGTTTTTTTTTTTACAGAACATCAATAATATGTAATCTTCTACTAATTCTCTCTGATCCACACTTTGATATATGAATTGCTTTGTATACTACCTATATTATATATTTCTTGACTACGCTTTACTTACCAAATAACAGATTCACGAAAAAGACAACGACGAACCCAAGCTCCGGCGTTTGGAAGCAGTAAGAGAGGACGTAGACGATTGGCAACATGGCCAGAGCGTACAACATCGCGGTTATATACATGTGACCTGGTGAAACAATTATTTGTACAGTTTTTAGGCGACTACTAAATGTAGGTAAATCTGTTTCATTATTTCTAATCGGTGTAGTTAAAATGAATTGATGGATTTTGGAAAAAAGAAGACGAAATATATAATAATTAATTGTTAATAAGCCATATCGTTCCTACTGCAGGGGCACGGGTGTCTTCCCATGCACCGGAAGGTTTGGTCATACTCCACACACAGGAGCCAAGTCCACATTGGTGAAGAAATCAGTTAATAGGTGGTACAAATGGTAGTTCAAGGTCATTCACCATGCCTATGTGACAGATATGACATCACATGACATAGATGACTTACCAAAGTCAGACACCGTTTTCAGACCGACAACTTGGAAAGCAACGCAGGCCAAAGGAATGAAGACGCTAACGACAAGAAACCACGTCCAGTCGAAGACTGCTGCACTGAACCACATGGTCGCCGGGTTAATGCCCGCAGCCTTTTGCAGCAGCTTGGCTCGAGAGGTGCGCTCCTGCAAACAAATATGACAATAACAAAATAACTGAGGTAATAGAATCGCAACATTTTACGAAACTCAGGTCAAAGATAAGTAAGTTCATAAAATCATATATTCCTAAAGGTACCTTAATGTAGAACATGATATAAACTGCGCTAATAATTCCAACACTGATGCCGATTCCAGAGGTGAGATGCGTAGACAGGGTGATTACTATCACTTGCATTTGGCTCTAAAACAAACATAACTCTGTGGTTTGACAAACAAACCAACCAAATCACAGTAAAAAAACACAGATCTTTTACAACCGCTACAGAAGTGATGAAAAAACTTGGTCTGATATTATGTTTTTTCGACTTTTATAGTTTCTTATTTTCTATTTTTCCGTACCATCAGGAGAGATGATGTAAAGGGCTTACCAATTGAGGGTAAAAAAAAAAAACAAAAAAAAATTAGTTTTCCAATCAAAGTTCTTAACAAACTTAGAGCATATAATTTCAATATAACCCACCTGATCTTTGTAATGAACCTTCAGTGGATGGTTATAAACCCTAAGTCTGGCGTCGGGTTTGTGCGCACGCAGTAGGGCATCATGCACCGTGGCCAGTGAGACAGCAATGTCGTGGTAGCCGAAATTGCTGAACCAAGCCGTGGCACTGTCGTCGCTAAAAGTAGCCCCGATGAACACCTCAGTCCGCATCTTGTTCATCTTGATACTATCTGACGCCTGCACACACAACAGTTATAGCTGTTTGCATTGTAGCTTTTAATTTCAGTATATTTGGCCCATTCAATGTAGCAAAAATAGGCAGTGTAAACAGAAACCTACTATATTTATGTTGCTTTTTATTTTCATATCTACTATCGAATAGACAACTAACGACATCTTGCACTTCGCTTCGCGTAGGTTGATGTTTTTATGTAGACTAAATAAATAATTACAGAGTTAAAGGTGGTTGCGCAACGGTAAGAAAAGCATACGAAATCACATACAAAATTGCCAACATTCACTGATCATAACAGGTATTCAGTAAATATCTATAGAAATATATAATAAGTAATAACATAACCTAAATAAAAAGTTTATTTGTCTAGTATAAACACACATACATACCTGTTTGCAATATGATTGTACTTCTTTGGTAATTTCTGCTTTCTACTGTCTTGTTTGTTAACTGACGGTGGCTCAGTGGATAACGCTAATGACTACTGACCTGAGGGGTCGTGTGTTCGTTACCATCCAGGGCAAATATTTCTGTGCAAAGCAGATTTGTTGTCTGGATGTACTATATCTGTACATGTATTTATTTAAACGTATCTATGTATCATATCAATCTTTAGTTCCAAACAATAAGTACAGGGAGTCCTAGTAGATCAGATGACCGTGTGTGATTTGTCGCAGATATTTATTATATACTGCGGTGTGCCTAAATATACTTATTTCATTCTTACTTCTTTATTTCTATTTTCGGACATGTAAATATGAAAAGTAGACATGCATAGTTACCCTTTCCAAATAATAGTCATTCAGCGAAGTACCGTTAACGACGGTGAGACTCATTGTAGTTATCTTTGCTGAGGAGTATATTGTTTGATAAGCTGCCGTTGCCTTGGCTCCAAATGACGAAGGAAGAGTGCCGTTGAAGTTCAGGAGAGTTTCGGTCATCTTAAATCTACGAAAAAAGGCATATTTTAGGCAGATTAATGCTTACTCATATTATAAATGCAAAAGTTTTATTTATTTGTTAGTCTTTCTTTCACGTCGCAATGGACTGATATAATAATAACAGTTATATATGTTATGGACCAAGTGATTAATGGGGCATTACACATAATGCCCGGGCCTATGAGAGGGCAATGTAATATTTATTACTGAAGTAATTAAATTGCCCGGGTATTATACATAATGTGTAATTGTGTATCATCTATTGGGCAGAGTAATAAAAATACATACTTTATTAATATTATTTTTGTTTCCGACATTAAATCAAAATTAAAAACACAAATAACATAGAATCTTCGTGGCAAGGTAGGGCAGGAGAGGGAAGGGGGCGCAGTGTGGAAGGGGGGCAGGAAGGGCAATGGAGGGGCAAGGGGCAAGGGGCAGGAGGGGCAAGGCGGCAGGAGGGGCAAAGGGGCAGGAAGGGCACGATGTGGGAGGGGCAAGGGGGCAGGAGATATAAGATACCCCTTGATCCCTTCCTTGGTTTCCCTTAATCCCTTCCTTGACGCCCTTTGATCCCCCATTTCATAATTTGTATTTATTAGAAAGGGGTTCTACTTGTAGAATTCACTAGTTCTTAGCAGTTAAAATAAAATGACATTAAATCAAATTAAAAATATAAGCCAAATAACAAATACTAGCTGGGAGACCGAGCGTCGCTCGTTCAATCAGAGTTTTTATAAACTAGGATAACTTGTTTAGTTGTGAGATAAGATATATTTTCTATGAAACATTTTGCATTTTTTATGTTCTAGTCTGTAGTGGCCTTCTAAGGGACGAAAGGACAAGCAATATTTGTTCTGAAAATATCTATAATATTTTTTATAATTTGATTTTATTGAAAAAAATACATGCAAATTAGGTATCCTTTTTTTTATAAAAAAACATAAAAATATTCAATGATACGTAATATTAGAAAGTTGTTCATCATTTATTATGATATTAGTCAGTAATATCAATCGGTTTTGGCGACTTTTTAGAGATTTTCTTATTGCAAATGTTATCAACGCCATCTAGTTGAGTTTAGAGAAAGCCGTGGAAAATTCCCTGTTGTCAAACACGGGGCAGGGCGGCACAATCAACAGGTATGTAATTCAATTATATGGCGAAAGGTGGCGCTATTTGTCTCTAAAATACAAAATGGTTAAAATATATTTTTTTATCACTCTTAAGTCTTTGTATTTATTTACATAATATTTACATAAGTTCACAAAAAATAAAAAGACAAAAATACTATAAAGTCTCATAGGTGGGATTCGAATCCGGACCTAAAAGCAGCAAAACGTAAGCGAATGGCACCTAAACCGCTAGTCCACCAAAGTACTCATAAGCAATGGTTAAAAATTTCCATTATTGCTGTGTCCTACCGGGGTCATATGAGCTCTGTTATTTTTATTATCCTTCTTGTAAAACCATATGAATGCAATAAATAAATTGAAATTGAAAATAAGTATCATATGCGTTCTCCTATAATGTAATTTCGCTCATATCTCCCTTAAACGATTTTTTCGAAGATAATTCCCTCATAGATCGATTTCTGGTGATTTTTAACCCCTAATCCTAGATTTCCGTCAAAAAGTTTCAAGCCGTTTCGCCGAAATCGTCGGGACACTAAACTCGATTAATAGTATATCATTATCAAATTGCCCGACTATCACGTAGCAATATTCATAATGACCAGACAATATGATAAATAATGATGTTTAGATAATAATTAATCATTTTGCCCGATGTAGCCTGTCATTATTCATAATACCCTCATTAATCACTTTGTCCATAACAAATACACTTTAAAGTGTAGAGACCCCCAACTTTAGATCACAGACATGCACCCCGCTCCGAGCGACGATATAAAACTTATTTGCTTTAGATATACGAGTAAGTATATATATTTTTTTTAATTTATCAGAGTAATGTTTGACCGTCCTGATATTTTAATAAAGGTTTACGGTTAGCGCTATGAAGCAATTTGTAACCTCTAGAGCTAGACATCCGTAGAAAAAAAGGCGTTATTTAAGTACTTAGTCATATGGAATACCAACCCATTTTTTAGAGTAAGCGGCCTTCTCTGAATAGTTTCCTCGATGTGTACGGCGAGGCGCATGACGCCGAGGGTGCCAGTCATCAGCAGCACCGGCACCGCCAGCTGCAGCAGCAGCAGCTGCCAGGACCGCGTCCACATCAGCCACAGCTTCATCCAAACGGCAAGAGCATGCTGCCACAAAAGTGGGAACCCCTCCTTGCGCTCGTCTTTGCTCACTACAGTTGAAAAACCTTAATTGTAACTGGATGGACTGAGGAATGATCATTTGCAGTAGTTACCACGCAAAAGCATGTAAGTAAAGTACTTATATAAGGTCTTACAAAATCAGTTGAAACTATTGAAACTGGTGCCTCTACTTATGAAACTAGACAACTTTCTCCGAGAAACCCATTGTCGATTCGCGAAAAATTTTATGGACTTCCCATACTAAGTTGGCCGTTGGCTGAAACGTTTGAAAAGTCTTTTTTTTTTTGAGAATTCACTATAGACTATAGGTTCCTTGGAGAAAGATGATCAGTTTCATTAATAGAAACTGTAGTTTAAGTAGTTTGAACTGTTTATTTTTTTACAATTTATAGGTCATTCATGACACCTATTCTATAATCGCTTAATTTTGATTCTGAAAATTCAGGGTTCTTCGCCCAACCCATGTCGTCCCCACTGCTAAGGCATGGATCTCTTCTTAGAGTAGGTTAGGCCATATTCCAAACGCGAAATATGCGTAGCGTAATTAAAACAGTCTTTTTGCTAATGCTACGGGTCCTTGATTACAGTTATAGTAAATTTCGTGAATAGCATCTACAATTTGCCGATTTTCGGGAAATTCAGAACCTATACTTATTTCAGTAAAGTTGTAGAGCCAAAGTTGTGCAGTTCGGGGATTAGAATGACCACTAAAAAGGTTTCCTGTTTATTACATACATACTCGTAAGTCATACTAACAGTGTAGTGTGGAAACCTACATTTTTCTAACGAGGTCGCGAATATGAGGTTCGAAACATTAACATTAGATATGTCTGTTGAAGATGTGGTGGACTGGTCAGATTCTTCACTCTGTTGTGTGACGTCAGCACCCACACTGAAACAATAGCATCCCGGCATCAGATGTAAGCCTGAGGTATTTCGCACCTTTGTCTTACCAACACTTTATTTTGAGTCATGTTACTTGAAATAAAGTTTAAATTAAATAAATAACCTAACCATATAAAAAAACGACTGCATTAAAATGTATCCTATGTCAATTTGGGGATCAAGACGAATCTAACGACGCCTCTTAAGCTAAAATCCATCAAGCCGTTTAGGCTACAGAACGTGCCAACAAAGAAATATACATATAGTTCATTCCAATCAAAAAAAAACAAACTGTTAACAAACCTAGTAGGTAACTGACGTTCACATGTGTCAGTTCTATAGTAAGTTTGTTTACCTTTTGCTTTTTCTTGATTGGAACAAGGTTTACATACATACATATACACTCCAAAAACAACCCTCCTTCTGGCGTAGTCGGGTAAGAACGTTGGCCCTTTGAACTTACGACATAAAAACATCCTCCAGTGTAGTCGCCACCAAACCGTAATTTTTAAACTTTATTGTATGCTTATTTGATTCCAAATCCGTCAACATAGCCTCAAAGATATGTGAATATTCGTTTGTTACAGTGTAAGCAACCTCAGATCCTGAAAATAATTTATCTTTTCAAATAACTTCCATAATTTTTTTCTCCCTCTTATAGTATAGCGATAGCTTAATCAACAAAATAATAGCTAACCCAATAAATCTAACACACTAATAAACAAAGGAGTGTTATACATATTGTAAGGAGGCATAAACTGTTATTCCTTTTATTACGAATCTTAGCGAAAACATACCGTATTTCCACAACAATGTTTCAATGGAAACCATTGAAACAAATGTTTGAAACATTTTCAGTTTCATGAGTGTAACCCGCCGTAACATTTTCCAGGAGTGATCGTTTCCGTAATACAAATTATGAATAACTCGTTTAGAGAAGCTCTACTATATCTAAGCTATGCTTAGCAAGCTTTTTATCTAAGCTTACCGCGATCCTCTTTGACAGTTATACCCGGAATATACTGGTCGATCAGGCGGGTACAATCCTCACTATCAAACTCCGCATCCTTTACAACAGCAAGCGTATAGCCGACGCCATAGTGGTGCTTCAGGAAGTATGGGGAACCGACACACTGCAGGCGGCCCGCCGCCATGATGGCCACGCGGTCCCCGAGAATGTCTGCCTCATCCATGAAGTGAGTCGTCAGGATCATGGAGCGGCCTGACGAGGTTGAACATCAAAACGAGACACTTTAATCTATCGCAGTCATTGCATGTACGTTGGATGTTAATAAGCTAAGCTTGTATCGTGCAATATTTGGGATATGATTTTTAATTAACAGAAATCATCAGAAATGAGGCGATAGGTAGGAGAACTAAAGTAACCGACATAGCTCACAGAATCGCTAAACTGACCTAGCAGTAAGCGGGGCACATAGCTCGTAGAACAGATAGCAGTTGGGGCAGCAAAGTTCTCGAATGGCGACCGCGCACCGGAACACGTGACCTAGTGAAGGTTACCGGAAGCCGCTGGACGCGGGCAGCGCAAGACCGGTCAGCGCGGCGGCGTGGACATTATTGGGGGAGGCCTTTTTTCAGCAGTGGATGTCTTTTGGGTGATGATGATGATTCTAAATATGAAGGTTAGAAATATATGACAAGATTGTCATTGGCTTTAGGTACCTAATCAAGGTATTCTCAATAATATTTCTATATCAAATGCTTGCGTAACCTCTCTTCTCCTTCTGCAGCAGGTCCCAGAGCGCGCGGCGCGAGGCGGGGTCCATGCCGGAGGTGGGCTCGTCCAGCAGCACCACGCGCGCCCCCCCGCACAGTGCGATGCCCACGCACAGCCGCCGCTTCTGCCCCCCTGACAGACCCTTTGCCTTGTAGTTTCTCTGTTTGTAAGTCAAAATAATTTAACGCGTTTTATGTCCAGTGTACACTATATTTTGCACGACGAAATAGCTCCAAACGTACAACCATTTGCAGAAGAGACAAAGTTACAAATGTGAATAATTTGTGACTACAGAACTCCTAATAGGTACATTTTGTGATTACATCCAGGACCCACACGAAAGAGGCCACGTGGCCATGTTTTTCGAAGATATTATTTATTCAATTTGTCCTCAAAAATAAAGAAATGATAAATTCGCCTAGAAATAGTACCTATTAGAGTTGCACCGAGTACTAGTTTACTACTCGGTACTCGGCTTATTCGGCACTTTTATTAATACTCGTACTCGGTCGAATAACTCTGTTCACGAGTACTCGATTGAAGTAAAGTAATATAGTTTGGATAGATAATAAAATGAAAACAAGCCTGTTTATTAAATAATGAGCATGAATTCAAGAAAACAAAGGTGAATTATAATGAATTAGGATGAATAACATACAATCTACGACCACCATACATACATATATGCTGCGGAAGCTTTGTTCAAAAACAGATACAACATTAAAAAGAGTATATGCATTAATTTGACAATTGAGTACTAATATTTGAAATTAGCAAAAAGTTAAGATTCAGGAATACAAGACTCTCTAACCGTCTGTTCTTTTTTCTTTCGAGCGACGAAGGAGTAAGAAAGTATTGTTATGGCAAAAAAAATACTTAAGATTTTGATGAGGATCGATTGTCTTGCACTAATAGAACTCAAAAAACTTGAAAATAAAAGATATATGTGGGTGTGCGCCAATATCACTGGACGGCTTTGGATGAAATTTTGATTAGGTTATTTTATCTCCATCCGTTTTTTAGGGTTCCTTAGCCAAATGGCAAAAAACGGAACCCTTATGGATTCGTCATGTCTGTCTGTCTGTCTGTCCGTCCGTATGTCATAGCCACTTTTTTCCGAAACTATAAGAACTGTTAAGATCTGTTGAAACTTGGTAAGTAGATGTATTCTGTGAACCGCTTTAAGATTTTCACACAATAATAGAAAAAAAACAATAAATTTTGGGGGTTCCGCATACTTAGAACTGAAACTCAAAATTTTTTTTTTCATCAAACCCATACGTGTGTATCTATGGAATAGATCTTCAAAATGAAATTGAGGTTTCTAATATCATTTTTTTCTAAACTGAATAGTTTGCGCGAGAGACACTTCCAAAGTTGTAAAATGTGTGTCCCCCCCCCCCCCACCTGTAACTTCTAAAGTAAGAGAATGATAAAACTAAAAAATATATATGATGTATATTACCATGTAAACTTCCACCGAATATTGGTTTGAACGAGATCTAGTAAGTAGTTTTTTTTTAATACGTCATAAATCGTAAACCGCAATTTACCTTTCATTCAAGTTACAACGAACTACAATAACTTTTATATTACTTATGTTACTTGCTGCTACGGAACCCTTCATGAGCGAGTCCGACTCGCACTTGGCCGCTTTTTTTATCTTCATAGGGATGTGGTGAACACCCATAACACAAGTTTTTAAACTTAGCATGGGTGTGATCCGCAGAACAATTCAACGAACATAAGAGCAAAAAGATGTAATGTATGTGTTTATCTTGTATAGTATTGTAACAATGTACCCACTCTTATTTTTTGAAATAAACTATTTGTATTTGTATTTGTATAGACATTACCGGCTTCCGAAAACAATCGCTCGCATTTAGTTAAAAATATTATAATTGTGTGTCACACGTTGAAGTCTTTTGTGTGAGCAGCGAAGAATCGAAAGGTCACTAGAGAAAGATATCAACGAGACCTACATTACAATTTGTTTTGCTATATAAAATTATATTTCGTACACATATTGAGATAGGTTACCAAACTGCGGTAGTAGCTACTCCAAACGAGAAAACTTCGTTCGATAGCTCACTGCCTTTAAGGGATAAGCCCGCCTTTGTACATCCATGTATTTTTTATAATTTTTTTGTTAGAGTAATCAGAAACATAAACAAATTATCAAAGAGCCGAGAACTCGGTTTGGCAAAATTTAAACCGGTACTCGGTTACTCAGTAAAACTTGAACTCAGCGCATCTGTAGTACCTACCTACCTATCTTGTGTTTTCAAAATTCGGCTACAAGTTACGAGAAATCGTAGCATTGTCGTAGCACATACTAAAATAGTAGGCGGAATCAAATATCTACATCGGATTTAGTCAAAGATACCTTTTTCGGAAGATTAAACGTGGCTCCTGCTCTCTACAATGAAAGAGTCTTTCCAATAAACCCTTTTAAACTCTCAAAAAATGTTTTACTTCCCATACTAAGTTGCCCAAAAAGCTGACTGATTTGTATAAAAAGAAATGTTTTATCTGGGGATTTTTTAAATATTGGTTTGCCATGAATATCATGCATGCAAAGAGAGTTGTCTGCCGAAGTATGTACACCTTAAAGACTCGAATTTTGAATTTTAAATTAGTACAACCTACTCTCGTATTATACTCGCAAGTACCTTATCTTGCAATTCCAACTTCTCAATGAGCGTGTCTATCTCGTCTTCCAATTGCCGCCCCGTGAACCCCTTAAGGCGGGCGAAGAATTCAAGATGTTCGTGCACGGTGAGCTCGCCGAAGACCACGTTGTGTTGCGGGCACAGGCCGACGTGCGCGCGCGCAGCGCGGCTCTGCGCCGCCATGTCGTACCCGGCCACCATCACCGAACCGCTCGACATCTTCACGTTACCTGGCCATTGCCACATTAATGTCTTTGGCCATATTTATTTGTTCAACATGTGAGCAAAGTTATTTTTCACCTCTCCAGCACGAAAACGGTGCCGCCTTTGGTCCCTAAAAACTCGCAGAAAAAAGTGAGAAAAACTGATTCGAATTTCGAACACCACCTTTTGCGCGGCGCTGAAAAAAATATGGGCGATGGTTCGTTCAGAAACTCATTTTGGCCTAGCGATTTAACTCAAAGGCACAAAATGTTGTATGTTATTTAATAAAATTTTGAGTTTACGACGTAATAATTAAAATAAATATTTACTACTAAACATTAATATCGCTTACTTAAAAATATCATGTTTGGTTTTCATCTTAGGTTTTCATAAAAATGTCAAGTAGCACAGTTTCCAAATGCAACCTCTAAATTAAAAACATTTCAATAAAAAAACTATATTGTCTCCAAACAAAATTTAATCAACTACGTTTTTACTTTTCCCGCTGGTCGAGGTGAAAAGTTGTATGTTTCACACGAGAGCAATTTATTTTTATGTCTCGTGCCTTTAAATCACTCACTGTGCTCATATACGCGCCTACTGCTCAGTCTTCCGAAGAGGAAATTGACAGCTTCTATGGGAGTCTAGAGGAAACACTGAACGCTATACCAAACAGGGAGATCACTTTGATTCTCGGAGATTGGAATGCTAAAGTGGGAGTGACTAATAGGGACGATCACATTCGGGAGACGGTAGGAAAATTTGGACTTGGCACGAGGACTGTGAAGACCTCTACAAAAGCCAGTCTCCAATCACCAACTGCCTGCTTCAGAGTGACGTTGAACTGGAGCCGCCAATTCTCCGCTCTGAGATTGCAGCAGCTATGCGAGCCTTGAAAGGCAGGTAAGCCCCGGGCCCTGATGATATAACAGCCGAAACTCTGCGAACCACCGGAGAAGCGGGTATCGATATGATACACAAAATCTGTGATCTAGTCTGGCGCACCGGTGAATGGTCCGATGGTTGGACGGAATCGGTTATACTACCCTTGCACAAGGGTATCAACTCAGGCCCTGTGTGACAAACTGCTAGCGGAACGCGAGGACAGTGAGGTGGAGCTCCAAAGGATTTTGAACAAAAACAAGGAGCTAAAAAACGAACTCAGCGAATATGACATCAAGTTTCACGACATTCTTGACCAACGCGACCGGTTGCAAGCCACCGTCTCAACCTATGACCAGTGCAATGACCTCTATGAGGAGGCGCTGGATCGCGTCGGACACCTGGAGCGCGAGCTGTCCGCGGCGCAGAGCCGCGTCGAACAGCTGGAGGCGGAGAAACAGCAGCGGCAACTCAAGGATACTCAGACCCTTTATGATGAGTTGGTTGGTCAGAAGTCTAGGCCATTTGTAGGTATTTGTAATAGCCGGAACAAATGTAAAAAATATGCTAAAATTAATAGATTAGCTAAGAAGTCTACACTTCAGATAAAAAGATATTGTAGTAAATGTAGGTCATCGGACAAACTTAGATCGGAACGTATGGACTTATTAGCTCAATTAGAAAAATATAGTGTTGAGTAAGATAGCTATAAGACCAAATATGACATCCACACATGGAATTTGGAGTCCGAAATAATTCGATTGACGGACTGTCTTACTGAAACGAAACAAAAATATGAACAAGCTGAAAAGCAGATAGATGAACATGTTTTGGCTACCGAAAAGTTATTGGAACTGTGTAGATATAATTCAGAGCGATTTGACTCTCTAGTGAATAATCAACAATGTGACTGCGGCCGGCCAACCCGCACCAGCGAGGAGCCCGCTACAGACCAAAGCGAAAGCCGAGTTTCGGAAAGCTCAGTGTCACCTAGCGCTGTTCCTACCTCGCCTCGTATGACAATAGGACGCACCCCATCTGTATCGATTAGGCCAGAGAAAAATACGATTATTTTCTCTGATAGAATAGGTATAGGTTTCGGACCACTGTTTTCAAATAGCTTTAAAGGTTCTAGGACGGAAAATGGGTGTTACCCCGACGCCTCATTAGACTTTATGGTTGAAAAAATTTGTAATAGCACATTTGATCATTGCTCCTCAGTTGTGTTAATGTTAGGTAATAGTAATAATGTTAAGAAATCGCATGTTAAAAAAACTGTCGACCGGCTTGTGGAGCTAAGCATTGAAAGAAAATGTAAAATTACAGTATGTGCGTTTCCGTATTGTACCAATGAATCGCACGAATATAATAAAAAAGTGTACAATTTGAATTTGTACTTATATAATCTGACATGTAGTCATAGCGACTTTGTATTATATTTTGACACAAATAGCTTTATAAATAAGTTTAGATTGACCAATGATACAATGTATCTGCCTTTTGTACAAAAAAAAGACTAGCTAATTCGTTAGCTAACAGTATTTTACACCGTACCGACTGTATTCAGTCGGTAATTACTTGCTCAACGACGAAGGAGACCGCCGCCGCCGGTGACCGTGACACAGGTATGGCGCAGCCAATAAATGTACTAGATAGTACTAGTACAGCCTGCGATGCCGACGCTTGCGGTGGGGCTCGAACTCCTGATTTAAACTAGGTTCGAAGACAACGAGGAAGCCTAACTCTTTGAAATTAGTTCACCAAAATATACAAGGCTTTCTCGGCAAAGAATTCGAAATAGAATTATTCTTGGAAAAATTACATAGTTTTATGTATAGAACACTGGCTAAAGGAGCATGAAATGATTTTTAGTTTTGAAAATTATAATATGGCGAGTGCATTCAATCGAAAGACTGCGATACGTGGTGGCTCTGCTATATTAGTTAAAAATGCCTTAAAAACTAAAGTACGAAAAGATGTCGTAAGTCTTTCGATTGAAAGTACTGTGGAACTATCTTGTGTTGAGCTGGAGAACCACATCATTATTTGTGTGTATAGGCCCCCATATGACGATAACTTTGCTCGTTTCGAATCGGTAATGGAGGATGTATTAAACATTGTAAATAAAAGCAAAAAATCTGTCATTATAGGCGGCGATTATAATGTAGATTTATTAGAAAAGAAGTCCCTAACGACAAGAACTATTTGTCTTTTCAAGTCGTTTGATTTAGATTATTTATTTTTAGAACCAACTAGGAAAACTGAAACTTCTGCCACTTGCATCGATAACATTTTTTGTAACTGTAGCTATGTAGAAAAAAAAGTAATCAACTGCCTAAGGTCTGATCATAGCGGACTAATTGTCAGCTTTCCTTTCAGGTCCGATATAAAACAAGTTAAAATACAATCGCGGCCTGTCACTGGTAAAAGAATAGAAAAGTATAAAAACGCGTTAAATGACAAGCTGCCCATACCAAACTTTGATAATGAAGCAGAAGCCAATAGTATTTACAATGATTTGTTTATAGTCATAGAGCGAGAATTTCAGAACATATTTAAAACGAAGTCTATAAATATTAATAATAAATTTAAATTTTGTGAATGGGTTACAGCAGGAATTTATAAAAGCCGTCAAACCTTGTTTGAGCTTTATGAGAAAAAAACTTATATATTTGATGAAAATTTCAAAAATTATGTGAAACGTTATTCAAAAATTTTTTGAAAGGTATGCTGCGCAGCCAAATCTAATTACTTAGCCAGAAAGATAAAACTATCTGATAATAAAATTAGACGGTTTGGAATATAATAAATAAAGAAACCGGTAAAGTCAAGAAACACGATAAAGATTTTGTTTTACAAACAGATAAAGGCAAAATAACATCTAACGCAGAAGTAGCTACGGAATTCGAAACGTTTTTTACAAACATTCCACTTAAGATAACTGAGGCCCTGGACTCATCACCCTCATATGCTAAAAAAATATTAGAAGAAAATGTCATTCCTTGTAATGAAATATTCTATTTCAGTGAAATTGGACCTGAAACTATTGTTAAAACTTTTAAATCGCTTAAAGTGAAACAAACTGAAGACCTGTGGGGTTTATCAGTTAATTTAATTAGTAATGTAATTGACGAATTAGCGCCACATTTAGCTTACCTTTTTAATATAAGTATTGAAAGTGGCGTCTTTCCAGATATCATGAAGTGTAGTAAAATTATACCTCTTTATAAATCAGGTTCTAAAAATGAAGCGGGAAATTACAGACCAGTCTCTGTATTACCCATTCTTAGTAAAGTCTTTGAAAAAATTATGCTAAACCAAATGCTACAACACTTTAATTTAAACAAACTTCTGCATAACCAACAATTTGGCTTCACAAAAGGTCGATCAACTACCGATGCAGGAGTAGCACTTATACGAAACATCTATGATGCTTTTGAGGAATCACAAGATGCAGTAGGAGTATTTTGTGATTTATCTAAAGCATTTGATTGTGTTGATCATCAAACTTTGCTTCTCAAACTAAAACATTACGGTGTAGAGGATAGGGCCCTCAGTCTTCTTAATTCTTACCTAAACAATAGGTTACAGACAGTCCAAGTAAATGGCACAAACTCTCTCGGCTCTACAGTAAAAATAGGTGTTCCCCAGGGATCTATTTTAGGCCCCTTTCTCTTCCTTGTTTATATTAATGACTTACCATTTATGGTGCAACATCTTTCAAATATTGTGTTGTTTGCAGATGACACATCTCTTATTTTTAAGGTAGACAGGAAATACAGCAAAATTGACGAAGTAAACAACACACTTTCAGAGATACATAAATGGTTTACTGTTAACAACTTGCTATTAAATGCTACAAAAACGAAAGTTGTAAAATTCAGATTACCAAATATCAAACAAACTCACGATAGTGTAATATTAGATAGTAATGTTTTAGAATTCGTAAATAGTACTGTTTTTCTTGGTATTACTTTAGATGCTTCCTTACAATGGGGACCACATATAGAAACCCTAGCAGGAAAGCTTAGTTCAGCTGCCTACGCCGTGAAGAAAATAAGGCAACTAAAAAATGTAGATACTGCTAGACTAGTCTATTTTAGCTATTTTCATAGTATAATGTCTTACGGCATCTTAATTTGGGGACATGCGGCTGACATAGAAACTATTTTTATACTTCAAAAAAGAGCCATTCGCGCTATCTATCAGTTGCGATCTCGAGAGTCCTTGAGGAACAAGTTTAAAGAAATAAATATCTTAACTGTTGCCAGTCAGTTCAGTACAGTACGAAAACATCATGTATGTTCGTAAGAATTTAGAGTTGTTTCCAAAAAACAGTGACAGGCATAATTTTAACCTGAGAAATAGAAATAATATTGAAGTTGCTTATTCGAGACTGAGTAAGGTAAATAAGTCGTTCATGGGGCAGTGTATAAAATTTTACAATAAAATACCTGCAAAAGTAACAAGTTTATCCGAAAATAAGTTTAAAACTTATGTAAAGAAATGCCTGTGTTCAAGAGGATATTATAAAACCATAGATTATGTAAATGACAAAGATGTGTGGACATGTATAGATCCTCCAGCTCATAGCTTTAGTAATAACATCAATTGTAATAGCTATTAAATTTTTATTTCAAAAAATGTGTTGGGGCGAGTTTCTTTTGGGCTCGACGTTTCTTCTCGCTCCGCTAACACTTCCCGAAACGTTGAGTGTACAAGTTCCGAGTGGTAAGAACTTTGTACTAGGTAGAAAAATATGACGATTTAAAAGTATGTGTAAAGCATCTACTTAAATAAAAAAGATTTTTGATTTTGATTTTGATTTCAAGAAAGGCTCCACTAGAAAATGCGACAACTATCGCACGCTTGCCCTAATATCCCATGCCAGCAAAATCCTTCTTCACATCATAAACAACCGTATCAGGCACTTCTTGGATTGGCAGATTCCACAGGAACAGGCGGGCTTCGTCAAGGGCAGAGGCACCCGGGAGCAAATACTCAATGTTCGTCAGGTGGTGGAAAAATACTACGAACTCGATGCGTCCGTGTTGCTGTGTATCGTCGACTAAAGTAAGGCCTTTGACTGCGTAGACTGGACGATCCTTTGGAAAGTACTCGCTGAGCTTGGAGTCCCTAACCATCTTACTGGACTCATTCAGAGCCTCTACAGTGGCAATCAAGGAGTTGTCAGAATCCAGAGTACAACCTCTAAGCCGTTCAAGTTCGGGAAGGGCGTGAGACAGGGCTGCATACTATCTCCCATCCTGTTTAATGCCTATGGAGAGTACATCGTGAGGCGGACCTGCGAAGACTGGGATGGAGGCGTCACTATTGGCGGCGTCAAAGTCACAAATCTGAGATACGCTGATGATACCACCCTCATCGCCGCTTCCGAGGCCGAACTACAAACTCTCCTCAACAAAATGGAACGTGTCAGTGCCGAGTTAGGACTCGCCATTAACAGAGCCAAGACCAAAGTCATGTTAGTAGACCGGTTCGCCAAACTAGAGCTCACTGGCACCTTAAACCTCGATGTCGTTGACAACTTCGTGTACCTGGGCTCCAACATCAGTAACAACGGTTCCTGCGAATTGGAAATTCGAAGACGCATTGGGATGGCCAAAGGTGCAATGTCACAGCTCGCCAAAATATGGAAGGACAGAAACATCTCTAAACGCACCAAAATCAAACTTGTACGCACACTGGTCTTCTCCATATTTCTCTATGGCGCTGAAACATGGACACTAAGAAAGGCCGATCGCACCCGCATAGACGCCTTCGAAATGTGGTGCTGGAGAAGATTGCTGGGGATACCGTGGACAGCACGACGTACCAACGTGTCAATCCTGCATGAACTCAAGATCTCTAAGAGGCTATCATCCATCTGCCTTCAAAGAATTCTTGAGTACTTCGGACATATTGCTAGGAAGAGAGGAGATAACCTCGAGAAACTAAAGGTTACTGGCAAAATGGAAGGAAAGAGACCACGGGGCCGCAGCCCGATGCGTTGGACTGATCAAATACGTACCACTCTCGTTACCAACCTCCACGATGCTCTGCACATTGCTGAAGACAGAATGAAATGGCGAAAGATCATCACCGAGAAAGTGTTACCAAAGGGAGGTCACGACCCTCATCACTGAGGAATACGACGCAAGGAGGAGGAGGTGCTCAGTAGTCTATATTAGAATCACTCGCTACGCTCGTGATTCAATAATGAATCAAGTGATCGAAAAATAACTTTGCTCACTAGTTGAACAAATAAATATTTTGCTACAAGTGCTGACTTTAAATCACGAACTAGCGAAGTAGTCTAGAACTGAATCAAAATCGTAGCGAGTAATTCTAATATAGACTACTGAGCATAGTGAGTGATTTTAAGGAACGAGACATAAAAATAACAAGTTATAAGCGTGAAACATACAACTTTTCAACTCTACCAAGCGAAAAAAGTTTTGTAGGTTACAGGTAAAAAAAAACGTAGGTGATTAAATTCTCTTTGGAGACATTTAAAAAAGTTTTTTATTTAAATGTTGCGTTCGAAAACTGTGCTGCTTGACATTTTTATGAAAATCTGAGATGAAAACCAAACATGATTTTTAAAGTGAGTGGAATTAATGTTTACTAGTACATATTTATTTAAAATATTACGTCTTTAAAAAGGCAATAGCACAGTTTACAAACTTAAATTTAAATAAATAACGTACAACATTTTGTGACTATTAGTTAAATCGTTAGGCCAAAATGAGTTTCTGAACGAACCATCGCCCATATTTTTTTCAGCGCCGGCAAAAGGTGGTGTTCAAAATTCGAATCACTTTTTTTTCACGCTCGAAGTAAAAAGCGTTTTTGCTGCGAATTTTAAGGCGCCAAATGCACCCTTTTCGTGCTGGAGAGGTGAAAATTATAGTTATAATTCAATTAGCTTTTGCACGCGGTTCCTGTTGAGAGTGCGCAGTGCGCGAAACGCAAGCAGCGTAATAAATATGTTATAATATGTTTATGTCAGAATCTGGTTCTCATACTAGAGGGAATCCTAGTTTAGGACCGGTTGACTTTGATGTGTAATAATTTGTTCCCGCATATCAGTAGTAATTATTATGTGTATAAAATCTATTTATATACAGTATAGAATTTCTCCAAAAAATAACTGTCTGTACGGGACAAGATTATGTTTTTGTGAATTTTATTTAATAATCTTTTGACTGACTCGGTGGCTAAGTGGTTAGCGATGCTGACCTCACACAGGGCAAACTTTTCTGTGATGAGCAGTTTTTTTTTTTATGTGATAGGTGGCAAACGAGCAGACGGATCACCTGATGGTAAGCGATTACCGCCGCCCATGGACACCCGCAACACCGGAGGAGTCACAAGTGCGTTGCCGACCTTTGAAATGGGATGGGGGATGGGGGAATGGGGAAGGGGAGGGGGGGTTGGGCCTCCGGTTGTTTGCTCTGAGTCTGGGTGTATTATATCTATATATGTATGTATTTAAAAGTATATGTGTATATATATCAGTCTCTGGTTCCCAAGATACAGGGAATCCTAGTTTGGGGCCAGATGACCTTGTGTGATTTGTCCCAGATATTATTATTATTATTATAATCTCTCACTACGCCTACCGTGCCTAATACATATATTCTTTGTTACGTACCAGTTAGCATGGATATGGTGGTGGACTTCCCGGCGCCGTTGTGACCGAGTAGCATTTGATCATCGTAAATGTTTAGCGACAAATTGTCCACTACAACTTTAGTTCCATACACTTTGGTTAAATGCTGAAATGTTTATTGCTTTATTAACTAATGAGTTTATTAATCAATACACAAATGAAGTAGCAGAGGGTGAGGCACAAAGTGAGGTGCGGTGAGGTAGAACAGTTGGCTGTTCGGACATTATACTGTTCTCGAGTGGCGATTGCGTACCGGAAGACGTGCGCGCGGCCTGCTGGCGATGGCGGCGAGCGCCGGCCGCGCGCACGAACCGCCACGACAACGCGCCGGCGGCGCGCGCGTGTGCGCTGCTCAACGCGGTGCTCGCCGAGGCCCCGCACTGTTCTGTCTGTGATCTATTTCACTCCAATTTTGCATGCATGTTGAATGAGTGTCAGAGAGTTTTTGAATGGAATGTTAGAAGATAGTACATTCATAGAATGTGTTTTAAAACTAAAGACTGACATGAAATTTATTGACATAAAATTTATAAATTATTATTATCTATTTTGTAAACTAATTTGGAAATTATTAATTTGTTTTTTTTTTTGACAAAATGTTGAATTAATTTATATTAGTACCTACTTTATTTAAATATGTTCTAGTGCATGTTTAATCTTAGTAAATTTTTATTTTATGAAATTGATATTGACGCATTGGAATTAGTTCTGTAATGTCAATGTTTTATGGATAAATAAATAAAGACGTAGCGTAAGCAGCCTCCACTGCACTCGGTGGATCGCTGGATGCGGGCTGCGCAAACCGATCGTTTTGTGGAAATGCTTGGGGAGGCTTTTGTTCAGCAGTGGGACGTCTTTTTACTAATATGATTAGTCAATACACAGATTTTGAGAAAAAACTATGCATGCACTTACAGAAATTTTCAATCCAATATTATGATTTATTGGATCACTTTCCTTAATAATATCAGGACCTTCGTCGCTGGTTGCTGTCATATTCTCTGAAACATATACAGGACGACTTTTTATTCGTTAACAAGCGGCAAATAGTATGTAGGTACATGCTACTCATGAAACTACTTGTGTTTCCCAAAGAAACCTAAACAATACAACAGAAGGAAATATTTGCATGAATTTTAGATTTTTTTAAAGAGAGACTATAAGTCGATTAGATCTCCATTTATAAGTTTCCTTCATATATGAAGGGAAAAAAATATGCAAATATGTTTCCTGTTGTCAATAATTGATCGGCCGATTTGGGAACTTTGGAAAAAGGCAAAAATGTTTTGCTACCATTGTATAGGTATGTTCCTTATGAAACTTTAATGAGTAGAAGGTATGTACATATTTACCGCTTGCCAGCGAATTCAAAGTCACTTTGTATAGGGTCTTCTAAAACCTATAAAAATACGCCTCCAACATTGCTCCTATGGTGAATTCATGTACAATATGTACCTACCTCTCTCTGTAGAAAAGCAGCACCAAAATTGTTTCCGAAAAGGGAAGTACCAGGGCTGAGGCATGCCGGCGGGGCCAGGCAAGACCTGCTCCAGGTACAAGGCAACCATCATGTAGATGAAGCAGTTCAGAAACAGCAACACCACCACATGGCCAAAGAGGAGGCGCCGATTGTCTGTGACTGGAGACTCGAAGAACTGACCCCACTGCATGCCTGGAGGATACTAAGTATATTCAGATATTCCACATTATGACAACGCAGCGTGAGTATTTATTTAAGTACACATTCTTCAAATCAAATAAAATACTCCTTATCCTCTTATATTATGTGGAAGAGTTTAAGTGTCATTTCCATTGTCTGTGGAGCCGTTTCCCGGATCCTCCACAGACACGGAGTTTTGAGTGCTGATGCTTGGTTAAAATTGGAATTTCTCGGATTATTCTTAGAATTCGACTTATTTCTGAGTGAATTATTAATCCGGAGAAATGACAATGCCTATTTTATAAAATTTCCTTCTACATATGTATTGAATTGATATTAAAGTATTACATATTATATAGGGTGTAACAGAAAGGTGTGACAATACTTCAAGGTTGGCGTTTACCCATCAAACTGAACAACTTTTGTTCTACAACTTTGTTGAAATCGCAAAAATTTTTTTGGACTTTTCATACAAACTTGGTTCGCCAGCTGATCGATTTGTATGAAAAGTCCAAAAAAAATTTTGCGATTTCAACAAAGTTATAGAATAAAAGTTGTTCAGTTTGATGGGTAGAAGCCAACCTTGAAGTATTGTCACATGTTTCTGTCACACCTTTCTGTTACACCCTGTACCATAAGTACATTTTGTTTCCTGAAATAATTTTGAAATAAGTAATATTTGAATCTTATATTTGGATTAATTTAAACTTAGAATGTTTAAAATTATATAAAACACAAAATTCACAAGTCATAGTACATTTTTCTTTAGAATACAACACTTTTTAAAAAAGTTGCAAAGACTGGCCACCCAATATATCATCGAAAGAGGGCCTCATATTTTGTTAACCTATAAAGATTGACGGCTTGCTAGCTATCCCAGTCTTTCCTTTACCTAATGTTGTGCTTAAAACAGAGAAACATATAAGGTGCTACTTTATTAGTGCCCGATATTTTAGTCAGTGCTTGTACTCCTGATTCTGATCAACTTTTCCCAAGGAACCCATAGTCAAATCGCAAAAAAATTTTTGGTCTCTTCATACTAATTTGGCCGCTCGGGTGATCGATGTGTATGAAGAGTCCAAACATTTTTTTGCAATTTGACTATGGGTTCCTTGGGAAAAGTTGATCAGAATCAGGAGTAGAAGCACTGACTAAAATATCGGGCACTAATAAAGTAGCACCTTATATAGTGGCAGGCAATATTTTACGCGCGAAAGTCCATGCCTGTCACGCATCCGGGGCCCGGTTTCTCCACAGACAAGTAAGAAATTGCATCGTCCGGTTCCCGGATCCTCCACAGACAAGAGGTTATTATAATAAAATACTCAATAATATATGAAATAAAAAACAAAAGAAAAATAAACTCAAATCAGACAATCTTCTGTATTATCGCTAAAAGATATTTCTTCCTAACATCCCTTTCATGCTGCCTATTTAGGCTGATACCCGATATACAGGGTGTCCCAAAAACCAACGATAATCCTTGGAGTGCTGATGGGCCAGGTCCTAACTAGCCAGAAAATGTATATTTCACTTTAGTAAAAGTGTCCTAGTTTTCGAGATATTGGCACTTTTATGAAATGCTTGAATTTGTCTACCTTAGAACAAAATTACCAATACCACGTCAACAAATTTAAGTAAAATTTTATTCTGTTTTTTTCTGAACAACTCAACAACAATAAAATATTTTTTTAAATCGCTACGGTTCGCTCATAAAATCATATAAAAAAATAATTTACGATTTTCAAATTTTTATCCCTTAAGGTTAAACGTCAGTCACCCTATTTCATACAAATTTACCTGGCTATTAACTACACAAATAACCACTATATTTTCGATTTTATCTGTCCAACGTAAACTTTGCAACCTTTTATTTTCTCCAAATGTATATATTTATATTATTTATTTCTGTAATATCATTAAAAACTGCAGTAAAATACCATAAATTTTACGCATGTAGTGGTGTATAATTCAGCACCACCTTTCTGATATTACAGTAACTACAATCTCAATTGGTCTGTTAAGCTTTGTTTAGCCCAGGATATCTTTTTTAGCGCCATCTTGCATTTTGCTTGAGCATTACCAAAGTAGCAAATTTATTATAAAGACTTTTTAGTCTGAGTAATTAATGCTGGCAAACTTTTTTTATATTCAGAAAAAAAGACGCTGTCAGTCTCACGTCAGGGACATCTGAAAGACGAAAATATTGTTCACCCAACAAGGTCTAGTTGTGAGTTTCAGCTCGATATTTGTGATATACAGGCTGATATTTTTACTTATACAGGTGTAAAAAGATCACTCCTGGAAATTTAAATTATGGGATCCACTCATGAAACTGAACAACTTTTCCGAATGAACCTTAAGAATGCTGAATACTTAAGACAATTTTTGGACACACCGTACAAAATTGGTCGGTTATCTTACCATATTATATGAAAACTTCATTTTTATGCGAATTTAGTATGGGTTGGTATGTTAAAGTTTCCGGAAGTTACAGCCTGTATGAGGTGCATTCAAAAATTTTTAGACTCATACCATGCCCCATTTCAAATTTTAACCGCCTCCGCTTGTCCGCTCGCTTCACATCAGGAGGTCGCGGGTTCGATTCCCGGCGGGGTGTAACTTTCTGGATTCGGTTTGGTTGGTGGTAGGGCATTTTCTGAGCCCGCCTGGCATATGCCACCATCTTATCTAAGTCTTGCCGCCAAACATCAACGTTAACAGCATTGATGTGTTCCGGCATGAAGGTAAGATAACCAGTTCCCCACTGCGTTGGGGAATCTTGGTAAGCCTGCTTTCGTATTCGGCATCATCGTCACTTACCATCAGGTGAGATGATGCCAAGGGCTTACCAATTGAGGGTAAAAAAAAGATGATAGCTAACCATGCAGGCTCCGAGAATGCTCTACCACCGACCAAACGGAGTCTTACGTATTATAGTTAGACTCTGCCGGGAATCGAACCCGCAACCTCCTGATGTGAAGCGAGCGACTAGACAACGGAGGCGGTTTTCCGGGTGTATTATTATTGTCTCGTTTGACAAAAAGTAAGTAGTTACCAGCAACCACGTGATACAACCCGAACCTTAGATATGTAGATTTTCATACACGGAAAGTAAAATCCCGACAAAAACATTCACATATCAAGTAAAAAGACTTACACGTCAATATTTATAGACTCGACTGTAAAAAGTAATGAATTCCCGCCATGTAGCACCAAGTTTCAGGTTATAGAATAATTTATTTCTCACAAAAGGATAAACAGTTATTCACTTACACATTAATTTTTGTCACCAAAATATATTCCTAAACGTAATCGTCTATGTACAAAAACCTCGTTTTATTCAAACTCACTTGTCAAACATGGTTATGATAATTTTTTCCAAAGTATTTTGGCGCTTTTAATGTCTCCACAAGACAGGCATTCCAAGTTTCGAACGCGGTTTTCTTTTCTCTTCAATTAAAGGCTAAAAAACAGTGTCACTCCCTATCAGAGCATGAAGTATGGGCAGCATTGTTGCTTTTTATGTTCTTGAAATTGTGTCAAAATCGCAGCATGTTAAGGTTTTATTTTAAATTAGTTACCTATACGAAAATTTTATTGCACACCAAAAGAGTACAAATAACAACGAAAACACATAAAATATTTAAACATTGATATGCAAAGGCGGTCTTATCGCTATCAAAAATAGCAGGTTCGATTTTTGTAAATTTTAATTTTTTTGTCTGACATGGTACAAAATCAATCCAAAACTGAAGGCTGCGTCCTCGGTTCATCCGAAAACTACACCAAATTCAAGATAATTGCCTAATATAATAGTTAACTGAAGTGCGGCAGATTAAAACGCTCACGCATGCCTTGCGCCGTGCAACGTTCAAAATTTATTTCTGAAGCTTTTTATTTAGTAATTGCAGTTAGTGTTTCTGTTTTTTTATTTTTGATTACTTTGGTTTTCTACAAAAAAAAATTGTTTTTGCCATTAGTGCACATTTTTTAAACTATAGCATCTAGTTGGATTTTTTTATTTTTATTTTATTAGATTTTTTCACAATAAGAGTAATAGATTGAACAAAAGTAATACAAAAAATGAAAGTTCCATTCTCGGTTTATTCGAAAACGATGATCTATTTGATCGCAGGTCTATTTGACTTATTATCTTGAACTTGGTTCAAGATAATAAGTCAAATAGACCTGCCAGGGGGTGTGGGGTGGCTACCGGGCTAAATCAGCTTCTATTTATGTACCATATACGTGTGCCAAGTGGTTTTCTTTAATCATAAAATTTGATCATATTCATATGAATATGAATATGACCTCGGATACATATAAGCTTACACTATTCAGGTGCCAACAGTGAAGGAAGATTTTTTAAAACAAAATAATTATTTGTGCTATGTTAGGTACCTTGTATTTTTGTATTTTATCCTGTACAGAGAAAATAAATTAATTATGAATTATTATGAATTATAAAATATTCATATCCGCCATTAAAAAAAATACCTTGTGTACCCAGAATTCAAATAAAATTAAATGTATTTCAGAACAGAAGTTACAAATGGCACATTTAAAACACATTTTTTATCATCAGTACAACAAAAAAACCGGCCAAGTGTGAGTCGGACTCGCGTACCGAGGGTTCCGTATAAATTCATAATCACACATGTCTTGAACTCTATATTTTTTTTATTTGAGTTGATTGAATGAAAAGTAATTTTGATTTATGACGTATTAAAAAAAACTACTTACTAAAGCTCGTTCAAACCAATTTTCGGTGGAAGTTTGCATGGTAATGTACATCATATATTTTTTCTACTTTTATCATTCTCTTATTTTAGAAGTTAAAGGGAGGGGGGGACACACATTTTACCACTTTGGAAGTGTCTCTCGTGCAAACTATTCAGTTTGGAAAAAAATGATATTAGAAACCTCAATATCATTTTTGAAGACCTATCCATACCATACACGTACATGTTTGATGAAAAAAAAATTTTGAGTTTCAGTTCTAAGTATGGGCAACCCCCAAAATTTACTGTTATTTTTTTTTTCTATTTTTGTGTGAAAATCTTAATGCGGTTCACAGAATACATCTACTTACCAAGTTTCAACAGTATAGTTCTTATAGTTTCGGAAAAAAGTGGCTGTGACATACGGACGGACAGACAGACAGACAGACAGACATGACGAATCCATATGGGTTCCGCTTTTTGCTATTTGGCTACGGAACCCTAAATAACTAGATGCTTTATCCTATACTATTAAACGAGTTAAGTGTCCCGACGATTTCGAAAACGGCTTGAAACCTTTTGATGAAAATCTAGGATTAGGGGTTAAAAATCACCATAAATCCAGATCTATGAGGGAATTATCTTCGAAAAGATTCATTTAAGGGAGAATTCATTTAATGATTGAAATTACACAGAAGGAGAACGCATATGATGCTTAAATTTAACCATCGCTTATAGGTACATTGGTAGACTAGCGGTTTTGGTGCGAGCCACTTACGTTTTGCTGCTTTTAGGTCCGGATTCGAATACCACCCATGAGACTTTATGGTTCTTTGTTTTTTATTTTTTTTATTTTGTGTGAACTTATGTAAATATTATGAAAATAAATAAAAAGACTTAAGAGTGATAAAAAATATATTTTAAGCACTGTATTTTAGAGACAAATAGCGCCATCTTTGGCCATATAAGTTAATTACATACCTGGTGATTGTGCCGCTCTGTCCCGTGTTTGAAAATAGGAAATTTTCCACGGTTTTCTCTAAACTCAACCAGATGGCGCTGATAACCTTTGCAATAAGAAAATCTCTAAAAAGTCGCCAAAACTGATTGATATTACTGACTTATAAACGATGAACAACTTTCTAATATTACGTATCATAAAATATTTTTCTATTTTTTTTATCAAAAAAAAAAAGGATGATTTGCATGTATTTTTTTCAATAGAATCAAATTATATAAAAAAATTATAGATATTTTCAGAACAAATATTGCTTGTCCTTTCGTCCCTTAGAAGGCCACTACCGACTAAAACAACACCCTGCAAAATGTTTTATAGAAAATATATCTTATATGTACTACTAAACAAGTTATCTTAGTTTATAAAAACTCCGATTGAACGAGCGACGCTCGGTCTCCCAGCTAGTTCAATATAATAAGAAAATTATCAGTATCATTATTTATATTAGAATGAATTATTTTAAAATTATAATACCTATTTAAATTCAGTCACTGGGACGATATTGGGTTGTTAACTAAGTAACTATGATGGTTATCATCCCAGCGAATGTGTTATTGTCAATCAATCTGATGAGACCGTGAGAGTGAGTGACTGAATTTAAATGTATATTGGAGTAATTTATTATTCTTTGAATGATTATACTGATAATTATGTTATTTTAATTAACAAAACATCAACTTTTCTTAATCAATTTTATCAATTGAAAAACTTTCATCTGTATGGATAAAATAAATTGAAAAAATTAATAAAAAAATGAATCTATTTTTCTCGACAATGAAAACGAATTTCATGCTGCCACTTCACGGATGTAATAAGGGGGCCATTCCCTATGACATATACATAAAAATTATCTGTGATTCCTAAGTTTGATACTCTCCTTAGCTTGCGGAGGCACAACCGTGATTCCAAATAGCGTAAGACTTGGCTTGCAAAGGCTTGCAAGGCCGTGCCTCCACAAATTTTCGACATCACTTCGTATCTCCTTGCATGATACGTATCTCCTTGCAGGCTATTGCTAGGCAACGTTGTTATTCAATAAATGTTATGTGACTGAACAGATATTTTATGTTTTTAATATTGGCGACGAGGCCAATTCAATGGATTTAAAGAAATTAAAACGTACAAGAAGCTCAGTACAGTTTATTAACGCGCACAGAAAATGTGCTCGACACTCAAGACCCAAGTAAGTATATAGCCCCGCTTGGAGTCACTCGACAAAACAATAAAGAAATTTCACGAAATACAGAACAACATAGAACTAGAAACCGAAGATGAACATCTTGAGGAAGAAACCTTCTACAGATTCGAGTTTGAGGAGTTGTGTATAGCACTGAAAACTACATTACGAAAACTAAGTATTACTTCACCACTCATGGGGAGACCTCAGTCCGCTTGAGGCAGACAGAAACTCCAAGAGGGACTCCCTACCTACTGATGTTTGGAAAAGAGTTTAGAACTAAGCTACATGCCATGGTAGTCCCATACCTAGACCGGAGCCACGTAGTCAGAGGACAAGGAGAGGGCATTTCTCTCCTGGAGACAAGGTGGCCAGGAGTTACTCCTCTCTTGCCCAGAAGTTTGAATTCGGCACAATAACCCGACGTCTGGGTGGAGTACATTATGAAGTCAGAACCGATGGGGGACTCCTGTGGATCCGTCACCTCGACCAGCTGCTGCTGTCTCCCCTGGTGTCCTGATTCGCGAGGGAGACGTGATACATATCTCCTTGCAGGCCAATGCTATGAATGATTGCTATGCGACATTGTTATTCAATAAATGATTTTTTTCTTTTAAAAAATCTTTTCTTTTATCGCTCTTGGGTCTTGTTATTTACATATTTATTTATGTTCATACTAAATAAAAAAAATTAAAAGACAAAAACAATAAAGTCTCGTAGGATACGAACCCGGACCTAAAAGCAATAACATAAAAAGGTTCGTACAAAATTTGCCGCTTGCACCTCTGGGTTACGGACTACTTATAAAGGTAAGTCAAAAATAAGCATCATATACGTAAAAAAATTATGTATGTGTGCGTAATTCGAGCCCTTATTCATACAAGATAAACGCAAAACTATAATTGTAAGGGGACAAATATATCGAAATCCTTATTTAATTAACATTATTATGGTTTATTAGCGTACATTGATCTTGTAACTGCTCGCTGTTTTACGTAATATGGTTTAGGGTTATTTATACTATTTTTAAATCGAAAAACCAAGTTATAGTCAGATTAACGCCATCTATCAGATTTTTTCAACCAGGGAGCACTAACGTTTAACCTTAACTTTGAACTTTTATGTTACAAAAAAAAATACTCAGCTATAGTGGCATGTTTTCTAAAAAATATGCGCATCAAGTGTAGTTTATTAAATACTGATGTTAATTAAATACTGTCGTTTACTTAAAAAACACCATATTTCAATCTTTTGAAAGTATTTTTATTAAAACTCCTAATTATTGGTACAGTTTGAAATGAGCTCATTTTGCACTTAAGGTTAAACGTCAGTCACCCTATTTCATACAAATTTACCTGGCTATTAACTACACAAATAACCACTATATTTTCGATTTTATCTGTCCAACGTAAACTTTGCAACCTTTTATTTTCTCCAAATGTATATAATTATATTATTTATTTCTGTAATATCATTAAAAACTGCAGTAAAATATCATAAATTTTACGCATGTAGTGGTGTATAATTCAGCACCACCTTTCTGATATTACAGTAACTACAATCTCAATTGGTCTGTTAAGCTTTGTTTAGCCCAGGATTTCGTTTTTAGCGCCATCTTGCATTTTGCTTGAGCATTACCAAAGTAGCAAATTTATTATAAAGACTTTTTAGTCTGAGTAATTTATGCTGGCAAACTTTTTTATATTCAGAAAAAACGACGCTGTCAGTCTCACGTCAGGGACATCTGAAAGACGAAAATATTGTTCACCCAACAAGGTCTAGTTGTGAGTTTCAGCTCGATATTTGTCATATACAGGCTGATATTGATATTTTTACTTATACAGGATGTAAAAAGATCACTCCTGGAAATTTAAATTATGGGATCCACTCATGAAACTGTACAACTTTTCCGAATGAACCTTAAGAATGCTGAATACTTAAGACAATTTTTGGACACACCATACAAAATTGGACGGTTAGCTTACCATATTATATGAAAACTTCATTTTTATGCGAATTTTGTATGGGTTGGTATGTTAAAGTTTCCGGAAGTTACAGCCTGTATAAGGTGCATTCAAAAATTTTTAGACTCATACCATGCCCCATTTCAAATTTTAACCGCCTCTGCTTGTCCGCTCGCTTCACATCAGGAGGTCGCGGGTTCGATTCCCGGCGGGGTGTAACTTTCTGGATTCGGTTTGGTTGGTGGTAGGGCATTTTCTGAGCCCGCCTGGCATATGCCACCATCTTATCTAAGTCTTGCCGCCAAACATCAACGTTAACAGCATTGTTGTGTTCCGGCATGAAGGTAAGATAACCAGTTCCCCACTGCGTTGGGGAATCTTGGTAAGCCCGCTTTCGTATTCGGCATCATCGTCACTTACCATCAGGTGAGATGATGCCAAGGGCTTACCAATTGAGGGTAAAAAAAAAGATGATAGCTAACCATGCAGGCTCCGAGAATGCTCTACCACCGACCAAACGGAGTCTTACATATTATAGTTAGACTCTGCCGGGAATCGAACCCGCAACCTCCTGATGTGAAGCGAGCGACTAGACAACGGAGGCGGTTTTCCGGGTGTATTATTATTGTCTCGTTTGACAAAAAGTAAGTAGTTACCAGCAACCACGTGATACAACCCGAACATTAGATATGTAGATTTTCATACACGGAAAGTAGAATCCCGACAAAAACATTCACATATCAAGTAAAAAGTCTTACACGTCAATTTTTATAGACTCGACTGTAAAAAGTAATGAATTCCCGCCATGTAGCACCAAGTTTCAGGTTATAGAATAATTTATTTTTCACAAAAGGATAAACAGTTATTCACTTACACAATATTTTTTGTCACCAAAATATATTCCTAAACATAATCGTCTATGTACAAAAACCTCGTTTTATTCAAACTCACTTGTCAAACATGGTTATGATATTTTTTCCCAAAGTATTTTGGCGCTTTTAATGTCTCCACAAGACAGGCATTCCAGGTTTCGAACGCGGTTTTCTTTTCTCTTCAATTAAAGGCTAAAAAACAGTATCACTCCCTATCAGAGCATGAAGTATGGGCAGCATTGTTGCTTTTTATGTTTTTGAAATTGTGTAAAAATCGCAGCATGTTAAGGTTTTATTTTAAATTACTTACCTATACGAAAATTTTATTGCACACCAAAAGAGTACAAATAACAACGAAAACACATAAAATATTTAAACATTGATATGCAAAGGCGGTCTTATCGCTATCAAAAATAGCAGGTTCGATTTTTGTAAATTTTAATTTTTTTGTCTGACATGGTACAAAATCAATCCAAAACTGAATGCTGCGTCCTCGGTTCATCCGAAAACTACACCAAATTCAAGATTATTGCCCAATATAATAGTTAACTGAAGCGCGGCAGATTAAAACGCTCACGCATGCCTTGCGCCGTGCAACGTTCAAAATTTATTTCTGAAGCTTTTTATTTAGTAATCGCCGTTAGTGTTTCTGTTTTTTTATTTTTGATTAGTTTGGTTTTCTACAAAAAAAAATTGTTTATGCCATTAGTGCACATTTTTTAAACTATAGCATCTTGTTGGCTTTTTTTTATTTTTATTTCATTAGATTTTTTCACAATAAGAGTAATAGATTGAACAAAAGTAATACAAAAAATGAAAGCTCCATTCTCGGTTTATTCGAAAACGATAGCAAGTTCAAGATAATAGGTCAAATAGACCTGCCAGGGGGTGTGGGGTGGCTACCGGGCTAAATCAGCTTCTATTTATGTACCATATACGTGTGCCAAGTGGTTTTCTTTAATCATAAAATTTGACCTCGGATACATATAAGTTTACACTATTAAGGTGCCAACAGTGAAGGAAGAATTTTTAAAACAAAAGAATTATTTGTGCTATGTTAGGTACCTTGTATTTTTGTATTTTATCCTGTACAGAGAAAATAAATTAATTATGAATTATTATGAATTATAGAATATTTATATCCGCCATTAAAAAAATTACCTTGTGTACCCAGAATTCAAATAAAATTAAATGTATTTCAGAACAGAAGTTACAAATGGCACATTCAAAACACATTTTTTATCATCAGTACAACAAAAAAACCGGCCAAGTGCGAGTCGGACTCGCGTACCGAGGGTTCCGTATAAATTCATAATCACACATGTCTTGAACTCTATATTTTTTATATTTGAGTTGATTGAATGAAAGGTAATTTTCGGTTTACGATTTATGACGTATTAAAAAAAAACTACTTACTAAATTTCGTTCAAACCAATTTTCGGCGGAAGTTTGCATGGTAATGTACATCATATAATTTTTCTAGTTTTATCATTCTCTTATTTTAGAAGTTAAAGGGTTAGGTTAAAGGGTTAGGCTTATTTTGGAAGTTTAACACACATTTTACCACTTTGGAAGTGTCTCTCGTGCAAACTATTCGGTTTGGAAAAAAATGATATTAGAAACCTCAATATCATTTTTGAAGACCTATCCATACCATACACGTACATGTTTGATGAAAAAAAAATTTTGAGTTTCAGTTCTAAGTATGGGCAACCCCCAAAATTTATTGTTATTTTTTTTTTGCTATTTTTGTGTGAAAATCTTAATGCGGTTCACAGAATACATCTACTTACCAAGTTTCAACAGTATAGTTCTTATAGTTTCGGAAAAAAGTGGCTGTGACATACGGACGGACTGACAGACAGACAGACAGACATGACGAATCCATATGGGTTCCGCTTTTTGTTATTTGGCTACGGAACCCTAAAAAACTAGATGCTTTATCCTATACTATTAAACGAGTTAAGTGTCCCGACGATTTCGAAAACGGCTTGAAACCTTTTGATGAAAATCTAGGATTAGGGGTTAAAAATCACCATAAATCCAGATCTATGAGGGAATTATCTTCGAAAAGATTCATTTAAGGGAGAATTCATTTAATGATCGAAATTACATAGAAGGAGAACGCATATGATGCTTAAATTTAACCATCGCTTATAGGTTGGTAGACTAGCGGTTTTGGTGCGAGCCACTTACGTTTTGCTGCTTTTAGGTCCGGATTCGAATACCACCCATGAGACTTTATAGTTCTTTGTTTTTTAATTTTTTTATTTTGTTTGAACTTATGTAAATATTATGAAAATAAATAAAAAGACTTAAGAGTGATAAAAAAATATATTTTCACCTCTGTATTTTAGAGACAAATAGCGCCATCTTTGGCCATATAAGTTAATTACATACCTGGTGATTGTGCCGCTCTGTCCCGTGTTTGAAAATAGGAAATTTTCCACGGGTTTCTCTAAATTCAATCAGATGGCGCTGATAACATTTGTAATAAGAAAATCTCTAAAAAGTCGCCAAAACTGATTGATATTACTGACTTATAAATGATGAACAACTTTCTAATATTACGTATCATAAAATATTTTTCTATTTTTTTTATCAAAAAAAAAGGATGATTTGCATGTATTTTTTTCAAAAGAATCAAATTATAAAAAAAAATTATAGATATTTTCAGAACAAATATTGCTTGTCCTTTCGTCCCTTAGAAGGCCACTACCGACTAAAACAACACCCTGCAAAATGTTTTATAGAAAATATATCTTATATGTACTACTAAACAAGTTATCTTAGTTTATAAAAACTCCGATTGAACGAGCGACGCTCGGTCTCCCAGCTAGTTCAATATAATAAGAAAATTATCAGTATCATTATTTATATTAGAATGAATTATTTTAAAATTATAATACCCATTTAAATTCAGTCACTGGGATGATATTGGGTTGTTAACTAAGTAACTATGATGGTTATCATCCCAGCGAATGTGTTATTGTCAATCAATCTGATGAGACCGTGAGAGTGAGTGACTGAATTTAAATGTATATTGGAGTAATTTATTATTCTTTGAATGATTATACTGATAATTATGTTATTTTAATTAACAAAACATCAACTTTTCTTAATCAATTTTATCAATTGAAAAACTTTCATCTGTATGGATAAAATAAATTGAAAAAATTAATAAAAAAATGAATCTATTTTTCTCGAAAATGAAAACGAATTTCATGCTGCCACTTCACGGATGTAATAAGGGGGCCATTCCCTATGACATATACATAAAAATTATGGTAATCTGTGATTCCTAAGTTTGATACTCTCCTTAGCGGAGGCACTACCATGACTCCAAATAGCGTAAGACTTGGCTTGCAAAGGCTTGCAAGGCCGTGACTCCACAAATTTTCGACATCACTTCGTATCTCCTTGCATGATACGTATCTCCTTGCAGGCTATTGCTAGGCAACGTTGTTATTCAATAAATGTTATGTGACTGAACAGATATTTTATGTTTTTAATATTGGCGACGAGGCCAATTCAATGGATTTAAAGAAATTAAAACGTACAAGAAGCTCAGTACAGTTTATTAACGCGCACAGAAAATGTGCTCGACACTCAAGACCCAAGTAAGTATATAGCCCCGCTTGGAGTCACTCGACAAAACAATAAAGGAATTTCACGAAATACAGAACAACATAGAACTAGAAACCGAAGATGAACATCTTGAGGAAGAAATCTTCTACAGATTCGAGTTTGAGGAGTTGTGTATAGCACTGAAAACTACATTACGAAAACTAAGTATTACTTCACCACTCAAGGGGAAACCTCAGTCCGCTTGAGGCAGACAGAAACTCCAAGAGGGACTCCCTACCAACTGATCTTTGGAAAAGAGTTAAGAACTAAGCTACATGCCATGCTAGTCCCATACCTAGACCGGAGCCACGTAGTCAGAGGACAAGGAGGCATTTCTCTCCTGAAGACAAGGTGGCCAGGAGTTACTCCTCTCTTGCCCAGAAGTTTGAATTCGGCACAATAACCCGACGTCTGGGTGGAGTACATTATGAAGTCAGAACCGATGGGGGACTCCTGTGGATCCGTCACCTCGATCAGCTGCTGCTGTCTCCCCTGGTGTCCTGATTCGCGGGGGAGACGTGATACGTATCTCCTTGCAGGCCAATGCTATGAATGATTGCTATGCGACATTGTTATTCAATAAATTATTTTTTCTTTAAAAAAAATCTTTTCTTTTATCGCTCTTGGGTCTTGTTATTTACATATTTACTTATGTTCATACTAAATAAAAAAATTAAAAGCCAAAAACAAGTCTCGTAGGATACGAACCCGGACCTAAAAGCAATAACGTAAAAACTTCATACAAAATTTGCCGCTTGCACCTCTGGGTTATAGACTACTTACAGAGGTAAGTCAAAAATAAGCATCATATACGTAAAAAAATTATGTATGTGTGCGTAATTCGAGCCCTTATTCATACGAGATAAACGCAAAACTATAATTGTAAGGGGACAAATATATCGAAATCCTTATTTAATTAACATTATTATGGTTTATTAGTGTACATTGATCTTGTAACTGCTCGCTGTTTTACGTAATATGGTTTAGGGTTATTTATACTATTTTTAAATCGAAAAACCAAGTTATAGTCAGATTAACGCCATCTATCGGATTTTTTCAACCAGGGAGCACTAACGTTTAACCTTAAAATGTTATATCTCTTTTGTAAAGCGAATTTTGGAAAAACTTTTGTCATTTTAAAAACTGCACTTGATGCGCATATTTTTTAGGAAACTTGCCACTATAGCCCAGTAATTTTTTTTTGTAGCATAGAGGTTCAAAGTTAAGGGATAAAAATTTGAAAATCGTAAAATATTTTTTTAATATGGTTTTATGAGCGAACCGTAGCAATTTAAAAAAATATTTAATTGTTGTCGATAGCCTTATTCCTCTGTAACATTCAGAAAAAAATAGAATAATATTATACTTAAATTTGTTGACGTGGTATTTTGTTCTAAGGTAGACATATTCAAGCATTTCATAAAAGTGCCAATATCTAGAAAACTAGGACACTTTTACTAAAGTGAAATATACATTTTCTGGCTAGAGGATTCTCCAAGGATTATCGTTGGTTTTTGGGACACCTTTATATCTATTAAAAAATATTTTTTGGACTTCCCATAGTGATTGATCTACTGAATAGTCAACTTTATATAGTATTTCCCTTTTTTTTTGCAAATTCAATATAGGTTCTTTGAGATAAATTCTTCAGTTTCATGAGCTAAAGTCACCGTTACATATTTTCGGGTTTTTAGAAGGATCCTATATTTTTATACGTATAGTTAATACAGCGACCAACTCCTCACCTCCAGTGCTCTCCGCACCGAGAAGCAGTTGGAACCCATAGGTCATGGCGGAGTTAATGCTGAGGCAGGTGATGGCCTGCCACGCCGTCGACAGCTGAACATCCATAGAAAGTAGGATGGCGAATACATAAGTCAGGAACCAAACCACTCCGCCAAACAATGCAGCTGTGGCACCTGGGGTGACAGGAATGGTGATACACGATTAATACCATGTGAAATTAACCCGAATATGTCAGCTGGTTAATAAAAAACTTGGTTATGAGTTTTCAAAACTATATTTACATCGATATGGGAAACCACGTAGGAAAACATAGCTACAGACCTCGACAAAAGTATAACCCATACTGATTATTTTGTCATATCTAGTGTAATTATAAATTAAATAAAATGTTACTAATGTCATAAATTTAGGAATTAGAAAATATACTTTTAGGATGAAAGTATTCTTTATTTAATCTCAAATTAAACAAAATACAGGAAATATTATGTTTTACAGCGCGACAAAAGTATAACCCAGGTTACTAAAAATAATATCAAACTTAACTTAAAATAAAATAGAAAGCTAAAATAATTTGTTTAATATTTACTGGTTCCACCTCTTTCACTTATAACTAGGATCATTTGATATGGTAAACTATCGTATAAGTTTTTGATTGTATTTTGTTTCATCTTTGTCCATTCATCAAATATGGTACTCTTCAGCTGTTCAATTGTGGTAAATTGTCATCGTGTCGTGCAAAACTTTTTAAAAGAGCCAGAAAATTATGGAAAAACGTAAGAACTGGTCTTCCACGTTCCATAACACCGCGCGAAAGAAGGGCGATTCTTAGAGTAGCCTCTTATTCTTCTCTTAGTACGAGACAAATCGCGACTAAAGCTGGTGTTACTACTAATTTGAGAAATATTCAACGTCTTCTACGTTAATTTTCACATTTGAAACGTTAGAAACTACAAAAAGCCGCCATTGTTTGATGAACATTAACAGAATAGAATTAAATTTGCTAAAGATCACGTGCACTGAAAAAAAAGGTGGAGAAACGTTATATTTCTGACGAAAAGAAGTTCAATTTGGACGGACCCGATGGTTGCAACAATTATTTTCACGTTCTAAGGACATAAGAAAGTATTTTAAGTCGGCGGCAAGCAGGTGATGGTAGTGTTATGGTATGGTCTGAAGTTCGATATTCAGGAAAAATGGATATTAAGTTTTGCAATGGGAAAATGAATAGTAAACAGTACATAGATGTAATTCTTGAACAGATTACTTCTCACGCTACACGAATTGATGGTCCTGATTTTATATTCCACCATAACAATGCCCCTATTCACCGAGCACAAATAGTCAAGGACTACTTCTACAAAAAAATATCCAAGTTCTTGAATGGCCAGCTTCTTCTATGGATCTGAACATAATTTAAAATTGTTGGGGAAGTTTATCACGAGCAGCTTACCGAGGATCAAGACGATTTACCACAACTGAACAGCTGAAGAGTACCATATTTTATGAATGGACAAAGATGAAACAAAATACAATCAAAACCTTATACGATAGTTTATCAGATCGAATGATCCTAGTAATAACTAATAAGTGAAAGAGGTGGAACCAGTAAATATTAAACAAAATTATTTTAGCTTTCTATTTTATTTTAAGTTAAGTTTGATATTATTTTTAGTGACCTACTGGGTTATACTTTTGTCGCGCTGTAAAACATATTTCCTGTATTTTGTTTAATTTGAGATTAAATAAAGAATACTTTCATCCTAAAAGTATATTTTCTAATTCCTGAATTTATGACATTAGTAACATTTTATTTAATTTATAATTACACTACATATGACAAAATAATCAGTATGGGGTATACTTTTGTCGAGGTCTGTATGTAACCTGCTATTCTAATATAATCAGATATAAGTGACACATGTTTGTAACACATATTGATTTGTAGAAAGAAACCCCCTTAATGTACCCTTACCCTTGCAGAAGTTGTACATTTGGGTGCCATCTCTGTGCATAAAAAAAGACGTTAGAAATTATAATTTACCTTTTGAGAAGAACCCGCTTATCATGAAACAGAAGAATATCATGCAGGCTATGAAAAGCAATAAGTAGAAAAGAAGAACTGTCGGCGGCGTGTTCGTGAATACGGCGTAGTCACTAAAGCCATCGTCTGTGCTGAACCATTTTATCTAAAATAGGCAGAAAAACTAAATTAAATCATCTCCAAGGTGCCGATAACACAGAGGACATGTGGGATGTGAACGCGGCGCCTACAAAACGTGTAGAAATGACTGCAAGTTATGTAGGTAAATAACAATTCAAACCTTGAGTAAAACCAAAATTAAGAAAGATGCGATCAGCATGTAAACAAACTGTTTACAAAACCACGCCGTCCAGTGAAGCCACGTCGGTAATCCCATGACTTTCAGAGTTTCCTGGAAAAAACATATCTTGTATGATACATAATACAAACACTGCTTTACTGTATACCAAAAGAAAATACAACTCAAAAGGACACAAACATTGATTTACAAAGACGGACACAGAACGCTTTAAGCTACTTCTATCATCTCGACAACCCTTGGTGTCGGTGTATTTAAATAAAGAAATAAATATCCGGGACAAATCACATTCTATGCTTGATTCTGAGTAACCCCTTATTTCAAACGCACTTTTTTAACATCCTATATAGGAAAAAATATAGGAAAAAAAGCGAGGACTCCCGGAATCTTTAACGGGGTATTCTGAAACTGAACAAAGTCTAGGGAACGTACCTAACCTATGCACTTTTCACACGACTTGATCAACCAATCAACTTTTGTATGGAGACTGGAGAGTACAAAATTTGTTAATTGAGAATGGTTTAGTGGAATTGGTTTTCCTACACTCTTTATAATATCAAAAGCGATATCTTTAGGTTTCCTTGTCCGATTCTGCCGTGATGCGACTATCAGCGTAATCCTAGAAAATCGGATGATTGTCCTTTGACAAATTTCTCATAAATAACAAGGTTTTTACAGATTAATTGTTAATTTGTCTCAAACCACTATTAGGTGGTACTGATTAGGAATGTTCATTGCTCATTTGTGTTGACCAATGATAATCCTGTGTATGCCAGTCGTTAAAAGACGTAAAGAAAAGTATTTTAAATGCACAGAATGTTTTTTTTTTTAAATATTGACCGGACCCTGCCTCCAGCCGGGATAACGCTAAGTAGAAGAAGAAGAAGAAGATTTGGCAGTAAGATCATGAATATATCTATGGATTCAACCAGAATATTTTTTTCTTATAAATGTACTGTACAAAAGTAATTAATTACTGCATACCTTCAACAGTAACTCTTTTTCGAGGGTGACTGCCCTTATGATATTGACAGCAGTATAACAGAAGGCCAGAACTACGAGCAGTGGAAAAATGTATGACAATGCCTCCAAGGCTATATCCTTGACGAAAGGCGGGTGCGGGTACCTCCTTACAGACACGGGGAAATCCCGCAGGTCATGGCCAGTCACCCTAGATATCAGTTCCATTGATATCACATTCTGCAATGCTATGAACATTTCATTCACATATCCTAAAACAAAGTTTTTTAATGAAGGTGTCTGTAAACCAAAGATTTAATTTTAAAGGCGACAAACTGACCTGGATCGTCTCCTCCCTCCACAGAATCAATCAGTCTTGGTCCTGGTCTTTGAAAAAATGGGATAATCGAGTCGGAATGCCAAGTGCGCCCACCGATAGAGAAAAATGAAAATAAACGAGGGCGCTCCGGAAATCGCAACGTAAACGATAAGTTAGAAGGTAAACTAGTTGCACCTAAAAAGGAAGATTTTAATATTTGTATAATGTTAACAGAATAAAATGATGGAAGGGCAATTATTACCTTATGCCCAGGTGAAATCTCACGGAATGGAATGACAGCAGCTATCAGATCTATACAACTGGAGATAGGAAGATTTTTCATAATTTTTTGCGTATTTAGTACAGGTTCCATAGGAATAGTTGCTCACTTTCATGAATAGAACACCTTGCTAAAGTTTCAGGGACTTTTTACACCCTGTATATATGGTAAAGTTATTGTATCAGTATTAGCTATGCATTAATATTTCTTAGGGTTTCAAAGTGCTTAATAATAATTTATTGATTCTGTTATGTAAATATTTTAAAATAAGTACCTACTTAGCCACGTAAATTGCATCTGTCATTTTAATCGTCTTAATTAACATTATTTTGGGTATACCTATTATAGTAACGTGTTTATTTACCTAAAAGGCTATCATCGAACTCCACAGCAGCAATTACTTTACGAATAGATTCTTCGTCATCGTAAATTTTTGTTAGCTCCGAACTGTTCTTATAAGCGTCCACTTTAACATTTGACTGTATCAAGCTCAATAAATCACTTAATTCTTTATCGTTAGTAGGTAGCCCAGGTATGTCTGGTATCACATTATTTTGTTTAATTAATGTTAGAAAAGCGCTCCGCAGTACGTCATCCAGGACATCGCTACGTGGAGAATAAGCAAGCCTGCTAGCATTAAGGTTCATTCCTGCTCTTAAAAGAAAACATTTTCTCTTCAGTTTACTCAGTTTATTTCACCTGAGTCAGATTATAAATGAAAAATAATTATCTCCAAACTAAAAAACCTACAATATGCCGTGCGTAAGCGCGGATGTGACAAAACTGAAATGGACAGACACTCGCACTGAAATTTTTTTCTCCATAAATTCGACAGTCTCGATACTTTCCATCAGGCATGATGTAGTCAAACGCCTCATGTTTTAATTTAAAAAAAAACGAACCAACGGCTAAAACTTTACACTAATAACAACAACCATAAATTCTTACAGAACTCGTGTCGAGTACTGGAGGCTGTTTGCTCCTATGTAAGGGTACTTCATTGTACCGTAGATCTCAGGGTCGATCTGCCAGCGCAGTAACAGCACTACGGACATGGTGATGACAGGCAGCAGCATCTCCACAAAAGTCTGCCAGCGGTGGCGCCATTGTTGCAAGAAGTTCTTCCATGTGAGCAGCCGAAATTTTGCCCAAGCACTTGCTGACTTAAGTTCGTGCCCTGTCGCCATCTGGGACCGGTGCAGGTAGTTCTTGCAGTTCAGCAACCTGATCCAACGCCTTGCGAAGTTAGGTTCGCAACATATTAGCATCTGCCAGTAGTGGCGTAACTGCTGCAGGAACTTTTGCCAACGGCCTGCGGATTTAGATTCGTCACCTATCGCCATCTGCTAAATGCTGTAAGAAGGTTTTATAGTTCAGTAACGAGAACTTTGTCCTATAGTCTGCGGATTTAAGTTCGTGACCTACTCGTAATGAGCGTTTTTCCTCTAGCCAGCAAGGACCCGGCACCGGCGGAGATTTTCATCGCCTTTGACGGTCAGTGGAAAAACGATTCATATAAGTATTTTATTATTTATGTTTTCACGCTTGCCAGACCCCTATGATTGGACTTGACTTTATTAGGAAAACACCCAGTTTACAAATACCTACTCTCACAAAAAAAACTATGATAAATAACTTCTACTCATAATTTGAAAATGTCCCAACAATCCATTCCTGATAAAGTTCAAACTAGAAGTCAATAAACACAGTATGTGAAAATATTAGTTATACTAAAGAATTTGGACTCGTCATGCAAATGAAAAACAGTTTTCTGGCAAACTTAAATAAGGAGAGTTTTAAAATTCTTTTGCGATTTTTGCGAAATCGTAATGAAATACTGTTCAGTATGAAGTCCCAGTTTACGGATCCTACTTATTTAGTTACAGGCTAATATGTATAGGATGTAACTGAGTCCTTCTATTCTAATGACCTGGATACCCATTCTGCGCCTCAGGAATAATAAACCACCCAGGAATAATAACCCACCAAAAACATTCATAAAATAAACGAAATTAACGATATGTACTCCGGAAAAATCTTTTGGCTTATAAAAAAAAACTTTAGTCAAATTCCAATATTAATTTAATCCAAATCAATTCTTTAGTCTAAGTATTACCTGTGGTATTACCTACCATAATCTACCTTAAATATTACTTATTGTTATACTTGCCTGGTATTTGCCAACTTTTGTGGCACCTAAAGCATCGTGGGCATCTTCTTATGGCACCGGCACATGTTGCGTGCGATACTTTTTTTAGTGACCGTTTTTTTAAATTTGTTTATATTTGTAAACTCTAGATTACGCACAAATGTTTTTTTGTAAGTGCTTCCACGTTACATATACAAATAATACATTTTCTATTCTAAATCCAATCGTTCTGTCTACCTGCCAGTGTGCTTTAACATATCCATGAGGTTGTATCTTTTTTTATTGTACCTTATACCTTGTACCTTTAGGTACATAGTCAGTATTTGTTTTTACAAAATCACGCGCAAGGTTGTATGGAACCCTTAGTCCGTGAGTCAAACTCACACTTACTTAATTTTTAAAGGGCTTTCAACAATTACTAGATCATGTCTCTAGAAGATCATCACCAACACCACTATAATTATGCTTGGACAATCACAAACTGCAAAGATTATGAGGAAACCAGTTTCATGTTCTCTTACATTTGCAAAATGTTCATGTTTCTCTGTTAGTCCACATATCATGTTTAAGTATGAACAAAGTAATGACCTTATTATTATAAACTTCAGCGCTGCCTATTTGAGCAGATGAGTCTATACAGAGAGGTTACATAGACGGTTTGACCTTTGAAAACGCCTATTTATACTCTTTGCTTAAAAATAGTTTAAAACCGTACTAACTTGGAATAGCTCTTATTTTGGAATTTTTGTTTATGTTTTGACTGCAGTTAAATAAATAAACACTTTTTAGTCTGAGGTGGAGTATTCCCAAGGTATGGGATGAGAGTAGGATTGGACCCGTGCCTCTGCAGTGGGGACAGCTTACAATTAGAGCTAGTTCACACTAAGCGCTTTCAAACGCGCGCTTTGGTAACGCGCGCTTTAAGAACCAAGAGGTCCTATTATGGCATACACACGCAAACGCACGCTTTTCAACTAGCGCGCGCTAAACGCGCGTTCACATATTTCCTTTCGAACGCGCGTTGCGCGGGCATTTGCCGCGCGCTTCAAAATACGTATTCCACCTGTTTCTGTACATTTGATCGCGCGCTTGCATGTAGAGTGGACCCACGTTGACGAAAATAATAATAATATCCGGGACAAATCACACACGGTCATCTGGCCCCAAACTAGGATTCCCTGTTCTTTGGGAACCAGAGACTGATATACATACACATATACATTTAAATACATACATATACAGATATAATACACCCAGACTCAGAGCAAACAATGCTGCTCATCACAGAAAAGTTTACCCTGTGTGGGGATCGAACCCACGACTCTCGGATCAGTGGTCAGGAGCGCTAACCACTTAGCCACCGAGTCAGTCAGAAAATGGAGATCACATCAACCTCCATTTCCGAACTGAGCCAGAAGTATACTCACCCTACTAACGCTCGTCGAACGCCTTGTTGAGCGCGTTGTATGTACGCTACCAACGCGCGTCGAACGCAACGCCAAGCGCCCAATGTGTACCCGCTCTTAGATGTAAGAACAATGAAATAAAGTTTCTTTAGTCTGAGGTCTGAGGTGTCGTGAAAAGAACTTGTAATATTACATATAAATTCCTTGGTGTCGTCCTACTCTCACTATCTAACTACTGAGCAGATGCAGATACGAACAGAATATTTAGTCTGAGCTCAGGCGAAGGCAAAAAGGATTGTACCTCGAAATAAAGTAATAGATCATGGAGATCTATATATATATATATATATATATATATATATATATATATATATATATATATTTTTTTTTATATATGCTAACTTTATGATATCTGTAGGTGTGTTATTTACGACTAAAAAAACTCTTTATTTTTCTGCTAGTTTCTTATCTTACTACCTATCTGTTATGCTGTCATTGGCGAAATCATGGCGAATCAATCATCAAATCACTTTTTTTGGAGTAGTACTATCCCTATTGACTCTTTATTCTGAGGGAGTAATGCAGTAATGGTGTTCGAGTTGTTCGACTACTGTTGAGTTGTTATACTATGAAACGTGAGTTTCTTTCTACTCATGAAAAACTCCAAAATTATTGGACATTTCGTACAAAAATCAGTCAACCTGATCAACCTTGCGTAAGAAGTATTCGGCAGTAAAAAACATTATTTGGTATTTGTAAACCGATACACAATCTCTGTATGACTTCACAGAATGTTAAAAAAGGAAAAAAGCGGCCAAGTGCGAATCGGACTCGCCCATGAAGGGTTCCGTAGCAGCAAGTAACATAATATAAAAGTTCTTGTAGTTCGTTGTAGGTAAATTGCGGTTTACGATTTATGACGTATTAAAAAAAACTACTTACTAGATCTCGTTCAAACCAATTTCCGGTGGAAGTTTGCATGGTAATGTACATCATATATTTTTTTAGTTTTATCATTCTCTTATTTTAGAAGTTACAGGGGGGGACACACATTTTACAACTTTGAAAGTGTCTCTCGCGCAAACTATTCAGTTTAGAAAAAAAAGATGTTAGAAACCTCAATATCATTTTTGAAGACCTATCCATAGATATCCCACACGTATGGGTTTGATAAAAAAAAAATTTGAGTTTCAGTTCTAAGTATGGGGAACCCCCAAAATTTATTGTTTTTTTCTATTCTTGTGAAAATCTTAATTCGGTTCATAGAATACATCTACTTACCAAGTTTCAACAGTATAGTCCTTATAGTTTCGGAAAAAAATAGCTTTGACATACGGACGGACAGACAGACAGACAGACAGACAGACATGACGAATCCATAAGGGTTCCGTTTTTTGCCATTTGGCTACGGAACCCTAAAAAGAACATTTATTACGGGGAGGCATTCAACACGAGAAAAATATCTTGTCTCTGAAAATATTCAAAAATTGTTTGTACTCAGGTATGAAAGCGGTTTTTTATTTGGATTTTGAGTTTCGCTGTTTTAGAGCGAATATCAGCCTCCCTGAAATTTCAAACGCACTTTTTTAAGACCTGTATTAAATGATAATAGTTGTGACAGAAAAGTGTTATCTCATGAAAATGCAAAAATCATTTTGCTGAATTTACCATACAAATTGATTAAAATAAAATTGATTACCGATTATCTACTTAATTTGCTTATTTAGTGTGGGAAATTCATTTTTGTAAAATGTGTGTCCCCCCCCCCTGTAACTTCTAAAATAAGAGAATGATAAAACTAAAAAAAATATATGATATACATTACCATGCAAACTTCCACCGAAAATTGGTTTGAACGAGATTTAGTAAGTAGTTTTTTTTTAATACGTCATAAATCGTAAACCGCAATTTACCTACAACGAACTACAAGAACTTTTATATTATGTTACTTGCTGCTACGGAACCCTTCATGGGAGAGTCCGACTCGCACTTGGCCGCTTTTTTAATACCCGACCACTTTATCTTGTAAAAAAAAACTTAAAGGCTATAAACATACATAATATTAGTGATTGGAAAGATTAACGTCTCCAAAATAGGGCCGCGTTTTGAAAAATCGTTAAAAAATAAACAGGCCTAGCCTTCTCACTGAAATCGTATTTTTTCATTGCAGTGTAGGACCTACAAACACTTACTTTTTTTACCCGCAACCCCTTGAGAAAGGCTTCACGATCCCCCTGGGGGTCGCGACCTACAATTTGAAAAACACTAGACTACACGAAACCCGGAATCTCGGCCGCCACTATCTTATGCCGCCACCGTATATTAGGCCGTTGAGTACTGGCTGCTTTAACTAGATGGCGGCTTGAAACTTCTGATACTCTGGGTTTGGCTACTAACCCTAGCCCCGAAACCTCCGGAAACCAATCCGGACTTTGCGCCCATGTGCGGAGTATGGCCTAACCTTCCCGAAATATGAGAAAATACCCGTGCCCCTGCAGTGGGTATGAACGATATGGTTTTTTAACATTACATTAACTAAGAAATTGTTGATTTTCAAAAGTACAGTTTTGTAATGCATCTTTTCTTGTACCACTTTAAGAGGTTAATTATGATAGTGTCCTAATGTTAAACAGCTGGGAGACCAAGCGTCGCTCGTTCAATCGGAGTTTTTATAAACTTAGATAACTTGTTTAGAGATAACTTGTTTAGTTTATACAGAGTGTCCGAAAAGTGAAGGATAATCCTTCACCTGCGGATTGATTGAATCATTTCCTACTACATATCAAAAATTTTTTCTAGTAAAAGTCCCACCATTTTTGTGATATCGGTATTTTTAGTGTTTTTTCAAAAAAAATTACCTTCTTCAGTTTAATGCATGCCATTCCTACAAATTATGACATTTTTAAGTCCTGTTTTTTTTTTGACATTTTTAAGTCCTGTTTTTCCTGAAGAGGGTCAATTTTTTTGAAAAAAACTAAAAATACCGATATCACAAAAATGGTGGGACTTTTACTAGTTTTTTTTTTATATGTAGTAGGAAATGATTCGACCAATCCGCAGGTGAAGGATTATCCTTCACTTTTTGGACACCCTGTATAGTATTAGTTAGTAATAACAATCAGTTTTGGTGACTTTTTAGAGATTTTCTTATTGCAAATGTTATCAGCGCCATCTAGTTGGTTTAGAGAAAGCCGTGGAAAATTCCCTATTGTTAAACATGGGGCAGGGCGGCACAATCATCAGGTATGTAACTTATACGGCGAAAGATGGCGCTATAGATAAAAATTCATTCAAATGTCTCTACAATATTTTTTTATATTAACATAAATTCACACAAAATTAAAAAATAAAAAGACAAAAAACTATAAAGTCTCGTGGGTGGGATTCGAATCCGGACATAAAAGCAGCAAAATGTAAGTGGCTCGGACCAAAACCACTAGTCTACCAAAGTACTTATAAATTATTGTTAAAAATAAGCATCATATGCATTCATATTTTATGTATTTTCGCTCAAATCTCCCTAAAATAAACGTTTTTAAAGATAATTCCCTCATAGATCGATTTCTGGTGATTTTACTCCTAGATTATCGTCGAAAGGTTTCAAGCCGTTTTCGAAATCGTCTACACTTACAAGATAACTCGTTTAATATATAAGATAAAAGCTTAAAAAAAGAGTTGGTCTGATAAATGTTTACCTCTTGATTTCTTTTGAATACTCTGTTACTGCACACATTTTTTTAATATTAACATAAATAAAACTAAATTTTACAGTCCTTCACTTTTATATTTTATCTACTTATAGACATATTTTACTGTATTCTACTGCCATCTGTAATGGGCATATGCCCTATTAGCTTCACACTGACGATGTAAGTCTTGTTTCCTCTTTATAACTTTCCCTGTGTTGTTTGCTGCATCCAGAAGTTCCCATGCAAACTGCTGAGGAAAATGAACTGTCCTCTCTTTTTCGTAGGTAGCTTCCAGCAACCACTTTATTGCCATGAATAAAGATCTTCGCTCTGTGATGGGACCAGGAACCTAAAACATTAAAATGTATTGCAGAAACAGATATGCACTGTTACATTATAAATATGCTGGGCCTCATAATATGCTGGGCTCAGTAGTTAGACCTTAAACAGATATCTGCCTAAATTGGGATTGGTGGTGTTGGGGCTAAGGCTTGGAGAGTGACAGAATTTTAAACAGATTTTGAAATTTTAATGCACTCCACATTCAGTAAGAATACAAAAATATAAATACATGGGTACCTGATAAGTTATCCCACCCCTTTTAATAGGGGAGAGCATGAGCAAAGGTTTAGCATTGTTGATAGCTCTATGTAAAATCTCCTTTGGATTTAATTCTATTTTCGCTTTTTGTTCAGGAGTCGCTGCTAAGTGGTAGCGTTCAATTTGTATTCTCTTAATGTTTTCAAATGATTTCTCTAATAAACTCCGTGCCAACTGTTTCTTCCCCTTTTCCATAATGTGATTTATTACTTTACTGAAAAAAAGAAAAAAATATTATGGGACCGTCCTTTATGCAGGCTTTTTAGGCCACTTTTAAACCCCCCTTGGGTACCCTCTTAATACATAATGCTTATATAATATTAATAAAATTGGGAATTTTGTAGATATACTGCACTTGAAGTTTTCAGCACTATGATAAAGGTTTCCAGGTCAGCTGAGACCAAATTATTGTTTAGGTTGCTTTTAGAAACAAATTTGCTCTCTCTTTAATTCAGTTGGCAAAAACTATCTTATGTCACACATTTTTTTTGTCACACAATATAATAATGTCTGACTGGCACATATATGATTATACCCTCCATCTTAATTAATCTTAATATTTTTTGGACCTCCTGTTTAAACCTCACATGATTAAAGGATACCCCTAACTAAGTAATAAATTAATTCAAATCTTAATGTAAATAAGGATGTGTTTTTGGAATACATAAAAGTACAGCAAAAGTGGAAATAAAAAAAGAAGTCCAAATATAAAGGCTTGAAGATAATATGTAAATATTTCAATTATACAAAATGCACTAAAACTATGCAGCAACTTGTATATTGAAGGTTGTCTTACTTTACAAGAGGGTCATGGTACACTGAAGATGTTTCATATACAGCCGGTGGCTTCACCGGCACTAACGCCATTTTCTGCAGTTCATTGTTTTCAGCTAACAGGGCTTGCTCCTCTTTTCTGAATACTGGATTTTGGAAGAAGTCGGGAAAACTAGTAGCCCTTGCATAACCTCTACTGTGAATAATTTTATTCCACCTGAAAATAAAACACATTCCACTAAACTCCAGCTACATGTAAACTGCTACCTATGTAGATTATAATAATTGTTTTATTTTTATTTTAACAGACTTCAAAAAAAAGGAGGTTATCAGTTTGACCTGTATTATGTATGTTTGTCCGCGATTATCTCATTTGGCTGATCCAATTTTGATGCGGTTTTCAGAAAAGTATTTGTTACATCTAGAAAAACGTTTTGATATTTTAACCAACATCAAAAAAGGAGGTTCTCAGATTGAATGAATGAATGAAAACACTTTATTGCACAACAAAACAGGAAAATAAAAAAATAAATATTTAAAAAAGTTATACAGGTAGGCGGTCTTATCGCTAAAGAGCGATCTCTTCCAGACAACCTTTAGGTGAAGGAAATCACGTAAGAATATTATATAGGGTAGTGCGCAATAACAATAATGAAAAAAACACAAAATTTTATAAGTAAATACTGAACTTAAGAAACTACTAATATACATAGACCATACTAAAAATATATACTTATTAATACATACAATACATTTATATAAATACATACATATTATACATATATAGTACATATTATACTACAGTGTAATACTACATAACAAAATAATAATAATACAACCAAAGACAACCAACTTCAAAGGACTCAGTAAATAACTAAGAAGTTAAGAAGTGCGCTTTCACCTGCAACCTGCGATGTTCACCAGATCGATATTAAGGTCGGGGTAACACGTGTCTGCATAATCTAATATTGGAAGGAGAAGAGACTGGGCTAACACAATTTTGGTGGCAGTGGGGAGAAAATTGCGCAATCGGTTTAAAGAACGACTAGAGGCAAACACCTTCCTACTGATCTCGCCCACCTGAGGGACCCAGGAAAAAGTTTGGTCAAAAATGATACCAAGGTTTTTCACCTTTGCACTGTAAGGAACAGGAACACCATTAAAAACAATGGGTGGCAGTTTATTGTAGTCAATCCTAGAAACATAGTAAGGACTACCTATTAAAATGCACTGTGTTTTAGTAGGGTTGACGTTTAAGCTGTATGATCTACTCCATTTCGAGATAACATTCAAATCCTCATTTGTGGTATTAATAGCCTGAGATAGATAATCTAAAGGTGCCTGGGAATAAATTTGAAGGTCATCTGCGTAGAGATGAAAAGAAGAAGAAATATGAAGGGAAATAAAATTAATGAAGAGAGCAAATAGAAGAGGAGATAAAACGCCACCCTGTGGTACACCCGCGCTGGTTGTACACCATTGACCCGTATGTTACGCGATTACTCCTCCAATTATGAATCGATTTTAAAGATTCTTTTTTGTTTGGTACGTAATACTTCAGAGGTGGTCCCATATAAATTTTATACAAAATAATTCAGCACTTTTTGAAAAAAATCAACAAAAACAAAAAAACTCCTCCAATTATGAATCGATTTTAAAGATTCTTTTTTGTTTGGTACGTAATACTTCAGAGGTGGGCCCATATAAATTTTATACAAAATAATTCAGCACTTTTTGAAAAAAATCAACAAAAACAAAAAACATAGCAAAATTGTAGCTGTTACGATTGAATTCGGTTTTTTAACGTTTTCAACGTTGTCGATTATTTTAAATTCATCATCACAATAAAACATTACAAACATTAAGGTTATGTTTTAAGGAAATCAATCCGTACCTGAACATAAATTCACTTGAAGATACTACACATTTTTTTATTAATATTATCTTGGCTGATATGCTATTCATAATTTATTTTACAAGATTTCCACCTGTTTTCTTGAATAATCCAAATTAAAACAAAATCCCTAGTCTAGTCCCTATTATTATTTGACATTTTATTTTTTCTGAGCAGGGTGACCATCTCAAAACTGGAGAATCTGCCCGACACTGGCAAAAAATCTGCCAAATCTGCCAAACTCGTCTCCAGAAAATGCCAAAAATATGCCGTCATATTAGTGCCTCTATGGGGATGAAAGAGAATAAATAAAATTCGTATATGCATCTTAAAGTAAACAGAAAACTTAAAAAACATTACTTATGTTCAATAGAAAAATTATCATATTTAGTTCGAACTCACTGACTGCAAATAAGCCAATTATCTGGCTTCACAGTCTTTACTAATTTAAGAATATGAAACTCTGCGATATGGAACCTAAAAAAATAAATAAAGTATTCAAAATAATTTCTTTATTTAACCTAAAATATTTTTATTACTTATAATAGGTATTTTTTTCACTTAATATGTAGGTACTGTACTATTACTATGTGTCAATATTTGCTTCAAATTCTTTCATTCATTTTCATTATACATTGATTTTAACGACATCGTTTTAATCATTTCTTTAATTGGTTTAAAGGAAATACAGTTTTCTTTTGTTGTGATTAATGTGCGCAAAATTCGTCATTTTCTGGCTGGGGTAACGTACACGCCGTTGGGGTAGTAAAGTTCTCGAATGGCGACCGCGCACCGGAAGACGCAGTGTGGGCGGGCCTCCGACTCGGTGGTCCGACGACCTGGTGAAGGTTGCGGGAAGCCGCTGGATGCGAGCCGCACAGGACCGGTCGGTGTGAAAATCCTTGGGGGAGGCCTTTGTCCAGCAGTGGACGTCTTTCGGCTGATGGATAGATAGAATGCGCGTACATGTTTATTTAGGAACCTGTTCCTTATTTTTGTTTTATTCAAGTTTATTTGGGAGAATATTCTCTCAATGAGTCCATCAAATAAGTCATGAAAAGAAGAAAGTAAATAATAAGACATAAAATTTTAAGTTTTCTATTTGTATTTCAAAAATAATAAGGATTTCCTTGAAATCTGCCAAATTCTGCCACTTTTTTAAATCGTCAGCTTATTCTGCCAGAGCTAAAAAATAGTAGCCAAATCTGCCCAAATGGCAGAAATCTGCCACAAATGGTCACACTGTTTCTGAGTTTTTTTGTTTTTTTTAATATTATTTTCTTTCTGTTATTACAAGGAAATAGCAAAGACTTCTATGGCTATGCAGCCTTGTCTGGATTCTGTCATCAAAAGACGAACGTTATTTCCTCGGTCCCATAGCTCAAAGAAGCTTCAGACTTGAAAAAACCCTTTGTACTTGAAAAATTATTTCTTATTTTGACACTCACAACATTCGTACCGCTGTCTGTGAGGAATGATTGACAAAATAGTTTGGGCCATATGGCGCCATCTTGAAAATTCGTTTTGCCATTTTTTTTTATCATTTGGCTTTTCTTCGACCAAATTTGAAGGCCTAACACGCGTTACATATCATATGTAACGGGGTTTGTGTACTCAGTTTGTTTCTAGATTGTCTAGTTTTTCTGTAATTAGCCTCCAAAATTACAGAAAAACTAGGTACTCTACATACCAGTTTATTACATCAGCCTAGAGATGGGTTTTTGCCCGGGCATTTATGGGCATTTTGAGTAAATGCCCAATATAAGTCCTTTTAAGCCCAATAAATGCCCGAACACAGGGCATTTATTTTAATTGAAAAATTTCAACAATTATACCAGAATGCTTCGCTTAAATTACTTTTTAGTGTTTTAATTGTAAAGTAAAACTATAATTCAAAGTATAAATGTTTATAAACAACCACCTATTTTTAATCGATTAATTTGCCATTCTAAATACTAATAGCTATTTGTGCTAACAATTCAGTTTTTTTATAAATTAGTAAGTAGGTTACTACACAGTACCTTTATTAACTACCTCCCTAGCCTAGTGGCTAGTCCGCTCGCTTCACATTAGGAGGTCGCGGGTTCAATTCCTGACAGGGTCCAACTTTGTAGGACTCGGTGGTAAGGTATTTTCTGAGCCCACCTGGCTAGATACCACCACCTTATGTAAGTTTTGCCGCCTAACATCAATGTTAACAGCATTGATGTGTTCCGGCATGAAGATAAGATAGCCAGTTCCCCATTGCGTTGGGGAATCTTAGTAAGCCCGCTTCAATCTTCGGCATCATCATCACTTGCCATTAGGTGAGATGATGCCAAGGGCTTACTAAATGCGGCATAAACGGCCGTATCTCTTGATTGCGTTGGCATAGAAGTTTAATTTTTTCATAGCTTCAAGGGATTGCAGGTCTGAGTATTTGATATGTTACCGGAAATGTATGAAATCTAGGAATTGTACACAATTCCTAGGAAATGTATGCAGTTCCGAGCCTATTTAGGAAATATGTAAAATAATGTTTCTAAGATTATTTAATGCACACATTTAATTTCCTAGGAATTGTATACATTTACGTGATAACACTAGTAAATATATAAATGATGATGAGAAAACGCGTGGGCTTCGCCAGAAGACTCGCTACGTCGCCCCTTTTGCTCCGCCAGCACTCTAGCACATCGCTCCACTCAAGACCTCCTGCGCGAGCTTCTGGCTCCGTACTTTAAAAAAACATTCTAGTTGTGTGGCAGACAAGACCACGCGGAATCGGGGTGCTCCGATTCAAAATTCAAAATTCAAAATCATTTATTTCTTTACGTTGGTACATTAAGCACTCTTATAAACGTCATATCATTTTTCCAAATGTCATTATCATTAAAATAATCTACAGTCTTATAGTATCCTCTTGAACAAATACAGCGTTTTATATGTTTCTTAAATTTACATTCTGGTAGTTAACACACGTCATTCGAAATTTTGTTCGGATCTGCTACTCAAAGTATTTTTTATTTTTTATTGTATGATGTACCATTATATCATGGAGCCACCATAATATTACAATCTAGCCTAAATGCTAATAAGTATTTAAAAATCTAAACTGCTTATTTGATTTATACTAAGAATGTGTCCCATAGCACTTTTCTTATTGTCTCTAGTTAAGGGGAAGATACTCTGTTCTTGTGTTCTTTACTATAGCACTCACTACACTGCACTAAGCAATACTGACACTTTATATAACTAACTCAAAAGGTTTTGTCCTTTTCAGTCTTCTCACTAGGTCCGTGTTGTCGAGGAGCTGAATGGCCTTAACATTTACATGGTGATCAAGTCAATGCTCATGAGCTTTGGCGATTTTTTTTATAATGTTAACGACAAAGTCTACTTTGAAGTCCCGATAGAGGTCATCATTTCGTATGTACCAGGGTGCATTTACTATACCTCTGAGTACTTTGTTCTGGAAGCGTTGTATAATTTGGATGTTGCTTTGTTTGGTACAGCCCCAGAGCTGCATGCCATAAGTCCATACATGCATAAGGACTTGTTTATATAGCAATAGCTTGTTTTGTGTTGTCAACGATGAGTGTTTACCAAGTAGCCAGTACATTTTGTTGTAACGTAGCTCCAGCGCATCACGTTTCTTTTTGACATGTGCTTTCGAACGAAGCTTTGCGTCTAGAATCATGCCTAGATATTTGGCTGTATTCTCGTAAGGTATTACGTAAGGTATTCTTGTTAATGAAGTCTATGTGAATTGACTTTGATTCATTTAATTGATTGAATTCGCCAGTTCTTCGTCCAGTCGCATATTTTATTAACGGCTGTTTGGACCTTTTCCACTGCCTCCGCATGTGTGAGCCCCGTTGCCATGATGGCTGTGTCATCTGCAAAGGTTGCAATGGTGTTGTTCTCTGGTACTGGGATGTCACAAGTGCATAGTAGGTAAAGGACCGGATCTAGAACACTGCCCTGTGGTACTCCAGCTTTTATTTGTTTTAATTCAGAGTAAGAATCGTCTTGTCTTACCCTAAACATTCTGTTGGAGAGATATGACTCCAATATCTCTGTAAACGGCTTTGGCAGCATTTTCCTTAGTTTGTGTATGAGGCCTTCATGCCATACCTTGTCAAAAGCCTGCGCTACGTCCAGAAACACTGTAGTGTAAACTTTTTTTACCTTCCAATGCTTTTTCTATAACTTTAGTTATTCTGTGAACCTAAACTGGTAGTCAGGTATAAGATTTCTGTCTTCTATAGTAGGTTTTAGCCGTTTAAGGAAGAGCTTCTCAAACAGTTTTGATAAAATTAGGAGCAGGAAAATGGGTCTGATGATGTAGCTTCATGGGGTGGCTTGCTCGGTTTTGCTATCATTATGACTCCGGCAACTTTCCATACATCAGGGACATGCTTTAGTCTAAAAGCAGCATTAATGAGGGTGGTTAACTTAACTATGGCTTTTTTATTTTTTTATTTATTTATTTAAATCAGGTAGCAAAGACCCATAGTATAAATACAAACTAATACAATTTTTATAAAATAGATACTATAAATAGAATAGGTACAATTATAAATGTAAACTTAAAATTATTGAGCACGCAGTGGTTCTATTTCGGTGGCAGAGGTCGGCAAACTCCCACGGAATTTCCGAAACACCGCACCCTTCGGCCAGAAGTCCTCCTGGATGAAAGACTCCAGCTGCTGTGTCGGGACTCGCACCACAAATGATTTAAAGTTCACGCTGTGGCGCGACTCCAGCAGCGTCACCCTCAGAGCGTATTTCGTCTTCAGCTTGACGTACTAGTGGTGGTGTAGTGCAGCCGGGACACGTATAACAAAGTGGTCGGCACCGCGGCGCGCAGCAGGAAGTTGGGCCCTGTCGGCGCAGTGCCGCACTTATTAGTCGGACGAATTCGTTTTTTCTTCCGGTTCTCAACTGTAACGAACCCGTCGTCGTCCACTCTCTTAGCAGAAGAGGCACGTTCGGTCTCCTTGGAAGATGGTATGGTAGAGGAGACGGGTCGCCGCCGTGTCGGTGCTCTCTTGACGGCGGAGGAGTATGCAGCAACGGGGGCGTCCTCCTTCGTGGACGCTGGCGGGGCTGCGGGTGGGGCGGGAGGGGCGCGGGCGGGCGGCTCGAGGCACGAGTCGCGCGACGCTCGCTCCGCACTCTCAGCTGACGTCACGGTGCGCGTCGGTGACAAAACAGCTGACTCGAAACTTGACGCCGACACGTTGATGCCGGCCCCACGCCTCGTGTTGTCTGCATTTGACCTAGATTCGGCCAATGAACTACGTAGAGTAGCAACTTCTCTCTGTAGTTCAGCGACGGAATCTTGGGATACCTCCAACTTATTCAGCACTTCGGCCAAACTCGCCTTCAATGACACGATGTCCTAGAGAAGGCAGGTCACATCGACGTGGTCGAATGTCACGGGAGAAAGCTTGTGCAGGTCCTTCGCCACAAACGTCGGCACGTCATCCGGGTCGGTCTCCTTGAACAGCGTGATGATGTCCTGTATGCTCTTCGGTGTTCCATCGCGTCTGCGGGACACCATCTGGTCACTCTTGCCAAGGGACTCGTAAAGTAGCTTCTTCGCAGCAGCAATCTCAACTTCATTGAAGCCGGACTTGCAAATCTGGATCGCGCTTACTTCGTCCATCACGTCCAACTTTTGTTGAAGGAACGCGAGGAGCTCGTTCACTATGATGTTATTTTTGTCCATAGTGAATTTATTTTACACTAGCGACGGCGAATGCCGCGCTTTGCGAAAAAAAAATATGCTTTACTGCAGAACGTCTGTACTTGAACGCGCTGACAACACGACCTTTGTGACGAGCTTTGCGAGGGAGATAACTTAATACTTGACCGGTAATAAGGTCGTACCCAGGAGCTTTTTTTTTGTTTAAGTGCTTGATTTCGTTTTGCACTTCTTTAGGCGTAACGAGTCTTATTTCTAGCTGATCTTGGGGTATTTCATCTGTATCCAGGATCTGCGAGCTTTCTTCGATAAGTTGGAATATCTGTTCGAGGTGGTTTGCGAATGTCTTTGCTTTTTGTTCGTTACTAATTGCCCATTGGCTGTTAGTTTTTTTAATAGGTGGTATGTGCATGAACGGTCTCTTCAGATTTTTTGTGGCTTTCCACCATGAATAACCAGTTGAATAATCACTCGTTAGTGTACTCAGGTAAGAATTCATAGTCTCATGCTGAAACATCTTAATCTCCTTGCTTAGTTCTTTTGTTAGGTTGTTTAACAGAGTTTTGTCTTGTGGATATCTACTGCACTGCCAAATTTTCCTCTGCTTTATTTAGCAGCTACAAGATTTCTTATTTCTAATGATTAGGAGTGGCTTTTTATCTTCGTTTTAGTAACTGGTGTGTTATTCCAAGCGCATTGCTGAATGTCAGAAATAAATTTCCTTAAATCTTGATCAAGTTGTTCAGGGCTTTTGAGAGGTAATTTTAGCTACTCAAAGTGAACCTAAAATTAACTCAAGTGGAACCCCCACCAATACATTTCCGACTGCCATTTAGGAAATGTATAGATTTCCTAGGAAAAGTGCATATAACAAAATATATCATACATTTCCTATCAATTTTAGGAATTGTACACATTTCCTAGAAATTGTACACAATGACGGATAACATACTATAACAAATATAAATTTCACTTGATATGTCTACTATGGGGTCGTCCATTAATTACGTGAGGCTCAAAAGGGGGGAGGGGGTTCGGAAAAAATCACGAAATATCACAAGGGGGAGGGGTGTACTGAGATATCACGTGTATTAATTTTTTCGTTGAACGCGCGATTTCTACAGTCGTTTTTAAGTCATCCCAAGGTTCGAAACGGCTTTAGGCAGTCAGAAACAACCTGCAACCTTAATCAAATCAAATCATTTATTTCAGACAACTACAGGTCCACTTGTTAGTAACAAAAATAATCTTAAAAAACTATGTTACGACAAATTACAACAATTTTATGAAAAACATATAAGTAACATCCCTCGACACTTCACTCGCACCCCACAGACAGACAGCAGGTTCTCACGTCTGCCTGACCAGAGTCCGAATGAGGTGCCCGAGAAGGGGCGAGTCAAATTTTTCGACCCACATTTTCAGGATACTGTTTGAAACTTAATAGTTTGATACTTAATGTCTGTCTGGAAATTTTTATCACGGTGCTTAATTTTCCAGAATTAATTTACATTATACCTGTATTTAAACATAATATTTTGTACCAAAAATTTTACGTGATTTTGGGTAGGAGGTGGGGGGGTAGTCTTAAACCTCACCACGTATCACCAGGGGGAGGGGAGGGGCTAAAAGTTGCTAAAACATCACGTGATTAATGGACGACCCCTATATGCGTTCCTGACACAAAGGGTCTTGACAGACAGACAGACAAACGGACAACGAAGTGATTCTATACGGGTTCCTTTTTTCCTTTTGAGGTACGGAACCCTAAAAAGATCATATAATTTAATAAACTTCTATAAGAAGGTAAAGCTTACAACTATTTAACGAAAAAGTTTGAATAATTTTGGTCTTTTAACCAATTATTGCTTCTGCCCTGCAACTGGGCATTTATTTGGAAGTTTATTCGTTTTTGCCTTATTTGCCCTATTTGCCCAGGTGGGTTTAAACCCTCTGCCCATCTCTACATCAGCCCCGTTACCCATTAAAGAAATATAAATCCATCGAAATTCTTGTTAAGAATTATTGGTTGTTCGACCCAATGGTCATAACAAAAGTTAGATAACGCTTATCTATCTATCAGCCGAAAGGAGTCCAGTGCTGGACAAAGGCCTCCCCCAAGGATTTCCGCACCGACCGGTCCTGTGCGGTTCGCATCCAGCGACTTCCTGCAACCTTTACCAGGTCGTCGGTCCATCGAGTCGGAGGCCCGCCCACACTGCGTCTTCCGGTGCGCGGTCGCCATTCGAGAACTTTACTACCCCAACGGCGTGTACGTTACCCCAGCCAGAAAATGTCGAATTTCGTCATTCGAGTGTACTAGATAATTAGTTGTCCAGCTTCTGTAATTGTTGCGCATATTTTTGAATTTGTTCTACTGATAGTTTTTTAGTTATTTGACAAAAATATATCTGGCTGCGGTAACGTTACCCCAGCCAGACTATTTTTGATTTTTTGGGTATATTAAAATAAAAATTAGCTAAATAATTAGTAGTCTAGACGAAGTAAATGTTGCGACTTAATTTGTGCTGATCTGATACGTTTTACGGTTGCGAAGTTATTCAAATTCCGGCTGGGGTAACGTTTGCAGGTTTGCTGGATCTCTGAAATGGTTAAGCGCACATTTATAATTTTTCATATACCACTTCTTATGAATTATTTCTAATTTGTTCATCAATAAAAAAACAACAATAATGTACCGTTTAAAAGTTATATAAATAAATATAATTTTCCTTTAAAAGGCCCTAGCACGACGAATAAGAGCTCTCAAGACTCACTAAAAACGTTATTTTGTAGCTTAAAGCTTCCTTCAAATGTTTGTGAATTTTTATAAGTATACTGTAACACTGTAATTAATTAATAAGTAATGATGAAACTTAATTCAGTTGGGGCCACGATACGCAGTGGAGTTGTTTGATCGCCGATTGACAGAGTTTCTTGTGGTTTTTTGTGCCCTGCGGCCCTGCCCACTGCCACTTAAGTCTAGCGATTCTGAAAGCTACGTCGGTAACTTTAGTTCTCCTACGTATCTCCTCATTTCTAATTCGATCACGTAGGGAAACACCAAGCATAGCACGTTGGGTGACTTTGAGCCTTCTTATGAGGCCCATAGTAAGCGACCATGTCTCGGATCCAGATGTCATCACTGGCAACACACACTGGTCAAATACTTTAGTCTTGAGACACTGCGGTATTTTGGACGTGAAGATATTGCGAAGCTTCCCGAACGCTGCCCAGCCGAGTTGGATTCGACGATTGATCTCTTTCTCGAAGTTGGACCTACCTTACTGGACTGTTTGTCCCAGGTATACATATTCGTCAACAACTTCGAGTGTAGATTCTCCAACCTTCAGAGGAGTGGGTGTTGGACGGACGTTTGACATGATTTTTGTCTTATCCATGTTCATTTTAAGACCCACTTGTTGGGAGACTCTACTGAGTCCTTCGAGCATTGCGCCTAGGTCCTCCAAGGTCTCAGCCATGATCACGATATCGTCAGCAAATCGAAGGTGAGTGATGTACTCGCCATAGATGTTAATGCCGAGTCCTCTACAGTCCAAAAGCTTGAAAACGTCTTCCAGTGCAGCGGTGAACAGTTTCGGAGATATAACGTCTCCCTGTCTCACCCCACGCTGCAGCCGGATAGGTTTCGAATTCTGATCCAGGAGGTGGACCAACATGGTGGCGTTTTCATACAAACACTTCAACACTTCGATGTATCGATAATCAATTTGACACCGTTGGTTAGGGTGCAACACAGCCCAGGTATCGATCGAATCAAAGGCTTTCTCATAGTCCACAAACGCCAAGCATAGTGGCCGATTATACTCTTCGGTCTTTTGTATTATCTGCCGGAGCGTATGTATGTGGTCTATGGTTCTGAACACGGGTTCTGAAGCCTTTTCGGAAACCGGCTTTTTCGGGAGGCTGGAAGTCGTCAAACCTGCGTGCGAGACGATTCGTAATGACTCTCGAAAACAGCTTGTAGACGTGGCTCAGGAGTGAGATAGGTCTGTAATTCTTCAGCAGAGTCTTATCACCCTTCTTGAAGAAGAGCACCACCACACTTCTGTGCCATGCTGTAGGCGTTCGTCCCTCAAGCATGACGGAATTGAATAGCTTCTGAAGAGCTATAAGTACCGGTTCTCCACCTGCTTTCAGAAGGTCAGCTGTAATTCCATCATCACCCGGTGCCTTGTTGTTCTTAAGCTGTTTGAAAGCCATTCTAATCTCGCACAGGCTGATGTCTGGGATATCTTCGGTATAGTGTCGGGTCAATCCGGCTCTCGGGTCTTCAGCCAGATTGCTGACAGGTAAGCGTGTAGTCGTGTATAATTGTTCGTAGAACTTCTCAACCTCTTCCAACAGCTCGGGCTTGGACGACACGACCTCCTCGGTTTTCAGCTTTGTCAGTTGGCTTTGACCAGCAGACAGATCCCTTGCGAATACTTTTGACCCTTTATTGCGCTCGATAGCCTCTTTAATACGATTGGTACAAAATTGGCGTATATCGCGGGTAAAGGACTTGGAGATCTGTCTGTTTAGTCGCCGATACTGACAAGCATCTTCAGAGGATTTCAGAATCAGGCTTCGTCTTTCCTCCATGAGCTTGGTGAGATCCGAGATACGAGATGTTCTTTTTAAACGGCCGGTTTTGAAGGCCTTATTCCCAGCCATTTGGACAATTTCCATGAACCTGTCGTTATAATTGTCCACATTTTCGCATTCGCATAGGCAATCGAAGCGGTTGTGCAACTCGAGTTGAAAGCTTTCGGGGTTTTGGTGTTGAATAGGCGCTGGTCGGAGCGTGGACTTCATCAGTCGACATCTTTCTAGCTTTACTAAATTCGAATTAACTATTTATTCCACAAAAAAAAACCAGCCAAGTGCGAGCTGGACTCGCGCACCGAGGGCTCCGTATAAATTCATAGTGGCTGGGAGACCGAGCGTCACTCGTTCAATCGGAGCGTTTATAAACTACGTAAGATGACTTGTTTAGTAGTAGTTAGTACCTACGTATAAGATTTATTTTCTATAAAACATTTTGCAGAGTGTATTTAGTCGATAGTGGCCTTCTATGGGACGAAAAGACAAACAATATTTGTTCTGAAAATATCATTATTTTTTTTATATATTTGATTCTATTGAAAAACAAATTACCATTTAAAAAATACCAAATAAAAAAAATATAAAAAAATACGTATGATGAAACAAAAATTAAATAAATCCTATAATAGGGAATTTTCAGATGACGTACGTATGTCAAGGCCACAATCACATAGATTCTTATAAACTGAATTAACAGAAACCATTTTCAACTTGATCAAGTATGGATGAGCTGGGTGCGTTCTGGTTTCTCTGTAACATAATTATGTAATTTCTTTTTCCAAACCAAAGATAAATTATGATTTAAATGCAATTAATAACTTGGTATCAAGTTAATTATTTTAGGAAATACAAACACAATACTGACAAGCGTTGTGCATCAATAATTATAAAAAGTATTTTTTGGATAAAAATACGGAGAAATATTCATGATACGTAATATTATAAAGTTATCATCATGATGATATTAGTCAATAATATCAATCAGTTTTGGCGACTTTTTAGATTTTCTTATTTCAGTTGTTGATCAGCGCCATCTAGTTGAGTTTAGAGGAAGCCGTGGAAAATTCCCTATTGCCAATTACATGGGGCAGGGCGACACAAAATATTTTTTTATCTTTTTATTTACATATTTCCATAAGATCACACAAAATAAAAAATAAAAAGACAAAAAATCAATAAAGTCTCGTAGGATACGAATACGAACCTAAAAAGTATGCGCCTCGCGCCATAACCGCTGAGCTACTAAGAACTCAAATGCATTGTTAAAAATAAGCACCATATGCGTATATATTTTATGTATATTTCGCTCAAATCTCCCTAAAATGATTGTTTCCGAAGATAATTCCCTCATAGATCAATATCTGGTAATTTTTAACCCCTAATCCTAGATATTCGTCGAAAGGTTTCAAGCCGTTTTCGAAATCGTCGGGACACCTAACTCGTTTAATAGTACAGGATTCACACAATGTCTTGAACTCTATATAGTCGGGGATTTAGTGCGATGAACCGTTTTATTTTGGATCCGGCGCTCAAACTTGGCATAGTTATTTCCTAGGTCATTCTGAGTGGATTAAGCCCGGGAGCCACCGGGAGCCATCCCCCGTTTGGTAGGGGGAGGGGGGGAAAGTTTGTTTCTGCCGCGCTCCATTTGAGGGCTTATATCTCCAAAACTATTGGTACTAGGGCAAGTGAGATATCATTTTCGTATGATTTAAGGATAAGGAATTCATTTCTGTAACAAAAAAAATAACTTTCCATATATAAAAAAAGAAATATTTAATAAAACGTATAAAACATGACTACCTTTTTTCCGCATATGTGTCGATTAATTTTTAATGGTCTAAGATATTAGCATGAAAAAAATATATTCTGAAAGCCACATTACCAAGAATTATAAAAATATAAATTTTATTAGAATAGCATGATAAATACTTCGCGAAAAAAATAAAATTCAATGCGTGGCAGCGTGGCATAAAACGCGCGGTCCGCGCGGTTCTAAATTACAGGAGTTATATTTCTTTTTTTTTTCTATGAAAAGTATTTTTTTTGTTGCAGAAATGAATTTGTCATCCTTGAAATATCCGAAAATGATATCGGACTTGCCCTAGAACATAAAATTATGGAGATATAAGCCCCAAAAGAAGCGCGATCCAACAAATAGATAATGAAGTGTGGGTGGTTTTTTTCCACATACGTGTCGATAAATTTTTAATGGTCTAGGATATTAGCATGAAAAAAATATATTCTGTAAGCCACATTTCCTAGAATTATAAAAATATAAATTTCATTAGCATAGCATAATGAATACTTAGTGAAAAAAAAAATTTGATGCTCGGCAGAGTAGCATAAAACGCGCGGTTTTAGTTCGTTTGTAAGTAAGTAAATAAAATGAATCATCTAGCGCTCAAAAATGACTGTTAAGTAACATAATAAAAATAGATACATACTATTATTATTTAAATATTTCTCGCACGCACAAAATATTTATCACGTAGAACAATATTTTCCTTAAAAAATCAAATATGAGAAAATTCGAAAAATGTGACTATTGTATTTTTCATACGAATTATGGTGGTTTACTATCTATCAGCCGAAAGACGTCCACTGCTGGAAAAAGGCCTCCCCCAAGGATTTCCACACCGACCGGTCCTGTGCGGTTCGCATCCAGCAGCTTCCCGCAACCGCACCAGGTCGTCGGTCCACGGAGTCGGAGGTCTGCCCACACTGCGTCTTTCGGTGCGCGGTCGCCACTCGAAAACTTTACTGCCCCAACGGCCATCTGTTCTACGAGCTATTTGCCCTGCCCACTGCCACTTAAGTCTAGCGATTATGAGAGCTATGTCGGTAACTTTAGTTCTACTACGTATCTCCTCATTTCTGATTCGATCACGTAGGGAAATACCAAGCATAGCACGCTCCATCGCCCTTTGGGTAACCTTGAGCCTTCTTATGAGGTCTATAGTAAGCGACCATGTATCGGATCCATATGTCGTCTCATCACTGGCGACACACACTGGTCAAAGACTTTAGTCTTGAGACACTACGGTATTTTGGACGTGAAGATATTGCGGATCTTTCCGAACGCTCGCTGCCCAGCCAAGTTGGATTCGACGATTGATCTCTTTCTCGAAGTTGGACCTACCTAACCGGACCTACCTACCTTCAACAACTTCGAGAGTAGAGTCTCCAACCTTCAGAGGAGTGGGTGTAACACGGACGTTTGACATGATTTTCGTCTTATCCATGTTCATTTTAAGACCCACTTGTTGGGAGACTCTACTGAGTCCATCGGGCATTGCGCCTAGGTCCAACAACGTCTCAGACATGATCACGATTTCGTCAGCAAATCGAAGGTGAGTGATGTATTCGCCATTGATGTTGATGCTGAGTCCTTTCCAGTCCCGAAGCTTGAAAACGTCTTCCAGTGCAGCGGTGAACAGTTTCGGAGAAATAACGTCTCCCTGTCTCACCCCACGCTACAGCCGGATAGGTTTCAAATTCTGATCCTGGAGGTGGACCGACATGGTGGCGTTTTCATACAAACACTTCAACACTTCGATGTGTATCGAAGTAAGTATGTAATTTGTCGAAGTAAGCTGTAACACAGCCCAGGTCTCGATCGAAACAAAAGCTTTCTCATAGTCCACAAACGCCATTATACCTTCGGCCTTCTGTATAATCTGCCGCAGCGTATGTATGTGGTCTATGGTACAGAAGCCTTTTCGGAAACCAGCCTGTTCGGGAGGTTGGAAGTCGTTAAACCTGCGTGCGAGACGATTCGTAATGATTCTCGACATGGCTTGTAGACATGGCTTAGGAGTGAGGTGGGTCTGTAATTCTTCAGATGAGTCTTATCACCCTTCTTGAAGAATAGCACCACCACACTTCTGTGCCCTGTGTACCTGTTTTCAGAAGCTCAGCCGCAATTCCGTCATCACCGGGTGCTTTGTTGTTCTTAAGTTGCTTGAGAGCCATTCTAATCTCGCATAGGCTGACGTCTGGGATATCTTCGGAATAGTGTTAGGTCAATCCGGCTCTCGGATCTTCAGCCAGATTACTGACAGGTAAGCATGTAGTCGTGTATAATTGTCCGTAGACCTCTCAACCTCTTCCAACAGCTTGGGCTTGGACGACACGACTCTGCCATCCTCGGTCTTCAGCTTTGTCAGTTGACTTTGACCAGTAGACAGATCCCTTGCTAATACTTTTGACCTTTTATTGCGCTCGATAGCCTCTTTAATACGATTGGTATTAAATTGGCGTCAAGGACTTGGAGATCTGTCTGTTTAGTCACCGATATTGACAAGCATCTTCAGAGGATTTCAGAATCAGGCTCCGTTTTCCTCCATGAGCTTGCTGGTGAGGTCCGAGATCCGATATGTTTTTTTAACGTCTTGTTTTGAAGGCCTTATTCCCAGCCATTTGGACAATTTCCACAAACCTGTCGTTGTATTCGTCCACATTTTCACATTCTCCTAGGCATTCGAAGCGATTGTGCAACTCGATCTGAATGCTTTCGGGGTTTTGGAGTTGTATAGGCGCTGGTCGAAGCTTCATCAGTTGTCATGAAAATAATTGGACGTGGCTTGCGAAGCACGGAAACGGTTACGAGATTAATGCGCCAATAAGAGTCGAAACTCATTATGGTTATGTATGACCATTTCTGAAGTCAGTTAACCTGGGTGATCAACGTGACCACGCAGTTACATAGTAAACCACCATAATACAATGGAAGTTAGATAGTAAACCACCATAATTCGTATGAGAAATAGTTAGTCACGTTTTGCGGATTTTCTCAAATACGTTTTTATAAGGAAAAAAATGTTTTTTTGTTTTACGTGACAAATATTTTGTGCGTGCGAGAAATATTAAAATAATAATATAATGTACCTGTTTATACTATGTTACTTAACAGTCATTTGGGCGTTAGATGATTCATTTTATTTACTTACGAACAACAGATACTAAAACCGCGCATTTTATGCTACTCTGCCGAGCATCAATTTATATTTTTTTTCACTAAGTATTTATTATGCTATTCTAATGAAATTTATATTTTTATAATCCTAAGAAGTGTGGCTTTCAGAATGTATTTTTTCCATGCTAATATCAAAGACGAATAAAAATTAATCGACACATATGCGGAAAAAAGGTAGTCATGTTTTATACGTTTTATCAAATATTTCTTTTTTTATATATGGAAAGTTATTTTTTTTGTTACAGAAATGAATTCTTTATCCTTAAATCATACGAAAATGATATCTCACTTGCCCTAGTACCAATAGTTTTGGAGATATAAGCCCTCAAATGGAGCGTGGCAGAAACAAACTTTCCCCCCCTCCCCCTACCAAACGGGGGATGGCTCTCGGTGGCTCCCGGGCTTAATCTACTCAGAACGGCCTAGGGAACAACTATGCCAAGTTTGAGCGCCGGATCCAAAATAAAACGGTTCCCATACTAGGCGTTGCACTAAATTCCCCACTAATATCAAATACAAAAAAAATGTGATGTAATTAAAAATTTTTGGTTTTCGAACTTTTCACTTTACTTGTGCTATAAGCTTTGCTTGTTGCCACATTTTACGATTCTAGGTATACGGAAAGTACCCTATAGGTTTTAATTCCCATGCGAGTGTCCAAATATGCGGCATAAACGGCCGTATCTCTTGATTGCGTCGGCACAGAAGTTTGATTTTTTACAGCTTCAAGGGATTGCAGGCCTGAGTATTTGATATAAATTCAACTTGATACGTCTACGCATTCCTGAGAAAAAGGGTCTTGACAGACAAACAGTCAGACAGACAGACCGACGGACAGACGGACGGACAACGAAGTTGTCCTATAAGGGTTCCTTTTTACCTTTTGAGGTACAGAACTCTAAAAATTAAAGATGCCATCAGAAATACATTACAATTTAAAAAAAAAAAAATTTTTAATATCTGATAATAAATGAAACTTTACACTAACATCGGCGACGTAAAAAAAATACAAAATGGTTTTGTCTCATATGCTTTAAAAAAATCTTGTTTCATGCCCATTTTAGAAATTTACAATTCTTGTAAATTTTTCTTGCAAACATTGAGTTATATAATTGCTATTTTTAAATTAGAGGTGCTGATTAAAAAAAACAATATATTCGAGCTTTTTCACATAAAATTAATAAGAATGATTTAGAATAGAAATGTTACCGTGACTTGCTACCTAAGATAAAAAAAGATAACAAAACCGCCCAAGCGCGAGTTGGACTCTCGCATGAAGGGTTCCGTACCATCAAACAAGAAACTCCAAGAAGTACGTCTCTTGTATGGGGACACCGTTCAATTTTTAAATATAATTTCATTTTATTATATTTTTTTAATGACTATAGCAATACAAACTCTGTGAGTATTTCAAGCGTCTACCTGTTGCCATTATTAAGATCGAGCAAAAAACGCCAAGAATACACGTTTCTAGTAGGGGAGCCCCATTAACTTTTAATTTATTTTTATTATTTGTTGTTATATCGGCAACAGAAATACAGACTCTGTAAAATTTTAATTGTCTACCTATTACGGTTCATGAAATATAGCCCGCTGACAGACAGAAGACGGCCGGCCACACGGACGGAAGGACGTGTGGCGGTAATAGGGTCCCGTTGGCCTTTGAACTTTGATTTTTGTACCCTAAAAAAGAAACAGTTTGCCGCCACTTTTCCGCCTTCTTTCCAAAAAACCGGCCAAGTGCGAGTCGGACTCGCGCACCGAGGGTCCGTATCAATTCACATTCAAATGTCTTGAACTCTATATCAAATACTCAGGCCTGCAATCCCTTGAATCTGTGAAAAAATCAAAATTGCCGGTTTCAGAGATGGAAAACGCAGGACTGAGTTTTTGCTGGATTTGGTCTTAACGCATTCCTCGCGTAGTAGTCACGCAGGGTGTCTAGAGCCGCCGTTTTGTTGTCTTCTGCTTCTTTAAATCGGACCGTTTGTGAAGCTAATGCAAGATCCTCAGGGGAAATGAATCGAGACGAGCTAGGTAGGGCGTGCAATACCGGTATTGAGCTAGAGCTAGGGCTGGAAGGTTGGTCATTCGTATTTATATTAAATAAGGTAGGGGCTAACACGCTACCTTGAGGGTCGCCACTATTTAGTGAGCGCCATCTGCTTTTTTCAGAAAGAAGGTGAACTTGAAATCGTTTATTGTGGAGAAGCTCGCTTAGGACCCTGACAAACTTACGATCTCCAGTCATTTCCCCCACTTTCCAGAGTAGTCGTTTCAGGTTAACTGTGTTGAACGCTGCAGATAGGTCAACGAAATGCCTTCGGGTGGCAGTCGCCGGTGGGGGACTGGAGGTAAAGGCTCTGCCGGTTTCCCAGACCCCTGCCACACGGCGAAGCGGGAACGCCGTTGGGTTTTAGCCGGTAGGAGTCCGGCATAACCCGGTTGCTGCCCCCGCAGTGACTGGGTATCCATGATGGATTTCCCAACGTTAAAAAAAAAAAAAAAAAGGTTAGGTTAGTTTACGCAATTTAGGTAGTTATTAGTTTTCGTTTAGGTAGGTATTATTTTTAATTTCCTACATTAAGTTTCAACTACCTACGTTACGCAATGGAAATTGAGTTGAATATACTAAAGAGTTAAAAAAAATTACGCGTCTCGTCGCTTCGACTCTGCCGCAGTGGTAATTGAGCCCAACTGATCCCATTTAATTACCCACCTTCGAAATCTAAATCTTGCCCTAACATGTCATATTTAAAGTCATGGTTACCTTGCCATGTTCTTTCAATATGATTGCAGTAATTCGGTACCAAATTTCGAATCGATAGGACACATGGAAGGTAGTCAGATCCCATCATCAACTATTAAAGAGCTGATGATCTTCAAACGGCTGATCAGGTCATGGTTACCTTACCATATACTTTCAATATCGTTGAAGTAACACGGTACTAAATTTCGAATCGATAGGACATATGGAAGGTAGTCAGATCCCCTCATCAACTATTAAAGAACTGATGATCTTCAAACGACGGATCAGGTCATGGTTACCTTACCATGTTCTTTAAATAACGTTGAAGTAACACAGTACGAAATTTCAAATCGATCGGTCATAAGGAAGTTAGTCAGATCCCCTCATCAACTAGAAAAGAGCTGATGATCTTCAAACGGCTGAACAGATTTTCATGAAACATGGCTAAGAATACTCGGGATAAAATTATCTATGACATAAAAAAACTAAACGAAAATCGGTTCATCCGTTTGGGAGCTACGATACCCCTCTTTTTGCGTCAGGGGTTAAAAATCGTCCCGGATTTTCCGGGACGTCCCGCTTCTGGGTCAATTTTGGACCGTCCCGCCGGCGTGGACCTCTAGTGTCGGATACTGTAGGTAGTGCGTTCCGTCTGAGGGTAGAGCAACGTTCACTCTGACAACAGGATAGTATAAAAGGGCGTCGCGGGGTGTTGGTAAAGTATATGGTGTGTGGTAATAGAATTTGTATGCATATGTTGTCGCGCCGGGTGTCGTCCGTCATGTCGTCGTCAAGTGGCGTTTCAACAGTATGTTTCCGCCTTAAGATGTCAGAGTTAAGTAAACGGTTGCTGTCAAACGTACCCATGGAACGCACCCACCACTAAACAAAAGAGAAAGGGACTTTTTGGCGGGAACTCGCGGCAAGAGTTTGTCATTTTTGTTTTATTATCCGAAAAAGTAGATATCGTGGTTTTTAATGCATAATATTGATAGTGTATTGTTCAATAAAGTGTCATTTAAGTGTCTAATATGTAGGATAATGAAATAAAAGTGTGTAGACTGTGCTTCGAGTGCTCTCAAGAAGTCCATGAAATCTTCATCAAAAGTGCTATCATTTTGTTGAAGAATACAGAAAAAGTTAAAGACAACAGAAATTGATAAATGAGAACTCAAATGAAATAGAAAAAGATTTAGAGAAGAGCAAACTACGTAAGAATAGGCTGTATGCCCAGAGAAGCCTTTGCCTTTTCCTTGCAAAAGCAGGAAAGAACCAAACAAAAAAAAAAAAAAAACAAAAGAGAAAGAACTGTCAATCAAATCTAAAAAAAGTTCGATTTACCTATTTTGGTTATTTCAGTCAATTTCAGTCGTGCCATACACTTTCATCGTCATTTTGTAAATTCACAAATGATTTTGGAAAAATGTCAACAGTTATAAAATTTGAGCTAAAGGAATTACGAAAGTTAGCTAGTGATAAAAACTCGTGTGTCTTGGAAAAGAAAGTGACCCAAAATTTAGCATTGCAGCCCTGGTGTTTAGGAAACTTGAAGGAATCACTCAAACATCTATTGGATTATAAAATTGGCAAGTTCGATAAGGAGTAAGTAATGACTTAATTACAAGCCTTTCTTTTCCCCCTTTCCCTCATGATAAATCTACTAATTATAGCAGGAGAGCTACTTTACATGGCCTCATCCTGGCTTCATTATTCTTCTATAGCAGCGATTAACTAAGCAACGTGTACCCAGTTCATGCCGTTTAATATTTTTTGGTGGGTTATGTTTAAAATTAAATACATTTTGGTATTCAATCTAAGGATGTGGTTTTTTTTAAATAATAATATGTAAAGGTTAGCTTATATTTAGTTTAAGAGGTAGGTGTACAACTCAAATAATAATCTCAAATAACTTACTTACAGATTAAATGGCATCATCTTAAGTTATAAAAACCTAAGAGTCCTTCAAAATGTTGGAACTATAAGAAATGACAATGCTGATGTCCATTTCCTGGTTCAAGCTGATTACTATGTATTTCAACCATATGTTGGTGCTACTCTAAAAGGAGTTGTTAATAAGAAGAGCAACACACATTTGGGAATACTTGTTCATCGGTAATTAACAAAAATCTTTCTACTTAGCTAATCAGTAACTGTTTAACATCAGCTATCAAAGATGGTCTTGGTCTGTATTTTTTAAAATGTTATAAAGTATCATCATCAAGCAGCATAGTGATTTCTAAATGAATGTGAAGAAATACTTACTGATATTACAGAAACATTATTTATTTTATAAGTCAATCACATATTGTGAAATAGCAGTTGCTTGCAACTTGGTTTGTGTTAAAATTGGAGTGCCCTCACAACTTTTTTTTTTTCTCTTGCCTAATTATCCTTTTAAAACATGAAATAAATGTGGATACTTTATGAAACAACATAAAACAGTAAAATAAATATAATATAATAATATATAAGGTGCTACTTTATTAGTGCCCGATATTTTAGTCAGTGCTCCTACTTCTGACTCTGATCAACTTTCCCCAAGAAACCCATAGTCAAACCGAAAAAAAATTTTTGGACTCTTCATACAAATCGATCAGCCGAGCGGCTAAATTAGTATGAAGAGCCCAAAAAAATTTTTGCGATTTGACTATGGGTTCCTTGGGGAAAGTTGATCAGAATCAGGAGTAGGAGCACTGACTAAAATATCGGGCACTAATAAAGTAGCACCTTATATAATAACAACAATATAATATGAAATCAGTTGATTTACCAAATTAAGATATCCTAGATTTTTATTTACCAGCTCAGGCCCTAAGATTACTTATGATAAAGTACCTTAGAAAGTTCACATTTATTGGGCATACCAAAACCCTTTAAAAAATGGTACCCTCTTACAAAAGTACTGTGTGAACAAATATGGTGATTTACTACTTCACAGAGTATTCAATGTAGTGATCCCACGCCCCACTGAAGAGCCTGGTAACAAATGGATTGGAACAAGTATTCACGAGGGTCAAGAAGTAGTCTTCAAAATTGTTGTCTTGGACTTATTTGGAGCTTTACCATACATAAGAGGAGAATTAGATGAAAGGTGAATAATGTATAATTCTACATTTGATCATGTGGATCAGATCATTCTCTTAAACAAATTTGAAAGAATGGGAGTATGTATGTCGTAATTTCCTCACATGGATCTTTAATTATTTGAGTAACTGATCACAAATTGTTGTTGTAGGCGTACATAAATCTGATCTGATAATACAAAGGTGTAAACTATTTGTTTTTTTTTATTGACAGTCTTATTTATGTAATATAAGAGATAAATCTAAAAATGCTTATTTATGGCAGTAAGGTCTAAAAGTAATAAAAAAAAACTATTTCTATTTTACTAAAATGTAAAATAATATTTTTAAACTTTAACAAAAATCAATTTTCAAGTATCTGAAACAGCCCAGCGGCTTAATGTGTAGTTTCGTCGCAAATGGAATTATAAGTATTTATGGTCAGTATTTAGGTTCAAATTCAAATCTCATTATGTGCAATCCTATGTTGTGAAGTGGATATTTTAAAATTAAAAAAAATATTTTTTTTCTAGGTGGCTGAAACTGGGACCAGAGGGAGATGATGAAGCAGAGAAGTCCAGAGTGCCCCAACCAATAAGTGTACCTCATGTAAATTTTGACAAAGCAAAGCCATCTATACATAAGCAAATGGATGATGGACTACCTAACACCTCAAAAATATCACCACAAAATAGTTCCAAGACAGAAACAAACACACACATGGGCAGTGGCAGAATAAGCCTTGTGAAAGATATTGAAAGCCAAGTTAGTATTTTAGAGAAAAACAGAAATAGGCATCAAACAGAAAAAAAACGCCCTGAAGGAAATCAGAGGCCACTGAAAAAGCACAAAAAGGACTTACAATAAATATTTTTATATTGTAGGATAAAAATAGAATAAAATTTTAGAGTACCTACATATTGCTTATTTTTAAATATATATATATATTGTTATTCTGATTTTTTTACCATTTAATTTTACCTTCAAGATTCAAGTGTACCTCCACTACTCCACGATACATGATTGATTACAGATTATTAAAATTTTATAACATTCCTTTAATTGACAACATTTCAAATTGATCCCCAGTTTTTATTTTGTGTAGAAAATGTAAAATTAAATACCCATATTAGTTTTAATATTAGGCTGTATAGCGTACATAGCGTTTCCGTCATGTCGAGCTTACGTGTGCATGAAGTCTGCCTAAATAAGTGAAGTTAGAAGCTAAATCATAGAATTTAGATATTCTGATTATGCCAATACGAGTAAATACTGCCTAAATATGAGGCATACGTGAGGCTACTTTATTAGTGTCCGATATTTTAGTCGAAGCTTCTACTCCTTATTTTGATCAACTTTACCCAAGGAACCCATAGGCCAGTCGTACAAGACATCGGTGGTCGCATTGGTTGCAACAGTTCTGATTTTTTGGTATGTTGTTAGGGTTGATAACAGTAGTGTAAAACTAATTTTTCAGCTTCGAAAGACTTGTGCTAACCCGTGTGCTAACCACGGCGAATCGGCCGCAAAGAGGTATTTTGCTGACGTCACGAAAACAAAGTTGCCATTTTGTAAAGGACAAAAATATTGTTGTCCTTTTTTTACTGAGAAGAATTACATAAGTTAGAAAGAAATAAAAGTATATTTTAGAATTCGCTATCGAAATGGCACATATTTGTATAACTGATTGTTCATATAGACAAATATTACATGTCCTCTCATCGACGTAGAAACAAATGCACGACGGGTCTAGTACATAATTCACGAAAAAAGCGTCCGAAGTTAACCTATACACACGTATGGTTCATTTCAATCAAAAAAAAGCAAAACGTAAACAAACTTACTATGGAACTGACACATGTCAATGTCATCTGCATACTATGTTTGTTTACCTTTTGCTTTTTTTTGATTGGAATGAAGTATAGTTATATGCATAGAAACAACACATTTGAATTTAGATCGTGTGTAATTGCATTACAGTTGATTTGCAACAATTTATCACCATACGAAGCTGCGACTGGAACGTACTTCACCTTACGCAACTTCGAATGAAGACAGAGAAGTAACTAGAATACTAACTAAATTCGTAATTAAAATTAAAATAAGCTACTGTTTTTTTAGCAAAACAATACTTTAAAATGATAAAGTAAGAGTTTACTTAGCGGAAATATGATACTCCATCCTGTTTTTTCACTTTACTTGAATAGTTTTTACAACTTTTCACGACACGCAGTACGCCATTTTCGACGCGCTGTCAGCCGGCCGACCAATGAAGACTGGCGCGAAATTACAACTCTTTTTGCGTTTTACTACTCTTTTGGTTCGGACACTTTTGAGCGCTGACCCGAAGTCCATTTGTTTCTACGTCGATGTGTCCTCTAGTTTCTTTGGTCTGAGCCGAAACCCCAGGAAGAGCTGTCAGATGAAACAAGACCTTCCATGACCACGCTGAATACATTATAAACAACCGACTTCAATCGCAACAACTCCAATTTTGCTATGTTTTGTTGATTTTCTCAAAAACCGCTGAATCGATTTCGATAAAATTTATATGGGACCACCTGTGAAGTATACCCTTTCAAACAAAAAAAGAATTTTCGAAATCGGTTCAGGCGTCTTCGAGTAATCGGTGAACATACATAAAAAAAAAAAAAAAAAAAAAAAAAGAATCCGACGAATTGAGAACCTCCTCCTTTTTTTGAAGTCGGTTGAAAAGAATACGATTGTTTCGTCGCTAAGTGCGTAAAGGTAAACCTAATATTACCTACCCCTTAGTTGTAATTCATTATAATAAATATTAATTGACATTTTGTTCTATATTTCATATATATTTCTGTCGCAGGTGTCAGCTGAGGTCCCGCCATCACTAAGTGATATAATTAAAGTTTTATAATATCAGTATAAATTATTTTCCACCGTTTTATGCCGTTCAATTTGTCCTGCAATTTGTCAGGCTCCCTTTTTTGAAAAATCTGATTTCCTTAATTTTTCGCGCTGTCCAGCACGGGTAGCATGAGGCGTAGACAAAGCTGTTTGTCGCGCCAAACGCGAGAAAACAGCTCAGCTGTCTCTTTCATTAGCTTATCGTTAGAATGGAACAAATGCTTTTAAAACTCGCGTCGCGCGCGAGATACGTCGTCATGCTACCGGTGCAGATTACAAAAGAACGATTGGTCTTACAAACTTCAATTTGTGCTTAAATTAAAGCGAAATAAATGCTCTATAACTTTCTTTTTAATGACTTTCCTCGTAGAATGAGTATTATAGCCGATATTCTGCTCGGAAGGCGGCAAAACTACAATTTCGAACTTTTTAGGGAAAATTGCCAATGTTTGAAGTGCTGTATCTTAGGTTCTATTAGACCTTCAGATCTGCAGTTACACTTAAATTATAGGAAATTGTCTCTTCTTATAAGTGTGTATAATGACTTTTTCCGTAAGATGCACCTTTTAGAAGTTATAAGCCAAAATCTGAAAAAAGTCCGAAAATTTCGATGTTTTTGGAGCACCACGCAGTTAGCACAAGTCTTTCGAAGCTGATAAATTAGTTTTCACTACTGTTATCAACCCTAACAACATACCAAAAAATCAGAACTTTTGCAACCAATGCGACCTAACGCGATTTTTAGGGTTCCGTAGCCAAATGGCAAAAAACGGAACCCTTATGGATTCGTCATGTCTGTCTGTCTGTCTGTCTGTCCGTATGTCACAGCCACTTTTTTCCGAAACTATAAGAACTATACTGTTGAAACTTGGTAAGTAGATGTATTTTGTGAACCGCATTAAGATTTTCACACAAAAATAGAAAAAAAACAATAAATTTTGGGGGCTCCCCATACTTAGAACTGAAACTCAAAAAAAAGTTTTTCATCAAACCCATAAGTGTGGGGTATCTATGGATAGGTCTTCAAAAATGATATTGAGGTTTCTAATATCGTTTTCTCCTAAACTGAATAGTTTGCGCGAGAGACACTTCCAAAGTTGTAAAATGTGTGTCCCCCCCCCCCCGTAACTTCTAAAATAAGAGAATGATAAAACTAAAAAAAATATATGATGTACATTACCATGCAAACTTCCACCGAAAATTGGTTTGAACGATATCTAGTAAGTAGTTTTTTTTTAATACGTCATAAATCGTAAACCGCAATTTACCTTTCATTCAAGTTACAACGAACTACAAAAACTTTTATATTATGTTACTTGCTGCTACGGAACCCTTCATGGGCGAGTCCGACTCGCACTTGGCACTTTTTATGTTTACGGTGACTGGCGTACCATAGTGAAATTGCAAAACAATTTTTGGACTCTTCAAACCGATCAGCCCGAGCGGCCAAATTAGTATGAAGAGTCCAAACATTTGTTGCGATTTGACTATGGGTCCCTTGGGGAAAGTTGATCAGAATCAGGAGTAGAAGCAATGACTAAAATATCGGGCACTAATAAAGTAGCACTGTTAAGACCCAAACTACGCTTTCATGGTGGACTTGTGGGACAATGAAAGAGTTGACTGCGATCCGTATCGAGTGGTGTATTCGATGCAAAAAAGGGGTTTACAAAGGGTAATGGCCGTATTTATAGGCCGACATTAGCGCCCTCTAATTAACTAATATTATCCTTAGTGACTAGTATTGGCGCTAGCGCCATCTATTCGATAGGTGTTGAATTTATTAGTATGCTAATAAGCCTGCTCGTATAGAGATTTACAATGGTCTTGCTACATCATCGAGAAATCTAGTTACATAGTTTTTGCTAGATAGACTAGATGTCGCTTTACATAGTTTATGCTAAATAGACTAGATGTCGCTACACCTTTCTGTTACACCTGTATAAGGTGCTTGTAACTGCAAGTAACACTTATATTTATAAGGCCCTCCGCACATGGAGCTACTCAAAAATAACTAGTTACAAACTCAAATTACTAACGAGTTACTTGAGCGTCACCGCCCGTACATTCTTATTAAGGTTCGCACACGACGCGACTAGTCACTAACCGGTTAGTAACGCGTTAGCAACAATCGCGTCGTGTGCGAACCTCAATAAGAATGTACGGGCCGCGACGCTCAAGTAACTCGTTAGTCATTTGAGTTTGTAACTAGTTCTTTTTGAGTAGCTCCATGTGCGGAGGGCCTAACACCTTATACAGGTGTAACAGAAAGGTGTGATAATACTTCAAGGTGGGCTTTTACCCATCAAACTGAACAACTTTTGTTCTACAACTTTGTTCAAATCGCAAAATTTTTTTTGGACTTTTCATACAAATCGATCAGCTGGCGAACCAAGTTTGTATGAAAAGTCCGCAAATTGTGCGACAACCACACGTATCTAATCCCTGTCTGATCTGGTAATTTCTGTTTCTTGTTGGTCTAAATTCTATCTATTCGAGTTCGTTTTTTTTTAGATTGAACTGATGTGTTTTCCGATTTGCTATTGCCATTAAAACGAGCCATTTTACTTTTAAATTTCAAGAGCTCTGTCTCAGGGCCATTGTGCAGACCAGAACAAGTATTCAGTACTCGATAATGCCCGATAATGTACTTAAAGTCTACAAGTATCTGACGAAGAGTATTTACTACTAACCTCACATAAATATTTTTTTTATAAATATAACTTCCATATTACAGTAAATATAATAATCAAAATAAGTTGTCCTTGCCTTAAGCTAACCCTCCATGATAAAATAAATGTAGGCAATGTTCCATATTCGCGAGACAACCACCGAAAACCAGTGAAAAAATCAGTACAGCGCAAAGCATCGATATGGGAAACATTAGATAAGGTTACTCGCTCTGTTTGTTTCTGAACCAGCGTGTTCGTCTTGCGGGGGCTGAAGCGGGGTGAAGAGGGAGGCATGTATTTAAACAAATATCGCCGTTGTGTGATAAGCTTAAGGTTTATGTATTTAATGTTATTTACTAGCGACATCTAGCGACGAGTAGGGAGGCATGTATTTAATTAATGTTATCTACTAGCGACATCTAGCGACGAGTAGCGTAGCATCACTATAAAATGACAAAATTTTCGTAAAATAACAAGAAAAAAGTGATAAGAAATGTTGCTGTTAGTTTTGTTCTTTATTTTTTTATTGTTTTAGCACATTTCACTGCACTGTAAGACATATTTTCATTTAAACACGGGATGTTTACTCGTCGCTTGTCAGATTGCGAATGGTGCGCGAAAAAGCGGCGCTACTCAACATAGGGGAGCAAACCACTATCAGCGACTACGCAGTCGGGAAGTATTAACCTCATCTAATGTCTCCCATATCGATGGCGCAAAGACACAGCCACCAAGTCGACCAAGTTTTCTCAGACACCGTGTGCGGTACGGGGTACTCATCTACTTCACTCTCGCAGTATGAACGCACATAGGTATAAACTAATAACGTGTGATATCGGTGGAGTATAGCTTCACTATTGATATTTTTGTAAATGTCCGGGTTTATGGGTCCAATACCCCACTGTGCGTGGGATGGCGTGTTAACAATGTGTTTCTGCCCATATTGTTATCACGACGACACCTCACGCGACAACACGCCTCCAGTGGCGTAGCGTGGGGGGGGGGGGGCGGGGTGGGCATGGCCCCGGGCGGCACATGGATAGGGGCGGCGAGCGCCGTCTTTTTTTACCTAGTGGGGGCGGCAAATTGAGAGATCGGAATATATGATAAAAAATATTCAAAGTTATATGACCCACCTAAAACGTCTTAAAAACAAATGTTATCGTATGAAGAATGAAACCTGTACAACAACAGCGTATAGTCACCATTCTACACAGGCAAGGCCGGCCCTTGGTTCGTGCCACCCGGGGCTGGGGTGACAATCAAAAGCCAGCCCTGCCCGTGCAAAACAGCGACCGTGCGCCGCTGCTGTACGGGTTTGCTCGAAGCCCTGTGCCAAGCGTCGAGCTCATAGGGGCGCCAAGCACCCTGGTAGTTGGGGTACCTACCGTAACAGAAACGGCACTGAGCGCTTCAAGTAAAAGGGTTTTTGTTGGTTTAACATAAATATTTTTAGATATGTTAAAAATTTTCGCGCTCGCTTCGCTCGCGCTTTTTCAAAATTAATTGCATCGTGTACACTCGCCCACGGAAGAATATAATGCGCCTCACTACATATCAGGAGATTGCAGGTTCTATGTCCGGCGGGGTTTACTTGGTATTACGGATATCGAATTTAGCTATATTAGCAATTGAACATGACATACACATCGACAAGTACAATATTTTAAATAGTATTTTAATTGATTACAGAATTTGGTTGCTTTATTTGACTTTATTTAGAAATGAAAATAGAAAGGGGCGGCAAATTTTCGATCGGCCCCGGGCGGCGAAAACCCACGCTACGCCACTGCACGCCTCAACACGCATATCAAAAGCCGTGACTCCTGCGCGTGTTTTTTCGAAACATTACACAAAAACATTGAAACATTTGAGCGTGTGTATTCAAACGCAATGTTTTTGTTTTCAGTTGTTGATGGGGTAGAGAGGGGAATGATTTATTTTATTTTAAACGCGCACATGCTTGGACAGATTCTAAACTTGCTCGCACACGGGTTTTTTGCACATCAGGCCGTATGAGTAAAACCAATTCTTCAAAATAGCTTTCTGAGAACTGGTGATGACTGAACATGTTTTGTTTTAAACATAAATATTTTCCTATAGCAGTAGACGGTTTGTGTATGGAAACAAATGTTTTTGCTTCGTGTTTTCTAAAAAACACGCGCAGTAGTCACGCCTAAATCCATACAAACTCTACTGCTAGAAACATACTACCAACACCCAACGACACGTGGCGTCGGGTTGCTTTTCAATAGGGAGTTTTCAGATGACATATGTCACACCGTTCATAAGATTCTCAATAGATGGCGTTTCTAAGCTTTGGAAAAGTATTTTTAAAAGAAGCAAAGAATTTACGGTAGCAAAATAGATTTAATATTGCTGAAAATATATAAAAAGCCACCTGAACATAGATTCTTATTAATTGAATTAACAGAAACGATACTTGGTCAAGTATGAATGACCTGGGTGCGTTCTGGTTTCTCTATTCTATGTAATTTCTTCTTCCGAACTGAAAATAAATTGATTTTAAAACATTTTTTGATTAAAATGCAATTTATAACTCTGTATCATGTTAGAATTCTTGAAAGAAATACTAAAACATACTGATAAACTTTGTGCGTTAAAAATTATGAAAAGTATTTTTTGGATGAAAATACAAAAAAAAATATTCAATTAAAAGTAATCTTCGAAAGCTATTCATCATTATTATGATATTACTTAGTAATATCAATCAGTTTTGAAGATTTTTTATAGATATTTTTATTTCCAATATTGATCAGCGCCATCTAGTTGAGATTAGAAAAAGCCGTGGAAAATTCCCTTGTGATGGACCCTCTACATGATGGGCCAGCGAGCGCTGGCCCAGCGAGATAACCATGCGATCGTTGAGATGCAACTACACGATGGCGACGTTCAGTTCTGATCTCGTCGTTTATCGACATGGATGTGGAAGTTTTGGCCACTGTATCAATATATATCTATTCAGCGCGTACCATTATTTCCTTACTGACTGTGTACCAAAAAAAATATCCAAATAATCATCATCAGCCGAAAGACATCCACTGCTGGACATAGGCCTCTCCCAAGGATTTCCACACCGACCGGTCCTGTGCGGCCCAAATAATAATAATAAATATTCAGGACAAATCAGACACGGTCATCTGGCCTAATCTAGGATTCCCTGTATTATAGGAACCAGAGACTGATATATATACACATATACGTTTAAATACATACATATACAAAAAGTGAAGGATAATCCTTCACCTGCGGATTGGTCGAATCATTTCCTACTACATACCAAAATTTTTTTCTAGTAAAAGTCCCACCATTTTTGTGATATCGGTATTTTTATTGTTTTTTTTTTTTTTTAATTTACCTTCTTCAGTTTAATGCATGCCGTTCCTACAAATTATGACATTTTTAAGTCCTGTTTTTTTTTAAAAATACTCGTGGATACATAATTCATCAAACACAATGGTAAATTATTTCTTAAAGTGCTGGCGAATCCTGTAAAAAAATAAGTTTTGCAAATTTTTTACAAAAACTTTTTCGAAAGTTAACTTCGATAGCCTGTGGTGTAAAAAAAAAATACTAAGCTGATCGTGCCAACAACTTTAAAAAATTGCTTAGTTATTGATAATTCTTAAATGGTCATCGACGTAGAAACAAATGGACTTCATAGCAAATCTGATGCTAGGAAGCTGCTCAGACCACTCTCCTCGTCGATCATCATCATTTACAAGAATTGCTAGTTGTGTCTTGAGGTTCCTTCGTTCTACTGTATTTGCTTCTGGGTGATACAGTGGTGTAAACGTATGCTTTATATTGAGACAGTAAGTAACCTGTTGCATTACTGCGCTGACAAACTGTGTACCGTTGTCACTGGTCACTCTTCTTGGAATCCCATATCTTAGGAATACTTCATTGATGAGCGTGATCGCACAGTTCTCTGCTGTTGCGGTTTCCAATGCGAATAATTCTACCCAGCGAGTAGCAACGTCTTCTACTATCAGTATCCATGTTTTTCCATTACTAGTTTTGGCAATGGGCCAAACAAATCAAAAGCAATAACCTCAAATCTTTGGTTTAATGTTGTTGTTTGCAACAAACCTGCCGGTTTAGTATTAGAAGGTTTGTATCGGTGACAAGCAACACAGTGTTTTATGTAACTTTCAATATACTTTCGCATTCCTTTCCAGTAATATCTCTTTGATATCTTTTCAAATGTTTTATCAACTCCATAGTGTCTAGCGAGTGGATTATCATGATATTCAATAAGAACGTTAGCCCATTAAGTTTCAGGGACTACCAATTGTGCATCATCAGAGTCTATTCTTGGATTGAGTCTGTACAGCATACCATTATTCATCAAGTATCCTTTGTTACTCCAGTATATCCCATCTTCCTTAGCTTTGTCTTCCTCTAAGGCTTCAATAATTTTTGATATGTTCTTATCTTTCAACTGTTCATCCCTTATTTCTTTAGGACTCCGAGTAGGCATGTCTATTGTGATTGCACACACTCCGCAATCATCATATGTTTCTTTTGTACAGGGTGGCCGAGAAAGTGCATCAGCAACTACATTTGTTCTTCCTGGAGCGTATTTAATGTCCATATCATACGCTTGTAGTTTTAATGCCCATCTTGCAAGTCTACCAGTCGGGGACTTAATTGTCATAAGCCATTTCAATGCTTGATGATCTGTAACTACACTTACCTTAGTTCCTTTAATGTATCCTCTAAACTTTTCAAGCGCCCAAAGAACTGCCAGTGCTTCCCGCTCTGTAGTTGAATAGTTTCTTTCAGCGGCGGTAAGCAGTCTGCTTGCATACTCTACAGGGTGTTCTTCGGTGCCCTCCCCCTGCACTAAAATTGCCCCTAAAGCATAGTTACTTGCATCAGTCTTGATTATATATGGTTTGGACTCATCTGCTTGTTTTAGTATAGGTGAAGAGGTTAGTCTATACTTAAGCTCATCATAAGCATTTTGCTGTTGATCTGTCCATACCCAGACTGCCTTTTTCTTAGTTAATCGTGATAACGGTTCAGCTATTGATGAAAAATTCTCAATGAATTTTCTATACCATGAGCAGGTTTGTAGAAAATACATTAAATGTCGCACATTTGTTGGTGCGGCTAGGTTTAAGATTGCTTTGATCTTTTCTGGGTCTGTTTGGAGACCGTCGGGTGTTATCAGATGCCCAAGGTATTTGATTGAAGTGCAACAGAAACGACACTTCTCTTTATTGATTGTGAAATTGTATTCTCTCATCATTTCGAAGACTTCTCTGAGATCAGATAAATGAGAACTGAATGTTGTTGAAAAGATGATCAGATCATCTAGGTAGGCTAGCATCTTAACATGTTCCAGATTGACTCTGAATCTATCAATCAACCTTTGGAAGGTAGCTGGGGCATTACGTAGCCCGAATGGCATTCTTTTGAATTTGTATATGCCGAATGGAGTAATAAATGCTGTTTATCCTGGTCTTCCTGACGAACTCTTATCTGCCAGTATCCTGCCTTGAGATCAAGCGTTGTATTGTAGCGCGTTGGCTTCGCTGCGTGAAGCAAGTCATCAATTCTGGGTATCGGGTATGCATCAGGTACCGTTATAGCATTCAATCTTCTATAGTCTATGCAAACTCTTATATCTCCATTTGGTTTTGGAACCATCACGACAGGTGCTGCCCAAGGTGATGTGCATTGTGCATGATTCTATGATATCTTCTTTTAGCATTTTATCTATCTCCTTCCTTAATACTTCCTTTCTTACAGGTGAAAGGCGATACGGTGGAACAGATACAGGTCCGTGATCTTTAGTATTAATACAGTGTTCAGTATGTATTGTTGGTAAGCCATTGCTTTTAAACACGTATTCATATTGTTTCAACAAACTTTGCAATTGTCTTTCCTCTTCTTCATTCATTGCAACAATAAGATTATCCACCTCTCTTTCCTACTGAGGATGAAAGCAGGATAAAAGTTAGTTACGATAATGTCCACTTCCTTTTCCAGATAAGGATGAAGGCAGGATAAAAACGTCCAATTTGTTTTCCACTTCCCTTTCCAAATAAAGAAGAAGTAAGATGAAGTTACAAGAATTATAACAACCTATCCAGTTCCCTTTGCAATAACTATAAAGGCAAGATGTAAATACAGAATTATCAAAACTTTTCCACTTCCCTTTCCAAACAGGACGAGGACAGGATAACATAGCAAAATACTTATAGACATTGACTGTTCCAATTCCCTTTCCTAGTAGGATGAGGGCAGGATAACCTACAGACATTAAGATACTGTTCCACTCCCCTTTCCAATCAGGACGAGGGCAGGATAATCTATCAAAATACTTACAAACATTAAGAGACTATTCCACTTCCTTTTCCAATCAGGATGAGGGTCGGTTGCAGTTACGAAAATACAAAGATACAACTATCTTTTCCACTTCCCTTTCCAGACAGGATGAGGGCAGGTTGATTTCTCTTTTCCACTCCCCTTTCTGAGCAGGAAGAGGGTAGGACGAATTTCCACTCCCCTCTCCACAAAGAACGCTAGTAGGAAGTAAAGATAAAAACGATATAAGTTGTATAAGTATATTATAATCAACAAAAGGAACAAGTTATTGTATACTTTAACACAAAATTAAACAAAAGTTATACAATTCGAAAAAGGAAACAAAACAAAAAAAAATGAAAGCCCATAGCGACACATAGCATGTTAAAAAGAAAAACAAAGAAAATTTACTCTGGATCAGGGAACAGTTTTTGAGAATGTGGTGACAGGTTCACTTCTGAACGATAGACATATATTTGAGCATCCCTCATTATCGCATCCACAAATCTAGGCGAGTATCCGTTTTTTTTTTTTTTTTTTTTTTTTATGGCATAGGTGGCAAACGAGCAGACGGATCACCTGATGGTAAGCGATTACCGCCGCCCATAGACACCCGCAACACCAGAGGAGTCACAAGTGCGTTGCCGGCCTTTGATATGGGAGTACGCTCTTTTCTTGAAGGTTTGAATGTCGTATCGGTCCGGAAATACCGCAGGCGACAATTCATTCCATAGTTTGGTTGTGCGAGGCAGAAAGTTTCTAGTGAAACGCACAGTTGTGGACTGCCAACCATCTATGTGATGGGGATGAATATATTGTCGCGTAGAACGATGGCGAAAAGAGGCGGCAGGGATCAATCCGAACAATTCCTCGGAGCACTCCCCATTGTACATGCGATAGAGAATGCAGAGCGAGGCTACATCTCTACGCAGCGCCAAGGAATCAAGCCGATCTGAGATATCATGGCAGCCGACGATTCGAGTTGCTCTCCGTTGAATACGGTCCAGAGGGAGAAGCTGGTACTGGGGTGCCCCTGCCCAGAGATGAGAACAGTATTCCATGTGAGGCCGAACCTGCGCCTTATAAAGTTGCAGGCGATGGGCCGCAGTGAAATACCGTCTCGATCTATTGAGCACACCAAGCTTCTTCGAGGCTAATTTAGCCTTACCCTCTAGATGACCACGGAACTGGACTTCACTCGATATGTCGACACCAAGGATTCCGATACTAGCTGAGGCATTAAGGGGAGTGTCCTCAAAACGAGGTGATACGACAAATGGCATTTTCTTGGCAGTGAACGCGCAAACCTGTGTCTTAGTGGGGTTAAATTGGACCAAGTTAATCCGACCCCATTCTGAGACTTTCTTTAAAGAGTCCTCAATTTCTGACACAAGTTTGTTTCGGCTCTCGATGACGTTTTCCCGAGAAATGTTAGCACGGCCGGTATAAAAGGCATCACCTGTGCTGTCATCCGCATAACAATGAGTGCTGCTGATTTGCAGCATATCATTGATATGCAGAAGGAACAGTGTAGGCGAAAGCACACAGCCTTGAGGGACACCAGCATTCACAGACATAGAATCTGAGCATGCACCGTCGACTACGACCTTTATGCTTCTGTCTGCAAGAAAACTAGTGACCCATTTGCATAATTCCTCGGGAAGCCCATAAGAAGGAAGCTTCGCAAGAAGTGCTTTGTGCCAAACCCGATCGAAGGCCTTCGCTATGTCCAAACTAACCGCCAATGCTTCCCCCTTAGTCTCGATCGCCTGTGCCCAACGATGTGTCAGGTAGACAAGAAGATCACCAGCGGACCGGCCCTTACGGAAACCGTACTGTCGGTCGCTAAGCAGCTGGCGGTCCTCTAGATACCGAAGGAGCTGGCTATTGATAATAGACTCCATTATCTTTGAGAATAAGGGGGTTATGGCTATCGGCCTGTAGTTGGACGGATTCGAGCGGTCACCTTTTTTAGGGATCGGGTGCACCAAAGCTGTTTTCCATGACTTCGGGACTACGCCAGAAGAGTAGGAAAGCCGAAAAAGGCGCGTTAATACTGGAGCCAACTCTGGAGCACACACCTTCAACACGATGGGAGGGATTCCATCGGGCCCACTCGACTTATGAATGTCGAGGGAAAAAAGTGCTTTACGCACTGAGCGTTGGTGGAACCGGATATCCGGCATACAGCTCTTGCACCGCGGTATGGTCGGCGGCTCGTTTCCCCCGTCATCCAATGTCGAATTGGACGCAAAGAGTTTGCCTAGAAGGACGTCGTCGTTGCCGTCAAACAGGACAGTTCTTTTCCGTTTTGGTGTCTGTGGAGATTGTTCTAGATTGAGGGGTATTAACTTGTATGGCTTGACTTTTGCCGTTTCCCCTGGTAGCGAAGCTGTTTCACTTTTTGCGGGCGATGGATACTGGTTTTCCACTAACTTCGCACTCTCCACTGGAACTGCTGCCAGAATCTCAGTAGCACTTCTGTCTTTTGATCGCTGCCTGAAAGTGACGAAGTCCTCTTCCAACAACTCGTACTGTTGTGATTCATCATCAATAAAGTACCAGGTAAATTGGGGTAAGTTAATGACCATTTTGGCGTCCTGGATGAAACCAATCCCCAATAAAGTTCGATTATCCTGGGATTCGCACAGAACAATGAAGCTAGTTGATACAGTGCGACGTTGATTGTGACCGGGATGCGGCTGCTGACCAAAATTTTCTGCCGTTTGGCTATCCCATCCGCCATAGTTATATGGCGATAGCTTTCTGCAAACATGTATCCTTTCTTGCATAATTTGGCGTACAGCTCCCGCGACGCTATGCTTGCTTTGGCACATGAGTCAATATGTGCCACTCCACGTATGTCTTCGACTTCAATGAAGACAACTGGTCTTGAGCGAATGTCCGCCTGGACGTCAACAGAGCAAAATGCTATATCTTCGGTCTGGACAGGCTTCTTCTTGGATGAGCACGTCATACAGTTGCTACGCACCACCCCAGGTGCACCACAGCCGTATCAAGTATACTTTGGTTGTGACGGTGATGGAGCCTGGGTTGCCATTGTTTGAGGTAGGGTTACCTGTCGACCCCCCCGTCGTGCTGCCACCTTGTCGTTGGTGGGGGGGGCTTGACTGTCCTAATGACCTTCAAGGCTATGCCGGATAGGGTCACCCATACCGGACAGGCTTGAAGCGAGGGACCAGACGAAGCGCAGCACAGGAGGGGGCGCTTGACACTATCCCTAGGGATGTGTCTCGCGCCAACCGCGGAGGAGCTCCCTTGGTCCCTTGCTGAAGGGTCCAATCAAGGGATGCTCGGGGGCGTCGATTTTATCGATGCCCCAGGCGGGTGCCGCCAGAGATTTTCATCTCTGCGCGGCGTCGGTTGGCGGCGGAGCCTACCATTTTATCCGCCGCAGGGGGTCGGGTCTCCTGGCCCCCATCGCTTCCAGACAGTAGACGGGGGGTCTGCTATCCACTTTGAGGAAGCAGTTGGAGGGTGCGCTCTGCGTCCGGTGCACCCTACAAACGCGGGTGGGCAGATTATCTGCCCTTCACGCAGCCGGGCCGCCTTCGGGTGGCAGTCGCCGGTGGGGGACTGGAGGTAAAGGCTCTGCCGGTTTCCCAGACCCCTGCCATACGGCGAAGCGGGAACGCCGTTGGGTTTTAGCCGGTAGGAGTCCGGCATAACTCGGTTGCTGCCCCCGCAGCGACTGGGTATCCATGACGGATTTCCCAACGTTAAAAAAAAAAAAAGGGTTACCTGTCGTGGCACCTTAGCAAGTTCACTTGTTTTCCTTTGGTACTTCCTACATTCTTCTATGGTGTGACCAATATAGTGGCAGAACTTGCATCTTGGTTTCGAGTTCTGCTTGTATGCTAGTTGCCCAGTCCTCGTTTGCTCCTCCTTCGTCAATTCTTCTATGTCTCGAGTAATTTCCAACAACTGGTCGAAAGATGAGAACGTCTTGCGAGGTATCCTTTTCCTTATCCTGATATGTAGCTGTTGATAGATCATGTCTAGCTGTTGCTCCTCTGTATGAGCAGGGCCAGGCAAAAGAGAGAAGAGTGACCTCTTATGAGATATGAATCTATCAGTAGACTGCGTTAGTTTGATCAACACCTACGATTTCTTTGTAGATAAGATGTGCAGGCTTCCTTGGTGCAAATTCCTTCCTGAAACGGTCTTCAAATTATTTCCAGGTAGTAACAGAGTTCTTAACGGAGTGCCACCATATGTTAGCGTCTTTCTTAAGTAGTATGGAAATACCGGCGATAGCGTTTTCATTCGTTATTTGCTCGATAGACTTAAATACTCCGACTGTACCAAGGAAGCTCTCCACAGTTTCCACATCTTTTTCACCACTAAATGATGCAGTACACGACGCAAACGACCGCTGGTTACGCGCAGTTACCCTAGTCAGGATCTTTTCTAGTTGGTCCTCGTTAATGGACATGCTTGTTGTAGATGTAGACCTTTGTTTCCTCAAATATGTCGTCTTCCGGCCACTCCTGGTCACGATGAAGTTAGCCCCGTTGGTCGCCAGTGTAACATGGTGTAACGCCGAATTAGAGGGGTGGAGGGTCGACGACGGAGAAATGAAGAAGACTGGATGTACGTAAGTTAGAAAAAGTATTATATTGAGACCTTTGACTTAGAATAATTTTACACAGATATGTGATAAGTTAAACCTATGGCCAGTCTCCAAGCCTAGTGTAGGCTGTAGGAGGTGGTCGTTAGTATGCCGAAAGAATCTTATTATTCATATGACATGGTTCCTAGGTACTATTTACAAGACACGAAACGATAGCGCATTTTAAAACATGATAGCGCCATCTATCGGTATCCCGCGGAACTAAAGTTGGAATAAACTCTTGTAACAACATCACGCGCTGCATACGTACGCGACGTTAGCGCCTCTAGTGGGGAGTAGTAGTATTACAGTTGTAATTTCGCGCCAGTCCTCATTTGGTCGGCCGGCTGACTGCGCGTCCAAAGTGGCGTACTGCGCCGTGAAAAGTTATAAAAACTATTCAAGTAAAGTGAAAAAACAAGATGGAGTATCATATTTCCAGTAACTAAACTCTTGCTTTATCATTTTAAAGTATTGTTTTGCTAAGAAACACAGTAGTTTATTTTAATTTGAATTATGCATTTAGTTTGATTTCCATGAGCGAACAATCGAACATCACAATTTTATAGAATAGACAAATGAAAGCGTGACCTAGAATTTTCTGAAATGTTTTTACATGGCAACAGTAAAAAAGTTGTCAGTGGCTGTCATTGTTTTTTGCAAAAAAATTAACTACGTAAAATATTTGTTTAATAATGGGCAAAACGATTAAAAGTATGTGAGAAGTATGCTACATACCATGATCAGTAAATTCAGACAAAAGCAAGAGGGGTAACAAGTTGTTTTCCAAGAGAAAAACAACAATGTTTACATTTCTAGACTAGCACAAGTTGTTGGCTTAATATTCATACTAGCTGGTTGACCGAGCTTCGCACGTTCAATCGGAGCGTTTATAAACAAATTCACTTAAGGGACAACTAATTCACTTAAAAAACTGGAGACATGAAAAATGGCAGAAAAATACTCGAAAATATCAGTGCATGTTGTCATTCCTGAGCTCATTATTTCAAGAACTGCACGCCATCTGTTGTCGAGTAGCGCGGAACGTGCTTTAAAAGTCAATGTTAGCAACAAAGGGCTCCAAGTAATGTAATTCACTGGTAATTCACCTACTCGACAAAAGATGGCGCCATTAGTGAAATACATTAGTGTGTACAAAAATTACGTAGGTACTATCAAAATAAATTCATCTTTTTTCTAGAATAAGTTTAGGTTTAGACTCTCACAGATTTATTGTAGAACTAAAACAACTAACCATAGATCGATAGAATTATTATTGTTAGAATCGTTTTCGACAAAGATATAAAAAAAACAAATGTAATGCACAGTAAATTCGAAATATAAACATTGTAACACTCGTTGATGTCTTTTATATGAAAACTTGTTAATGCAGCTCGCGTTGAAATCTTTTATATGACACGTATAATTTTATTGTAATTTGTGTTCATGTATATAAATTACTGCAAATTTCAATAGATCCGAGTTAGAGTCTTTGAATAAGGTACCTAGAAGCTCCGTCACTGCATTTCAAACTTTACTTGGTTCAAATCAAAACTATACAAATTCACACAATAAACTTTTTGATTTTATCTGTCCAATCTAAAAGTTAAAACTTACCTATATATTTTCTATAATTTCATTCAAAAAACAGTGAAATATCATAAATACATACAGCGCCACCTTTAGTAAATAACAACAGTTAATACAATGTCAACTTCTTTGATAGTTTTGTTTAGCCGTGGAATTTCATTCAAAATTACGATTGTCTCGTTTGAAACATTCGTAAGCAGAGACATTCTCCTTTTCTCTGGTACGTTTTACCAGCTATGGCAACTACGCGATACAACCTGTAAATATTATTAAAACCTTAAAATGTAGAATGGTAGAATAAATAAATCCTATGTAGGTACGCGATAAGTAAAATTGCTGAATAAAACTTACACTATTTTCGACACACTTCATATCCCGCGTGCATGGTATTTTTTTTATCGCTCTTAAGTGTTTTTATTTACATAATAATAAAAAAATAAAAATTACCCAAAAAAAGACAAAAAATCAATGAAGTCTCGAGGGATTCGAACCCAGACCTACATAAAAGAAAGCTAGCACCGAACCGTTACGCCAGATCGCGCTTGAATATAGTGTTAAAAATAAGCATCATATGCGTTCTGCTTTTATGTAATTTCGCTCATATCTCCCTTAAATGAAATTTTTCGAAGATAATTCCCCCATAGATCGATTTCTGGTGATTGTTAACCCCTAATCCTAGATTTTCGTCAAAAGGTTTCAAGCTGTTTTCGAAATCGTCGGGACACTTAACTCGTTTAATAGTATAGGATTTATTGTGTAGGTGTTTTTTTTATCCCTGCAAGTCGAATTTTTAGAGTCACATTTTGAGTACGATGATAAAATGTTTCATGATCTTATGTTTCTTATCTTCTTATCATCTTCTTCAATATGTGGTGATAAATGTGTATATTATGTAATATTATGGTTCCTATGTTACTGAAAATCTTAATTGTTGAATCCTTTATAATGTTGTTGTATTCTGAAATTTCTGAACAAAGCTTCCACTGCATATATGAATATGATGGTCGTAGATTGTTTGTTATTCATTGTAAATAATAATAATTCAATTTAAAAATACTGTTCTCTACATAAATTATAGTTCCCTTTGTTTTCTTTAATAAAAGTTCATTACTTTATTTAATAAACAGGCTTGTTTTCGTTATATTATCTCTCAAATTATATTAATTTATTTGAATCGAGTACTCGTCATTTGAACCGAGTAATTCGGCCGAGTATGAGTATTAATAATAGTGCCGAGTACGCCGAGTACCGAGTAGTAAACGAGTTCTCGGCGCATCTCTAGTATGTATTTATATGTACATGTGTATGTATATCAGCTTTTTGCCACTTAACACAATCCATACCATACACCAATCGTTTTTAAAGATTTATATTAAATCTATTTTTCCTGCTATAGGTGGTGATACCACATGAAGATTTTTTGAATTTGCCGCGCTCTAAGGTTACGCTTTCATTTGTGAGACTATAGAGTCGCTTTTAAGTATAAAGTTTTTTATTAAAATATTTTGTAACTTTTTTCTATTTTTTTTATTACATGAAATATTTTATTTATTTTAGCTTTCTCTGAGATCCTATACGTTGTGCACTATAGAAAATCATTATAGCCGAATCGAGGCGAGAGGAATACTTTGTTCCGAAAAAAAATTCACTTTGTTTGCGCGAATCATTTTACCAAATCGGATATGTACATAACTAGGCAAGGTTTAATAAGACTTAAATATACAGCTGTGCCAACACTGCTAGTAAGTAGCGTTTATGTGTATTTGCCACAGTTCATGGGAACAAAATATCTAAAAACTCACCCTGTATAATTCATATTTAAGCGTGTTTCTGTGTTTGTTATAAAATAAATAAACAAGATTTTGCAAAAATAAAAAATACTTATAAAACATAGCCAACAAAAAATATTATAAGTGAAAACTACTCCATTACTTCTGTGTCTTCACTCGAAGCTGCGTAAGGTGAAGTACGTTCCAGTCGAAGCTTCGTATGGTGATAAATTGTTGCAAACAAAAATCAACCGTAATGCAATGACACACGATCTAAATTCAATGCGTTGTTTCTATGCTACGGACGCTTTTTTCGTGAATTATCTACTAGACCCGTCGTCCATTTGTTTCTACGCCAGAATACAATGGATAAAAATACAAGACAGTATGGATAAAAAATATCATTTTTTTCATAATAAATGTTCAAAATTCCCGCCATTAGCCCTTATGCATGCTCTACATCTTTTTACAAAGAACCTACCTATTTAGGCGACGGGCTTATCCTTCTCTTGAAATTTGTTCTGCAGCTCTGTCTATTTGTTCTCGCAGCTGCGTGATATTTGAAGTCTCCATTGTATAGTATAGACTAAATCTTTTAAGATTATACCATTTTAGAATTATCAATAACTAAGCAATTTTTTAAAGTTGTTGGCACGATCAGCTTAGTATTTTTTTTTACACCACAGGCTATCGAAGTTAAGTATTCGAAAAAGTTTTTGTAAAAAATGTGCAAAACTTATTTTTCTACAGGATTTGCCAGCACTTTAAGAAATAATTTACCATTGTGTTTGATGAATTATGTATCCACGAGTATTTAAAAAAAAAACAGGACTTAAAAATATCATTATTGTAGGAATGGCATGCATTAAACTGAAGAAGGTAATTTTTTTTGAAAAAAAATAAAAATACCGATATCACAAAAATGGTTGGACTTTTACTAGAAAAAATTTTGGTATGTAGTAGGAAATGATTCGACCAATCCGCAGGTGAAGGATAATCCTTCACTTTTTGGACACCCTGTATATAGATAATAATACAACCAGACACAGAGCAAACAAATCAGCTCATTACTGAAATGTTCGCCCTGAGTGGGGATTGAACCCACGACTCTCGGATCAGTGGTCAAGAGCACTAACCACTAAGCCACCGAGTCAGTCAATTACGTTTTCCCCTTGATAAAATTCAAAAAATTTCAATACTTCATCATGACTCATGAGGCCACGCTATTGACATTTTTAAGAATTTTCGTAAAGTAAACGATAAAGCACGAACATCCTCACTCTACAACATACAAGCACGCACTGTGGACAAAGAGAATATAATCACTATACTTCATTCCAATCAAAAAAAGCAAAAGGTAAACAAGCATAGTATGCAGATGACATTGACATGTGTCAGATCCATAGTAAGTTTGTTTACGTTTTGCTTTTTTTTTATTGGAATGAACCATACGTTTAACTGTAGATGTAGAATGGGCCACGTGTAGAGATGCGTACCGCCATCGCTGGCCCACTACCTTTGATGTGCGGCCGAAAAACCGACACCTCAGGCATACTATATCGCCATCCCACCACTGCGCCATAAGCCGTCCTACACCACTACGCCCTTCACACACTGACCCATCCTAGTGGGCCAGCTGGCCCAGCATTATGTTATGTGGCCCATCGTGTAGTGCTAGTGCCAGCCAGCACAAAAGAGACCAGTTCAAAACGGTTGCTGTCAGAGTGCACCCTCGGAACACACTTTATTATAATCTATATCGCCATCGCGCTAATGTGTTGTCGATACGATACGATGCAAATGAATACATTTTATTGAAATCGACCCATTTATAGTGTTTATTACATTCAAATGGATAAATTGGAAGCTTCTTGTTACACTAAAGAAAACTGAACACAGTTAAATCATCGGATATCGTAATAAAATAAAAATGTCAAAGAATGGCGAATTGTCATCAAATCAAGGTGAGGGAGGCTAGTGAATTTTGTTTATTTGTAGATGATTTTATCGTCTGAAGGTTTGGAAACTTACGTAGGTATACAATGTTTCAGGCCCTAGCAGACCGACTTTACCGAAACCCGAATTGAATCTTTTCGGTGTAGAGAAGCGCAAAGTGCTGGACCTCCAACTGGGAGGTCCCTCGGGGGACGGTGCGGCGTTCATGCCCTTCTCCGCAAACTCGACACCACCGAAGCCTCGAATCGCCCCTCGCACAATCAGAGATGTTTTGCCAGAGAATGCAAGGTAAAATATTAAAGATTCCCAGGATATAGTACGCGTCACGTAAAAACAGCGCTGGCTGGCGTTCCGAGGATGTACTCTGACAGCAATTGTTTAGTACCCTCTCTTTCACACTTACGCGATTTGTATTAAGCTATCCTATTGTCAGAGTGAACTGTTCTGCCCTCGGAACCCCCGCCAGCACTCTTTTTACGTGACGCGAACTGTACACTCGGTGTGATTTTAGTTCTAAATTTGAATCATAATAATGAAATTTGTATAACAATTTATTCAGAATTATAAGAACCTAAACATGAGTCTAGAAACACAATTTATAATTTTTTTCTGGATGCTCTGTTTCTGTCAGTGTATTCAAAATGCTAAACTTGTAATTGATTTAAAAAAAAAAATTCACTTAATCTAATTTTTGTAATACTCCAGGAAAAAGTATGACCTTGGGGCAAAAACGGACATTTTATTTTAATATTGTATTAATTACAAAGCAAGTTGCTTGTTAGATTAGATATTCTTATACAATTTAAACTATAAGGAAACTCAAGGGACCGAGCTTTTTTCGTTATAATGTTATGTTTATTAACCGGGGCCACCATTCCTAAATGCAATCCAAGAGTAATGTCACACATGTTCTAGAAAATTAACAATAATAAAAGCAAGGCGGCTGTTTATGACCTCAGGTGTCTTTCTTAGGAATTTCGGCACCGCAAAGATTAGCCAGAGCCTCTTGTAAACTGGTAACATAATGCTAATAAATATGAATGTATTACTTCATAATAGAGAAAAGGTTATTTTGCTATAGGGAGGGAATCAGTGTATGAGTTTTAAGGTAAACCAACCAAATTGAACTAATTTCTATGTTATAGGAAGTTTTTACGTTATATCGAAAGACTTTATAAAGTATATATTAATTTATATGGAGTTATTTTGACACAAAAAATTACTTAATGGATGCCTTGTTGTAGTTGCTTACATTTGACAAATTCAGATGTGTGGAGTATGGCCTAACCTTCCGGAGGTATGGGAAGAGACCCGTGTCCCTGCAGTGGGGACGTTATTGGTTGTTAACTATGTTAATTTACATCACTTTTAGGGACAGGTGCAGAATTTACCCATCCATGCAATCTTCGGGTAAACTCCAGTTGTCTGCTACTGAGGTGTACGACTTTACAGCAGATGACTTGCAGGATTTGGGTGAAATTGGTCGAGGTGCATTTGGAGCTGTGAATAAAATGGTCCACAGGAAGTAAGCAATTATCTGAGCTAATGAAAGAGTTAATAATTTGATTACATATGCATATTTTAACTTGGGACTGTTTTTACTTCTGTGTGAAACCATTATTTTCTATCTCTTATAGGACTAACCGTGTAATGGCTGTGAAGCGCATTCGCTCCACTGTTGATGAAAAGGAGCAGAAAAATCTACTAATGGATCTGGAAGTAGTCATGAAAAGTAATGACTGTCCTTACATTGTCCAGTTTTATGGAGCCCTCTTCAAAGAGGTTTGTAAAGCTGTGTACATGTATATCATTCTTATTCCTAAAAAGCAGTTATTTGGCATGCATTAGGAACTCTTGCAATTGTTATAATTGTTTCAGGGTGATTGCTGGATATGTATGGAATTAATGGACACCTCACTAGATAAATTTTACAAATTCATATTTGAGAGGATGCAGACTCGAATACCTGAAACAATAATAGCTAAAATAACTCTTGCTACTGTGAAAGCATTAAATTATTTAAAGGAAAAGCTTAAAATTATACACCGGTAAGTGATGTTTTGTTTTGGATTTTTTATTCAGGAAATCCTATTGTGATAGTGGTATGCTACAAAAAGCTGCAAATGGTCTTAGAAGCATGATAATCGGTACAATTGATCTGTAAGCCATATTAATTGATTACATATTGTTTCTTATCGGTACCTTAACACAACTTACTATAAATTGAACTTAATGGACTTTGTTGAAATCGCTTGAGTGAGTGAGCAGTGAGCTCGATCAGTTAAATAAAATTCCACTTGCTTTCTATTTTGTGTTAAAATTGTACAGATTTTTATGTTTGTTGCTATTTATAGGTTTTTAGGGTTCCGTAGCCAAATGGCAAAAAACGGAACCCTTATGGATTCGTCATGTCTGTCTGTCTGTCTGTCTGTCTGTCTGTCCGTATGTCACAGCCACTTTTTTTTTCGGAACTATAAGAACTATACTGTTGAAACTTGGTAAGTAGATGTATTTTGTGAACCGCATTAAGATTTTCACACAAAAATAGAAAAAAACAATAAATTTTGGGGGCTCCCCATACTTAGAACTGAAACTCAAAAAATTTTTTTTCATCAAACCAATACGTGTGGGGTATCTATGGATAGGTCTTCAAAAATGATATTGAGGTTTCTAATATCATTTTCTTCTAAACTGAATAGTTTGCGCGAGAGACACTTCCAAAGTTGTAAAATGTGTCCCCCCCCCCCCCCCGTAACTTCTAAAATAAGAGAATGATAAAACTAAAAAAAATATATGATGTACATTACCATGCAAACTTCCACCGAAAATTGGTTTGAACGATATCTAGTAAGTAGTTTTTTTTTAATACGTCATAAATCGTAATCCGCAATTTACCTTACATTCAAGTTACAACGAACTACAAAAACTTTTATATTATGTTACTTGCTGCTACGGAACCCTTCATGGGCGAGTCCGACTCGCACTTGGCCGCTTTTTATCAAGCATTGTCTTGTATTATATAACACTACTAAACTGGATACACGCTTCATAATACTTCAATTCAGTATACTTAACTGCAAAAGCAAATATGTATAAGAATAAAAATAACAAAAGGAGATAAGATACAATAAGTGGCCTTATTAATACTTTTTCATTGCAGAGATGTTAAGCCTTCAAATATATTATTAGACCGGAGAGGAAACATAAAACTTTGTGATTTTGGTATATCTGGAAAGCTGGTTGACTCAATAGCTCGAACAAGGGATGCTGGTTGTAGACCCTACATGGCTGTAAGTTTATATAACTGCAGACTGAACACTTACCCTTCATCTGTTTGTTTTACTTGTGAAGTTTACAAAACCTACATTTGTAGAAGACAGCTCTTAGAGCAGCAGTCAGTGGCGGCGTAACGAGGGAGGGGGGGGGGCAGAGTTGTGGTCCGCCCCGGGTGTCAAGCTTCAAGGGGGTGCCACGCGGAGAGCAATTGTAAAAAAAAAACATATTTAACATGTCATACATTATCTCTGCACTGGCACCCCCCCTACCGTGAAAAAACATCGTATTCAGTTGCTATACGACAATAATTGACCACGCTGAATATGTTAAAAACAACCGACTTCAATCGCAACAACACCAATTTTGCTATGTTTTGTTGATTTTCTCAAAAACCGCTGAATCGATTTCGATAAAACTTATATGGGACCACCTGTGAAGTATAACCTTTCAAACAAAAAAAGAATTTTCGAAATCGGTTCAGGCGTCTTCGAGTAATCGGTGACGAATTGAGAACCTTCTCCTTTTTTTGAAGTCGGTTGAAAAAAAATGTATTCGCGCTCGCTTCGCTCGCGCTTATTTACTCGCATATTACAGTTAACTTTTATGTGGTCCTTGCTTAATTAGTAATTAATTATATATGTCGCAGTATGATAGTCAAAGCCGTAATATAGTTGGGATATAATTATATACCGGGATTTACTTATATGACAGCGGTTCATAACTATCTTACTAGGGATATCCTATACTATTAAACGAGTTAAGTGTCCCGACGATTTCGAAAACGGCTTGAAACCTTTCTACGAAAATCTAGGATTAGGGGTGAAAAATCACCAGAAATCGATCTATGAGGGAATTATCTTTGAAAACTTTCATTTTAGGGAGATTTGAGCGAAATATACATAAAATACAAATGCATATGAGGCTTATTTTTAATAACGTACGTAAGCGCTTGGTAGACCAGTGGATATGGCGCGAGTCCTTTCTTTTTAGGTCCGGATTCGTATTCCACGAGACTTTATCGTTTTTTTTGTCTTTTTATTTTGTGTGAACTTATGTAAATAAGTAAATAAAAAGACTTAAGAGTGATAAAAAACATTTTGTGTCGCCTTGCCCCGTGTAACTGATAATAGGGAATTTTCTACGGCTTTCTCTAATCTCAACTAGATGGCGCTGATCAATGAAAATCAATGAAATGATCGCTGAAAATCTAAAAGTCGCCAAAACTGATTGATATTACTGACTAATATAATAAAACTAGTTTTCCGCACGCGACTTCGTTCGCGTTAACACGTGAAGAAAACCATCCAGTTTGAGAGTTACCCCTCTGAATGTTATAGTTTCGGCTGGCAGTAGGGTCACACCCTGATGAGAAGCATATTCACTGCCAACCATCGTTCGAATTCCCTATACACAACATTAACAAATTCTGGGCACGAACTAACAAAACTTTTCCGTACAGAAGCTTTAGTATCATCTTGAAAAATGGCGGAATTTAAAAATTGACTCAATATTCTGCATCAGCGATTCTGAAAACTCCCGGACGCCTAATTTCAGCTGGATCAGCGCAACTTAATTTTCAAGCGCCATTTTGAATCCACCATCTTGGATTTTTATTACGTCAGGCAGTTGGTCCCCCTTCATTCTCAATGACTTTTGTTCAAGCACCCCATATCAATCTCAAATACTTTTGGAGATAATGCACTTTGAAATGGCGGCCATCTTGTTTTCTGCCATTTTAGGTTTTTCTTGCCACCGTTCAATTTTGACCGAAGTACAGAGATTTTTTTGTTTGAGAGGTATCCCTCAAGTGTCATAGTTTCAGCGGGCAGTAGTGTCACTCCCTGATGAGGAGCAGATTTCCAAGATCTCGAAGTTTTCCCATACTCATCAGCACTCACCCTCTATACTCCCCATATATCATTTTTACCCCCGTGGCTCCTTCTGGGAGAACAATTATGTCAATCAGTCAATGGGTTTGCAGCTATATACGAGGAGTGATCAAAAAGTAGTGAGAACGATATATATATACTCCTTGGTAAGAAAAAAAATGAGTACTGGCAGGCATAGCTCAGATATTTGTAATATTAATAAAGAAAAAGTTTTCGATTCTCTTTTGTTTTTTTCTGAATGTAGTCATTTGTTTGCTTCGTGTCAGAACGTGTTCTCGAAAATGGAGAAAAACGAAGTGCGAGCCGTTATTAAATACCTCTGTTTAAAAAAGTTAACGACGCAAGAGATTCACTGCGACTTAGAGGCAACATTAGGAGAGTCTGCTCCGCCGTATTCCACTGTCGCAAGGTGGGCTTCTCAATTTCGAGTAGGGAGAACGAGCACGGAAGACGAACATCGTTGCGGCCGCCCATCGACGTCAGTCACCCAAGAAAATGTTGTTAAAGTCGAGAAAATTGTATTGAGCGATCGAAGAGTTACCATCCGTTACTTAGTTCAAGAAACGGGCATTTCATATGGAAGTATTCAATCCATATTGAAACTATCTTTGAATATGAGAAAAGTCTCCGCAAGATGGATGCCGAGAATGTTAACGGACAGTCAGAAACAAAATCGACTTGACATTTCGAAGAGATTGTTGGACAAGTTTCAAGAAGATTCTGAAAACTTTTTGTCTCGTTTTGTAACAATGGACGAAACATGGGTCCATCATTTTGATCCCGAGACAAAACAGCAATCTTCACAATGGAAACGGCCATCATCACCGACCCTGAAGAAGTTTCGTGCCGTGGCATCGGCTGGCAAGGTTATGGCCTCAATATTTTGGGACTCAGAAGGGATATTGTTGATTGATTACCTGGAGCGTGGAACCACTATTACAGGCCAATATTATGCAGCGTTAATTCCCAAGTTGAGGAATACCATCAAAGAGAAAAGGAGAGGGAAACTTCGAAAGGGCGTGCTGTTTCATCACGACAACGCACCCGCGCACAGCTCGGCAGTTGCGATGGCTGCCATTCAACAAGCTGGCTTTGAATTGGTTGACCACCCCCTTATTCACCAGATCTGGCGCCTAGCGATTTTTATCTGTTCCCCAAATTGAAAGAATACTTAAGGGGAAACAGGTACAAAGACGATAACGAGGTGATGGATGCCGTGGAGAGCTTTTTGCAGGACCAAGACAAAACTTTTTTTAAAGGGATTGAAGCCTTGGAATTAATAAGATATCAATAGTCATTATATTCTATCTCATTCTCACTACTTTTTGATCTTTCCTCGTATATTGTAATAAATATTTCTTTTTACGTTGACGTTGGCGGAATTATTGTGGCTAAACACGATCAATGATTATAACTTTCTAATATTACATATCGTCCCTCGCACCACTAAGTCACGTATCTCAGTTTTTTGATGTTTTGAGTTAGGACTGCCACTGACTTCCTTGGGTCGTTCTCTATGTTTTCCTTTAACTCACGCTTCTGTATGAATAGTGGTTCTCATGATATTGGTATTTACATAGTTAACGTATCTTATAAAAATCCAGGAAAAAATTCAACTAAGTGACGTAACTCACTTAGGGGTTTTAGTCAAAACCTGTTTTAAGACTTTGATAAAATATTATATCGTATCTCATATAGGATTTTTAGTGAAATGTTATTTACTTAGGCAATGAGATACGATACGATATTATTATACTGTTCTTTATTTTGGCGAGAGATAGACGGTTGATATGCTGTTAGGCCGCGGGTGCACTCATCTGATCCGGTCAGATCCGTCAGCCTGTCGGTCCTCTTAAAAACTGTTAGATGTACGCGGGTGCACTGGTCCGGTAAACTGTCGGACGGAAACAGTCATTCCACCGTTTTACAGCGCTGCTGCACTCATCCGATCCGGTCAGATTCGACAGCCAAGCCACGCCTACCTATCGGTTCTGTAAAAACCTATCGGATGTACGCTGCTGCACTGGTCCGATAACTGTCTGATGAAAACAGATATTCCACAGCTCCGCCCGCTCCGCATAGCAAGCGTCGTCGTCGCTTTGAATAGTGTTGTCTATTGTACGATAGAAAATGTGCTCGACTTTTACACCAACTATTATAATATTATGTAATATTTTTTACTCGTATGTTTAGTTATATTTATAGCCCATAGACATATTGTATGAATCTATACGTAAGTATTTATTTTTCACTATCTTCCGCCCGCGTGGACTTCAGAATTGTGTGCCATCTAGTGACGAAGTTAAAATTTTGAGTTTTTAAGCATTCCTACGGGAACTCTTAAGTTACCTACCAAATTTCATCCAAATCCGTTTCAGTAGTTTCGGCGTGAAAGCGGAACAAACAAACAAACAAACTGACAAACATACAAATAAACTGACAAACAAACAAACATCCATACTTTCGCATTTATAATATTAGTGAGATGAGATTAGTGAGATTAAAAATGCATTACGCTTAAATACTTGGGTGGTAACAGAACCTAAACAAGTAAATATTAAAAACTGAAAATCTAAATATTTTGCATAAGTAGATGCTTTACACATTTTCTTAAATAGTATTTTTCACTTAGTACAAAATACTATAATATATTCATACAAACATATGCATTTGCATATTCAATAACTATACATTAAACCTTAACATAGTAAGTAAAAACATGTCGATAAATTATGCACAACACTTCTTTTCGTCCGGTAAGAATGTCAGCATCGGACTGCGTCGGATGAGTGCATCATCGTTCATAGAAAATGTACAACGACTAGTAAGAGCCGATAAAATAAGAGCCGCTTTGAAAGTCATCGGTCCTGTAAACTGTCGATGTCGGATAAGTGCAGTAGTACTCATACCAAATGTACAGCGACTGAATCAGACTGTGACGTCATCTTCTGTCAGATCTGACCAGATCGGATGAGTGCAGCAGCGCTGTTAGCCACAAAGTAAGTGTCGTCGCGTCGTTTTTTTTTTTATTTATTTATTTATTGAATGCAAGTATCAGTTGTTTGTCGCGACATTGCATTCGCCACTCGCTATCGCCTACTAGTACATTGAGATCTCGGAACCACTTTATAATTGCTGTCAGGTGTACTTTTATTCTTTAAGTTACGGGGTACTAATCTGTCTGCAAATGTAATTGTTGTTGTTTGTTGTTATTGAATAGTGTTGTGCCCAGTACATGTGTGCTTTGGGCTTTTAGCCAACACCAATTATTGAAGTTGTTGTTTTTAATACAGCGTAAAAGTATAAGTATACCTATGCTTGATTTATGATGTATTAAAACACTTGGTTACCTAGGTAGGTAACCAAGTGTTTTAATACATCTAAAATTGTGGTTTTCTCATAGAACTTTTCATATTAAAAATACCATATCATTACATGAAACTGCATATCGTCGGTGAGCAAACAACACCGCACAAGTTGATTTTTGCGTTTCCGATATGAGAGCCTTTGGATGCAGGTTTTAAACGCACTCCTATGTACCTATAAGATTTAGGTAAACATATCGGCCGATAAGAAGCCGTTATTAAAAAAAATAACATTACCTAAGTATTTTTTCTGTGCCACCACTAATCAAATAGTTTCTTTGGGTGACTTGTAAAGTAGGTAAAAATGACATACGCGGTGTTGTTTGCTCACCGACGATATTCTAAAAGTGTATGTTAATAGGTCCAAAGATAAAAACGAACCTTTTATTTTTTATTCAAAACGCATTACATTAAAATAAGAAGAGGCTTGGGTGGCTACAGTACAGAACCTAAATATGTAAATATTATTGAAAATCAAAGTATTTTTATCTAAGTAGATGCTTTACACATTTTCCTAAATCGTATTTTTTTTTCTATTAATACAAAATACCATAATAAACATACAAACATATGCATTTGAATATTCTATAAATTTATATTGATTTCTGTAGGTACCTATAAAACATTATCATATTAATATATATGTAAATCGATAACTAAAATCTAAATGTCGATGAAATATGCATAACACTTCATCTCGTCCTGTAAGGATGTCAGTGTCAGACTGTGTCGGATGAGTGCAGCACATTCATAGAAAATGTACAGCGAATAGTAAGACCGATAAAATAAGATCCGTTTTATAAGTCCGGTAAACTGTCGGAGTCGGATGAGTACACCCGCCCTCATACAAAATGTACAGCGACTGGAACGGACTGTGACATCATCTGTCGGATCTGATCGGATTGGATGAGTGCGCCCGCGCCTTTAGGATGTTTGCGGGGGGTGAACGACGGTGGCGCAGGGAAGTTCTGGCTAATTAAACTATAGGACTTGGTGATAAGTAGTTCTTTAATGATTTGTTATATTTTATTACATATAGGTTGAAAACATATATATTATATATATATGATGTAACAAACCTTTTATGTCGGAAATTTTCTTATTTTCATAATAAAACTATGATCACTTTGGAGTGTTTATTTTCATAAACTAGTGTAACTGTAGGATCGTAAGTGGAAAATTATTCGGATATTGAAAAACAAAGTTTTCACAAAGTCTCGTATCTGTTTTCAAAAATCAAAAAAAATATTACAAATACAATTAAGTGAGTAGGTAATATATCAAATGAAAGCAGAAACTTTACTCTATATATAGGTATATTAGATTTATTTCAGCATGTCCTTGGAATTAAAATATAATAGAAGTTTGAAATTCCCTAACTGAAAAACGGTTGTTTTGAAGAACTTGCAAAAATCGTCCCTCGCACCACTAAGTCACGTATCTCAGTTTTTTGATGTTTTGAGTTAGGACTGCCACTGACTTCCTTGGGTCGTTCTCTATGTTTTCCTTTAACTCACGCTTCTGTATGAATAGTGGTTCTCATAATATTGGTATTTACATAGTTAACGTATCTCATAAAAATCCAGGAAAAAATTCAACTAAGTGACGTAACTCACTTAGGGGTTTTAGTCAAAACCTGTTTTAAGACTTTGATAAAATATTATATCGTATCTCATATAGGATTTTTAGTGAAATGTTATTTACTTAGGCAATGAGATACGATACGATATTATTATACTGTTCTTTATTTTGGCGAGAGATAGACGGTTGATATGCTGTTAGGCCGCGGGTGCACTCATCTGATCCGGTCAGATCCGTCAGCCTGTCGGTCCTCTTAAAAACTGTTAGATGTACGCGGGTGCACTGGTCCGGTAAACTGTCGGACGGAAACAGTCATTCCACCGTTTTACAGCGCTGCTGCACTCATCCGATCCAGTCAGATTCGACAGCCAAGCCACGCCTACCTATCGGTTCTGTAAAAACCTGTCGGATGTACGCTGCTGCACTTGTCCGATAACTGTCTGATGAAAACAGATATTCCACAGCTCCGCCCACTCCGCATAGCAAGCGTCGTCGTCGCTTTGAATAGTGTTGTCTATTGTACGATAGAAAATGTGCTCGACTTTTACACCAACTATTATAATATTATGTAATAATTTTTACTCGTATGTTTAGTTATATTTATAGCCCATAGACATATTGTATGAATCTATACGTAAGTATTTATTTTTCACTATCTTCCGCCCGCGTGGACTTCAGAATTGTGTCCAAAAAGAAAGAAAATATTAAGATAGTGACATCTAGTGACGAAGTGAACATTTTGAGTTTTTAAGCATTCCTACGGGAACTCTTAAGTTACCTACCAAATTTCATCCAAATCCGTTTCAGTAGTTTCGGCGTGAAAGCGGAACAAACAAACAAACAAACTGACAAACATACAAACAAATTGACAAACAAACTGACAAACAAACAAACATCCATACTTTCGCATTTATAATATTAGTGAGATGAGATTAGTGAGATTAAAAATGCATTACGCTTAAATACTTGGGTGGTAACAGAACCTAAACAAGTAAATATTAAAAACTGAAAATCTAAATATTTTACATAAGTAGATGCTTTACACATTTTCTTAAATAGTATTTTTCACTTAGTACAAAATACTATAATATATTCATACATACATATGCATTTGCATATTCAATAACTATACATTAAACCTTAACATAGTAAGTAAAAACATGTCGATAAATTATGCACAACACTTCTTTTCGTCCGGTAAGAATGTCAGCATCGGACTGCGTCGGATGAGTGCATCATCGTTCATAGAAAATGTACAATGACTAGTAAGAGCCGATAAAATAAGAGCCGCTTTGAAAGTCATCGATCCTGTAAACTGTCGATGTCGGATAAGTGCAGTAGTACTCATACCAAATGTACAGCGACTGAATCAGACTGTGACGTCATCTTCTGTCAGATCTGACCAGATCGGATGAGTGCAGCAGCGCTGTTAGCCACAAAGTAAGTGTCGTCGCGTCGTTGTTGTTGAATAGTGCCCAGTACATGTGTGCTTTGGGCTTTTAGCCAACACCAATTATTGAAGTTGTTGTTTTTAATACAGCGTAAAAGTATAAGTATACCTATGCTTGATTTATGATGTATTAAAACACTTGGTTACCTAGGTAGGTGACCAAGTGTTTTAATACATCTAAAATTGTGGTTTTCTCATAGAACTTTTCATATTAAAAATACCATATCATTACATGAAACTGCATATCGTCGGTGAGCAAACAACACCGCACAAGTTGATTTTTGCGTTTCCGATATGAGAGCCTTTGGATGCAGGTTTTAAACGCACTCCTATGTACCTATAAGATTTAGGTAAACATATCGGCCGATAAGAAGCCTTTATTAAAAAAATAACACTACCTAAGTATTTTGTCTGTGCCACCACTAATCAAATAGTTTCTTTGGGTGACTTGTAAAGTAGGTAAAAATGACATACGCGGTGTTGTTTGCTCACCGACGATATTCTAAAAGTGTATGTTAATAGGTCCAAAGATAAAAACGAACCTTTTATTTTTTATTCAAAACGCATTACATTAAAATAAGAAGAGGCTTGGGTGGCTACAGTACAGAACCTAAATATGTAAATATTATTGAAAATCAAAGTATTTTTATCTAAGTAGATGCTTTACACATTTTCCTAAATCGTATTTTTTTTCTATTAATACAAAATACCATAATAAACATACAAACATATGCATTTGAATATTCTATAAATTTATATTGATTTCTGTAGGTACCTATAAAACATTATCATATTAATATATATGTAAATCGATAACTAAAATCGAAATGTCGATGAAATATGCATAACACTTCATCTCGTCCTGTAAGGATGTCAGTGTCAGACTGTGTCGGATGAGTGCAGCACATTCATAGAAAATGTACAGCGAATAGTAAGACCGATAAAATAAGATCCGTTTTATAAGTCCGGTAAACTGTCGGAGTCGGATGAGTACACCCGCCCTCATACAAAATGTACAGCGACTGGAACGGACTGTGACATCATCTGTCGGATCTGATCGGATTGGATGAGTGCGCCCGCGCCTTTAGGATGTTTGCGGGGGGTGAATGACGGTGGCGCAGGGAAGTTCTGGCTAATTAAACTATAGGACTTGGTGATAAGTAGTTCTTTAATGATTTGTTATATTTTATTACATATAGGTTGAAAACATATATATTATATAGGTATATATGATGTAACAAACCTTTTATGTCGGAAATTTTCCTATTTTCATAATAAAACTATGATCACTTTGGAGTGTTTATTTTCATAAACTTGTGTAACTGTAGGATCGTAAGTGGAAAATTATTCGGATATTGAAAAACAAAGTTTTCACAAAGTCTCGTATCTGTTTTCAAAAATAAAAAAAAATATTACAAATACAATTAAGTGAGTAGGTAATATATCAAATGAAAGCAGAAACTTTACTCTATATATAGGTATATTAGATTTATTTCAGCATGTCCTTGGAATTAAAATATAATAGAAGTTTGAAATTCCCTAACTGAAAAACGGTTGTTTTGAAGAACTTGCAAAAATGAGATACGTGAGTTAGTGGTGCGAGGGACGAAATGAGATACGTGAGTTAGTGGTGCGAGGGACGATATCATGAATATTTTTCTGTATTTTTATCCAAAAAATACTTTTCGTAATTTTTGATACACAACGTTTGTCAGTATTGTTTTTGTATTTCCTAAAATAATTCTAACATGATACTAAGTTATTAATTGCAATTTAATCATAATTTATTTTTGGTTTGGAAGAAGAAATTACATATAACAGAGAAACCAGAACGCACCCAGCTCATCCATACTTGATCAAGTTGAAAATCGTTTCTGTTAATTCAGTTGATAAGAATCTGCTATGTGTTTGTGGTTTTTTTAAGGTGTGATATACCTACGTCATCTGAAAATTCCCTATTATAGGATTTATTTTATTTATTCTTTTTATTATATGTACTTTTTTTACAAAAGGGTAATTTTCATGTATTTTTTTCAATAGAATCAAATTAAAAATATATATATTTTCAGAACAAATATTGTTTGTCCTTTCGTCCCATAGAAGGCCAGGATCGACTAAAACACATCCTGCAAAATGTTTCATAGAAAATATATCTTATAGATATGTACTTACTACTAAACAGGTTACCTCAGTTTATAAAAACTGATTGAACGAGCGACGCTCGGTCTGCCAGCTAGTAACTATAATGAGCACGATCTAGTAATATAACTATCTTACTAGAATCTAGTAAGATAAGTATATTTTCTTTAATTTGCATAACTGGTACTCATTTTAAATAAATAGCTCCAATAAAATAACTTTTTTATTACGAAAATCTCACAAACAAAGCAAACAAACAAGCTCCGTACTCCGGTTAGTGACTTTATTCTCCTAACCAGAGGTCGCCAGAGGTTCAAATCCTGGCCAGTGCACCAATGAGTTTTTCGAAACTTACATGCATTTTCATACCGACTACTGCTTTAACGGCGAAGGATAAGTGAGGAATCCTGCACATCTGATTTCTTGCTGTGTATGATGGTCGCGTTGCACACGTCCGTAGGTGTAAATCTTAAATGCCCTACTCCACGTGACCGCGGGTGATGCTAAGTGCAACACCAGGCAACCACCGTCTATACATTGTGAATAGGACGGTTAAATTGTGCCACACGTTAAGAAGAAGATAAGTAGGTAGTACTTAAAATAATATACATTAATAAAACAATCTGTTTTTATATTTGAGTATAGAATCAACAAATTATGACAGTAAAAAGTAAGGAAATTATTAAAATCTTGTACATAATAAAGAAGTATCTAATCAAGTACAATGTAATGTTCCTTCAGTCCTAAGACAACTATTTCACTAGACTCAGGGGCGCCGACTACGTGGGTGCTCGGGGGCTCGGCCACCCACGAGACTCAAACAGTGGGTGCTGAGCACCCACGAGAATGAACATAGAACCTAAAATTTCTTAAATTTCTGCTACTAATCTGAGATAATATTCGCGCTCGCTTGGCTCGCGTTTAACACAGCAATCGGTTCTACTGTCTGGTAAATAACACTACTGTAAGGAAATACGCAAGGGGCATTAAATTAACTAAAAAATTAAAGTAAAACGTAATTACTCTGAGGTCTGCGATTTCACAATATGTAAAATATTTTTACACTCCTTTCGCTCGGGCAATTTTGTATGTAGGTACACGATAATCAATCCTGCCGCCTCCTGAATTACATAATTGGAGGGACTGCGTAAAGGAGCGTTATTTTTGATATTTTTTAACACAATTTGTAATGGAATGATGATTCTTTTTCTAGAAAATTGCTCGGATTGTTTTGATAATGAAGTTTCTTGCGATCTATTTTACTATTAAGTTGCTTAATCTGAAAAAAATCTAACGTACCTCCCATACAAACTGATGTTCTTTTTAATTGTCCTCGAAAATAGTTTAACGATTTTAATGAAAATTTTTATGTTACTATTTATATGGAGTACCTTGTACCTACAATACTAGGATATTAAATATTCTGAAAAAAAAAAACGAAACAAGGAACCTTCCATAAAAACCCAGACTATTTATTTACATTTTTTCTCAATCATAGTCCAAGTGCTGGATGAGCCTAAAAGCATATTAAGTAATCGCTTAGAGTATCAAGTCTCAGGGCTCCATAAACAGCACCAAAAAAAAAACTAATATTTTGATGATCAAAGCTGTCTTAATTTCTTAAATCTAAAATTTAAAATTTTCGCGCTCGCTTCGCTCGCGCTCTTACAAAATAGCTTAAAAATTTGCAAAATTTTAAGCACGCCCCTTTGTTTTGAATTCTGGATACGCAACTGAACTTCGTAACATATATCGTCCCTCGCACCACTAACTCACGTATCTCATTTTTGCAAGTTCTTCAAAACAACCGTTTTTCAGTTAGGGAATTTCAAACTTCTATTATATTTTAATTCCAAGGACATGCTGAAATAAATCTAATATACCTATATATAGAGTAAAGTTTCTGCTTTCATTTGATATATTACCTACTCACTTAATTGTATTTGTAATATTTTTTTTTATTTTTGAAAACAGATACGAGACTTTGTGAAAACTTTGTTTTTCAATATCCGAATAATTTTCCACTTACGATCATACAGTTACACTAGTTTATGAAAATAAACACTCCAAAGTGATCATAGTTTTATTATGAAAATAGGAAAATTTCCGACATAAAAGGTTTGTTACATAATATACAGGGTGTATCCACCTATATGTAATAAAATATAACAAATCATTAAAGAACTACTTATCACCAAGTCCTATAGTTTAATTAGCCAGAACTTCCCTGCGCCACCGTCGTTCACCCCCCGCAAACATCCTAAAGGCGCGGGCGCACTCATCCAATCCGATCAGATCCGACAGATGATGTCACAGTCCGTTTCAATCGCTGTACATTTTGTATGAGGGCGGGTGTACTCATCCGACTCTGATAGTTTACCGGACTTATAAAACGGATCTTATTTTATCGGTCTCACTATTCGCTGTACATTTTCAATGAATGTGCTGCACTCATCCGACACAGTCTGACACTGACATCCTTACAGGACGAGATGAAGTGTTATGCATATTTCATCGACATTTAGATTTTAGTTATCGATTTACATATATATTAATATGATAATGTTTTATAGGTACCTACAGAAATCAATATAAATTTATAGAATATTCAAATGCATATGTTTGTATGTTTATTATGGTATTTTGTATTAATAGAAAAAAAATACGATTTAGGAAAATGTGTAAAGCATCTACTTAGATAAAAATACTTTGATTTTCAATAATATTTACATATTTGTGTACAAGTTCCGAGTGGTAGGAACTTTGTACTAGGTAGAATAATATGACGATTTAAAAGTATGTGTAAAGCATCTACTTAAATAAAAAAGATTTTTGATTTTGATTTTGATTTGATTTGATTTAGGTTCTGTATTGTAGCCACCCAAGCCTCTTCTTATTTTAATGTAATGCGTTTTGAATAAAAAATAAAAGGTTCGTTTTTATCTTTGGTCCTATTAACATACACTTTTAGAATATCGTCGGTGAGCAAGCAACACCGCGTATGTTATTTTTACCTACTTTACAAGTCACCCAAAAAAACTATTTGATTAGTGGTGGCACAGAAAAAATACTTAGGTAGTGTTATTTTTTTTAATAACGGCTTCTTATCGGCCGATATGTTTACCTAAATCTTATAGGTACATAGGATTGCGTTTAAAACCTGCATCCAAAGGCTCTCATATCGGAAACGATACATATAAAAAATCAACTTGTGCGGTGTTGTTTGCTTACCGACGATATGCAGTTTCATGTAATGATATGGTATTTTTAATATGAAAAGTTTTATGAGAAAACCACAATTTTAGATGTATTAAAACACTTGGTTACCTACCTAGGTAACCAAGTGTTTTAATACATCATAAATCAAGCATAGGTATACTTATACTTTTATGCTGTATTAAAAAAAAACAACTTCAATAATTGGTGTTGGCTAAAAGCCCAAAGCACACATGTACTGGGCACAACACTATTCAATAACAACGACGCGACGACACTTACTTTGTGGCTAACAGCGCTGCTGCACTCATCCGATCTGGTCAGATCTGACAGAAGATGACGTCACAGTCTGATTTAGTCGCTATACATTTGGTATGAGTACTACTGCACTTATCCGACATCGACAGTTTACAGGACCGATGACTTTCAAAGCGGCTCTTATTTTATCGGCTCTTACTAGTCGCTGTACATTTTCTATGAACGATGATGCACTCATCCGACGCAGTCCGATGCTGACATTCTTACCGGACGAAAAGAAGTGTTGTGCATAATTTATCGACATGTTTTTACTTACTATGTTAAGGTTTAATGTATAGTTATTGAATATGCAAATGCATATGTATGTATGAATATATTATAGTATTTTGTACTAAGTGAAAAATACTATTTAAGAAAATGTGTAAAGCATCTACTTATGTAAAATATTTAGATTTTCAGTTTTTAATATTTACTTGTTTAGGTTCTGTTTCCACCCAAGTATTTAAGCGTAATGCATTTTTAATCTCACTAATCTCATCTCACTAATATTATAAATGCGAAAGTATGGATGTTTGTTTGTTTGTCAATTTGTTTGTATGTTTGTCAGTTTGTTTGTTTGTTTGTTCCGCTTTCACGCCGAAACTACTGAAACGGATTTGGATGAAATTTGGTAGGTAACTTAAGAGTTCCCGTAGGAATGCTTAAAAACTCAAAATTTTCACTTCGTCACTAGATGGCACTATCTTAATATTTTCTTTCTTTTTGGACACAATTCTGAAGTCCACGCGGGCGGAAGATAGTGAAAAATAAATACTTACGTATAGATTCATACAATATGCCTATGGGCTATAAATATAACTAAACATACGAGTAAAAATTATTAAATAATATTATAATAGTTGGTGTAAAAGTCGAGCACATTTTCTATCGTACAATAGACAACACTATTCAAAGCGACGACGACGCTTGCTATGCGGAGCGGAGCTGTGGAATATCTGTTTTCATCAGACAGTTATCGGACCAGTGCAGCAGCGTACATCCGACAGGTTTTTACAGAACCGATAGGTAGGCGTGGCTTGGCTGTCGAATCTGACCGGATCGGATGAGTGCAGCAGCGCTGTAAAACGGTGGAATGACTGTTTCCGTCCGACAGTTTACCGGACCAGTGCACCCGCGTACATCTAACAGTTTTTAAGAGGACCGACAGGCTGACGGATCTGACCGGATCAGATGAGTGCACCCGCGGCCTAACAGCATATCAACCGTCTATCTCTCGCCAAAATAAAGAACAGTATAATAATATCGTATCGTATCTCATTGCCTAAGTAAATAACATTTCACTAAAAATCCTATATGAGATACGATATAATATTTTATCAAAGTCTTAAAACAGGTTTTGACTAAAAACCCTAAGTGAGTTACGTCACTTAGTTGAATTTTTTCCTGGATTTTTATGAGATACGTTAACTATGTAAATACCAATATCATGAGAGCCACTATTCATACAGAAGCGTGAGTTAAAGGAAAACATAGAGAACGACCCAAGGAAGTCAGTGGCAGTCCTAACTCAAATCATCAAAAAACTGAGATACGTGACTTAGTGGTGCGAGGGACGATATATCACTCGAACCACCTGTTTCCAAACTTATCCCGCCATTTCTCCTTCTTGTGCACCCAGTTTATAGTAGACTTACGTAGTCGGTCCCATAATGAATTGGCCTAACTATGAAATAAAAAAGAAAATTAAATGCAATCATTTTTATTTTTCAATATAGTCTCCATCAATACTGACACACTTCTGACATCGGTGAAATAACATTTCTAATCCTTTATAAAAATAATCGCAATCTTTGTCTTCAAAATGACTGAAGACGGCCGCCTGCAACTCTTCATCGCTTGAAAATTTTCTTCCCCTTAAGTCCCGCTTTAAATTTGGGAATAAGTAATAGTCGGACGGAGCCATGTCTGGACTATAAGGTGGATGGTCCAGCTCCGTGAACCCGCATTGACGCACTGTGTGCACGGGGGCGTTGTCGTGAAGCAACAGGACGCCTTTACTCAGTTTGCCTCTGCGCTTCTCCTTTATAATATCTCGCAGTTTATATATTAATGAAGCATAATATTCGCCGTTTACGACTGTATTGCGCTCTTTAAAATCAACCATCAAAATACCTTGAAAATCCCAAAAGATTGTGCACATGATTTTTTTGGTAGATTGTTGCACCTTTGCCTTTCTAGGCGGCTTTTCACCCTTATAACGCCATTCCATTGACTCGCGTTTGCTTTCTGGATCATAATATAACACCATAGTTTCATCACCAGTCACTAGTCTCTCGATCACGTTCTTTGGGTTTTCTCCACAAAGATCTAAAAACTCGGCAGCACAGCGAACTCGCTCCCGTCTCTGCACAGCTGACAGAAGTTTCGGGACCCATCTTGCACTGACTTTTTTCATATGAAGATGTTCATCGATTGCACGATGGACGGTACTTTTAGAGAGCCCAAGTCTAGCTGCAATTTCTCTAATCTTCAAACGGCGGTCACTCAAAACCTCTTCTTCGATTTGAGCAATAGTATCGGGAGTGAGCACTTCTACCGGTCGACCGTCATGGCCGATATCTTCGACGGTTTCTCGCCCGAGGCGAAACTCTTTCACCCAATTTTTTACTGTGCTATAAGAGGGAGAACACTCCTTATACACACCATCTAATCGTTCTTTAATTTGGGCGGGGGATAAGCCTTCTTTAAATAGAAACTTTATGACGCTTCGATACTCGGTTTTCGACATTTTGAAAAAAAATACGCGACACTTGTTGTTCAAACAAACTGCCAAACTGAACTACGCTCGTCAAGTCCATGCGTGTTCGTTTATAAAGTGTCTGAGAACCGTACTATTCAATGCAACATAACATGTATCGAAATGTCGCGTAGAACTATATCAGGCCAATTCATTATGGGACCGACTACGTAATTACTAGTGGGCTCACAGACGTGGATTTCTCAGGGCATCAAATAATCTTAACCTTACACTGCATTATCCCAATCAAAATCTCAAGTTCCATTTTAAGCCATGAAAATACTTAAATCGTGTCTTGAAAATAAAAAAAATACCTATGCTCGTTTTTGTCTAAATGTGACCTTTGTTCAAGAGCATAATTACAAGCAAATAAATAAATGCAACAAAGGAACATAACCTTTGTATATGGAGGGGACACCACCATTAGATCTCGCACCACCTAAGCATTTGTAGGGCCGCCACTGTGGGCACCCAGCACCCACGAGGTTTTCTGAAACCCGGCGCCCCTGACTAGACTAATCTAGTGATATAATTATCTTACTACTGAATTGCCGTGTTATAGTTATACCCCTAGTAAGATAGTTATAAACATCTTACGTATTACTATGTTTCGGCATATAATTATATTCCTAGGGATATAACTATATCACGGCTTTAACTTACTTATTATATCTTACTGCGACATATACATTATATGCAAATGCTCTCCCTGGAAAACACCTATAGTGTCCGGGAATAAAATCAAATTTCACTTGTGAGTTCTTGTCTGGCATCGACACTTTTAGGTGATAAAATAGTAAGTAAGAGTATTTAACTTCATGAAGGTGGGGGTGCACGATAGATAACCGCCCCGGGTCCCAACCCATGCTACGCCGCCTCTGGCAGCAGTCATAGCATATTCCACCTAACCCTAGCCAGCAGTACCAAACCACCTTGAAGATGACTCGGGAATGACCATAATATTACTATATCGACGCTTGAAAGGAAAAGTTGACTAAGCGACATTCGTCCCTCGCACGACTAACTCTCCTATCTCTGATTTTTGATGATTTGAGTTTGGACTTTTTCTAATTGAAAATGGTTGTTTTTAACAACTTGAGAAAAATGAGATAGGAGTGTTAGTCGTGTGAGGTACGAATGGCGCTTAGTCAACTTTCCTTACAAGCGTTGATATTTTTTTTTGTTAAGAACATTTTCCTATTTAGACATAAATTTAAGACTACAAACTTTTTAAGTACTACAAATTGCTTGTTATATGTATTTAAGATAAGATAAAAGATAAGAATTATTCCATATTTTCATATTTCTTGAAAGTCTTAGTCATGTATTTAGAAATTAATTTAATACATTTGTATTATCCGTCAGCCGGAGCGCATCGACCCGGGGCGCGCGCGCGGCTACGACGTGCGCTCGGACGTGTGGTCGCTCGGCATCACGCTCATGGAGGTGGCCACCGGCGCGTTCCCGTACCCGCGCTGGGGCTCCGTGTTCGAGCAGCTGCAGCAGGTGGTGCAGGGCGACCCACCCCGGCTCACCAATGACAACAACGTCTTCTCCAACAGCTTCGTCAACTTTGTTAATACTTGGTGAGTCATAATAATATTTAAATACAGCTTACTTTTGCACTAGACACCTAGCCTAGTAGTCCGTCACTCCGTCAGACCGACCCATAATTCATAACTAATCCATAGTGATTTACAAAGCATCTAGCCCATTTGAAAAACAGTAATTACATAATCTGGCTATGTATGACATTTATAAACGTACACAATACACATAAGTACCAGTTTTAGCTAAGAACTTGTTTAGAACTTTTTTTTGTGATTTCACATTTACTTGCAGCCTTATAAAAGAAGAAACACAGCGTCCAAAGTACAACAAGTTACTTGAACACCTGTTCATTAAAGGAATAGACCAAAGTCGTTCGGATGTCGCTGCACATGTGTGTGAGGTGCTCGACGCAATGGAACGCAATGGTGTCAGCCCTTTCACCACCGACCAGCCGGCGCAGGCTTGGCTCGAGTAAACCCAGTGTTGAGGTTGCAGCTTGCAGCATGCTTGTAACTTTGTTTGATCATGCCTTGTTAGGACTAGGAAATGAAGTGTGTTGCATTATGTAATAGTTAATCAAAAAATAAGTGCAAAATATGCTAGGCAGCCTCCCAGATGTGTTTATATGAAATTCTGATTGTCAGTCCAGGGACATTACTGAAAGTTTTTAAATTCTTTTGTTTTAGAACAATACAAATGCAATATTTGGTTCTGAAATGATACATTTCACCATGGGCTATATATATGACTTTAACCTCATAGGTGTATTCCACATTTTAAAGAGAAAGCATAATGAAAGTTTTCATTGCCGATTTCTCCCATCAGAGGTGCATGAGGGTTTGAGATATCTCAATTTCAAAGCTAGCAAATGCCACCATTAACTCTTAAAATAAATCTAAAACTTAATGTTGACACTGGACCTGTAGTTACAATAAAAGGCTAGAAAAAAATATATTCATAACGAATTGTATATTTTACATGAAAAGAATGCTGACGGGTTGGTACATTGCCATTAATCCAGTATAGGACTAATAGTACAAATAGTCCTATTTGGGCAAATAACTGAAAAATCCTATAAGCTTGATACCAAATAATAGTATTGTGGTTCCTGATTTATCACTTTTATTGTACACTGGTTTATTGTGAAAGTGTTTGGCCCAGATGGAAAAAAAACTCTCAGTGATAGTATGCTTCACTGATTGGAACAATGGCTAATAGTACTTTCTTAGTACTGCTGGCAGTAAATAGTGATTTCTATGTTAAATTGTTCTATGGGTTGTTCTAGACTGATTCAATCTAATGTGTATACTCTCTAAAGTACAGAAACCAATTCACTAAACATGCATGCACATTTATTTTATTTTCATTCCAGTTAACCTAGATCACATACATTTTTGTAGTTCAAAATTCCACTTATTCCATATTTATATCCCCCCCTGCACATGGGCGACTTAAGTCACCATGACAGTTTCGTTTCTCTCATTACGGCTATGGATATACAGTGCGAGTCTTTATAAAGTGCACATATGAAAGGGGGTGAAATAAGAGCCAATTTTATTGTCCAGAAAAATATTAAAAAAAGAAAAGAATGTAAAAATGAAAAAAATATGGTCATTTTTTTTTAAATAGCATCTGTTGTCTCCAAGTAAACAAAACGTTGTAACTTTTAAATTAAGTAGGTGAGAAGGTTAAAACAAAAAACGTGAGGAGTTGTAGTAGACGGCTGTGCTACTGAGAAAAAAATTACATAAAAAATAAACCATCAATTAAATATAAGCAGCAAAAATATTAATAATAATAATATAATAATAATACATGTTTATTCAATCTACAAAGGTTCACAATACATAATATTTGTTAGTAAACAGAAATACTTACAAGCTAAGGTTAGTACTTACTTATATATTATATTTATCTATTATTTTCCTATTGTTGCTGGCTATGTGAACCTACAGCAGTGGTTCAGATAGCTGCAATCAGGCTTATCTGCGAACATGGCTAGTAGGCTATTAAATAACACCTATTAACCCTATTTTTTATTGCTTATGATATTTGACATTAGCTTTCAAATAATAAAAACCCCAAGTTTCTAACCTACATACAACGTTTGCTATGAGCGATTAAACAGTAGTATTCCAGATATTTTTTTACACTGTTGCTCTAAATGCTAGTTTTGGGTTTTCTTGGTTTCGTGTATTTTTTTATTTCTGTGTTATATTAAATGTTATTTAAAAAAAAATAAACGTCCACAATTTTTATTTTTTTTACTTTTTATTTTTTTTTTATTTTTCTGGGCGATAAAATTGGCTCTTATTTCACCTCCTTTCATATGTGCACTTTATAAAGACACACTGTATAATATGAAAGTGTTCACACATAGCTACGTAACAACTATGTGACTTACTAGTGATGACATTTTCAAAGTGACCAACTCACATGTGTGCAAAGAGGTCTCAGGTATTGTTTACTTAAAAGAATTTATCAAAGCAAGCAATGTGGAGACATCTGTATTAATAGAGAATATAGAGCTAATTTTATTGATGTATTCATAAATGTTACAAACAAATTAGAAATTGCAGTGATGTCACCTGTTGATTATTACTGCCACTTGTTGGGGTTAAGACATTCAGAGGAGATATCTTTATAATTTAGGGAATTTGATAAATTTGTATATAGAGAAAACTAATTGTAATTAATAATGATTATCACATCAACTTCAAATATAGTTTCCCCACTGCATTGTAGGGCACTTTTAATTGCATTTTAAGTCATTAAAGTCAAAACCTTAATCACCTTCTCATGTGTGTAAACATCTGAATTTCCACTACTACTACTATGTATAAATTAATGATTTATTATGTTTAAGTAAATATTATACAATATAAACATGTTTTTCCTTTTACAACCATATTTACAGACTTTGACTATTACATACACTATTCTAAAACCTGGCCGATTTTAGAGCTATTTAGAACTTTACCGAATTTCAAAAGCAGCTTGTATTTTGTTCCGTCAGAAAGTTGTGGTGTGAGATAAATAGCGTCTAGAGTTTTTGGATTCATATCCAGCAATGGTATCCAATCTTTAGCGTCCACAATTCTGTCCTGTCTTCTGCCCCAAAAATCAATGGATGATATTTTTATAAATTTATTATCTTGACTGATGTATAAATGACCAATTACATTCTTAAAAGGGATGCTGGTTAGTGCTAGTACAGCAAAACCAGTTAGTCCTATAACAAAAAATACCATGTTGGTTGGTTCAATATGATCTATATATGTATTATATTCTAACCCTAAGGATAGCTTCTAACCGAACTTTAGCTTACCTATGTAAGAAACGGTGAGAAATGTGTTTTCAGGCACTGCTTTAAGCACTTCTAATAATCCTGCCGTTGGGATTGCTAACGTCGTACCAAAACCGTGATAAACTTTTAGCCTGTTTATGAGGGCCATATATTTTATAGTAGGCAAGGAAAACACTGTTTCAAATAATAATTGTTCTTGATACTCTTGGGATTGATTACTAGTAGACTTTCTTCTTATACTTTCACTTAGTCTTGGAGTAATACAATGCGTCCGGAAAAATTTAATAGTACTCCTCATTGAAAGTATCATGGCGATTCTTTTGTAATTTCAATGTATTTTTTTTAAATTATAAAGAAGAGGTTAATTAAATTCTTTCCTTTTATAATATAAACATAACATAACCTCAAAATTTGGTTTTGTCTGTTGTTTTTTTTACCCCGAGATGGGGAAGGCAAAGGATCAGAGCCATACAGCCTAGTCTGTTGAAGATCTATCGAATTTAGAGCAAAGTCATAATACAAATGGCGTAAGTGTGAAAGAGAGGGTACAAAACGGTTGCTATCAGAGTACACCTTCTGAACGCGGCCCAACCTGCACTCTGACAACAGGATACATAATATGAATCGCCTAAGTGTGAAAGAGAGGGCCCGAAACAGTTGCTGTCGGAGTATATTATTATTATTATTATTTATTTATTAAAAGACAACATAGGTCCATAATATGTTAGTAATGACTTAAGACTACCTTAGTGGTACAATAATAAATAAAATGAAATAAATTAATTAATACAATAAATATGCCCACCATGTGGGTGGATGAGGGCTGTGACCCAGTGCTTCTGCAGCACACTATCGGGTCTGTCTGCCAGGACCCTTAGGATGGTGTTGTTACTGCCCAGCATTCTGCCTCGGATGGACATAATTTTTTTGCGCATTACAGCGTGAAAGTCATCCACTCGGGCGGTGGCAAACATACCGGAAGCGCTGCAGAATCTGGGCAGCCTCAACATCATCCTGAACACATTATTGTACTGGACCCGTAGGGCATTGAAAGCGCGTAGGGTATAGCTAGCCCACAGGCCGCTTGTATTGTATAGGTTCTGAACTCGGCCCTGTAGTGCATTCACAGGGTAGGTACACTCTGACCTGACAGCAACTATTCACTCTGACAACAGGACAGCATAATACAAATCGCGTAAGTGTAAAAGAGAAGGTACAAAACGGTTGCTGTCAGAGTACACCCTTGGAACGCGGCCCTGTGTAGTGTACCTATTCCATAACGGCAATCGTTTACTCTGACAACAGGATAGCATAATATAAATCACGTAAGTGTGAAAGAAGGGTACGAAACGGTTGCTGTCAGGATGCATCCTCGTCGGAACGTGGCCCTGGTGGCGGTTGCAATGATTTGGGTAGAAACACATTGTTAACACGCCACCCCACGTGACGACACTCCACGCGATAACACGCATATCTAACCCACGCCACGTCACGTGTCGTCGGGTGTTGACAGTATGTTTCTAGCCATTGAATTTGTATGGATTAGATATGCGTGTTGAGGCGTCTTATCGCGTGGGGTGTTGTCTCATGGGGTGGTGTGTTAATAATGTATTTCTGCCTTAGTGTCCTTATACTGTGGTCTTTAAACTGTGCTTCAGACAAGCAAGGCTATATGACTATAGAAGCCTTTGCCTGGAAGGAAAGAATAAAAATAAAATTTAAGGGCGTAAACATACCAATGACACGCCACCCGACGTGACGACACCCAACGCGCTACGACGACGCGACGATACGTGGCATCGGGTGTTGGTAGTACCTATCTATTTCATATGCGTGTTGTGTCGGGTCATGGGTGTCGTAACGTCGTCGGTTTGCGTGACAATAGTATGTTTCCGCTCTAACTGCTGTCAACTGTCAAAAGCACGTGTGTGTATCAATGCTTGCATGGTGTTTTTAAAATACAGTTTAAAGACATGACAAAGAAGTTAAAAACAGTTTAAAATGAAATTTAAAATAATTGCTTAGACATAAAACGTAAAATTTTCCACATAAACAATGTCAGCGTTACTTAAAGAAGTGTATGTACCTTAGAAATATTCATCGTATTCAGTTTCTATGCTAAAGTCGAAACTGTAATGCTTTTTTCTTCTTTATTTGAGCTAGGCTCTTGTCGGTGGAGCAACCGCCACTTTGAAATGCTTAAATTTTATAAAAAAAACGTTGTTGAAATTTGTTGACCATTCACCACTTATCAGTTTCTTGATTTTAGAACTAATATTCAAACAAATTTTATAAAAGTTAGGTTATGTCCCTTAAGTGAATACCACTATCACTCTGTAACTGTTCTTTCTTTGCAGATACGAGAAAACGTCTGAGTACTCAGCATTTTACACTGGTGGGGATGTACAGTGGACCAAAGATGGAGTACACCTGCTTTGCCACTGTGATGACGTTATTAAGGTGATAGATATCAATACATTTTCTACAGTTTTGGTTATAGGACAAACTGAAGATGAAGCAGAAAGTGATCAGATCTACACTTTCCAAATGTCTCACAGTGATGAACTGGTTGTAACAGCTCACAAGAGTGGTCTGATGAAACTGTGGGATAGAGAGACAGGTAAACAACAGAAAGTATGGAGATCAGGGCACAAAGGGCCAGTTGCGAGGTTAGCATTTGATTGGGAAGATGCAAATGTGGCATCTGGTGGCTCAGATGGTAATGTCCGACTCTGGGATTTGACACACCATACTTGCACCAGTAGCCTGCGGGGTGCATTGGGTGTTTTTTCCGTTTTGAAATATCATCCAGACAGCTCAAAGCAATTAATTTTCGGAGCTGCTGATGACACTAAAATCAGATCATGGAATTCAAAAACTGGTAAAGACCATATGGTATATTCTGGCCATTTTAGTAAGGTAACGTCACTGCAGTTTACTGCTGATGCAGAATATATGGTCAGCTCTGGAAGGGACAGGGTTTTGATTTTATGGAATTTGAACGAGAGTAATGCTCTCAGAACTGTTCCTGTATATGAGAGTATTGAAGCTAGTATACTACTGCCATCTACATTCAAAATACCAAACTTTAAAAAGAAATCTGAAATGGAGGGAATTTATGTGGCTTGTGCTGGCGAGAAAGGTATTGTCAAGGTTTGGAATATACAAATGAGTCGCGTCATGTATGAACAAGACAATAGCTTGGTGTCTCCAGCTGCTGAGGAGGGTGCTTTGGCCATCACTCATTTACTATTTAATGAAGCAAGAAATGTCATATCTATTGTTACTGCAGACCATAACATTATTATCCATGAGCTGGAAACTTTTAACTGCATGAAGCAACTAATTGGATTTACTGATGAAGTTTTGGATATAATATTCTTAGGTAAAGATGAAACACACATCGTCGTAGCAACTAATAGTAGAGACTTGAAGTACTATGAACTGGATAACATGAACTGCCAAATTATTAAAGGTCACACAGATATTATCCTATCTTTGGCAAGATTCCCGACTAGACCTGACATGTTTGTTTCATCAGGCAAAGATAATAGCGTAAGAATTTGGTTACAAGACCAGTTGAATGTGATTAAATGTCTAGGTGTGGGTTCTCGTCACACTGCATCAGTTGGCTCAGTGTTTACTTCTCAAATATCACATGACTTTTTCACATCTGTAAGTCAAGACAACTGTTTGAAAGTTTGGGTAGTTCCTAAAGATATTGAGAGTTGTGAGCAAAAGCTTAAATCTAGCTACACTGTACTTGCTCACCAAATGGACATTAACTGTGTCGCTGTTTCACCTAATGATAAAATGATAGCGACAGGCTCTCAAGATAAAACCACAAAACTGTGGACAGAAGAGCTAGTTTTGTTGGGAGTGCTGAAAGGTCACCGAAGAGGGGTGTGGTGTGTCAGATTCTCGCCGACAGATCAAGTGGTACTTACATCATCTGCAGATAGTACTATAAAGCTGTGGTCCATTGCAGACCTAAGTTGTTTAAAAACCTTTGAAGGTCATGAAAGTTCTGTACTCAAAGTTGAGTTTTTAAGTAAAGGTCAACAGGTAGTTTCTAGTGGAGCAGATGGACTACTGAAACTTTGGAACATAAAAACTTCAGAGTGTAAAATGTCATTAGATAACCATGATGGTAAAGTTTGGTCTCTTGCAGTAAATAAACCTGAATCTATTTTGATTACTGGAGGCTCTGACTCTAAACTAGTGAAGCTCAAAGATGTAACTGTGGAAACACGAGAGAAAATGGCCAAAGAGAGGGAAGAAAGGATTTTACAAGAGCAGGAATTAATCAACTTGTTACATGACAAGAAGTTAGTGAAAGCCTTAAAACTCGCATTGCGTATGGAGAGGCCATTGAATGTTTTAAAAATAATAAATGAAGTCCTGAAGTTTGGAAATGAAAAACTTGTAGAGACTCTTAGAGAGATCAATCATACCCAAAAAGAAACACTTTTGAGATTTGCATCTGAATGGAATACAAACAACAAACATTGCCAAGCTGCTCAAGTTGTGTTCAATATCCTGGCACCCGAAATTATATCTGGAAATCTGAAGGTACCTGCTTTGGCCAGTTTCATAGAGGGTGCATTGCCATATACCGAAAGGCACTTCACAAGACTAACAAGTTTGTTACAAGACCTGCATTTTATTACATATACCGTGAATTGTATGCAGCCGCATGGTGTCAAAGATGCATAATTGTTCGTAAATATAGCAAGTATTTGTTTAACGATAATTTATTGGTTTTATTGTCGTTTATGTGCCATTGTCTTTGATAAGTAACCGTGGTAAATACTCCGTGGTTGTATGTATAATATCTATCGTAGAATTTAGACACACATTTTATTTTAACGTAATCCAATGACTTAGCATGGTCGTGAATGAAAAAGTTCATAAGCAGTAGCGCGGGCGCCTTTTGCCCCGTAGTCATGGGAAGCAGTAAGGAGATGAGTCGTCGACACCTGCAGTAGCAGTGGACCAACCGAGCGCGGCGCACGAGTTGCGCGCCTGCACAGATTTTTTATCTTTGCGCAGTGACTGCTTGAGCTGTCGCCCGCGAGCGTTCGCGAGTTTAAATCCACATTATGAACTTACCAACTTTACTGTTGCAATTCCTATTAGCTACATTAACCACAAATGTACTGGGACAGAAATCACAAACGTGAGTTTTATTTTTATTTTGAATTAGTTGTTATTATGTTTTAGTTTTTTAATTTATTGTACAGGTAACAAGACAACCGTAAAACTGTATCACTTGGCGAACTGTTAGCTAAAACTAATTAAGCATATAATAACATTAATCTCCATGATTCAGTTAGTTAAACACAGCACCCTCCCAAAATATATATTATATTTAATAAGTTCAAAAATTGTAACGAATTTCATTACAAACCAATCACTTCAGTCTTACTACATTCGTCAGTAAACAATAGGCCATAGAGACGTGTGTGTCTTCAATAGCTCGGATTCACATATAGATAGACCTCGCCGCCAATCGGTAATCAGTATTAGCACCTATTTATTATTGGTGCAGACATCGGCAACCTAACATCCCATTGTAATGTGCACGCAGTCGTCTCTCGCACGTGAACAGTTTCCTCCTTCGTTTGAGACGCCAAAAATAATACTTCTTTTGCATAATTATAATATCGAGAAGCGCCAACTAAAATAGTTATGTGTAATTCTTCAACCGTACTATGATCGAAAACCGTGACTAAAAATCCAATTTATTAAAGTCATTACTCTGAAAGTCATAGTAAGTACGTGTTTTTATTTAGGTACCTAACCTTCACTAGTGTTCTTAAGAATCGCACAGTTTTTGTATTCAGGATATTTTGACAAAAATGTACTGGGTCGGGGTTTTCTTGTGATCGCCTTTGAATTTTAAATTAATCCTATCCTTCCTTTTGGCCTTATAGACATAACCAAAGAATTTGGGACTGGAAAGTATTATAACTACTTGCTTTAGTATTATTGCTTATCATACGGTAAAGCAGCTTCGACCACAGTAGAATAATATGCAACCCCTTACAGCGCAATATAATCTTCCTCTTCTAAGATTTCTGCGTCACTTTTGAGCAAAAAAAATACAACTGAAGTGAAACAAACAGTTATAATTTTTTAAATATTTTTTATGTATAGTTGTAGAGATGTGTATGAGGTTAGATATACACCACCATCACGTTTTCCGAATCTACCGAGGCATACCTTGCGTTAGCATAATGCTCGCGTTGATTACTATTTAGGTAGACAAAGTTCTGAAGAGATCTTTTCTTGTCCATAAGTTTTAGGTAAATTAAGGAATCAATACATAAGGATGAAATAGATAATTAAAATGACGAGCCGTTACGGAATTCGCAGCATGGTTGACTGCATATTTAGTTAGCCGTAGCAAGGTAGAAGCGTTAATCTCTTCGGTGTTTCTGTTGCTAAACGTAGCATGATGCTCACGTTAATGTGTTTCCCAAAAGTAGTGTAGTGGTCCCGTTGCTATAATTCAATGTTTCGCACTTTTGTGACTCCATTGATTCCGTACGGTTATTATTATTATTATTATTATCATTATACAACCAATATCGTCCTCACTGCTGGGGCACGGTCTCTTCCCATTGCCCGGGAAGGTTAGGCCATACTCCACACACGGAGGCCAAGGCCGGATTGGGGGAGGTTGTGAGGCTAGTGGCTAACCCCAGTGTCAGAAATTTTCAAGCCGCCTATAAGGCCTTCGAAATATTTAACGACTCCCATCTAGTGATAGCAGCCGGCACCAACGGCTTAAGTTACCTTGCGGAGCATGGAACCGCTAACAGTCAAACCCATCCAGGTTGACGCGACCACGCAAGCCACACGCACTGAGCCACGGGCCACGATAGTTATGATGCTGCAAATTGTCAATGGTCGCGTTGGATTCTTTTTTATACATATGTTTTTAATTAATAATGAGAATCAGGGCTGATGCCAATAAAACACGTCCCTATTGAAAAATACCTGTTTGGTATAAGAACATTCAAAAAAAATATTTTAAAAATATCCTAGCTTTAAAATACCAATTTCATTTGGAGTCTGCTTTATATATTTTTTGTCACCATTCCGGCCTCAGATTGGTCACTTCCTTCCTTCGGCCCATTCAGCTATCTTTTTTTTAGGTCTTTTCCTACCTCTATATATTCTACATTCTAATATGTATTAATAGCGTCGTATTATAAAATTTTAAATCGATTAATTAAGTAATTAATTTTAATGTTACGCCTTTAATCTTCTCCGTGACCGAAGCTACTATAACACTTCCTGGTAACAATCTCATTTCATCCACGTGATTGCTTTGATTTTGGTGCTTCGGAGGGCCCAGCTTCGCTTGCATACAATAACACCGACCTTATACGTATTTGATTATACTTATCACGGTTTTGTAGATAAAACCTTTCAGCTAATTTCCGTCAGACTAGCATTCATTTATGTCGCTTCTGTGACTCGTTAGAAGCGTATCGGATTAGGTATATCATGGTCGGTACAGGTTTCATTTTTGAAAAAGTTTCCTCAAAATGATAGCCGGAGGAAGTGAGTATTAAGAAACAGGTTTTTTTTTAATTTTACGCTAAAACGAAACACATTTACCCATCGTTTCATGCGATAAAATTCGTTTGCGTTGCCGATCAATGATAAGGTCGATTTTCAATAAACAAATATAATTGATTTGATCTTATATTTTTTTTTAATAGAAAGACAAATCACGGCTTTTTTGTACAGGGCTTTTAAAACTGATTAAAACTTTCTACAATTTTGCCATATTGGTTTAATCCTACTAATAGTATTAGGTACTTATATAAATCACATTTATAGTTTAAATGCCTGTAAATTAAACCGGTTCAACCGATTTAAATGTAAGAGACATGGAGTAATGTTTTGGACCTTGTCGCCTTTAACGCAATTATGGAAGTTTTACTGGCACCTACAGTTTACTAAATTAGACATAAGTAGAATTTCAAATACCAATCCAGACCAAATCGCAGGCGTCCGCTAGTGTATAATATCTTATTACGTATTTCTGGGATTAATGACAGAGTTATGCAGATTATCTTTATGATAGTACTTAACAGATACTTACATTATTATACTAACCCCTTGAAAACGACACTAAAAATGATCCTGGTCTTTAATTGCATTACATCAGCTAGATAGGAGTTTGCATTTACGTCTTTTTCAGGTTGATTAAACTACTTAAACTAAACCTATAGAAAATATAAGTATGTACGATAGTTATTCTCTAAATATTATTAATGGACGTTGACTGCAGGTGTTTGTTTCGTGCGTAGACCTATTATTCTGCACAACAAAGGCGACTAAAACAAATTATCACGAACGGGCTGTTTTTTTTATATTTTATTTTTTAAAGATCCACCAACAGTTGTTACAATAATTCTTATAATCTAATTTACTACATAATATTTTATGCTTAATGTACAACCAATTACAGGTGAATACCGCATGCACCATCACCGAAATGATGCGTTTATCAATAAGAGTTCAATAACAAAATTGTACTTGCCTATTAACTATTCTAGTTCGACAGTTTACAAAAAGACGCGATCGTCATGGTCCGTAAGCCGCGTAAGCCATCGGTCATCTGTAGCAATGAGCATCCGATGTATTTCCGCAATTAGGAAAAAATATATACAGGGTTATTTTTGGACCTCCCACCAAAACTTCATAGTGGCTTCTATTCATGAAACTGAACAACTTTTCCTAAGAACGAATGGTCAATTTGCCAGTTTCATGAGTAGAAGCCACTGTGAAGTTTTGGTGGGGGGAGGGGGGGGGTCCAGAAATAACCCTGTATCTAAACAGTTATAGATACCAGAATTGCAGCAGCGGATTGGTGTAGGTTTAACGTCTAGTGGCCAGCCCCAGTGTAAAGAATTTTTGGAACTGTCTATACAGGATGTTAAAAAAGTGCGTTTGAGATTTTAAGGGGTTACTCAGAATCAAGTATGAAATACAGGAAAAATATTGAAAAAAAACCGATCTCCATTTTTTTCTGTTTTCCATACAAATTCTTGGTTCACTGTTCAGATTTAGTATGGGAATCTGGAAACAAAATTGAAGAGCGGATTTTTTCAATATTTTTCATGTATTCTATATTTGATTCTGAGTAAACCCTTATTTCAAACGCACTTTTTTAACATTCTGTATATAAGGCCTTAAAAAAAACTAACGCCAACCTTGAGTCAATACTGTGATTGCATACTTTCTCGAAAGTTATTTTTTCTTTTGGTACTTAATTGCTTACACTGACTGATCTCTACGTTTACCTAGTAAAAAGTCAATTACGTTTACATAATTGGTGCGACACTGTTCGAGGAAGCGTAGACTGACCTTTTCTGTGTTGCCGCTCAAGGCACTATAATTAAATATATAACGATATGGTTAAGGTATACCAAAGTCAATGTATATAGATGAGGGACGGATGGATGTACATGCACCTTATTTTACAATTCGAGAGTCCTTACATCCTATACTTAAATACATTAACATTTTATTTAAAAAACCTCTGGTAATTAAATCAACTTTTTCAAAAGTTGGATATAAGAGAATAAACAATACTTTGTTTCACAATATACAACAGAAAAATAAACTATCTTCAAAAAAGCTATACAATCAAAACAAAAAAAAAAACTTTCCATACTACTTAATTGTCAATTGGTAGATTTGCATATTTTGTATGGAACTTGACTGCAGGTGTTTGTTTCGTGCGTAGACCTATTATTCTGCACAACAAAGGCGACTAAAACAAATTATCACGAACGGGCTGTTTTTTTTATATTTTATTTTTTAAAGATCCACCAACAGTTGTTACAATAATTCTTATAATCTAATTTACTACATAATATTTTATGCTTAATGTACAACCAATTACAGGTGAATACCGCATGCACCATCACCGAAATGATGCGTTTATCAATAAGAGTTCAATAACAAAATTGTACTTGCCTATTAACTATTCTAGTTCGACAGTTTACAAAAAGACGCGATCGTCATGGTCCGTAAGCCGCGTAAGCCATCGGTCATCTGTAGCAATGAGCATCCGATGTATTTCCGCAATTAGGAAAAAATATATACAGGGTTATTTTTGGACCTCCCACCAAAACTTCATAGTGGCTTCTATTCATGAAACTGAACAACTTTTCCTAAGAACGAATGGTCAATTTGCCAGTTTCATGAGTAGAAGCCACTGTGAAGTTTTGGTGGGGGGAGGGGGGGGGTCCAGAAATAACCCTGTATCTAAACAGTTATAGATACCAGAATTGAAAAGTAACTTTGGAGAATTAATAAGTAAGATAATATCTCATGTTTTAACTATGAACAAACAATTGATGTTGAAGCATTGGAATTAATTCTGTGATGTCAATGTTTTTTATGGATGAATGAACCGAATTGAAATTACAAATTGACCGGCCAATTAGCTAATTTTATATAGTAAGTCCACAGTTTAAAAAATCACTTTGGGTTCCTAAGGAAAAGTTGTTCAGTTTCATAAGTGGAACCCATCGTAAAAGTTTCCGGGAGTGGTCTTTTCACACCTGTTCGTGACACATTCAGACATAAAATAGGTTCATCAAATTATAGCTTAGTAAACTTATCTCGCTCGGTGGACCGATGAACTGGTGAGGTTACGGGAAGCCGCTGCATACGGGCAGTGCAGGTACGTTCGGTATGGAAATCCTTGGGAGAGGCCTCTGTCCAGCAGTGGACGAATTTTGGCTGGTGATGATGATTAAACTTATTAATAAATTGTCGTCAACCTTTTTACGTTTCTAAACTGATGATTTATAATGCTTGACCACAGTTCATTGATACGTTTAGTTCTGAAAATTTTATGATAATTACTAAAGTACATATTCTTGATGCTAAGTGACAATCTATACAAACTTGACTGTACCTACCTGTCATTTGTCTTTAGATTATTTTGACTCCCCGTAGATCTAGTGGTGGGAAAAATGACTACTTACTAAAGGTACAATTCCGAGACGGGCTGCAGGCGGCAGCCGCACGCGACACTGCGGCCGGCCGCTGCGGTCGACCGCATGTAGCTACCGCCGTCATTCCAAACGCGACTGCACTTCAGTCAGCTTTTGTACCCACCCTGTCGTTTCCGTACCTTCGCGCGAGTCAGAATGTCGGACGTGTTTAACAATAATTTACTGTGTTATTTGTTAAAGGAGGAAGATGACGACGAATTGTTGTTATTATATGCAAAAAAAGGAAATAAATGCGTATAACCGCTCTGCGGTCGGCCGCACTACTGGTCCTGCGACTTGCAGTCGCTGCGTGCCGCATGACGATTGCCACGGCCGCAGGCCACATGTCGCCGCGCTCGGAATCACTTTCATAGAGATTCATAGAAACCAGTAGTGTAACTTGCGGTCGATAAATGCAGTCTGTCGCCTGTCGCGTGTGGTCGGCGCGGCGACCTGCAGCCGGTCTCGGACTTGTACCTTTAAGGTATAATTCCGAGACGGGCTGCAGGCGGCAGCCGCACGCGACACTGCGGCCGGTCGCTGCAGTCGACTGCATGTCGCTGCCGCCGTCATTCCAAACGCGACTACACTTCAGTCAGCTTTTGTACCCTGTCGTTTCCGTACCTTCGCGCGAGTCAGAATGTCGGACGTGTTTAACAATAATTTACTGTGTCATTTGTTAGAGGAGGAAGATGACGACGAATTGTTGTTATTATATGCAAAAAAAGGAAATAAATGCGTGTAACCGCTCTGCGGTCGGCCGCACTACTGGTCCTGCGACTTGCAGTCGCTGCGTGTAGCCGCCGCATGACGCCTGCCGCGGCCGCAGGCCACATGTCGCCGCGCTCGGAATCACTTTCATAGAGATTCATTAGTGTAACTTGCGGTCGATAAATGCAGTCTGTCGCCTGTCGCGTGTGGTCGGCGACTTGCAGCCGGTCTCGGACTTGTACCGTTATACTGTAATACTTACATCATTGCAGAGCGATAATAACCTATTCGTTAAAACTTATAAATTTTCCTTATCTAGGAATGGTTAGGCTATGTTATCCACACAAGGAGGCCAAGACCGGATTGGTGTAGGTTTAACGTCTAGTGGCCAGCCCCAGTGTAAAGAATTTTTGGAACTGTCTATACAGGATGTTAAAAAAGTGCGTTTGAGATTTTAAGGGGTTACTCAGAATCAAGTATGAAATACAGGAAAAATATTGAAAAAAAACCGATCTCCATTTTTTTCTGTTTTCCATACAAATTCTTGGTTCACTGTTCAGATTTAGTATGGGAATCTGGAAACAAAATTGAAGAGCGGATTTTTTCAATATTTTTCATGTATTCTATATTTGATTCTGAGTAAACCCTTATTTCAAACGCACTTTTTTAACATTCTGTATATAAGGCCTTAAAAAAAACTAACGCCAACCTTGAGTCAATACTGTGATTGCATACTTTCTCGAAAGTTATTTTTTCTTTTGGTACTTAATTGCTTACACTGACTGATCTCTACGTTTACCTAGTAAAAAGTCAATTACGTTTACCTAATTGGTGCGACACTGTTCGAGGAAGCGTAGACTGACCTTTTCTGTGTTGCCGCTCAAGGCACTATAATTAAATATATAACGATATGGTTAAGGTATACCAAAGTCAATGTATATAGATGAGGGACGGATGGATGTACATGCACCTTATTTTACAATTCGAGAGTCCTTACATCCTATACTTAAATACATTAACATTTTATTTAAAAAACCTCTGGTAATTAAATCAACTTTTTCAAAAGTTGGATATAAGAGAATAAACAATACTTTGTTTCACAATATACAACAGAAAAATAAACTATCTTCAAAAAAGCTATACAATCAAAACAAAAAAAAAAACTTTCCATACTACTTAATTGTCAATTGGTAGATTTGCATATTTTGTATGGAACGTCAAAAATTGTATGTATTCTAATCAGTGATCGATCACCGATTGATTAAGTACCAAAAAAAAATTACTTTCGAGAAAGTATGCAATCAATCACTGATTCCCGTAATGTTACCATAAAGATGTTAGGAAAGAGCGACGGCACGTAGAGTGGCGCGCGATAGCAGCTACAATTACTTAATTGTCAATTGGTAGATTTGCATATTTTGTATGGAACGTCAAAAATTGTGTGTATTTAAATTAGTGATCGATCATATAGGTTCCCTTCAAGTTGTTTAGTTTTAAGAGTGGAAGCAACGTTTGTCGGCGGATCAAAAAATAATCCAGTATACGTAGTTGACACTTCCTACTTAGCATTAACGTTAGTTAGGTTAGGTAGGTAGAATAGAATAGGTTAGTATTAAATTATTTTATTCCCGTAATGTTACCGTAAATATGTTAGGAAAGAGCGACGGCAAGTAGATAGCAGCTATACAATGATTGCGTTCTTATTTTCTTTAACAGCCTTGATAGGCTTTAGTTCTATAAGCGATTTATGTCAAGAATTATGTTAATACATAACGCGATATAGTCATATGCACCTATTATGTTAAATGGTGTTATTATATTAGTAAAGGCTACACGAAACAGTCTATATCTAGGTAATAAGAAATTCTGGATTATGGGCAGGGCAGGGTTACTTTAATAATATACATAGATTAATAATATAGATACCTAATACTTGTTTGTAATCTCTGAATAAAATGTAACAGAGACAATTTACCTTGCCGTCAGGTGAGATGATGCCAATGGCTTGCCAATTCTGCATAAAAGTGTTAGTATTATAGTAGGTATAGAATTGAATCGCGGCTCGACCGCGGTAGGCACGGGTTTGCCGTCACTCAGCACAGTTTACCTCAAGAGAAACCCGCATACAGTTCAAGGTAGATTAGGACGACTTTACTGAAGGTACGATCATTGCATTTCCTGCTTTGGTATTGTTTAAAACTTATTTTTGTAAAACCTAGAATCTGCAAATTAAGCACTGAAATTGTGAATCTCGACGGCGCTCCTGACCTGCATTCAAATGTATGAGTTAAAGGCTAAAATATTCACAAAGGTCTTTTGTTAGTGGGCCCGTAGCTTATTCAAAATCTTCGAACGTACTTCAGTCAGATTTCAAACGTCATGTCCGTTCAGCAAACACTTCTTAGTGTATCTATGGAAACTCCCTTACAAACTTCATATTATGCCGTCTGGGATACACCGATAAAGAAACATAGAGGTATTTGCTTGAAAAAGTGCAGAGCCTTTTTTCAAGTTTGCGTGTGGACAACTCGTCACTGAGATTATAAAATCAGCGTGAAAGGGAAATTATTGATGCCTTTTGTTTTAAAAAACGTAATTATTCATAATATTATATGCCTGTTCATGAGTAAACAAATAGTACCTGTAACTTACCTAACTCATATAAATTAATAAAAATCTGTTAGGTGCAAATATCATTTCACAATATTATTAGGATGTATTAAAAGATAGTTACTAACACTATTTAAGCTACAGAATAGCTTTATATCTGAATAACTATCCCTAAGAAACCCAAGGTTAATTTAGGAAAAATAAATGTTTTGCTCTGACAACTGGATCACCTTGATCGGCCAAATTGCTATGGAAACTGTTTTTATATGGGTTTTTTGTAAAAAAAAAACAGCTTTATGTACAAACATCCCAAGTTAAAATAGTATCGGTTTCTTGTATAACACTAGACGGGGTGAAACAAAATACTTAGTTGTAAGAGATCAGTGGGGGCTTCTACTAACCATACTGAACAATTTTTAATCTAGAGAGACCAACATTTTTAGGGCTCCGTAGCCAAATGGCAAAAAACGAAACCCTTATGGATTCGTCATGTCTGTCTGTCTGTCTGTCTGTCTGTCCGTCCGTATGTCACAGCCACTTTTTTCCGAAACTATAAGAACTATACTGTTGAAACTTGGTAAGTAGATGTATTCTGTGAACCGCATTAAGATTTTCACACAAAAATAGAAAAAAAACAATAAATTTTGGGGGTTCCCCATACTTGGAACTGAAACTCAAAATTTTTTTTACATCAAACCTATATGTGTATGGTATCTATGGATAGGTCTTCAAAAATGATATTGAGGTGTCTAATATCATTTTTTTCTAAACCGAATAGTTTGCGCGAGAGACACTTCCAAAGTGGTAAAATGTGTGTCCCCCCCCTGTAACTTCTAAAATAAGAGAATGATAAAACTAGAAAAAATATATGATGTACATTACCATGCAAACTTCCACCGAAAATTGGTTTGAACGAGATCTATTATAGTAAGTAGTTGTTTTTAATACGTCAAATCGTAAACCGCAAATTACCTTTCATTCAATCAATTCAAATATAAAAAATATAGAGTTCAAGACATGTGTGATTATGAATTTATACGGAACCCTCGGTGCGCAATTCCGACTCGCACTTGGCCGGTTTTTTTTTCAATTTCAATAGAGCCATAGAACTAGAGTTGTTCAGTCAGTGCCTATAAAGCAGTGTTTTTCAACCTATGGGTCGCGACCCCCTGGGGGCGAAGCCTTTCTTAAGGGGTCGCGGGAAAAGAAAAAGTAAGTGGTTATAGGTCCTACACTCTGATTTTTAATTCCGCGGAATTCTGACGTTTCTTGGTGTTGTCACTGTAGAAAATCAGTCCCAAAAAGCGGCAAAATCATACACAAGGAAAAAAATATTTTTCGAAAGAACACTTCAGTCAAATATAAGTGAATGTGTTATTTAAAAATATTCGTGAATAATAATTACATATTTTTATTTCAAAACATATACCACTGAGCTTTTGTCAGCAAAGGGGAAATTTAAAAAATGCACTGATATCGCTCAATAAAGTGGCGGTGGTGGCACACATTTGGCAGAATTCTATCTATCTATCTATCAGCCGAAAGACGTCCACTGCTGGACAAAGGCCTCCCCCAAGGATTTCCACACCGACCGGTCCTGTGCGGCTCGCATCCAGCGGCTTCCTGCAACCTTTACCAGGTCGTCGGTCCACCGAGTCGGGGGCCTGCCCACACTGCGCCTTCCGGTGCGCGGTCGCCATTCGAGAACTTTACTGCCCCAACGGCCATCTGTTCTACGAGCTATGTGCCCTGCCCACTGCCACTTAAGTCTAGCGATTCTGAGAGCTATGTCGGTAACTTTAGTTCTCCTACGTATCTCCTCATTTCTGATTCGATCACGTAGGGAAACACCAAGCATAGCACGCTCCATCGCCCTTTGGGTGACTTTGAGCCTTCTTATAAGGCCCATAGTAAGCGACCATGTCTCGGATCCATATGTCATCACTGGCAACACACACTGGTCAAAGACTTTAGTCTTGAGGGACTGCGGTATTTTGGACGTAAAGATATTGCGAAGCTTCCCGAACGCTGCCCAGCCGAGTTGGATTCGACGATTGATCTCTTTCTCGAAGTTGGACCTACCTAACTGGACTGTTTGTCCCAGGTATACATATTCGTCAACAACTTCGAGTGTAGAGTCTCCAACCTTCAGAGGAGTGGGTGTAACATGGACGTTTGACATGATTTTCGTCTTATCCATGTTCATTTTAAGACCCACTTGTTGGCAGAATTATGAAAATAATAATTTATAATTTTCTGGTATAGGTTCTTCCAAATACTTAAAAAAATATATTAATTTTAAACTTTTGTAACTAATTTATAATATTTTTGTTATGAATAGACCAAAACAATAACCAAAATGAAATAAAGTACTCTTTAAAAAAACTACTTTTTAAATAACCTTATTAATTTAATTTAAAGATTATTATATTAATTAATTTAAGTAAATGTTATTTATTTATATACAACAATATTTAGGTAGTTAGTCTAAAATATTTTTTCATAGTCTATGTAGGAGTATGGTTTGCAACCTCTGCATTCACATTTGTCAAAATCAAAATGACATCTGTCAGAATTCCGCCGAATTAAACACGGAAGAAAGAGGTAGGGGGAAATGGTAAGTAGGCGGATCTCGCGTGTCATAAATTAGCGCTGCAGTACAGGACGCACTCATTCTCAATCGCGTACTATGCGGCACCGGACGGCTGATGTTCTCGGATAAATAAAATAAAAAAACACGTAAACATGCGATACTGTGCTGTTTTAGAGTGCAGAAATAGAAGCACAGACAAAATATCATATAATGAAGGCATTACATTTCACCGGTAAATGTTGTATTTTATATTTCGATTTAAAATTGAATTTAATTTAATTCAAAGCTTTATCCCGAACGAATTAGATAATTTTAAACTTTATGTGAGAGTAATAAAAGTCATACGTCAGTAGCATAAGTCGGCCTGGTCCACCAACATTCTCGTGTGTTCTAAATAGTGATGTGCAATCATTTATCTTTGACAATATATTATCGATATCGATAAAAAGAGAAGTTGATTTTATTATCCTTCCAGTTGTTTATAATGTGTATATTTTAGATACATTTTATTGGCAAATGTCAAACCTTTGTTCATTCCCTACTACCGAAGGATTTTGTAGGTATGTATGTAAATAATTCTTTGGTACGCTCTACAGCCTAAAGGGCGTCACATACGAGCGCTATACTGTGCTATTTCATCGTAATATCAAATATAGCTCGCCACACTACAAATAAAGGGCGTCACACACAGGCGCTATACTGTGGGTGCGAGTTTAAAGCTGTAATTACTCGCATACTAAGAATGACGCCATGAGTGTATCAGTAGATAAGTAAAGCTGAATCTTGTTTTTTTTAATAATTTGTCTACGTTACGTTATTATATACTCTACCTTTTCAAAAATCACACGGACGCTATACTATGCTATTTCATCTTACGATATCTGCTGCTGTCGTGTGTGACTGTAGCAAGCTATCACACATGGCGGCAACACTATCGTATAAAGGGGTAGGGACATTTGTGGCCTATGACCTGTCGAATTTTCACGAAAGTTGTGTCGCAGTTTGAAACCTACTTAAATCGATAGAGGATAGCTAAATGATGAAACATGTAATAGGTCTTTTTTTCGTAACATCACCGGTTGCAGAGATATAAATGATTTTTATTGTCCTATATATGGTAGGGCCATCTTTGTCACGAAATATGTCCGAAACTGGTGGAAACACTAAACGACTTATCATATTTTTTCACCATCTACGTATAAATGTTCACTAGCGATTTATAAAGGATTCAAGGGTATTCAACTTTGAAAAAAACGTCGGCCATAGGCCACCTTCCATAGTAAAATCTTACATCGCCTTTCATTACCCTCAGGCGTCGTGGCGCTCATATTTTTAACTCATCCCAAAGTTCGAAACGGCGTCAGACAGTCAGAAACAAATGTCTGTCTGGTCATTTTTATCACGGTGCTTAAATTTTCAAGAATTAAATTACATTGTACCTGTATTTAAAGATAATATTTTGTACCAAAAAATACATGGCGATGATGTAGTCTAAAACCTCACCACATATCATCAGGGGGAGGAGGGGTCTAAAAAATTGCTAAAAACATCACGTGATTAATGGACGACCCCTTTCCAGAAACATCGGGTGTTTCAAGGGAAACATTTCCGGATATCGATATTTCAGTGATTGAAGATTACTTACGTACATCCCTAATCGAGTAGCGAACGGAAATGACGTAGTAATGACGTGTACTAGTTATAGGTAAATAAAGTTGTGCTTTATTAATATGCAGTGAAAGTTTAATTTCGCTAGGACGTTTATGAAGCGCTTTTGGAGTTTTCCGTTATCTGGAGTTTCTGCTACTCAGCACTAGATGTCACTATCAAATACGCCTCTATTTGCTCATTTTGTATGAGCTTTATGGACGAAGTAATAGATTTCAATGTTGCTAATTTTTTTATATTTTTACGTGCTATATTTATGGTCCAATCAAAGGCCTTCTTGCATTAGTAGTGCGTAAATATACTAGGTGTTGATGTGTGATTTCGGCGACATCGGTTCTGGTACAAACGCGTCTTTAAGGCCCTTCCCCCTACCTCTTTCTTCCGTGGAATTAAAAATCAGAGTGTACACTGCAATTAAAAAAAAATACGATTTCAGTGAGAAGGCTGGTCCTGTATATTTTTTAACAATTTGTCAAAACGTGGTTCTATTTTGGAGACGTTTATATGTAAATCATTTTCTTATTGAAGAAAATTATAAACCTAGTCTTTCAAATCACTAACATTTTGTATGTTTATGGCCCTAGGGGGGTCGCAAGAATTTTTTAACTTGTAAAGGGGTCGGTTATTAAAAAAGGCTGAATTAAGGCTTATACACTTTGTATAAGTAGGTACTTAATTTAATTACTAAGAAGTAGAACTCATGACTGCAAAGGACGTAGGCATAGCTTGCTGCAAACTATCTAGAAAAGCATTGTATCGGAAGGTTGCATAATGAGCGCCTTCCATCACAATGGCGATCGATGCGAGCAGCCTTTCTGATGCAGATTAAGTGCGCGTGACCAGTGAGGCAGGCGCTTCAAGAAATCGTGACCTTCCGACTAACGACCATTACTTACTTATCAACCTTTATATTTATCTAAATGGTGTCGTTATTATAATAATATTGCGGGACAAATAATACGAATTATACAGGGCGAGTTCTTTTTTCAGTCTGGGGAGATTCTATACTTTAGGATACGTATACATGTGCCTCAAAAAATTACGCCTCTCAGATCCTCAACAGCAGGACTTTTACGTTACAGGTAGATATTGTACATATTTATGAAAATTCAGTCGAATAGATGTTTTTTTACAACTTAGATAAAAAGCTATATGTTTGAACAATATTTATTTCATAATTTATGTTTATGCAGTTACCTTTCGGATTTTGGTGTAAATCGCTTTAACTATTATATTTTTACTGGTCATCATCATCAACAGCCAATAGACGTCCACTGCTGAATAAAAGCCTCACCTAAGGATTTGCACGACGACCGGACTTGCGCTGCCCGGATTACTAGCAATTAATAACAAGAGGGTAACTACATAAATTACAATCATCTTAGATTATTGAAAAATTAAAATTTGAAATAGTGAGCTATGACGTATTGTTATTTAGTTTTATTTAAATTTAAAATTGCTTGCTGTAAACTAAATAATGTAATTCAGTTCAAAATATTTATTTCCGAAAATTAATTTCCATAAAACGAATATATATTATGTCTATCATAACATTTGTCACAAATAAAATAAATAATAATATCCCCGACTCACACCTAGGATTCCTTGTATTACATTATGGGAACTAAGAGGATCGACCCAGGGATCAACGACTGTTCTTACCCACCGAAACAATCCAATTCCAGCGAGTAAGTTTTCAACAGTTTTCAATTTCAATAACAGAATTATTTCCAATATAACTTAGTTATTCAAGAAAAGAGCGTACTCCCAAATCAAAGGCCGGCAACGCACTTGTGACTCCTCTGGTGTTGCGGGTGTCTATGGGCGGCGGTAATCGCTTACCATCAGGTGATCCGTCTGCTCGTTTGCCACCTCTGCCATAAAAAAAAAAATAATAATAATAATTTATTTTTGATGCAGTCATCTACGACTATTTTACCTAAATCGTTTCATACACATACACGGATATGTGGAATGCCATACAGCCCCCTTAGCTTAGGCTAGCTCGCTTAGCTTACTCTAATAATCGAATCACGAAATTCTTTGAAATGTCCCTGTAACTATAGTAAGTACTAATTACATATCAACATTAACATAATCATCCATGCGAGGACGTCACCACACCGATCGTGAAGCGCTTCGTGACAAATAGGAGGTAGAGTTTGATCAGTAATTAGTCATTTTTGCACCACATTTATTATTGCCAAGTTCAATTAACAAAGACCAGTGCACTACCTGTATAGGTTTACGAATTAGATACTTATAGTTAACTACATACATAACTAAACGTATAAATATAGATCTGCGCGACTTCATCATTCGTGATGTCTGGTTAAAATAATTTTTCAACACACTTGCTCATAAAGTGGCTCTATGGTCACCGCAATTAGGCACAGAATGACACCCATAATCAAACTGTGACTTTTTCATTGCTATAACTCACTAGTGAGTTATAGATTTTTTTAAAATTTTATTGGTTGAGTTGCTTTGTTCATAAAAAAGTTTTTATTCAAAAAAAAAGATCGTGTTCAATAGAACAAATAAATTAATGTTCCTATTGCTTGCTCATTTCATGCAACTTCTTATTTAAATAGATAATTTTAACTCGTACGTGTTTAATAAATAAAACTTTCACTCAAATATAACTTTTGTTTTCTCTGTAATAAAAGAAAACTTTAAATTCCCCATTTTGTACGTGGCAGAATAGGCGCAAATCCTATGCGACGAAAATAAAAAAATAACCTCATCCCTTTAGTCTGTGGCCGATCGCAATGCGCGCGCATAGGAAAACTGATTAATTTTTCCCGCCATAGCGAAACATTTTTCACAACTCGTTTTCACTGTTGAAATGAGTTTTTATTGTTATTTTATTCACAAGTGTGTTGAAAAACGTCGTATGATACTCGTGTGTATTGATGATTACCGTCCTTGGCTCTCTTAAGACCCTCGCCTACGGTAATCACCAATTTTACACACTAGTACCATAATGTACTATTAAACACGTCTTATTTTTTTAAAAATGGGGGGACCCATTTTGGTCATTCTCTTTTTCGAAAACAGATTAATCTTAGCTACCTAATAATCTCCTAGCTACTTAACTAATTGAAGAACAAGCAGTTGTAGACGATATTTAGAATGTCTAAGTCATCCAAAATACCTTTGTGATCACTGAATACAACAATTAAAATTAAATGAGTACATATTAAGGAAATAAGGTCTGGTATAAGCGTCTGGTAAAAAAAGACGTATTTTTTAAAACATAAAAGCAATGTTAATGTTCTTTGTGGTTTATTGAAAATAGACCATGTATAGTACTGGAGCCAGCAAGGTGTACGGGCCTGAACGTATAAGAACTCTGGAATCAGTCTAGCTCGAAAGAACTTTCTGTTATCAATCGTTTGGTTCAAGTCTTACAGTCCAGATCGGTCACTGAAGTTTTTTATGACGTTCAGAAAAAATTAAAAAAGTCGTATTTGGGCCTAAACATATAAGACTCAAAATGAAATTTGGATATGAAAGTGAGTACATTGGACAACCCCATAACATTTTTTTTTTCGCTGATATCGGTCACCTTCCCAAATCAGACAGGGGTCAAAAATCGTAAAAAATCGGTTTTGGGACTAAACACATAAGATGTCTGCAACCAATGTAAATCGATAGAACACACTTTACCCTGTATAAAAAGTTCAGTCTTACAACACGAGTCAGTCACAGTTCCAAAATCAGACTACTTTTATAGCCGACGTATTTTCGTTGACAATGGGCGATAACTCGATAACCATTTAGGTTAGAGGTATAATTACTTCAGCAAAATTGAAGTGTATAAAATTTTCAACAAAAAAGGTTATATTCATTTTTACTGTGGGATTAATCGATAAAGAGTAAATTGTAAAACTGTTACTCACAAACAACGTTTTCGTATAAATTAAAGATTACAGATAGAGAGAAGAATGGAAGAGACTGAAGAAGGCCTTCGCGAAAAGGGCGGACTGAATTTTTGACAAGCATTATATTAATTTGATAAGCCTGTATTTTTTCAGTAATAAAAGGCTATAGATAATAAATAAATAAATAAAGAATAGACTAAAAAACTATTCTCATGGTTGACGTTTCCATTTATTGTAGACAATCATTTTAACAATAAAATCTACGCTGGTATCTCACGGATTTCTTATATAGAGATAGCGACAAAAGGAGGGTACGCACTGCGGTATTTGCCCGCGTGGTGTTTTCTCTGAATATTTTGTATAAACAAAAAAAATACATGAAAGTATGCGCATACTAATATTTACTACTAATAACACATTATTACTCAAAAATTTTGTATTTAGTTTAAAGGAATTGCTAAAGGAGAACAAATGTAATTTACCCAGGGTGTTAAAAAAGTGTGTTTAAAATTTTAAGGGATTAAAGGAGTTATTATATCATATTTGATTATAATAATGGGTTTAGCGAGCGCGTTTGCCAATACCTGTGTGAGAAGTATAACTATAAGTAATACCATAGTATTGCCCTCTCACTCTACTCTCTGACAATCTGGTGCACCTCATAGGTTAAGCGAAAATAAATTTTTTGATCCGTCATACATAAGACATAATACAGGGTGTTAAAAAATCCGCTCTTCAATTATTTTTTTCAGATTCTCATACTAAATCTAAATAGTGAATCGAGAATTTGTATGAAAAACTGCAAAAAAAAATTGAAGAGCGAATTTTTTCAATATTTTTCCTGGATTCTATACTTGATTCTGAGCAACCCCTTAAAATTTCAAACGCACTTTTTTTAACATCCTGTATAATAACTTGCTTTTTAAAGTAATACCCTTTTTTTGTTGGGTACCACATGTGTCTTCATCTTTTTTCTAAAAGCAAATCTCCATAACTCAATGTGTATGTGATGTGATGTGAAATCCTGTAAACTGTATTTATGATGGGTTTATCTCCGGGACTCCTCATCTTTTTCCATTAAATACAATCCTTGAAATATACATTTTTTTTTGTTTATTTTTAAAGAGACTGGTCATTTTGGGATGTTACCACATTTCTTTCATATTAAAAGGCCTTTCGTTGCCAATTTTCACTCATAAACCATTTACTACGTCGTCAAACAGATCAAGATTTACGTAAATTAACGTAAACGTTTACACCGAACTTCTAATCTAAAATATGTGCGACTTAAAACAATTACTCTAATGAAATCTGCTCACACGCGAGATTTGTGCCGTTGTCGGAAGGTAAAGGGCGGTCGCATAAGCCTGCATTTGAACATCAATTAGGCTATTTCCGCACTGCGTCCGCGAAACATACTAGCCACAATATATATATTTTTCACAAGTCACAATATCTCTAATCTTTAATTTATCAACAAACAGATCAGAATTTCTAATGTAAAAAAGATTTTTTCCAGTTTACTCTTTTCTATTCATTATACAGTGAAAATTAATATAACCTTTTTTGTTGCAAATTTTATGCACTTAATTTTTATCGTAGTAGCTATGCCACTAATCTTAAAGGTTATGGAGAAATAGGCAAAAACTTATTTATGAGACACAGTTTTACAATTTACTCTTTATCTGTTAATCCCACAATTACAATGAATATAAACTTTTTTGTGGAAAATTTTATGCATTTTATTAAGTCGCAATTAATCTCATTTTTAATTTATAAACAAGTAGATGAAAAATTCAAATATATACATATATATATTTCAATTTACTCTTTATTTATTAATTATACTTTAAAAGTGAATATAACCTTTTATGATGCAAATTTGATGTATTTTATTTTTACCGTAGTAGCTATACCTGTAATCTTGAAGATTATGGAGAAGTAGACGAAAACGATGTTAATGAGAAACAGTTTTACAATTTACTCTTTATCTATTAATCCCACTATAAAAATGAATATAACCTTTTTTGTTGGAAATTTTATGCACTTCAGTTTTGCCGAAGTAACTATACCTTTAACCTAAATGGTTATCGAGTTATCACCCATCGTCAGCGAAAATACCTCGGTTATAAAAGTAGTCTGATTTTGGAACGGTGACCGATTCGCGTTGTAAGACTGAACTTTTTATACATCGTAAAGTGTATTCTATCGATTTAATTTGGTTGCAGACATCTTATGTGTTTAGTCCCAAAACAGATTTTTTACGATTTTCGACCCCCGTCTGATTTGAGACGGTGACCGATTTCAGCGAAAAAAAAAATAGTATGGGGTTGTCCAATGTACTCACTTTCATATCCACATTTCATTTTGAGTCTTATATGTTTAGGCCCAAATACGACTTTTTTAATTTTTTCTGAACGTCATAAAAAACTTCAGTGACCGATCTGGACTGTAAGACTTGAACCAAACGATTGATAACAAAAAGTTCGTTCGAGCTAGACTGATTCCAGAGTTCTTATATGTTCAGGCCCGTACACCTTGCTGGCTCCCGATCTAGTATACGTCGGTATAACACTGGGCTCTTTTAAAGCCAGTAATATTTTGAAACCAACTGGGTGAATATATGATATGTTTTTAGCGTAAAATACTGAATCAAATCTACTAAAAGCTGCCAGCATCATATCTACTATCATTAACAATATAATAGGGTTTTTCACCATTTTTTTAAAAGTATCTCAAATTGATCATTAGGTGAGAAAAAGTAAAAAATATTTTTTTAAATTTTTTTTGAAACCTATAAGTACCCCAAAAATTCATTTTAAATTACCATTGCCAATTAGCGCGCGAAAACGATAGCCGCCATGATGCTTAGGTCGTGACGTCATTTCAGGAGTAAACAAAACAGCTCTGTACTAAAATTTTGACACATATCGCGAACAAAATGTCATTGTTTACCACTATTGTGACGTCACCTGACAACCAGCATGGCGCTTGTCGTTTCAGACATTTGAATAACAGATTAAAAAACTTGATTTTTGTAAATCAAAAATAAAATGTTTTTTCTCATTTTATTGTATAGAAATCATATTAAATCGATTACGTATTACAAATACCACAGTAAATAAGCAGTTTTAGATTTTTTCTTGTATAGAGTAAAATACCCTATTGACCACGCTGAGTACGTTAAAAACATCCGACTTCAATCGCAACAACTCCAATTTTGCTATGTTTTTGTTGATTTTCTCAAAAACCGCTGAATCGATTTCGATAAAATTTATATGGGACCACCTGTGAAGTATACCCTTTTAAACAAAAAAAGAATTTTCAAATCGGTTCAGGCGTCTTCGAGTAATCGGTAAACATACATAAAAAAAAAAGATTCCGACGAATTGAGAACCTCCTCCTTTTTTTGAAGTCGCTTAAAAAGTAGTACCTAATGCAGTACGTGACTCGTTACGCCCTGTACGCTCAACATTTGTTTCTTGTGTGATGTAGTTGATTTTATCTACTTTCCATGTGCGCCGGTAGGGAGGGGGTGCAAGGTAACTGGAAATCTAAAAATTTTCCCTTTGCTTCGCTCGCACCTTTAATTTTTTTTAAATTTCTGTTTAAGATTTTCTCCTTGTGTAGTTATAAAGTTTTATCTCAAATCTTAAACGACCAGATGAACTTTGAACATGAACATGCGTATACAATATATTGGATCTTAGTCACAAAACTAAATTAGATAATGTGCACCCTCTTGAAAACAATCCTGTCGGTTTCCAAGCTTCCTCTCCGCTACGAACTGGTGGTCTGCCGTATCCAAACCGTAGTATTAGCCGTTTTGAAAAGGGCTAGTCGCTTTGAAAACTGCCGAAAAATACCGAGTTATCTACAAAGTTGCAGAATGAAATATTGGAAATCACCGTTCATTATTATGAGTTGTTTCGAAAAGAAACTTTTCCAATAATAAAGTACGAATTATCGTACAAAAAGGTACTACAAAGTGTCTATTCCCTGTGATGCTTAATCATACAGGTGTAACTAAATTGGTGTAGGATCCTTTAACTGGGGATTGTAATCATCATTCTGAACAACTTTTGTTCTATGACTTTCATCATCATCATCATCATCAGCCGAAAGACGTCCACTGCTGGACAAAGGCCTCCCCAAAAGATTTCCACATCGACTGGTCCTGCGCTGCCCGCATCCTTTACCAGGTCAGCGGTCCACCGAGAGGGAGGCCTGCCTACACTGCGTTTTCCGGTGCGCGGTCGCCACTCGAGAACTTTAATGCCCCAACGGCCATCTGTTCTACGAGCTATGTACCCTGCCCACTACCACTTCAGTTTAGCGATTCTGTGAGCTATGTCGGTGACTTTGGTTCGCCTACGTATCTCCTCATTTCTGATTCGATCACTTTGGGAAACTCCAAGCAAAGCATAGCAATATAGACTTTGGTTACTTGCAAAAAAAGTTTTGGACTCCATACAAAAAAATTGCCAAATAAGTGATCAACTTGTATTAAAACCAAAAAAAAATTGGGAAATACATTATTTTGTGTAATTGATAGCGTTTGCAGTTTTAAAAAAGAAATGCAGCATTGTTGTTTCCTCTAAATAGATCTTGCTCGCCTGCTTACTAATTTCTAAAGATTCTGTAGTTACTTACGCACGGAGCCTGACGGCGACCTTACGTTTTTTATGATGTTGGCTGCTTCGCGCCACAACAGTGATATTCTTAGCAAACAAACGAATCATGATTGATAGGTTTATTGAACGACATTCTTGACAAATATTATATTATTTTATTCTAATTATTTCTAATATACATGGTGTTAAAAATGTGCGTTTGAAATTTTAAGTATAGAATACAGGAAGAATATAAAAAAATCCGCTCTTAATTTTTTTATTTCAGTTTCCCATACAAATTCTTGATTCACTATTCAGATTTACTGACTCGGTGGCTAAGTGGTTAGCGATCCTGACCTCTGATCCGAGAGTCGTGGGTTCGATGCCCACACAGGGCAAACTTTTCTGTGATGAGCAGAATTGTTTGCTCTGAGTCTGGGTGTCTTATATCTATATATGTATCTATTTAAAAGTATATGTGTATGTATAATCAGTCTCTGGTTCCCAAGATACAAGGAATCCTGTTTGGGGCCAGATGACCGTGTGTGATTTGTCTCAGATATTATTATTATTATTAGTATGGGAAACTAAAAAAAAATTGAAGGGCGGATTTTTTCAATATTTTTTCTGTATTCTATATGTACTTGATTCTGAGTAACCCCCTAAAATTTCAAACGCAGTTTTTTGACACCTGTATGAATTACGAAATGTACGTTGAGTACAATGAGCCACTGTCAATATGGAAACTCCTTGCTTTTAATTAATTAATTTTTGATAAAGACTAGTTTATGGCTATATTTTTTGTCTGCCTCCAAGAAAGTTTGTTTGTTTGATTGATTGATATATTTACTATTTATTGTACATATACAAAAAATAACAACAACAAAAGGTATAATATTTAAGATGAGCTGGTACAGTGTAGGCGGTCTTATCGCTTAAGTGATTTCTTCCATCCAACCCGGTGCTCGGAGAAGAAATAAGAAAAAAATTATAGCGTACCAGTAACTAACAAAAAAACTTATCAATAATACCTAACGGGTTTGACAGTTTAGGTACTATATATGTCGTAGCCAATTAACATTTGGTCATTTTATTTACAAATGGCTTAGCCGCTTTGTAAACTATTGGGTAATAAAGTCTGAAAAAATGTAGTTGTCAAAAATTTGCATTCCGTAAAAAACAGCGTAGATAACAACAAAATGTATGGAAAAAGTTAATTTGAACTTGTGAATGAAATGTTCTATTTCATTTATGAACTTAAGACAAAATTAGAATGCGCCATAAAAGTTTTAGACTCTTCATAATTTTAATCTTCATTTTGCTTATTTGTTTTTGGAATTGTTAACACTGAGCATTCTCAATACATGAACAGAATCCTAGAACTACAAGCAGGAATGTGTTCTCATATATGTATGTTTTAGTTCCAATCAATGTACTTATTATCTGCTTTATAGGTATACTTATTCCAGTTTATAGTCAGCAAATGTTGGAATAATATTCCGCCACCTAAGGTATCATTTAAATATATCTCACCAAATCACCCTATTTGTAAAAAAAACTCATTGTTTCTGTTTCCAATTACGCTTATGGTATGGTTGTCATTCATGTTTCTCTGTGCTTTGCTATGCTATACCTGCTATATGTACTACTTAGGTACCTAGTTTGTTATTCTGGGAACAATCACCATTACGAAGATGAGTATTTTTTAAATACTTTTAGCTTAGCTTGGCCTGAAAATATTATACAGGGTGATAAAAAGTCCTGTATTCTATACTTGATTCTGAGTAACCCCTTAAAATTTTAAACGCACTTTTGTACTCTGTGTGATAACAAATATAGATATATGTAGTAATTGTATGATACAAAGTTTATATAGAGCGTAAAAAGACTACTGAAATCAATTTAAACAGGGACGATATAAAAGTTACATATGAGTTACACTACCTGTGATTTGAGAAATTTGAGCACACATATTGTATATAACATAGACAAAAAAATTGTATATCGAAGATAGGGAAGACTACTAGGTTTTACTGCTAACCCGGTAAGTAATATCTGTTATAGATATGTAAAAAACTAAAAAAATGTACAGTAGGTACTCTATTGTAGATTTAGCACTATTACCTTACACTAATATGACTCGGTACATAAGTAACGGCTATATTTGCACATTTTAATTCAGTTCCGGAAATAGCATAGCTACTTATTTTTAGTTTATTTTGTAATGGTTTGTGTTTGTAGATAAATCATGCTCAAATCCAGTTAAATCTCTGCGTAGATGCGTCATCTTGGAAGGTACCTAGACCATGTGATTATTTGTTTGCAGAATCCATACAGCAAGCGCCTGCAAAGAGATTAAAAGAAGAAACAAAGTGTAATCCTTTTCATACATTGCATTGTTGCAACCACAAGAAAAATATGGTTGTTATTCAGCAAACGATACGGTACATTAGCTATTTAGTAAGACTTCTGACAAATAGGTTATCGATTTAACCGGACTCCGGACACCTCAAGATACACCTACTAATGTGTTCTTTTGTTCATATTGCTATTGTGTGTTACGAATCTCTGCTTAGAAATTCTAAGGGAATAAAATTATATTCGTTTTCGTTTTTACCAGCGCTTTGTTCTAAACTTTATTTAAGAGCTATGTGATTAAAACAAAAATATGTACATATTTTATAAAATCAGGGAGTTTAAAATATGTATGTAAAATGCAGTATAATTATATCTCATGGCTTAGATCTCGGAGCTAAGTAAAGGGTAAGGTAGCTAACTTAAACTCTAACAAGATTCTAACAAGAATTCTGTAATTCGTAAAAATGAAATTAAAACTTTTTGGAAACTAGAGGTATATGGCTAATTCAAAATATTTTTTATGTCTATCTTAGTATTAGGTCTTCAGGTATTTAACTATGTCTCTATCATTTAACCTTATCTAAAGTCAATAAATAGCCAGAAGAAATATTTTAAAGTTTTTTTTACTAAAAATAAGTCACAATCACCCGTTTTAGTTTACTCGCTCTATATGGTAAAACTTAGTAAATTTTGCGTAGTCATGTGTTCATATTTTTATTAGCGGTTTCTTTTTGCCTGCCCTGTCAGAGATATCGCATGTGTAACAATGCTATACATATTCTAACAACAGGTTCATAGGCTTTTAGTTTGTGTAAGGTTGTAAAATACGTAGTGAGCGGCTTAGCGGTTAATCTGAGAGCAAATCTTGTTGGTATCATGTGAATTGGTTCACAATGTTATCAGACACACCAAATATTGGCACTGTTGGCGTTAGCAGCCGCCTCCCGGCCTTGCGCTCCCCGGACCCATATATTAACCAGATACCGTAGCCAACTCACAGCAAATAAGCACCTGCTTGTCTACCTGAGTACCTACTCAGGCATTGTTTTTGAACGAGACTAGGTACTTACGTAGGTAGATTTACGAGAACAATCCGCATGCATGATAAAGCATAATGAAGTTACTAATGCATAAGTAAATAAACAGTATAAGTAAGGTAGAGTATAGTATTGCATTAGAAAAGAGCTTCCTCACATGAGTTAATTTATCACTAAATGCATATACCTGCAATATATAATAGATACATAACAGTCGTGATAGTTTAAGTTCGTTTGTGGGATAGTGGAATTGTGGGACAACGCTTTACCTAGCTATGTAGCGTCTTTTAATCAAGAGTTTTAACCCTTTCTTAGGTATCATATCTATGGGTTAAGAGCAGTTTATGGTAGATGTCATATTTCATACTGTGGTTTTAGTAGTGCGTTGTGATTCCAGGGTGGCAGCCCCCGAGTGCCCCTCCCTGGACAAGGGCGACAGCTACACGCAGTCCGAGTTCATGTCGCGGCTAGCGAACGAGTGCCGCTACGACCGGCTGCTGCTGCCCACGTACCAGAGCGGCGAGGTGGTGTACGTGCATGCCAGCGCTTACGTCTACTTCATACAGCCCGCTGAGGCGCATGACCTGGTATGGTGTACAACGACCTTATTATTACTCGAATTATGGGGCAAAATTAAAGGTGCTATACCAAAGAATAGAGGGCGGTTTCAGTGTCAGTCACGTCTAGAAAAAGAAAACAGTTTCCGTTTACAAACTTCTCCAAATTTAGCTTACCATTTCCATTGTTTTTATTTTGAATTTCGGTCTTTAAATTTCTTTTCTAAAACCACTGAACACCTATGCCACAGAGATGTAATGGTTTGTAGAGTGTCTTAAAACTTATACGAGATTTTCGAATAGAAAACTTTAGTAGTATTTTTTTTTTTGTTATATTTTCAGAATTTCAAATTACATTTTCTACTACAACTGCGGTGGACAGACGCCAGACTAGCGTACGCATTGTATTCCCCGGAGCGAATAAGAATCATAGGCGAGTCCGACCTGCGCTCGCGCATCTGGGTGCCGCACCTGTACATGTCCAACGAGCAGTCCTCCAGCCTCATGGGCACGGACAGCAAGGACGTGCTCATCTCCATCGCTCCCGACGGGGAGGTGCTCTTCAGCCGCAGGATGCAAGCGGTGCTCTACTGCTGGATGAACCTGCAGAAATTCCCGTTTGACGAACAAACGTGCGCAATGAATCTTGAAAGTTGTAAGTGAAACTTTACAAGTCTGCTCTGTAAAGTATTCCAAAAATGTCTAAGCTAATATAAGAAACTTAACGAGTTTCTTAATTACAGTCTAGTGACTTAACATAAACCTTATTATCTAGGCTGATTTTAATGTATGTTCTTAGTATTTACCAGCGAACAGTGCTTCGAAACATGGTCGACATTACTCATAATTTATGTGCTTTAAATTTTTATTGCCTGATTATCTGCTCGTTATGAGATGAGTCAGTATGCAGTTTTCCTTTTAAATGTGTTTTAGGGAAGTACAATGCTTCAATTTTACGACTAATGTGGGAGAAAGACAACCCGGTGCGGCTGTCTTCGGAGCTGCATCTCACCGAGTACTCGCTGATCGACTACTGGACCAACGAGTCGGTAGTCCGGGGTGACATAGTAAATATGCGTCTGGGCGGAGCCGGAGGTAGATGTAATGTCCCTTTTGAGTGTTCGTGACGTTTGCACACATGTATTACCCAACACCAACACCTCAACACATTCAATAAGAGCCCTTACCAAAACTCATTGCCCATTAAATAAAAATTGATTTATTCTGCCCATAAGACTGACATGATATATTATACGGTGAATCAACTTAAAAAATAAAATAAAAAAGTCTCGTAGAAGTTGAAAACATTCTAATTCTGTAAAACATTATTGTTCGAAAATTTCATTGATTTTCGTTTTGTAAGGGCGGCGAGATTCGGTAATTTTTACATGGAGTGTGTTTGTTAGTACGGCGGTAATCACGCTAAAATAAATGAAGGAAAACATCGTAAGGAAACTTATATAATCTGCTATATGTGTATGAAAGCCGCGTTGCAAGCGTCGGTAAGTGTCCTACATGTGACCGCAGGTAATTCGTGTAAGACTGGATTGAATACAACAACACACTTTAATTTCGTTATAATTTGACATGTCAAATGTTATAAGGTAGATCACTGTAAATAACTGGTGACATCATTTTTTGACGCATGATAAGTCCATAGATTCTCAGTGCTAAGTGCAATACCAAGTAACTGCCAGCAAGTAACTTTTTTTCCTTCGGATATTGTTTTGTATAGTTGATTTTATATTGTGTATTGTCTAGCTAGTTGAAACTCTATGCAAGAAAAATTTTTCGCTCCCAGACTATTAAACTACTGTTATAGACTACAAGTTGCTATTACCCACATCAAAGATTAAATAATACATTAAGTTAAAGAAATTAAAATAGTGAAGATAAGTGTCATATGTCTGGGGTATAATAATTACTTACACATGAAAAATATAAACATATATAAACTGACCAAGTGTAAGACGGAGCTTACTCTATTAAGATTCTGTACATATCAGCAATTTTTATAATTAAAAAAAATGTTTTATTCACAACTTAAATTTTGTATTATTATCCTTATCATACCTACTTAATACAGCTGTTACAAAAAGCCTTTGCAAAAAGTCTACATCCTCGTGATCTCGTTTTCTGACCGATTTTTTTACGTTATACGATTGGTCCATTGAAAATACGCTCCACTGCAATACATGACAATATAAGGTCTAACAAAATCAGGTGAAACTACTTAACTAAACTGGGGCTCTACTCATGAAATTGAACTAGATTTTCCAAGGAACCTACTGGCTGTTTTATCTTCTTAGTTGGTCTATCAGCTGCTCAACTTGTTTGAAAAATCTACATTTCAGCTGCTTTTGTAAGCCCTTATCGTCGTCAATGTATTTACTTTTCTTTTGCCACACAAACAAACACGTAACACTGTTACACATTTTATTAATCGAATCGATATTAATAGAAGTATTAATTCTGTATTTTCTTTTCAGCTGGTAACTACAGCGCCCTCAAGTTCACTTTTAAACTGGGTAGAGAGGTCGGCTACTATCTGATGGACTACTTCATACCATCTATGATGATAGTTGCTACGTCATGGGTCACGTTTTGGCTGCGAGCAGATGCTTCAGCTCCAAGAATCACTTTGGGTAAACTCCTTCTTTTATCTTTTTTGTAATTTTATTTAAGGACAATCATGATGATCGTAGGATTTTTTGACAGGCACAAGCACCATGCTGTCTTTCATAACACTGGCGTCTTCCCAAGCGAAGACGTTGCCCAAGGTGTCGTACATTAAAGCTAGTGAAATCTGGTTCCTGGGATGCTGTGGGTTCATCTTCTCGGCCCTCGTGGAGTTTGCCTTCGTTAACACTATTTGGCGAAGAAAGTAAGTTCACGTTTTATATTATGACTAAGGTAAGAGGCAATATTCTATGTCTTTCAATGGCGGGTATTTAATAAATAACAATGGCAGGCCGTGTTCACTTCAAGGCTATGTATTTGCATAAAAATGATGGTAATCGAAGGCTCTCTCTTAGTTTTATAATTTTAATGTCAGTGTTCAATAAATTCCTTTGATTGATAATTTAATTGATAATTACACCATAAAAACCGTTATTTATTTTGTGAATTCAGCAAAGCCATAGAACAAGAGTTGTTCAGTTCATGGGTGTCGGGTCCTACCTTTCATTTTAATTTTAATATTTAATTAGTTCATTTTAATATTTTACCATGCTGACATCTACTTCCAGGAAAGTGGTGAACCTGAAGAAGGTAAACAGCAAGTACATTCTGAAGAGCACGCTGACGCCGCGGCTTGCGCGCAAGGAACTGCAGAAGGAGTTGCAGGAGTGCTCGCCGCAGCTCAGCAAGTCGCGCTCCTGCTCCTCGCTCCAACGAGAGCCCAGCGCCGACCCTGCCGGCGGCGTCGGCTACAACAACTACCTCACTGTGCACGTCAGTATTGTACAGTACTGTTTGCTATTTAAAGTATAACAAAGAATCTGTAAAACAGTATTAAAAGAATTAGATTGATATTTGAGTTAATGCTTTCTTACCATAAAATTTAATTTGTGGCCTCGGAAGACACATTCAAAGCAGGTTTTAAGTTTTTTTACTGTTCGCCTCTTTCTTCTATGTTAAAATTTCAACCGTGCGCAAACTCATATTGCGAGCATACATAGAGCTACATAAGGATGAATGACGACTACGACAGCCTCAGCACAGTCATCAGCAAAAGTGTGAATAAATATGTCTGTGTTGTGTAGTGACTCCGCACATAATGCATCATAGTCATAATGGGACTCTGCCTTAATGTCAGTCAGAACTGATACACTCGCTCGAGTTTGGTGAAAGGTCTTTCAATGACAGGTGCAGCTTGCAAATCAGCTTTATAGGTACACTTTAATAAATCAGTTTTAACAAAGATATAATTAGTGAACTTTTATTAGCGTTGTAAGCTAAAATATTTATAACAAAGAAATAATAGTAAGTATATTTAACAAGCATAACTGATAGCTAAAAATGTGCAAATAGGTAATTTAGTTTTTTACTCCTTAGGTATGAGGTAATTTATCTGTTAGTAGTACTATGGAAACTAAGTACCGACTTAAAATATATGGTGTTTTGCTCCTCATTAAGAAAATGAAGTCATTATTGTCTAACTTTATCTTTAATATTTTTTTACTGCAAACAAAGGATTCGCATGCAAGGTATTTAACATACGATGACAGACGTATGTAGTTAAACTTCCCGCAAATTATTCCATTGATACATTTTCCTAAGTGTTCTTCATGTCACTGTTGTTTATTTTTCTATTTATTTTATATCTACTCAAATTACTTCGTATGCAACTCCAGAGCTTCCCATCTGCGATGAACCTGCCAACGATCACGACCCAGAGCTTCGAGGAGGCGGGGCAGCGGCCGGGCGGCGCGGGCGGTGGCAGCGACGGCTCCGACGAGCCCCCCGTGCATCACACCTGGACCACGATGACCCCCCAGGAGATCGCCACCTGGATCGACAAGCGCTCCCGAATTCTCTTCCCCCTCCTCTTCCTATCTTTCAACATTATCTACTGGACTTTTGTCTATTGCCTCTAAAACCTGTCTGCTGGGTTACAGTATACAAGGACCCTGAGATTACTGCATTTAGTCATATAAGATTCTACGTTGAGTATGTAATGTAATATTGCGGTTATACAGGCAGTTTGCTTCGACGAATGTCGTATTCGTCTCTGTGGGAATGCAAGTGTTTATCTTATTGTGGCCATATTTTTATACTTATGTAAATTATAGGTATTGATTAATAGAAATCAGTCAGTAGTTAGGAAAGTCTATTACCGAGCAGAGTGGTTGAAATACGTGTTTTATGTTCTATAGTCAATGCAGTCTGTAATGGCGTATGATGTGATGTGAGAGTCTGGATAGATAAGTGTATTTGGAACATAGCTTAGGTAATTTTAAATATTTACCCTTTGACCGTCAGACTCTGCCACGTCAGGTTTTTTTTAATTTTTTTCACATTTTACGTAATTTTGATATTTCGTACACGCAAAACATACAAACTTTAAGATTCACTAATAATTGATGTTTTGTAATCGAGCCCGCGGCGTTCACTCAGGGTAAGGTGGTCAATCGAAAAGTATTTAGCATAAGAATATAAAGTATTTAAATATAATTATAATTTAATTTCATAATATTCCATCATGTTTTTATTTATTCTCCATCTGTGGAGGTAAGTAATCTGTTTTATTTTGTTCTTCGGCTTATTTAGACATACCGTTGAAAATATTGCGGTTCATTATGGCTCCTTCTATTAATAAGTCTTGCCTAAAACCAGTAATTTAAGAATTTTAAAAGTTGTCACTACAAACTTTGGATTTTAACGATCCTCTAGTTAACCATTTCATTGTATACAGGTGTCCCGAAAAGTATAGTCAAGCGGTACTCCAGTGATAGAACAACTCTAGGGCTACTCAAATCACCCTCATGTATGTTCAGCGATTTTTGGTAGTTCCCGAGTTAAAAAAAATCCTAAAGAAAATTTCTTTAGTATTTTTTTGACCGGAGCGGATGTAATAATAATAAAAAAATATTACAAATTTCCAGTATTTTTTTATGTCACATAATCATTTTTCAGACCTAAAATAATGAGCTTCCTTACATAAGCGTAAGTAACAAAAGTTATGATAGAAAGTCGAGAATTTTAGATTGAGGGAGTCAGATTAAAATTTCAACATAAAATTAACAATACAATGCTCTTGGCTGATTTTGAAAACTGTGCGGGATTCTAAGCTTTCAGAACAATACTCAAAAGACAGTACTTGTAAGCACCTAATAACTTCCTTAGGAAATTTCTACCTTAACAACTTTGAAGGTGTATTTCAGGAAAAAAAGCCTATCAAGTATTGTCTTTTGAGTATTGTTCTCAAAGCTTAGAATCCCGCGCAGTTTTAAAATTAGCCAAGACCATTGTATTTTTAATTTTATGTTGAAATTTTAATCTGACTCACTCAATCTAAAATTCTCGACTTTCTATCATAACTTTTGTTACTTACGATTATGTTAGGAAGCTTATTATTTTAGGTCTGAAAGTACAATTCATAATGATTGTGACATAAAAAAAATACCGGAAATTTATAATATATTCTTTTTTTAATTATTAAATCCAATCCGACCAAAAATTTAAAAAATACACAAAAAATCGTAACTCGAAAATTACCAAAAATCGCTGAACATACATGGGGATAATTTGAGTAGCCCTAGAGTTGTTCTATCTCTGGACACCCGCTTGACTATACTTTTTGGGACACCCTGTATATATATGTAAATTTTGTTCCCATCAAGAAAAAACTAAAGGTCAACATACTAACTATGGAACGTCAGCTGCCTACAAAGTTTGTTTACCTTTTGCTTTTTTTATTTATTGGAATGAACTATAGTACTAGGTGATTTTGCATAGATGGATGTGAACATATCCAAGCTTTTATTCGCGTCAAATGTGACAATGTTTATTCTACACTTTCTTTCTACCCAATAAGACACATTTGGACTCTCCAATTCCAATTCTCCATACAAAAATGATAAATCCAAAGATCGACTTGTATGGAGATTTCATAAATTTTTGATGTTTAGATGGTAGATCAAAAGTTTTCACATCCACCACACTAAAAAAGTTGTAAAGTCTATTATCTGAGTAGTCACTGTGAAATCGCGAAAACGTAATTTCACAAATGGCCATACCGCAAAAGCCTTAACGATCCATCTGATTTAAAAAAGTAAGGGATAATATACTTTATGTCACTGACATAAAATACATTATCCATCGCTTTTGTTAAATCAGTTTGATCGTTATGGCATAACTATGGCCAAATATACTCGTCTGTAATTCCATAAAAACTCTGTAACCCAAAAACTTAAAATTAATTTATATACATACATAAGTACACGTCCGTGGTTTGGTCACAGAAATCTACACATCTATGTGGTTTAATCAGTCAGTAAATTCGGAGCAAATTGGACGACGGGAGACAGACAGACAAACAGAAAAGACACAAGAGTGATCTAAAGGGGTTCCTTTTTTTATTTTGAGGTACGGAACCCTAATAAATAACCGATGTCCTCAATTTTAATTAATATAAGTTCTTAAAAAGGCTTAAATTCGTTTGATGTCTGTGTAATTTTATTTTCTTTTATTTTTTGTAAAGAATAAACCTATCTATGTTTAGAATATAATATGTATGAATATAACACACTCCATGCATAGTCAAATGACATAAAATATAAATATATCTAATTGTTATTCGTATTCCATTTTGTTCCCATCAAGAAAAAACTAAAGGTCAACATACTAACTATGGAACGTCAGCTGCCTACAAAGTTTGTTTACCTTTTGCTTTTTTTATTTATTGGAATGAACTATAGTACTAGGTGATTTTGCATAGATGGATGTGAACATATCCAAGCTTTTATTCGCGTCAAATGTGACAATGTTTATTCTACACTTTCTTTCTACCCAATAAGACACATTTGGACTCTCCAATTCCAATTCTCCATACAAAAATGATAAATCCAAAGATCGACTTGTATGGAGATTTCATAAATTTTTGATGTTTAGATGGTAGATCAAAAGTTTTCACATCCACCACACTAAAAAAGTTGTAAAGTCTATTATCTGAGTAGTCACTGTGAAATCGCGAAAACGTAATTTCACAAATGGCCATACCGCAAAAGCCTTAACGATCCATCTGATTTAAAAAAGTAAGGGATAATATACTTTATGTCACTGACATAAAATACATTATCCATCGCTTTTGTTAAATCAGTTTGATCGTTATGGCATAACTATGGCCAAATATACTCGTCTGTAATTCCATAAAAACTCTGTAACCCAAAAACTTAAAATTAATTTATATACATACATAAGTACACGTCCGTGGTTTGGTCACAGAAATCTACACATCTATGTGGTTTAATCAGTCAGTAAATTCGGAGCAAATTGGACGACGGGAGACAGACAGACAAACAGAAAAGACACAAGAGTGATCTAAAGGGGTTCCTTTTTTTATTTTGAGGTACGGAACCCTAATAAATAACCGATGTCCTCAATTTTAATTAATATAAGTTCTTAAAAAGGCTTAAATTCGTTTGATGTCTGTGTAATTTTATTTTCTTTTATTTTTTGTAAAGAATAAACCTATCTATGTTTAGAATATAATATGTATGAATATAACACACTCCATGCATAGTCAAATGACATAAAATATAAATATATCTAATTGTTATTCGTATTCCATTTAGTAAGTTGCAGTTTTTATTGTAAATTATTAATAGCAATAAGTTTAACTTATTTACCGAGTTGTAAGTAATTTGTTAAAAACGATCTTAAATTAATAAAATAATAATTAGGGTTACTTACTATGTACTAAGTATAATTATATACATATACATAAGTACTTGTATTTTTTCTGTACTTAAACATATTGTATAATCTGTACAAGGAAAATATATCGCCACGAATTTTGTTTACCAGTTTCACCTAGACCTAGAATACATAATATACAGGTAAAAAAAAAACTGGACAAGTGCGAGTCTGACTCGCGCGTTAAGGGCTCCGTATAAACAAACAATACTGAGAATTTAACCGTCTTATTTTATGACTATAGACTTCATACAAATAATATAATTAATAATTTTTAAACTATTTATTTCAAAATTCTAAAAAAAAATTATATCCTTACAACAAGTTCTTTCATTGGATATACATATGTATCAACAGTACAGTTTGCAAAACCTGTTTTTTATAAATTTTCTGATTTGCCCCCAAAAGTGCCCCCACCCCTACACACTTGTTTAGGTTACCAGTCTGTGTGTGGATCACAGAAATCTATGTGTGTACTAAGTTTCAACTAAATCAGTCCAGCAAATTCGAGCAAATTGGCTGTGACAGACGGACTGTAAAATGCACTGTAATGTCAATGTAAATGTCAAGGGATTATCACTGAGTGTTCCACCACTCCAGGACGATGTCAAAAATAATAAAAATGCAGGCGAGATGTCAAAACGGCTTCTAATTGAACACTAATTATAAAAATATAAAATTATGCTAAGTTGCTGTGCGTCAATGCACTAAAATGTAGGTCGCGACCAAAGTACAGCATCGGTACACGACTGCGTTCAGTTGTTATGCAAACTGATCCTGTAAGGGTTCCTTTTTTCCTTTTGTGGTACGGAACCCTAAAAAATACAATAGCATTTTGATTATTTAAGCTTACAACATTTTAAGACATTTCAATAATCTCTACAGGGTGTAACAGAAGTGTGTGACAATACCAAGGTTGGCTTTTACCCATCAAACTGAACAACTTTTGTTCTACAACTTTATTGAAATTGCAAAATTTTTTTTGGACTTTTCATACAAAACGATCATCTGGCGAACCAAGTTTGTATGAAAAGTCCAAAAATTTTTTTGTGATTTCAACAAAGTTGTAGAACAAAAGTTGTTCAGTTTGATGGGTAAAAGCCAACCTTGAAGTATTGTCACACACTTCTGTTACACCCTGTATATAAGGTCTCTAAATAAGGTCGATTCGTTGCTCCGTTGTAACGTGAAACAAGTACAAACACATTTTATTTTTCTCGTCTTTATTTATTTAGTTAAGTATGGGAAATATGGTATTTTGTAGGTTCCAATAGGAACCATGCATTTTTCCCAAATATAAAGTAGCCTATTGTTTTAATTCAATACTTGACCTATCTACCTACCTTTCATCCAAATTCGTTCAGTAGTTTCGCTGGCAACTCTGTTACGTACGATGACAGCCACTTAAAATTGCGATGAATTTAATAAATCCGAGACATGGTCGCTTACTATGGGCCTTATAAGAAGGCTCAAAGTCACCCAAAGGGCGATGGAGCGTGCTATGCTTGGTGTTTCCCTACGTGATCGAATCAGAAATGAGGAGATACGTAGGAGAACTAAAGTTACCGACATAGCTCTCAGAATCGCTAGACTTAAGTGGCAGTGGGCAGGGCACATAGCTCGTAGAACAGATGGCCGTTGGGGCAGTAAAGTTCTCGAATGGCGACCGCGCACCGGAAGGCGCAGTGTGGGCAGGCCCCCGACTCGGTGGACCGACGACCTGGTAAAGGTTGCAGGAAGCCGCTGGATGCGAGCCGCACAGGACCGGTCGGTGTGGAAATCCTTGGGGGAGGCCTTTGTCCAGCAGTGGACGTCTTTCGGCTGATAGATAGATAGATAGAATTTAATAAATAAGTACTTTAAATAATAAAAAAATCACGCTTTCATTTATTATGCATGAACTTGCCAATATTTTATCTAAATTGTAGGGAAAACGCAAAATATACATATTTTTAATTCGATACTTGATGGATGATAAATATACTAATAGGTAGTTTGCACTTATCACTTCTTTTATGTCCAATGACTAATGTGAGATACGCCTAATTCAAAAAGTGTGATGCGATTTTTGCTTTTACAAGTATTGTGTATTTTAAATTAATTTAGATAAAGCGCACGATAATTTAGTCTTAAAATAACTTTTACACATTTATAACTGATAGAGAATACATTTATATCTTATAGCCCATATAATTAAATGAACTCTTTCTGCATTCTTGACTCCATCATCAGACCGCTCTTCACCAATTTTATTGTACCTATAATGTTCCAATGGGCCTCGTCAAAACAAACCAAATGAGTTCAAACTTGAGGGGTTTACTAGTAACCATTGAAGAGTTTCACTATCCGTCTGCAGGATGAACCATCAGACCCTCGTCACCAAATCGTTGATATAATTGAAAATACTTGAATATATCGAAATCATTAAAACAAACACAATGAGCCGAAACTTGAAAGATTTACTAGAAGTCATTTAAGAGATCTACTATCCAGCTCCAGGACGCATATCATCACACGTTCGTTACCAATTTTTATTTATTGTAATCGTTAAAATAACCCCAATTAGGGTTGCCAGGCCCAAAAATAGAAAAGCCGGACACAAATTTAGCCGGATATTTTGCCCTGAAAGCCTGATACACTGGTTTTTAAAAGAAAAGAAATAAGTACCTCGTAAATAGCCAATTATTTTAAAAAATTTGAAGAGAAAATGTATATAAAAATAAAGTTTTAAAATAATTAACTAAGTACTTAGTCTCAATTCTATTCTTATTCACTGGACATGCTAGAAATTAAATAATGCTTTCTAAATGCTTGTTGTCTGAATATTTTAAGAGCACCGCCCGCCGTGCCGAAGTCATATATCGTCGTATCCTACGAATAAAGCCACAATGGCTGTTGTGGCTTTTTATTTTTATTGCATAATTAAAATCTGCTACCCATTTTACATCATATTCAATCAGAAAATCACAGAAAATCGATCTCTATCGACTAGAAAATAAGCGTTGAAAATATGCCACTATTGCTTTCTCCTGAAATACCCGCCGAAAATAGCCACAACAGCCACTGTGGCTGTTGTGGCTATTTTCGGCTACTTTCTTTCCTGCGGGGCGGGGCACAAGCGCCACTCAGCCCTTTTTCCGCGGACAGTTTTGAACAGTTTTAGCTCACATCCTCGTAGAAAAAAGACACTATGGAATTTGTGGCTATATTCCACGAAATTTTTTCTTGGTGTCGGTATGAATAATTGGTGGCCTAATAGCATTTGTGTCTTTATTCTACGAACAAATTTTATTTAGTGAGTTTTTCGCGTGTTTTACAAATTGTATCAATGAAATTATCAGTTTTATTAATTTCCATTTCATTAACGATTCAAACAATTTAATAAAATACAGAAAAATACACATTTTACGACTTTTTTAACAGAGTTGTAAAAGGCCTTTGTGGCGGTTGTGGCTTTTTCATATTATTTTATACGAGTTCCGAATGGTAAGAAACAAAAATAATAACCTTCGAAAAGTATATACTGCCACCAACTTCTTATAAAATAATTATTATTTATCATTTTTTTTTATTATTTCCTCAATAATCAGGCACAATATTTTATAATAATTTACTTTTATGTCTAGCTCGCAGAATCGATTCCCGACGGGGTCCTACTTTGTAGGACTCGGTTTTGTTGGTAGTAGGGCATTTTCTGAGCCCGCCTGGCTAGCCATCTTCTTACCACCATCTTATCTAAGTCTTGCCGCCAAACATCAATGTTATCAGCATTGATGTGTTCCAGCATGAAGCCAGTTCCCCATTGCGTTGGGGAATCTTGGTAAGCCCGCTTCCATCTTCGGCATCATCATCACTTACCATCAGGTGAGATGATGCCAAGGGCTTACCAATTGGTCGGCAACGCACTTGTGACTCCTCTGGTGTTGCGGTGTCTATGGGCGGCGGTAATCGCTTACCATCAGGTGATCCGTCTGCTCGTTTGCCACCTATGACATAAAAAAAGGAAAGGAACTCAGGAATTCTGCTCTGCTCCCCTGCTCCATGTTCTTCAAAATTCATGGTAATTTTGAGCGTTGGCCTACAGTGGATAAACTTACCACAATGCCGTACTGATATTGAGAGACTTGGTCTTCTTGATTGTAGTTGTACTTTCCATGCATTAAGAGCCACTTCTCAGTCTTGTCGATTTGAAGAAGATATTACTATATACAGGATATATCATCAGCGTATAAATATGAAGGTCTATGATGCTTTTTTTCTGAGCTTGTTTTTATTAGTGACTCCAATTTTTTTCTTCCTCGGTCCCTCAATGCTGAAGATCGCGACCATGAACAAGGTCTCTCCATTGGCTGCGGTTGTAGGTGATATGGACTGCCCTCTGAATGTTTCCTCCCACAGGTTTCTACACCTCATCGATCCTTCGGGAAGGTGCTCTACCCCTGACTCGTTTGCCATCCATCTGACCCAGAATTATGTGCTTCTCCAAATTATGCCTAGGAGAACACATAATAATGTCCGAAGAAGTAGAGTTGGCATATTGCTGAGAGCCTCGTTGTGTAGCTCCTGAAGTATAGATTCATTAGTTCTCATGGCGGTCCATGGAATTCGGAATTCTTTTTCCAACACCACATTTCAAAGGCGTCGATCTTCTTGCTGTCACTGCTCTTGCACCAGGTTTCCGCCCCATAGGTACAAGAAAACCGAAAATACTAAGGCATATACAAAGTCGTACCTTAGTAATCTGGCGAATACCACGGTTCCTCCAAATCTTGTCTAGATTCCCCTTTATACTTTTGGCCATCCCGGCTGTTCGGCGTATTTCATCTGTGCAGCTACCTTCACTCTTTATTAGGGACCCTAGGTATACAAATTGATTGACGTTTTCATAATCATCGAGTGCATCGGTTAGCGGAAGTAAATTCGCTCGGTCCACAATAATTATCATGGTCTTCGAATGGATGATCTTAAGACCGAGTTTGGCGCTCTTAACTTCTATTTATTTCAACAAGAGGGCCGGCCATCACTATCTCGCTGGATGCAACAATCGTCATCATCGGCATACCTAATGTTAGTGAGTTTAAGGCCTCCCACTGTTACGACTCCGCCCAGTCCTCAAGCCCTTTCCTCATTATATATTCGCCGTAGTAACTCCAATACCAATCCTAAATTAAAAGGTAATTGACTCAACATTGATGGAGCCCTTCTGTGAGTGGGATAGATTTATACGTGTCTTACGCTTATTTTTATACAAGATCTGACAAACTCGTATATTTAAGCGATAATGTACATATTCCTCGGGAATATTAATTTTCCCGAAACACACTATCGAAGCACACTATCAAACGCAACACTACTCCCATGTCTAAGAGAAAAGGCAATTAAGCAGTCCTGTTTTGCTCTATGTTCTTCAGAATTCATGGCGATTGTGAAATTGGCCTACAGTTACAGACTTACCACAAACTCGGGTGTCTGGAGACCGAACATTCCCTGCTAGGTCGACTACAAATATCTATGACTCGATCGTCCTACTTCATTGTTTGATATATCACCTTAATACCTCTATAGTTTTATATACTCGTATCGGTACAATGTTTTATATTTATTATTTAAGTTAAAATTCATGTTACCCTTGGTAAAAACATTAATATGTCTATTATTTTGATTTAAAACACTTCTTGTTCTTTTCCATTTCTTAAGATTATGTACAGATGAAAACGATAAAAAGCCCTAAACGCCATTACGACCTGATAAAATCCGACGAAAAAGGGCGTAATGTCGCTTATGTCTAATAGAATAACATATTACTCCAGCGAATAAAGAAATAAGCGACATATTTAATAGAAATATTTAATAAAATCGCTTATTTATAATTTAATAACAACCCTAGAATAGTTAAGCAATGTTTTGAATGTTAACACTTCAAAAATGATACTTTCTGTTAAAAATAGAATGTTTAAACCTCCTCCTGAAAACTTGCCATTTTGCAGTTACGCCCTTATTCGTAGGATACGACGATATATGTTACTGTAAATCATATTTTGTTCTTACTAAAGTAATTTATAACTTCTTTACATTGAAAGTAACTAAAAGAATCAATAATCAGCCTTATAATTTGTAAATAAATTATAAGTAGGTGCGACTTCTGCGAGAGGTCGCGAGTCATGCGTGTCCGCGTGAGTCACTCGCGCTTTCGTTCGATATTTTGAAGGGGCGGGGTTGACGAAAAGCCTAACAAAAGCCGGACAGGCCGGTCTTGCTCATATTTGGCCGGACACGACTGTAAAAAGCCGGACATCTGGCAACCCTAACCCCAATGAGCCTAAACTCGAGGGGATTACTAGCAGCCATTGAAGAGTTCCACTAGCGACCTCCTGGTTCCATCATTAGATCAGCTTGATGGAATTGTATTGTTATCGGTTTTACAAAGATTTGTAAAGCATCCAATCGATATGACGATTAGAAGTTGGACTTTCAGCGGACCAGATACTATTAGTAATAATGACAGTATTTTCAAGTAATGACAATATACTGACATTATACTGACAGTGTAGTGATTGGAATGATGGTCTGACGCATAATAAATGATGGAATGTCAGTATACTGATGTAAAAATACTGTCATTATTACTGACAGTGTCTGGTGCGCTTTCGAGATTTGTAAAATTCAGGTTCCATCATCAGATAAGCTCGATGATAACAAATAATTGTACTGTCATCGGTATTATATACATTTGCGAACATACAAATGGATACGTTATACCAAACCGGTGCTATACCATACAGACTATAGCCCGAGTTTCAGTGTTTCTGTCAGTATCTCGGACGATACGTAAGAGGTATCCTAAACTAAAGATTTTGATAACACTAAACATTTATCTATAATTTCATAGAAGAAAGCAAGGAGATGAACCGGCACCCACAGTAGCAGTAAACCGACCGAGCGCGACGCACGAGTGGCGCAACATCTTTGCGCAGTGACAGCTGACAGCTTTAGTTGTGGCCCGCGAGTTTTAAATTCCTCATTATGTATTTGACTACCTTACTTTTTCACTTACTCGTATTTGTTACATTTTTCACAAATGTACTGGGGCAAAAATCACAAGCGTGAGTGTAATTTTTTTTTAGGCCCAGGTTGTGTACTACGCTACTGCGCATTGATTTACGCAGTACTGTACGTAAGTCCCTTTTACATGCGCCACGTGAATTATTTTCATTTTAGGTTTTTTTTAATGAATGAAAGTGTTCCAACTAATTACGTAGTTTCCTTTATATCATCGAAACCAATATTGTTATACAATTTCAATATATTTTTTTTATATACTAGACATGTTTCACATACTAGAAATGTTTTAAGTAACCTTAAACCCATCTTTGTTTTTTTTTATCGCGGCTCGAACTGTTCGTTCTAACTGTTGAATCGTATTTCGGATGGCGTACGATCGTAGGAAATATAGTAAAAAATAAGTATAATTTTTTTTCAGACATGTTTCTATAGTTTTACTTTATAAGGGTTAAAAAAAACATATTTTGGTACAAGACCGCCTTAAGTTACGATTTGGATTGACATACTTACTCATGCAAAAATCAATTTATAAATAGTCATATATTAATTTATTAATACATAGAGATACGTACTTAAAAATATACCTACCTTGATAAAATACTAATAAATAATTATTAAATATCATTTTAGACTATGGGGATATAATAATTATTTATACACGTTGCCCTCAAAAGTATAGAAGCACTGATTCCCAGGCTGCGTGATATTGGTCTCGAGGTGAACAGCGCCAAATGGGAGCTATATCCCTGCGGAGATGCGGCTGCGGAGTGTATTCCGGCTTTTCAGGGGCTCCTGCCAAACTTGAGGATATTGGACCGCAATTCATTTTCCCTGCTAGGGTCACCTATCTTTCAGGAGGCGGTATCAGGAGCTCTCCAAAGCAAGAAAGAGATGCTTACTACAGCGAAGCAGCATTTACAATTTTTGCCGGCTCATGTAGCGCTTACACTTTTTCGCTGCTTTCTATCTGTGCCCAAGTTGGTGTATATCATGAGAACCTCTCCGACGTGGTTTTTTCCGCAAGAGGTTTCTGAGCTGGACAATGTTCTTAAAGCCACGTTGGAGCTTATCCTCAACGTACACCTCAGGCATCGTTGCCGGTTCGCTATGGGGATCTCGGTATAAGGCGTGTGCAGGACACGAACCTCTCTGCCTTCTTGGCTTCCTCCAATAGGGTTGTCAGCCTAGTCACTAAAATACTCCAAGTACAGGGTGACAATTTCGACATCCCTTTTAGGGAGGAGGCCTTCAGAGCCTGGGTTACTGTGTGTGCGTCCACCGATTGGCCAGAGGATCCTTCGATCCAGCGTCAGTGGGATGATCAGCTCTGTGAATCGCAGGCTGCTGAGTTTTTGGAGGTGGCATCAGGAACGGATGTCGTTCGTCTCAAAGCTGCATCTTCCCCAGAGTCGGGAGCTTGGCTGCGTGCCCTCCCGTCCCCCCACTTGGGCACCATCCTCGATAACGGATGCTTGAGGGTGGCCGCTGCTCTGCGTCTAGGGTGTAATGTTTGCGAGCCCCACTACTGTAGGTGCGGGGTGTGGGTGGATGCTGATGGCCATCACGGACTGAGCTGTTAGAAGTCTGCGGGACGTCGACCTCGCCACCATATGCTCAATGAGCTCATCCACCGTGCCCTTGTATCCGCTGGCGTTCCGAGTATCCTGGAGCTCAAGCCGTTCGGATGGCAAGCTGCCTGACGGGCTAAGTTTGATTCCTTGGGGGCGAGGGCGTTGTTTGGTGTGTGATCCGACGTGTGGAAGCACATTCGCACCCTCCTATTTGGCCTGTACCACCCGCGCAGCGGGTTCTGCTGCCGAGCCGGCTGCCATTAAAAAACATGCCAAGTACTCGCCCCTTAAGGAGACATATACTTTCGTCCACTTCGCGGTTGAAGCAAGCGGCGCATGGTGTGCGGAGGCTAGGAAGTTTGGTGGGGAACTGGGTCGGCGCCTAATCAACAATAGTGGAGACCCCCGCTCCGGATCGTACCTGATGCAGCGGATTTCGCTGGCGATACAGCGAGGCAATGCTGCCAGCGTTATGGGCACATTTGCATTAGGGGCGCTTCGGGGCGGGCTTTTTGACTAAGGCGTAGGCTTTTATAGTGCCTAAGTTGTTAGATTTAATATTTAAGACTGATTAAAAAAATATATAGTTACTTTAAAAATAATAATAGTTCCCTCTTTAAAATGCTTAGCTTTAAAATTATAATTTGCGCTTTAATTTAGCGAGCTCCAACTCTTTAATGTTGTCTCCTATAAAAATAAATCTAAATAAAATATTTAACAGGATCTCCATCCATCGTCGTTTACTTTCGCTAAGAACGCAGAAGTGACAGAATGATGTGAGCGAGAGAAACGAGCTTGGAATATCTAAGCTCCCCAATACGGATAATGCAGTTTCAGAAGGCTATGATGCTAGAAACAAAATTATGATGAAGAGGCGATCCTCTGCTATTTTAAACACAAAATTAGGAAATTTAAAAATATTGCGAATATTTTCTAGAATTTCTAAAAACGCTCGATGAAATGTTTATTATTTAAAATAATTTATATATTAACAGCAGAAGGGCTTGGCAATGGACAAGACAAAAACACTAATTTTCTCATATAGAGCCCTTAATGTCGCCAGTCGTCGTTTAACATTTTGAAAAAATTGAATTATAATTAGTTTATCTAAAAACTGATCTTGATCATGACCATGTTTATGGAAGCAAACAGACGACAACCTTACGTTTTATGATGTTAGCCGCTCGTCATCTAGATAACGCTTTGATAATTTAACTCAACAAACACGCAAATTAAGATGGATTGTTGTTATCGCATCTAATCCTCAAGATAAGTCATCAAAAGAAACGTACCCGCCCGTTACACAAAGTTACTGAGTGCACTCCTGAACTTTATTCATGAATAACGGTGAAAATCTCGTTTTTAAAATGCATATTTAATTTTTCTACTCACCTATCTAAAAATACATTAAATGTGTAACCATCAAAGGACACTGAAAAGATTCATATGATTTCAAACTCGTTTCGCATCGGCATTCGCGTTTAGGTTCCGTGGCGCTTAAAAAAGTATTTATTGTTGACATTTTGCCTATCAAGCTCAAGCATTTTATTTCATGAGTTAACAACCCACATCGTCCCCATCGCTAGGGCACGGATCGCTTCCCATACCTCGTCAAGGTCCACACACGGAAGCCAAGTCCTTATTGGTGGGGGTTGTAGGGCCAATCCCAGTGGCAGAAGTTTCAAGCCGTCTATAATATACAGGGTGTAACAAAATTGGTGTAGGACCCGTTAACTGGGAATTCTACACATGGAATTGAACAACTTTTGTTCTACCACTTTGCTCAAATCACAAAAAAAGGAGACATTTCACGGGACTATGGAGCTTGGACCTGGTCTGTGTACTAAACATCATAAATAAGTCATTAGAAACATAGTCTTTTCTAATTGTACATTTCCTTCGATTTACCATCGTTGCGAGGTTCATCTAGTTTCTCAGATTTAACAATCGCAACACATAAATCACCCAACATAGCGAAGCGAGCGCAATTTTGAGCATTTTACGTTCAGAAACTAGATTTTGTTTATACCATTGAAATTAATAATTTAGTTGTCCGACAAGTAATTCGAAAACCAGCTGTTATGCCTGTAAAAGAGGCAAGGCATATCCGCAGATTTTAAAAATCGTACACCAATGTCAGAAGTCAGAACAGAAGGGTGTTCAGTCAATCAGAGTCAGAGAAAGCATCTGAGGAATATGTGGACGAAGCCGTAATTTCTGAACGTGACCTACTATTGCAAGCTTCAGTGTTACCATTTATATTGTAAAAAGTGCTGACAAAACATTATGCTTGAACCACGCAACCCTGCTTCTAATATTTTTTTCATTATTTTTCCTAGAAAGCCTATATTTTTATATATATTTTTCGTACTACGTACATGTCCAGGCACAAAATGAAACGTGTCCTTTGGACTCTCCATACGAATTGATATTGCTTCTTACATGCGCTCTATATAATAAAAATGGAATAATATTGAATCTTTTTACATTGTAAAATCGTTTCATTTGTATTTATCTATGAGCGCAGGGTGGAAGCAATGTAATTTTTAAATATATTGTACAGTTACATAACAGCATTAAAGTAATATAAAAAAGAAAGTGCTTCTCACATGCGCTCTATATAAAAAAAGATAGAAATGTTATTGAAAATGTATTATTTTGAACTAAAATCACGGTTAGACCGAAGTTTAGCGTCCCACAGCTAATATTAATGGGGAAGAAAACTGACAAAGCTCGCCGATAGAGGCGCTGCTATCGCTTGACTCATACTAACTGTCAAAACGTATAGAAAAGTTGTTTACGCGAACTAAACAAGATTATTTAAAAAATGTCGCGTTGTGTGGCGGTTGGTTGCAATAATAATGGAAATAATTAATTTCCTAAAGATTCTCGGATGAAGAAGACGTGGGAAAAGTTACGTTTTCAATTTTGTACTTTTCAACTTCGCCTTTAATTGAGGAACAGGCCAAGTCGCAAAAATTTTCCATTTAACAATTTTACAGAAAAAAAACTAATTTATAACACCTCGATAATAAAAAACGCGGAACAAATTGAAAGTTGTTATGAGTCAAGCGTCTGTAGCGCCATCTGCAAATAGCTTTGCGTTTTCTTCCCCATTGTAGGGTATTTTCTTTATTATACGTATTTTCTTATCAGGCATACTGTCTACTTTATGGATGTATAAAGAAAACATCGAATCGTATACATCTTTTTTTTTTGTTATTTTGGGGCGAAAATAAGGCCTTATCGATACCCTTCCTTTTCGCATAGTAGAGGAAAGTGTCTTCTCTGACATATGACACATTTCACAAACTTTCTGCATCTCTTTGCGCTATGACCAGCTACCAAACAGATCAAACAAACCTTTTTTTTGCTTAAGAAACTCTTTTCTCTCAAAGTCTTCTTTATAGTCACATGACACTCAGAACTTGAGTGGTTGGTTTTTTCACACCATATACAAACTTTTTCAAAATTTTTAGTCAATTCCTTTCCACAATTTTCCTCAGTGGTAGTGAAACAAGCTGTAGCAGGTGTGGAAGAAGTAGCGATTCCGTCTATAAAACCAGCCCGCGCTAATCGTATCCTTTCTTCCGACTCCACCTCTTGTTTTAAAAAACTGAGTAGTTCGCGAAGCGGGTTAATAATATTGTTTTTTCTAAATTGTGATCTATTCCACGCTCGTAATATATCTTCCGGTAGAGAAGATTCCACTACTGGAAACAGGAACGCTGCGTATTTTTCTTGAGTTACGCCAAGCGTTTCAATGGCCATTATCTGCGTCATAATAAGCTTGTCATATAGAGAGCGCACAGATAATTTTAGTGCTCCTTTCGCTTGCGTCAGAATCATTTGCAGTAGTTCACGCTCATAGTGTTCAATTATTATCTCGTTTCGGCCAAATCTCTCCTTTAATTGTTTAATAGCTTTTCTGTAATTAGCTCCTATTGGTGGATAGCTTTCTACAAGTTCTCGCGCTGCAGAGCCGTACTCCATGGCTTGCAGGAGATACAAAAACTTGTCCTCATCTTCCATGTCTCCATCTTGATCTATTTTTTTAAACTGGGTACAAAATGTAATCCTTTGACTGACCTCGCCACCGAATTTAGGGAGCTCCAAATTGGGAAGCTTGAACTTGGAGAATCTGCCAGTGTGGTCATTACCTTTGACTGTGTTGCGCTGAAATCCGTATCTGATGCATCGCGAAGTAAACCTTTTACTGTCTCACTTAACGCGTACCAACGAGATATGTAGGCGTCAGACTCGTCCACTTCCTTGTCGACCTCGCTGTCTGTGTGCTCGGGCCTATCCAATATGAGAGCAATGACTTTGTTTTGTATTGCCGACAAGGATTCATAGCAAGACTTCAACTTCTCGTACTTGGCGGAGATAACGATTTACCATCGCCATTTTCGATATTTTTGTCTAAATTGTTGGCAAAAATGGTAAATCGCCGTCGTTCGATGCGCCTTTCCTGCCGCGCTCGCTCCATCTAATATTATTATTATCTTCGCGGTCGCCACAAATGAAAATAAACTACTTAATTCAGTATATTTTTCCAGGTTCTTTTAATAATAGATAGAATAGACAGACAGTAAAAAAATAGACACATAAAACAATAAATGATATAAAAAACATAAATCTGTAAACGGCCAGTGGGCCTCATATGGAATCTCCACAAAACCCAAACTTTGGACTTCCCATACTAAGTTGACCGAATAAACCAAGAATAAACAAAATTATCGCGAACTATGGGTTCCTTGGGGAAAGTTAATTAGTTTCATAAGTAGAAACCCCAGTTTTATCAGCTGATTTTCTTAGACCTTACATAAGGCCTCTGATGTGGCTTAACGACTGTCATCTCAGCAACCTGTACCAACGCTTAACATTCCTTGTGAAGCACGTAAACATTCGAGATAAATACTACTAACAGTGAAACCCATCCAGGTTATGACCCTGTCTATGGTCAGTTTACCTACAAAATAGATTCAACCACGCAATACGCACTGAGCTACAAACATTTATTTTTATTCATAATCAAACGAAAATGTTTGTGTTTAAATACTGTGTAAATCTAAATGAACTACACGTGACCGCGGTGTTGGTGCAACACTACGCAATTGCCGTCTTTCCTTTATGATAGCAGGTATGGTTAAATTGTGCCACACAATAGGAAGAAAGAGTAGATAACCAGCAACATATTAATGATGATTTCAGTATTAATTATGCTCCTCTATATATGTATGTAATTTCAGACTAGTATAATTTATAATTCCAGATCCATATATTATTATACATTTCGTACTGTGGATTCCAGTGTGACAACGCTGGACTGCCCGTCACTGGACAATGGGGACATCTACACGCAGTCGGAGTTCGTGTCGCGACTGGCGGACGAGTGCCGCTACGACCGGCTGCTGCTGCCCACCTATGGGACTACTGAGGTGGTCAATGTGCATGCCAGCGCTTACATCTACTTCATACAGCCCGCTGAAGCGCATGATCTGGTAGGTTTACAATTTTTTTTAGAAGGAGAGCAATAAAGCGGCTCTTTTGGTAGGATATTTATATTATTTTATTATACATAAGTAGGTACGCATTTCTATTTCATACAAAGATGGAGTTTTGGACCAATCCTTGATGAGCTATATGTAATCCTTTGTATACTAGTAGTTATATGATGTTTATGATTTATTTGTTCTAAAGAAGATAAGAATTCTCCTCCTATTGTAATTCAAGACAAGAAAAATTGAGTTACCCAATCAAAATCAAATCAAATACTCTTTATTGTCATACAATACATGAAGCACATATGATACATCAAAATCAAATCAAATTCTCTTAATTGTCATACAATACAAAAGATACCCTTTTGTAAATTTTTAGAATTTCAAGTTACACTTTTTGCTGCAACTCCGATGGACGGACGTGCGTCTAGCGTACTCCATATACTCTCCGGAGCGAACTAAAATCATAGGAGAGGCAGATCTGCGCTCGCGCATCTGGGTGCCACACCTGTACATGTCCAACGAGCAGTCCTCCAGCCTCATGGGCACGGACAGCAAGGACGTGCTCATCTCCATCGCTCCCGACGGGGAGGTGCTCTTCAGCCGCAGGATGCAAGCCGTGCTCTACTGCTGGATGAACCTGCAGAAATTCCCGTTTGACAAACAAACGTGCGCAATGAATCTTGAAAGTTGTAAGTATCAACAATACACCTTCTTCTTCTTATATTTAAGAGCGAAGCTCTTGTCGGTGGAGCAATCTCCAACTGGTTACTGTCCTCAGCCATCTTGACCTCTGAAGAGCTGAAAAAAGACAACATTTTGGTCATTTTCATTTGAAGGTGTATAAATGGACGACGGAATCGTTTTGTAGTCGTTGATGGAGTTTTAGATCCGCACATGTCATGAAGCCGTTTAGTCTATAATTAATCTTGCATCAAACCAATAGCGAATGTATGTGTTTCAGGGAAGTATAATGCTTCAAATTTACGGCTAAAGTGGGAAAAAGACAATCCGGTGCGGCTGTCTTCGGAGTTGCACCTCACCGAGTACTCGCTGATCGACTTCTGGACCAACAAGTCGATGGTCCGGGGTGACATAGTAAATATGCGCCTGGGCGGAGGTAGATATTGTAATGCCCTCTTTGAGTGTTCGTGACGTTCGACCTATTTTGCACTAAACAATACCCACACATATTTGCACATTACATCAGGACATTTTTTAAATTATTTTATTTTTATTTTACTAAATATTAAATAGGTTATAAATATTAGCTAAAAAAATTGTTTTCTAATTAAATAACTATATATTATTATATAAATTTTATATTATTTTCAGCTGGTAACTACAGCGCCCTTAAGTTCAGTTTTAAACTGGGTAGAGAAATCGGCTTTTATCTTATGGACTACTTCGTACCTTCTATGATGATAGTTGGTATATCATGGGTCTCGTTCTGGCTACGACCAGACTCTTCGCCTGCAAGAGTTACTCTGGGTAAATATACCTACTTCTTTATTAGTTATAATTCTTATAATTAAGTCTGTAATATCATCTTTATGACTGGCATATACGGTTAATATATCACCAAATTCAAGTACTACCGAAATCCGAAACCGGCTGAATCCGAATCCGAATTTTTAAGCGGCAAACTGTCATCGGAATATTCGGATCAAGTTATGCGATACTAAACCGCTTTATGCGCTTTAATTTTTTTCTTATGAGTTAGCCTAGTAGTGGATGGTGCTGTCCCTTACTTGAACCCTCCAATCGCAGGTACAACCACCATGCTGTCGTTCATAACACTGGCGTCTTCCCAAGCGAAATCATTGCCCAAGGTGTCATACATCAAAGCTAGCGAGATCTGGTTCCTCGGCTGCTGCGCGTTCATCTTCTCGTCCCTCGTGGAGTTTGCCTTCGTTAACACTATTTGGCGAAGAGAGTGAGTAAAGTATTATGAACCAAAGACTTATTATATGCATAAATATATAGAGCAAACAAATCTGCTCATCACAAAAATGTTTGCCCTGGGTGGCCATCGAACCCACGACTCTCAGATTAGTAGTCAGGAGCATTAACCACTGAGCCACCGAGTCAGTCAAGTCACTAATTTCACTAGTGAGATATAATATCACCAGTTTAACAATATTACTGTGACATACAAAGGGCCGGAGAAAAGAAAGTGAGTAGGTAGTGCAAGAGACGCGTACATCTGACAGCGGATTAAACTTGCAGATCGTGATGATAATGTTGGTCTGACATGTTATTTACCATGCTGACATCTGCTTCCAGGAAAGTGGTGAACCTGAAGAAGGTGAACAGTAAGTACATCCTGAAGAGCACGCTGACGCCGAAGCTGGCACACAAGGAACTGCAGAAGGAGCTGCAGGAGCGCAGACCGCAGCTCAGCAAGTGGCGCTCCTGCTCCTCGCTCCAACAGGAGTCTAACACCAACACCACCGGCGTCGGTTACAACAACTACCTCACTGTGCACGTCAGTATTTTAATGCTCCTTCTATCCGTTACTCAACCATCGGCTCCAGGATACCTTATTTCAATGACCTCCTAATTGGAAAGTGTATTGCTTGGTTCTTGTCTTTCTTTCAAATTGCTGTGTAAATGAGCAAGGGATTGATGTAATATTTTGCAAACACATTGTTGGCGAGAAGATGACATATGTTAGTTTTAATTTCCTCTAGACCCCATTGCAAATAGAACAACATTGTAAGTCAGTTATGAATTATGAATCAAAGTAGTGTTATTTTATAGTTGCTGACACCACTAACCTCACTCGCAGAAAAGTACAGTGCTTTAATGAAAAAAAGGCAGAAAAAACATTGAAAACGCTTAGTAGCGATAAGATTTACTCGTACTTACATCTTTTTACCATTTATACTGTGTATTTTTTAGTTTAATGTTTTGAAAAAAGTATTATCATTGATTGCATCTACAATTAGCCGTTTTTCATCAACAAAAAATTACTGTGTATCATATTTTTACAGAGCCTGTTTGTGTATTTATTTACTTTCATTTCCCATGCAACTCTAGAGCTTCCCAGCATCAATGAACCTGCCGACGATAACGACGCAGAGCTTCGACGAGCCGCAGGCGCAGCCAGGCGAACGCGGCCCGGAAAGGACGAACAGCCCTGGCGGGGACGGCGAAAGTATCGACGACTTCGACGAGCCCCCCGTGCACCACACCTGGACCACCATGACCCCCCAGGAAATCGCCATCTGGATCGATAAGCGCGCTCGATTCCTCTTCCCCCTCCTCTTCATAGGCTTCAACATTATCTACTGGACTTTTGTCTATAGCCTGTAAAACTTAGTCTGGTAGGACACTAAGGAGGAAAATACCCTGATATTTTCGAGGAAATAATGTGTTAGTCTATGTGGGAGTGTTACTGGGCCAAGTGACGCTTGGTAAAATATTTCAGGTATTTATTATGCATATCCGGCATTTTGCGTGCAAATCGCCTATATTGTCTTATATCGGAGAATATATTGAAATTAAGGTTATCTACAGACGTAACAAAATAAGTGTAAGACCGGATATCTGGATCATCTACTCATCAGCAAAGTCTTAGAACAAAGGCCTTACGCTTATTTTGTTACACTCTGTATAGGAATCAGTCAGTTACTGCTATGTTGCTACATAAAATCAATGAATTAGAAAATTATCAAGAAGATTTAGAAAATTTCCTAAACCGTGTTAAAACAATCTCAAATTAATATTGTAAGTAGGTAAGTACCTATGTAAATAAAAAAATATATTTTTGTTATTTTATGGTTTATCCTTTTAATTAAAAATACTAAAGACATCATCAAACACGAATTTTATTTAATTGGTTTGATCTAAGAAGACAGTTAACTTAAATATACAACAGCGAAAAATTAAAGGACCATAACGCATAATTATAATAAATAAATAATAATTCTTACAATGTTTTTTTATGTAGGTATTTTCTTTCAAATTCACGAAAAACCGGAAGATCGCGTACTCGGTATTTGAGCTTATTTGAATGCAACCCGTATTTTTATCACGTACATAACGCTATAGATCTTTGCGGTTATACGGATTAATACTGTTTTTCGTGAAAACTTTAGAGTTTCGAAAGATCGCATTATAAAACATCGATTACGCAATCTAATGGTAACTGGAGTTTGAAGAACCTTGTTTTAAATTCAATAAAGAGTGGAAAATAACATTACATCGTTTACTTAAATAAATCCACTGATCCAAGGTACAAATTCCCAAATTATCTTTCTATAAACAACATTCTTATTTATCTTAACATCTGTTAACAAACTACCGAGACATTACAATTCAACCCCAAAGAGAAAAATATTACTTTATTACCACAACGCGTCACATCGAAAATTCATATTTTCGCGTCAGCGTCGAAACTCATCTGGACTGATCCAAAAGGTACTCAATTTGCTGCCGTTAGTAGAAGTGAGGAGCTCCTCAGGGAGCTCCCGCGTGCTCCCCACGCGGCGCCATCACTAGGCTGTCGTCGCTCGAGTAGCGCTTCAGAGCTGATGAACTGGCTTGCCTAGAAAATTAGAAATAATTGGTACCAATTTACTGCAACAGTTAATAACACTTTTAGTACCAATATTCTTATTCAAGATCCCTTGTTCTATCTGGTTCTATCTATCTTACTATTCACTCTCAAAAAGTAATATTCAATTTCGATTGTGGGAATTTTCTACTTTTTTTGTCGTGTTTGTCGTGTTATCAGAAGCATACATTTATAAAGCAAATCTCATTTCTCTTCAAATTAGGTACCGATAAAATTGTATTCAAGTTCAACTTTAATTTTAGCACAACTTAGAATTTTATAATAACTAGATACGGTAAGTAATACCTAATTAGAGCTGCATTCGTCTTCAGAGGTGGTGCTTGTATACCTGCCATACCGCAAAGCCAAAAGAAGAATACTGCACGTCAAAGAAACTGATCTTCACTAGTCTCATTGTTTAGTTTTCACTAACAGACTCAGTTTCCAGTGATGTACACTGGCCCACAGAGATATCTGAACCCCTACTAAGCTATTCGTGATACATGGTACTGGAACGAGTTACGACGGTACTCACGAGTAGCGGGTGCGCGGGCGCGGCGTGGGCGCGAGGCGCGGCAGGCGGTCCAGCGCGCCCGCGCCGACGCCGCCCGACCCCGACGACGAGCCGCGCCCGGACCCGCTGGAGCTCTCCGACCACGCCAGCTCCGACATGCTGCCCGCAAACATATTGTAGGTAAGTGAAATATACTAACACAACAAAAAGCAGTTGTGTGCCTTATGAAATAAAGACTTTTTTGGTTTGTCAGTCCATGTCAAGGACATCGTGTCTCCATAGGTTAAATAAAGACTCTAGTCTGAGGTGTCGTCATTGGTGACGTTTGACGAAATTGACGAAAAAGTTTCTTATCAATAGTTAATTTTTTTTTTATAACTATTGTAAAATTCACTCATACTGTGTGAATACAAAAGTTAAGAATTAAATATTTTTTGTTCATATACAGATATAGGATTGCGTTGTTGATTTCTTTAGTACCAAAAGTATTTCGCAATAAAATATCAATCCGCACAGTCACAGACTCTGTGCTTTCGTTAAGGATAAAATTCTTGTTTGTACAGTATTTATCATTAAATATTGATCCAATCGCTACTAAAATGAAGGTTCAGAACCATCTTTATTTCACTATCTTTCACTTTTATTTAGGGCCTAACTGAAACACCTCAAAAAATTTAACTGGGGTATCTACTTATTAAACAGAAAGATCTTAAAGATCTGAAAGATCTTAAAGAAAAATCTATACAAAGAAAGTCAAGTCAGCCGATAATCACACACATAAACGCACACACTAACACACACATACATACACATACACTCACATACATACACATATACTCACATACACGCCCTCAAACACACATACACACACATGTTTTTTACCTCTATGTTTTTATATCTCTTGTGTTAAGAAATTTGTATAACAATATGTCTTTAGCAACTAATTGTACTTTTATACAATTGTAACTAAAATTGTTAAAGTTTGAACCCACTCTCATCCGGAGCTGGGCGTAAACAGCTGCGACACAGTTTATACTACTGTAGCTGTTTACGTAATATCAATTATGTTCACATTTTTGTTGGTTCATAAATAAATAAAATCTTTAAAATAAATAAATAAATCTTTAATCAGTATGAGAAGTCCAAAAATGTTTTTGCGAAATGAGTTTTGATTCCGTCGAGAAAGTGATTAAGTTTCATGAGTCAAAACACTGGTAATTTTTTGTTTTACAAATATTTCAGAAGGACTCTTGGTTGGATATATCTTTACTATGGTATACTTGGCCAGTCTAACTAAAGAGAACTCAGTGTATGTCGAACATAAAAAGTAACTCAGATGACTCAGCCAACTACCAGATTTAAAAAAAAGTACAGCATCCCCTTAAACATTTTTTTATCATTTTATTACCTGCTCGAGATGGGCGGCAGGCGGTAGGGCGTGTATATGTCGTTGCTCTCCGTGTAGGTGGACGCGTGGATCTCCTGCTGGTACAGCTCATAGAGTTGCGCCAACTCCGGCGCCACACCGATGCCCAGCTCTACAATATTTATAAGCTTATATTATAACGGTGTGAAAGTTGTTTATAGCAGTTTTGTATGGGACTGGCATGTCATAGGTTTTAAATAATATTGGTCTAGCCCAAGAGACACCACATACATTAGCTATTCTTAGATGACAATAATCCAATCAATCAATCAATTCATTTATTTCACTATTAGAATTTGCTCTTATTAGCCATCACTACCCAAACTGCAGCTATAGTTTGAGATGTATTTGTTTGAGAGTTGAGTATAAGTACCTACTACGACTGTGCTACGCCACTTTTTCGTAGCAGTTTTTGGAATATTTTTGGAACTTCAATTCCATTCAATATACTTTATTGCATTAAAAACAATTTACAAAAACAGTTTGTGTCAAAAATGGGTGGCCTTACTGCTTAGTAGCAATTTCTTCCAGGTAACCATTAGGCAAAAAATAAACTATTAGATGTACTGGGGTTTTGTGTGTGTTTGTTTTTTATTTATTTAAGTTATTTTTCCTTTGTCCTTGCATGCGGCTAAGCTCGATGCGTCCTATGGGTGAGTGAAAAAGTATATACCTTGTTCCCTGATTTAAGCACGGGATTGAAGAAAGTCAGAGCGATTTAAGTACAGATCCCTCTACCTAATCTAGCGATAGGTATTCATTATAAGATGAGAGCGAAAGGTCTTCATCTTTCTTATCAGGGCAGCATAGCACCTTCAAGCTTTAAATCCACCCAGTTAGATTTTTCCGTTTTGACTCCGATCTTGATTATTTATTTTATTTATTTCTTTAATCAGTCCGTTACAAAATTACGATAATACCTTCAATACGATATTCCCTTAATTACAATATTACCTTCAATACGGTAATACCTTGAATACGATAATACATTCAATACGACATCACCTTCATCACTACATCGCCTTCAACACTGCATACCTTCGAGCGCGCGCCGCTGCCGCGTGACGATCTCGTCGGAGAGGCGGCGCTGCGCGTCGCGGCGCTGCAGCGCCAGGTCGCGGCGGCGCAGCTCGTGCGCGCGCGCCGCCCGCTCGCCCTGCAGCGCCAGCTTGTCCGCCTCCAGCTCGTGCACGCGGCACACCAGCGCCAGCACCTCGCGCTCCGGCCCGCTGCTGATGTGCGCCGGCAGCTCCTAGCCAACCACACACCGATCACTATTATAGTAGTTGCTATGTCTATAGCACATATATGGGCAATCTTCGGCTTGCGGGCCGGATACTCGAGAACCATTCCGAAAATTTGCGAAATATACAAGCAAAACAAAAACACTGATTCTTTGTCTAAAAATGACGTTTTTGGCTGGCGACTAATCTTTTGGTACCACCATTGCGATTCCGGCTCATTAAATGAGGTAATTATCTATTTATTTGTAGTATAACTAAATTGAAAAACTTCGTAGCCGCTGCGCTCGCACCTTTCGCATATGTACCGGTCACTGGTGTTTGCTTTTCCACATTTTTTTTTTCATAGATGAGACGTTTCCTATAAAACCAAAAGTCCGCGAGTTCCTTGACGCTATCAAAGGCCCGCAACCTCATAAAGATTGTGCATGCCTGCACTATGTTATAGGTACTATTATAGCCTATAGTAGTGACCAGGTACACTGCTCTAGCAATCAGACCACACCAGAGCATTTCCCAGTCGCATTTGCTCCTCGGTCGGTTTGTTGTTTAAAGAGATTAATCACGTCTACTTGCAAGACCAAGCCTGTCTTCAGCTAATATCTATAATTCAACTCACCTGCTCGAGCTGAGCGCCCCTCAGACGCACTTGCTCCAGCTGCCGCTCGACCCGCTCCCTCTCTGCGCGGGCCACCTCCTGCTCGCGCTCCACGGCCGCCAGCTCCGACCACGCCTGCTCCACCGCCACCTCGGCCTCCGCGCGCTCGCTCCCACTGCTGGACACGGTGCCGCCGCTGTTATAGTAATCATTAATGCTTTCAACTTTAGTTGTGATTGGAGATGTTAAACAATTAAAGCTGATGATTTTCGTGTTCAATAACAGAATGTCGCCGTTCATTTTACAATTAAATAATTTTATTCCTATTCAAAACGTATACATTAGTAGTTGAATCATATAGGGTAGAAGCCATTGTTAAAATAACCCTTTATTATATTGTAAGTAACTAATACATACGATAAATTCGGTGCCCTCTTAAAATTGTGAAAAAACTGTACTATGGCTGCTACTCATAAAACTGAGCGATGTTCCCCCAGGAATCTATACTCAATTCGAAAAAAAAATTGACTTTCCATACAAAGTTAGCGAACCAGCTGCCAATTAGTATGAGAAGTTCACATTGTTTACAGCGATTTGTTTTTTTCTAATGGAAAGTTGATAAGTTTCATGAGAAGAAATCACAGCTTATTTTTTTCAGGTACTTAAGTATTTTTATTTAATTATGTCTTTTCTTTTGTAACCAACTTAGGTACTTTAAGACTTACTAACCCTGCTATGGAGCTTTAGTTATAAACTTGTTTTAGTTAAAATTCCTAATGGTATGTAAGTAAATGAGTAATAGGCAAGATGAAAGTTACCGATAGCTCTGTTGCGTGCTAAGCCTCGAACTGGGCATGTTTATAGGCTTGTACAGGCGGTTGAAGCGCGCCTCCCAGTGCGAGATGGCCGCGTGCTGCCGCTCCGCGTCCAGCGCCAGCCCCAGCAGGTGGCTGTCCAGCTCCATCAGCCGCCGCCGCAGCCGCATCTGCTGCTTGAACGTCGACACGATTGCTTCACGCAGCGCCTTCAAGTGCGCAGCGCTTTCTGGAGTTTCTTCTTTGTTGTTCTCCTCGTCTATTGAATCTTCTTTTTTTCTAAAAACAGCGAAATTGTGTTACATAAACTCAAAAGCGTCACACACCGCAAACTCTGCATATGGCAAATTGAAAATATTTAATTGAAATAATACCTTGTGCCGTCTTTCATCTTCATTTTCAAACGAGCAATCTCTTCTCGGAGATCGTTTATGACTGAACGATATTGCGATAGGTGCATCGGAGTTTCCACCAACTCTCGTTCGACCTAATTAAGACAGACGGAAGATTAAATAAACTTTTTTTCTGCATTTTTAATGTAAGTACTGCATTGTGCCACATGATAAGAAGAAGAATGTACTTAATATCTCATGTGTCTAATACTATCAGAATTAAATATAAATAGGCAATTCAGCTCTGTGCCGCTTGGCAAACTACAAAACTTATAACTCAGCATACCTTATTAAGTATTTTACTTTAGCTTGATAAAGTCTGGCGAAATCACTGCCAAATAGTTGATAAATACTTCATAGTTTCAGTATTAAACAAGATATACCCAAACACTAGTGAAACGACTAGACTGCCTACGTTTTAGCATAATCCATATGTAACGAATATAAATGTAATAATGATTATCCTATGACGAATATAAGGTGCGTGCGAGCCTTCACCCGGTTAGTGACGGAGGAGGATACGTGCGAGCGTTCTCACCCGGTTAGTGATAGAGGAGAGTGCGTGCGTGTGGGCTCACCCGGTTAGTGATGGAGGAGGCCTTGTGCGCGTAGTGCAACGTGGAGCGCGTGGTGTCGCGGTGCGCGCCGCCGGGCGCCACGTGCGCCACCATGGCGGTGCGGCAGCGCCCGCCCAGCACCTCGCGCAGCAGCCGCGTCAGCTTCGAGTCGCGGTAGTTCACGTATCTGCGCACCAATTACATTAAGGGTAAACTTTATGACCCGTCACGTCCTTCACATATGAATACCACTACAAGTTGCTAAATTGCTGTGTGCACGGCTTAGTGGTATATACAGTTCGACCAAATTACCAATACGTCGTCGTTGCAACAGTAATAGATATACAAGACCCTTGACTTTTGATATTTTTATTTAGTAATCATGCCAAATACCATTACGAACGCACCAAACACAAAATAATTATCTTTATTCAAACCTAATGTCCCATAATGACAGTGGTGGGGCGCGAGCAGCGAACGGGTGATGTGCCCTCTGAGCAAGCTAGGGACAACACACACACACACACACACACACACACATCACACATCACACACTGTCATAAAACAGTGCACCACAAGACGCACCTGGCACCACCAGAGAGGGCCATGATGCAGTTGCCGAGCGCGAGCAGAGAGCGGTTGATGTGCGCGCCTTCGAGGCGGCGCGCGCGCAGGCCGGCGCGCTCCGAGCCCGCCAGATCGATCAGGAACAGCCGCCCGCGCTGTGTGCCCCCCTCTACCTGTCTGCTCACTGTCACACTGCAACCAACATCTTTAAGCTTAATACTCATATAAATCTACGTTTAGTCCACGAAATAGTTTAAGAAACAGTCAGAACGTAAAATTCAAAAGGATAAAAAGTAAATAATGCTAACGTTCTGCAGAAGATATTGTGTTGGTATATACAATTGGTAAACCATGGCATCAATTCAACTGATTATAATTTATAAGTGATGATGATGCCGAAAGATGAGATTCTCCAGCACAATGGGGAACTGGTTATTATCTTTTCTTTATTTCTGAACGGATAGAAAATTTGTATAAAGTAGAAAAAAAGATTTGAAAAAGTATAAAAGATCTACTTAAAAAAATAACCACGAATGAGCTCTTTAGTTCATAATTAATGTGTGACTTGGATGGTTTCAGATAACACACTTGGTAACTAGCCAGGTCATGTTTTAAGTTGTTGAATAAAGGTGATTCTTGGTATCTCTCTTCACTCTTCCCATAAGAAATAAAATATTCGGAGTATGATAGAAAAGAGGACACATTACTCTTTTAGACACATTCTACGTCATTACAATCGATTACAAAAATAACAGAGGGAAATTTGGTGAAAGAGCAAAAGGAAAACCAACTAAATACAACAATAAACATAGTCTCATAGCATTGAAAAAATATCAGTCATAATCAGTCGTACCAGGAGTTAAAGGAGAGAGCGCGGGATAGAAGGAAATGGTGCTTAGGAAGAAGAAGTTCCCACGTATACAACGTTTCATATGTATCAAACCATAGAAAAGGAGAAAGAAGCTCATATATTATAATAATGAATGTTAAAAACAGTTTTATTTTATCACTAGCTTGTGCCCGCGGCTTCGCTCGCGTAGACTAAAAAGCGGTTACACTATCCTATTATAATGTATAAAATATTGAAATAGTAAAGTCTTGTTTATTCATCCGGGATTAATCTCAAAAATAACTGAATCGAGAGGCGAGTATGCATCGAAGGGGGCCATCTAGGGAGTTGGAGAAGACGTCAAAAAGGGAAGGAAAGGGACTGTCCGCGGAGCGGATATTTGAAGAATTTCAGAGCAGAAAGGTTTTGTCGAAGGGTAGCTATTTGAGAAACTAAGGGGGCATCAGAAAGAGAGCCGGGATGTTTTCTGGAGATTTTAGACGTTATGTAGAAGATTTGACATGTTGCCTTTCTGACATATTGACCATTTCCCATTTTGTTGCGACGGTTCAACATTTTGATATTTTGATATTTTGATATTTTGACATTTTGACATTTGATATTTTGACTTTTCGATGTTTTACCATTTTGTTCCGTACGTGTAAATCTTAAATGCCCTACACGTGACCAAGGGTGATAATAAGTGCAACACCAGGCAACCGCCGCCTATACCTTGTGGATAGAAAGGTTAAATTGTGCCACACGATAAGAGAGAGACCATTTTGTTATTTATTAAAACCACTGGTTCAAGTTTCAAGTTTCTAGACCCAAAGGTTTGGCCTGCGCCTTGATATTACCTTTTTCAACCCTCAATTTCACGCCCTCATGGGGCGAACTACAAAATATATTCAACTTAAATTTTATCATTTGTTTTTAATAGTTATGCCAAGTTGTAAGTTGATACACGCAAAAATATGATTTTCTCATACACATTTCCACCCCTATTTTAACCCCTTTAGGGGGTGACTTTTACAAAACCCTTAACTTAATGGATATCTCCGTTATATAAGGAACGCCTATGCAAAATTTCAAGTGTCTATACCGAGGGGATTGGCCTTTGCGTTGATATTACATATTTCAACCCCCTGTGTCACACTCCCTTAGGGGGTGAATTTCGAAGAAACCTTTCTTAATGAATGCCTTCGTTATATGAAGAACCTTTTTTAGACCCATAGGTTGGGCCTGTGCATTGACATTACCCATTTCAATCCTCACTTTCACCCTCTCTCGGGGACAAAATAAAAATACATTTTACACACGTTTTATCAATTGTTTTTAAGAGTACAGTAGAGAGTTTCAAGTTGAAACGCGCATAAAATTAGACTTTTCCCATACAAACTTTCACCCCCAATTTAACCCCTTCAAGGGGTGAATTTTGAAAAACTCTTCCTTAGCGGATGCTTCCGTTTTATAAGGAAACTCTGTGCAAAATTTCAAGTTTCTAGACCCAGGGGTTGGGCCTGTGCGTTGATCTATCTAATTTGGGCGAAATAATTAGAAACGGTTCTACCCCTTAGAGGGTGAATTTTGAAAAATTCTTCCTTAATGCACCCCTAAACCTTATAAGGAACCTAATTGCCAAATTTGGAATCTCTAGACCCAGGGGTTTGGCCTGTGCGTTGATCTATCTACTTTAGAGCCCCGTTTCACCCCCTTAGAGGGTGAATATTGAAAAATCCTTTCTTAGTGCACCCCTAACCTCATAAGGAACCACCTTGCCAAAATTTTGAATCTCTAGACCCAGGGATTTGGCATGTGCGTTGATCTATCTACTTAGGACCCCCGTGTCACCCCTTTAGAGGGTGAATTTTGAAAAATCTTTTCTTAGTGCACCCTTAGACCTTATAAGGAACCTACTTATCAAATTTGGAATCTCTAGAACCCGGGGTTTGGCCTGTGCGTTGATGTATCTACTTTGGACCCCCGTTTCACCCCCTTAGAGGATGAGTTTTGAAAAATCCTTTCTTAGTGCACTCCTGGACGTCATTAGGAACCTACTTGCCAAATTTGGAATCTCTAGACCCAGGGGTTTGTCCTGTGCGTTGATGTATCTACTTTGGATCCCTGTTTAACCCCCTTAGAGGGTGAGTTTTGATAAATCCTTTCTTAGTGCAGCTCTAGACCTTACAAGGAACTTACTTGCCAAATTTGGAATCTCTAGATCCAGGGGTTTGGCCTGTGCGTTGATTTATCTACTTTGGACCCCCGTTTCACCCCCTTAGAGGGTGAATTTTGAAAAACTCTGTGCAAAATTTCAAGTTCCTAGACCCAGTGGTTTGGGATGTGCCTTGATATATCAGTCTGTTAGTCAGTTTCCTCTTTTATATTATAGATGAGGCCTCGCGAGCAGTTTACAAGTAATCTGTGTACCTCTGTGTGCATGTGTCGCAGTAAGACGGTTGAAGCCGTGATATAGTTATATCCCTAGTGATATAACTATATTCCGTAACATAGTTGTAAGTATGCTGTTTATAACTATATTACTAGGGATATAACTATGAGATTATGACACGGTAAATTAATAGTAATATAATTATATAGATAAATCTAGTGCATAATTGTCGAGGGTGCAGATTCTGGACCTTGTCTTAACAAAAGTTAACCCTCTAATGCACGAATTATGAAGAATGCAAGAAAAAAAATATTAAATACGAGAAAACCCATTAATATGAAACACAAAATCCAAAATTATAAATAAATAAAATATAGCACTTATATTGAAGAAAAAATATTATAACGCCATATATGGCGTCGTATGCACTCAACATGAAATATTTGCTGCCATATATGGCTTTGTATGCACTGTGGCTACTTTAGACAAAATATTTTGTCGGAACATTACTCAACAATAACCATATATTACAGTATTTTTAAAGTTTTACCATACCTTATGATATAATCTATCAATCTGTTTGAAAAAGAGCGTGAAAGTTTTTAAAATAATTGGGTTTTTCGTTGTAGCACGAAAATATTACACACTCACAATAACACTTCACATATTGTTTATGATCCGTGAGTATAGTTATTTTGATATAGTTGGAAAATAATCAATAGTATCCTTAAGTATCTTGGTACGGAGGAAATTCTTGGTGCCTTACTAACCGTTTTCTATGTATTTTGGAAGAGTCAGGTAGTTTCTTACAGCTAGTGTACATATTTGAAGACATAATCAGAAGCAAAATCATAATTATCACATTATCCATCGCTAGGTACCATTCTAATCACTTATTATCGCCGTAGAAATGACAAATATTGATGTTTAAAAGCAAAAACTAATTTCTTAAAATCTGATATTCCTACATTTATTTCAGACAAAAAAGTCTGGGCGCATTAGAAACCATATATGGCTTCACAATAAAATGAGCTAATTATCTATTTAAACCAACATATTTGAAATATCATTATTCAGCATTATGTAAAGGAGTATCAAATCAATGTTGATTATATTTTAGTTTGAGATTTACTCCCCTTTTGCTATTTTTTTAAACGATCGTAAGACACAGTAACACCACTAATTGCAAGCGCACCTCTGTGTGACACTTGAATGCTGGATAATTTCACTTCCGATGTAAATTAAGATATAATAAAATACAAACCGTCTCTCGTTATGTGTGAGTAGTGTGTATAACTTAAAATTAAGATATAATTTCTTAAATTGTCTGCATACAAAAAAATTCAAGGCCATATATGGCTTCGTATGCAGTAGAGGGTTAAGGATTGAAGGAAGATAAAAATATTTTACTACTTGATAAGGTATTTCTTTATTATGAACAAGATTTTTATAATTTTCTTACTTTTTATACACTGTTTTTAATTATTTTAATTACTACTTATCACATTGTTTATTTTGGTTATGAAGATTTCGTAATAAAAAAGTTATTAGATTGGAGCGTTTTATTAAAAATGAGTAATACTTGTACAATCTGAAGAAAATATACTCATATAACTAGATTTCCTAGTATTTCACATCACATTTATAGGGTGTTCTCGTATGTTTAATTAAAAGCCCTATACCCTAGTTTTAAATTGATTTTATATTTAAAAATATATCGCAAATCTACTGAATCAGTTATTGATGTTCACTACACCTTTAACATATAACTAGGTTAGTTTAGTAAGATAGTTATATTATTATTTAGTTATATTAGATCTTGTTCGTATCATAGTCATATTCCAAGTAAGATAGTTATGAACCACTTTCATTTAAGTATATAGCTATATCCCTATGGAGATAACTATATCACGGCATTGACTATCCTACTTCGACACATGTACAAATGTGAGAAAAAAGGTACATATTGACAAGCCCAACGATTAGGCATATCACGGTTTTATTTATTTATTCAGGAACGTTCCACGATTTACAGTAAAGTGAAGGTTAAAAGTTGATCGTCACTGAATTTAATGGTGGGTCATTTATCATTATCAAACACGATCGTATGAGCTTTTTGTGAAAAATATTTGGTACGTACTTAATATTACCTCAATTATGATTTACGATCAAAATCTATGTCTGATTCATAAAAAAGCTTTTTGTAAAAATATCTGTGAATCAAATAATTGTATGGGAAACGCTGTTATGGTACTCGTACCACGAAGGTTTCTCCCCATATCCACCCCACCCCCTTGTAGCGCCGTATACCATATACATACAACTAGGAAAAAACAAAAAACTATTTAATTTATAATGCTCATACCTATTACCGGAGACTCGATTGTCACAATATTTTTAAATTTCGGCATTGTCACAGAGTACATATAGTTAAGATATTGTGGGCTCTCTTCTCACACAAGAGCTTCGTGCCATCCAACAAGTAAAATATTACCTCAGCAATGCGTGGCCTCTGGAAGAGTGTTGATTAGCGTGCGTTGGTTCAGCAGTGCGGGCCCTGTCTCCGCGCGCCAGGAGTTCGGTCACGTGGGCCGCGCTGGTAGCCTTGATCTCACTCAGACCGGCCACCACGGGGGCTCCACTGCCGCCCTCGTCTCGCAGCTCCAGTGACCCCACGCTGGGGTTCAGCAAGTCACGGATGTTCTCATTGTAGATCTCGATGTATGACATCTTCACCTGAATTATGATTAAATCAAATCCTGTGTTAGTAAGACAAAAACGAAATATTTTAATCTTTGATGTTAAATGAAATAAATTCGTTTAGTGAATAATCGCTTCAGCTTAAAATAATAAATATGTTAGTATTTTTAACGTTTGCTTAACAAAACGTTATCTCTTTCAGCTTTTGGTCAATTAAGTGAGAGGTACATAAGGCGTTGACGTTGAGTGCGGGAAAAATTATAATTAATAAATAATTTTATAGAATGAGTAGGTATCAATTCCGCCCTACCTAGAGTTGGCGAGGAATAGAGAGTAAGAGGGTCGCTCCACCGACAAGAGCCTAGATCTTCAAATAAACAAAGAGGGACACATATATAACCTAAAGTTAATGCTTCAAAGTCAAAAATCTACTTTTGATCGGACTTTAATTATTATAATTTTTTTAGAGTGATATGCATCGAGGCATTTACTATTTAGCTACAATCTGCAGAAGTTGTTGATATTTTTCTATTTTAATAGAATCTAGATATGTGGTAACAATTTGTGTTTTCACCTGTACCTCTCGTTGATGTCTTTTCTATGGAGCTACAATCTGCAAGTTTGTAGTAGTCGTGGATGAAACATGGTAGCTAGATAGATGAAGCACTCGGCCAACTCATAGATTACTTTTTATCCCCGAAAACTCGAGGGTTCCCGGAGGAATAGCTAAAAACTGAAAATTATACTTCGCCACAAGGTGTATATAATTTACAATTTCCTATAAATTTATATTCTACAATAATTTAATAACATTACATAATAGAAATATAGATAAATAAGATACTTTAATTATTATATTGTATGTATAGAGCAATTTTTTTTATAGGTTTATTCTACTTTATCTTTAACGACTCTGTTTTCATTAATTAACAATACGTACGTAAGGGGACGATGATAAAATATTTGCTTTATTATGTAGGTATAAGGCCGTTACTTTAATGATGTTTACTTTGTTATTTCTGGAAATATAAACAATTTGCCCGTAAATGGTTATTGATTGCTTACACTTCAGTTGCGCCGTGAAATCGCTGATCTGACTTTTCTTTTAAAAATTCTTTCTGGCTCACTGGATTGTCCTGAACTACTTTCTCTGGTATCCATAAATACTCCGTCTAGGACACTTAGGAACCATAGTCCTCTGTACGTACCTCGTTCTTCAACCAATTATCGTACTAATTCTTTTCTTTTAAGAGCATGTGGCAGTTTCAACAAACTGTTTAAGGAGATGGATATCGATCCATTCTGTACAAGTGTAGCGGCGGCGAGGAAGGCTTTGGCTCAGAGGTTCTTCAACCCATTAAATTAATTTGTGGCGAAAGTTGTATTATTATATTATTATTATTATTATACTGTAGATAATTAATACTTTGTATGTACATCCTGTCGGCTTATTTTTTCTAAAGCATTTCTTCCTCTTGCGTAGTTTATTAATACTCGTTTCTATATTTAATGTCTATCTATTTTGTACTGCTATTTTATATATCCAATTTCTATTTGTGAAGACCTATAATTGGCTCTATGTTTCTATAAAATTTATGTATTATATTTATAAGCTGTTGGTTTTCCTAATAAAATAAAATAAATAAATAAAATAAAAATTGCTATTTGCTTACGGTGCGTTGGGTATATCACAACTTTTAAAGAAAAATGCCCTAAACGAATAGCATTACCACAATACAAACTATAATATATGTGTATACTATAACAGGCCGAGACATTCTGATAAACGTTTAAAAATTTTAAGAACCATTTAACGTTTGATTACGCAGGTTACCTAATTACAGACACGGTTATATGCTGGATGGGGTTCAGTGCTAGTGGTAATTAAGGCGTAGAGCTTCCGGTTGCTATCACTAGATGCCACCAGATGGCAGAAACGGCTTGACGTGTCAGTCGCCTTATAGACGTAGCGTAGACAGTCAGTTTGAAAACTTCTAAACTAGGGCTGACCACTAGCTCCACAATCTCCACTAATCCGAAATTGGCCCCTACGTATGGAGTATGGCCTAAAGCAAGAGCTGGGAAACATGCGATAAGAAAACTATCAGTCTCAAAGTATTCGTTTAAGTAACCCTAGTCTTTCTAAAATACCTGAAAAAAAAAATTTACAGTGACTTCTACTCATGAAACTTAACAAATTTCCCCAGGAACCTATACACAATTCGCAAAAAAAAATGTTGGAGTTCCCATATAAAATTGGCGGTTCAGTTGAGTATAGGTTCCTTGATGTAAGTTGTTCAGTTTCATGAGTAGAAACCGTGGATTTTTTTAGGTATTTCATAAGGATCCTATGTGTACAGAGGGTGAGTCATAAGTTCTTGCGGTTTTCACCACATAATATAAAGAAAGTCTATCATATTAAAACATTCAGTTTAATATTCAAAATATAAACCATTGTGTTCAATAGTCAATACCCAACGCGCAGCCAGTCCTCTTAACCCTTTTTGATACCAGTTGCAGTGTTTTGTTGTAGACGCCAAAAAATCTCGGATGCCGTTTTCAACATCTTGCAGATTGTTGAATTGCCGTTTTCGTAAGAAATGAGCTAATGCTCAAAAAATGAAAAAATCATACGGCGCGAGATCAGGGCTGTATGCCAGGTGAGGAGGAGCGTTATCCATCTGCAACAGCGCTCGTGTTCGATTAACCAAAGCTGGATATTTTTCACTCAGGGCTGCATACACACGTTTCAACTAGGCTGCGAAAAGCTTTGCCGTAATTCCATGGCCATCTGAAATCAACTACCAATAGACTGGTCCCTCAAAATTCTACCATAATTACAGCTTTAAAGCGATCTCGTTTGACGACCGCTTCTGGCACCTGACCGCGCGATAACCACTGTTTTGTTCATTTTTGGATTTCTAAAATACACCCACTTTTCATCACATGCAACGAATCTTTTGAAAAAATGACCGTCAAGTAGATTCTCCAGCAAACGTTTGCACACATCAATCCGGCGTTGAGCCTGTTCAGGGGTTAACTCGTGCGGAACAACTCGGCAGCTTTATAACTCTTCCCAAGCTTGTGTAAGTGGCGAACTACACTAGATTGAGATATGTTAAGTTCCGCAGATATGTCAAGAGTACTTTTGATAGGTCCCACTTCTACAGCTTGATAAAAGATTCGATATCCGTCGATATAGGCCTTCCAGCACGGGGTTTATCTTGAAGGCTCAAATCTCCCGATCGAAAACACTGGAACCAAAATTGTGCTGTCCGTTCTGTAACAGAGTTTTCATCCTCCACACTACAAATTTCATTAGCAGCAGTTACAGCTGAGACACCTTTTTTCAAGAAAAAACGAAGAAGTTCTCGAATAACTATGTAATTTCTCCTGCATTTTATTTATTTCGCAGATTTTTATTACGAACGCAAAAGAAATGTGTGCTGTGTAACTCAATAGTACAAGAAATAACCTGAACATCGGGGCTCTCTGTTTGTGGTTTCCGTAGTTCTTTAACACGTTTGAACTTGTTTAAGTAACTAATGCATAACCGCAAGAACTTGTGACTCACCCTCTGTAGAGTTCATAAATAATTTTCAACTAAGTAATAACCTAAATAACTTTACTAAAATAAATCCGACCAAATAAGTTATCCAATGACACTTTGGAGATAAAGACGAATCTAATGACATCTCACATTCCAAAATCCATCAAGTTGTTTTGACTATATGAGATATAATTGAAAAAGAGTTAGACACATGTGTTGTATGAACCTACGCCCAAAAACATAATTCTGGGGCAGTTGGGAAAAAATCGTTTTGACATTCAAAGTGTATATTTTCCATGAATGAATGAGTCACATTTCGTAGGACCTTAGTATAACATATCTGGAGCAATAGCTGAGTCCTCGCCACGGTCTTCGAGACCTGAATTGTTTCACGGCCCACAAAAGAACTTCAATGTCACCATGACGGCCACTAAGTTACTACAGGCTGGTTGCACAAACACTGTTTGAACTTTAAAATGTGTGTACTGACAATGTGTCTACGAAATTAGTTTTATTAGCATTTCCAAAACTTTTGACCGACAAAGTGTGTACGAAATAGACATGAGCGCCGCGCCGGCGCGGCGCTGTCGCGCCGACATGTTGCAGCAAGTAATTTTGGTTAATTTAAATGTAATTTTTTCAACATCCGGTACGGTACCGCACCTCATATCATTTAGAGCAGATTGCAGATGCAAACAGAGAAAGAAATCGATTCATGTGTGGAGATACAAAACACAACTCGTGTGGCTTTTCTCAGACCGCATCAACGAGTATGTAAATTCTAATTGCCCTTATTTTACACAAAAATGTTAGAGATACCTGGCATCACCTAATTTCAAAGATTAAGTTAACTTTAATCCAAATCGATCCGACATCGTGCATCGATACTATAACGAATGAGGGTACTGGAGAACCAAACCCCCCCCCCCCCCCGATTCCCCCTATCCCCCATCCATTTCAAAGGTCGGCAAGGCAAATACTCCAAGATACGTAGGAGAACTAAAGTTACCGACATAGCTAACAGAATCGTTTAACTTAAGTGGCATTGGGCGGGGTACATAGCTCGTAGAACAGATGGCAATAAAGTTCTCGAGTGGCGACCACGCACCGGAAGACACAGTGTGGGCAGGCCTCCAACTCGGTGGACCGACGACCTGGTAAAGGTTGCGGGAAGCCGCTGGATGCGAGCGAGCAGTACAGGACCGGTCGGTGTGGAAATCATTGGGGGAGGCCTTTGTCCAGCTGTGGACGTCTTTCGGCTGATAATGATGATGAAGGTTTATCAAAGTTCTCGAATGGTGACCACACACCGGAAGACACAGCATAGGCTTGGCAACCATGAGTGAAGTATGGCCTAAACATTCCCTTCGCGACAACTTGTAAAGGTTGCGGGCCACAGGATACGAACAGCGCAAGACTGATAGGCGTGAATATCTAGGGTAGTTCTGTATCAAATGAAGAATTCTTTTGCTAAAGATGAAATATTATTTTTATATACCTTTTCAATTTGCAATTAAAATTTTTATTTATTTATATACGTAGAAAAATGTTTCTGTCTTATTATCAATCCCAAAAATAAAAAATTACGTCGCGCCGCGGCGCGGCGCTGCCACGCCGACCAATTTGGACCGGTGCGCCGCCGCCGGCAAATATAAGGTCGGCGCTAGAGATGGGTTTTTGCCCGGGCATTTTGAATAAATGCCCAATAAACGTCCATTTACGCCATACATTTTGGGCATTTATTGGGCGTAAATGGACGTTTATTGGGCATTTACTCAAAACTGCCCGGGCAAAAACCCATCTCTAGTCGGCGCCCATGTCTGGTACGAAATCAAATTCATCAGTAGAGAGGTCCACCCTTTTGGCACACCCTGTTGAAGCGACAGGCGATGTGACGCGACGCCGCTGTCGTCGTCGGACAAATGAAGGTGAATGATACTTGTAACATTGCATCGGTCGGTTTAATTATTAGCCGATAACTTCCGCGTTTCATGTTCAATGACCCAGGGTACACAAGTGCCTAGAACAAAATAGGGGTGTGATAGAATAGCGGGTGTATTTTTGCGATGTCGAATGATTGTAATGTACCTGTTTACATAAATTTTGAACAACAGGATACCAGTTACCCTCGCATTAGGTTGGCAGCCCTACGAATATGTACTAGAAACCAATGCCCGATAAAAAAAATTGTTTTTATGCACATCCAGTACGTATGTTGTAGGTGGGTCATTCTTCTTTTTTGCGAAAATGGGCAAGACTTATAAATCAATATTTAACATTTACATAACGTATTACTGATGATTTGTAATATTTCCTATATGTAGTGTGAGGTAGCCTTTTTCAGATGGACTACCGTACCATGTAAAATTTAATTTATTAGCAAAACTTTTTGATCAAAATGTACACCTCCGTCACGGTCCTCAAAAATAGTATTAATGACACCTCCGTCACGTCACTCTTTGTAACTTTTTTCGCAAGTTAAATAATGAAGTGAAGTACCTACGAGATGATAATACAATTCATTTGTCATTTTAAGGTAGATAATGAATATTTTTGTAGTACTTATATTTTTGCTATACAATTTTAAGTTCATACATTACTAGAGAAAATTCATTGTGATAGAAAAGAAGAACGACTCAGGTATGTTTAATTAAAACAATTGAATCGCAGGCTGATCTCTAACACACGTCAAAATAAATGTAGCACTCATTAATAGCTCTACTACTCGTAATGAACAAAATACCTAGAACTTTGCTAAAATCTCAAAAAAAGATATCTTATAAGTGGTTCATATTATCAATAGCAGCACCAGGCTCCTAGTATCGTATTTTGTATCTAAAACGTAGATCTATGCAGGAAAATATTGAATCACAACTTCTTAGTTTATTTGATTGTAATTGCCTTTATTTATTGTCATTTAATTCCTTGAAAAATTGTTTTTCTTTTTTTGTGGTTTGTAGATATCAGTACCTGCGGATGTAACGAACTTCACTGTTTGACCAAATGCCACGTAGCACATACCCCCACTGCAGCTGCGGTAAACACCAGAGTTAGAAATGGCGCAGTTCTGCTTATCAGATGAATTAACCACCCGCCAGCCAAACTTGACTACGTGCTATATCACACCGCCCACGGTAACTAGATAAAGCGTTTGTCTAACAACAATTCCATTACTTTATTAACGGTACCGACTGTAAAATACTTAGGTATTTCTCGCATTACGACGACTTATCATCATATCAACCGAAAGACGTCCACTTCACCGACTTATATTTGACCTATTTTCCAATAAACCTGAATATGGAAAGATCCAAAAGAAAGAAAATACATTTATTCACTCCAAAGATTTACTTGAAGTATTCGTACATTGAGTTACAACAACGCCAAAATACTTACACGTCAAATACTAAAACGTTCGTTTACTTGACTCATAAAAACTACAGTGAATTTTAATGTGCATTATTAGCTCGATGGAAATTTAATTTTATGATATCATCACAATACGGTGTGAAGATCGCGTGCTCAAGTGAAAAGGTTAATAGAATGACTTGTCTGGATAGCTCTGAATATTTTACCGCTTTCCATAGACTTCAGTGACGTCAGCTGATTTTCCTCAAGGTGACTCCACTCGCTATTGTTTAGTTATGTGCACTCCGAGCTCCAACACCGCGTAATTCAGCAGAAGCACCGAGCAAACTATTTGTTCATGAATGAAATAGTATAATGAACATGAGAGGCATTAAATTCAACAATTCTCATATTAGTTAAGTTACGTCTGCGTGAGGAAAATCAAGCAATGAATTTATGTTATATAGAAAAATAGAGGTTTACAATTACAATAGTAACTTATGTAAGCTCTAGATGCCCACGAGGATACCTTGTGCCCGACAAGGAGAAGGTTATATACCTAAATAAAGATAAAAGGTGTTCTTTCATCAAATTAAAATACTTAGATATCTTAGAAAAAAGGGGCCAAGTGCGAGTCGGACTCGCCCATGAAGGGTTCCGTAGCAGCAAGTAACATAATATAAAAGTTCTTGTAGTTCGTTGTGTTTATGTTTTTTTTTTATTAGGGTTCCGTAGCCAAATGGCAAAAAACGGAACCTTTATGGATTCGTCATGTCTGTCTGTCTGTCCGCCCATATATCACAGCCACTCTTTTCTAAAACTATAAGAACTATACTGTTGAAACTTGGTAATTAGATGTATTATGTGAACCGCATTAAGATTTTCACACAAAAATAGAAAAAAAAACAATAAATTTTGGGGGTTCCCCATACTTAGAACTGAAACTCAAATTTTTTTTTCATCAAACCCATATGTATATGGATAGGTCTTCAAAAATGATATTGAGGTTTCTAATATCATTTTTTTCTAAACGAAATAGTTTGCGCGAGAGACACTTCTAAAGTGGTAAAATGTGTGTCCCCCCCCCTGTAACTTCTAAAATGAGAGAATGATAAAACTAAAAAAACATATGATGTACATTACCATGCAAACTTCCACCGAAAATTGGTTTGAACGAGATCTAGTAAGTAGTTTTTTTTAATACGTCATAAATCGTAAACCGCAATTTACCTTTCATTCAATCAATTCAAATATAAAAATAAAATAAAAACATTTAATTTCATAAATACAACGAACTACAAGAACTTTTATATTATGTTACTTGCTGCTACGGAACCCTTCATGGGAGTCCGACTCGCACTTGGCCGCTTTTATTTTTATATTTGAGTTGATTGAATGAAAGGTAAATTGCGGTTGGGTTACGTATGGGTTTGTGAAAAAAAAAATCTGTTATAAGTATGCGGAACCCCCCTTTTTATTGATTTTTTCTATTTTTGTGTGAAAATCTTAATGCGGTTCACATAATACATCTAATTACCAAGTTTCAACAGTATAGTTCTTATAGTTTTAGAAAAGAGTGGCTGTGATATATGGGCGGACAGACAGACAGACATGACGAATCCATAAAGGTTCCGCTTTTTGCCATTTGGCTACGGAACCCTAAAAAACTGTGATTCAGAGTAGAATATAGCATGTTTAATAATGGTATGTGCGCTAATGCTTGCATTTTTCAAAATTCATTCAATTAAATTTGAAATAGGTGGATCATTGTGTACAACACCCACAACCTTTTCGTTTATTTCTTTTGCCACAACATTTAATGTATTGAATTGCTTAATATTATATTCTAATATCAAAAGTCAATTAAATACCCACGCTTGTGTCCTAGCGATCAAGGTAACTGTATGCTTTTGTTAGACACTATTATAGTAGTAGTACCTACTACATTCTCGACGAGGATAAAATGCTATTAATTAAATGTTGCAACATCTAAAACAAATGTAACCTATGTACTGGTATCAAAATTCATGAATATAATGTACATTTAATTTTATTTAAGAAATTCTGAGTTACCAAAGGAAACATCTTACCTATATCAGAAAATCAAACCTTAACAGCGAGTAATCAAGAAACTCAAGGTCTAAGCTATAATTAACTTGGGGTAGATAGAAAGCTAACAAAAGTCAATGAAACATGATGATATCTACGCGAGGGCGAACGATTTTTTTTTTGTTATTGTCGAGTAGATGACCCACGAAAAAGAAATGTATCAAGCTGGTGCCCGCGACATGGTCCACGTGAACTTTGGATACCCCTATCACTTTATAAGTGTTTTTGCTTGCTTACCCTTTTAAAAGAATAAAAAACAAAGAAACAAAATGTGAGCTGTTTTATAGTATGTAAGTATAATCAAGGTTTTCAGGTTCCTGAACAAGAGCTATTGAACTCGTAGTTTTCCAACATTCCTGTGGAAATCCTTCAAATATCGGGTATGAATCAAATTGCAATGTTTGCTCGTAATATCACCATGTGATATATATCACTAAAATCAGCAAATTAACTTTAATTAAGGAATTAATTGTAATTTCGTTTTTACCGGTTTTTATTTTACCATTCCTTCAGAAATCATTGTCGTTTGTGAGATAAATAGTGATAATACTCTGAGTTTTTGCGGTAATCGTACAATATTTAACTCAGACAGGCGAAAGATATACGACGTTATAGTTACGTACATATTACTAATATTAACCCCGCAGTTATTATTTTAAAAAGCCATTTATAGTCAGGGCCCCGTTATACTATATAGATTAGATTGCGATTCCTAGTAGTTAATATCCAAATGCTAGCGCACCGATATGGTAGGCAAAGGCAACAGTGAGGTCGATCAGTAGGCATATGGCATGAGCCGACCAGGACCGAATTAAGTTCATAAAGATTTACAATAACGAACACTAAATAAAATTAATAACTTTGAATATGTTTATAGGTTATGTTTTTGGAGATCATCATTAACATCATCAGCCCTTTTCCCTGTTGTTACACTTGTCACACACACGAAAATCATCGCGTCACCTAGATGCGGGAGCGTCGCACGCAATTTTTGCTTACTACATCGGCACTAATTCAGTTCTGAATGAAGTAGATAAGCACTTAAGCCGTCTCTGGTAGCAGTGGCGGTGGTAATCACGCGACCTGACAGTCACCCATCAGCGGCGACCTTGCACTTAGCCGTGATAGACAGCATGTCTGGGTAGAATCTGATTATTCGTGTGCGCCTGTAGGTGTCATTACGTTGAACGAGGTATTTAAGGGTATTGACTTTGTTGGTAGAACTTTCTAGGTCTATACCACATATTAATTTTTCGTGACTTGCGTAGTAACTAGCTTTGTATATAACTACATATTAATATATTTATTACTGTATCTTTTACTCAATTCACTACCTTAATAACAATAGAGGTATATTGAATTTACTTAGCCAGTTAGCAAAAATATTTAGTAAGTAAAAAATGAACGGCCCAAATTGATTGAAAATTACTACAACAACACAATATATTTTAAAAGTCATTAGATATTATTGATTTTATTTTTGATTGCCAAGTTCGTGATAAACAACAATTTGGTGGTTGATCGACCCCGATAAGACCGGACACTAACGCGTTGTTGATTGAACCGACTACTTTTGGGAGGTAACGATTATAAATATTCGATACCTTACAATTATGTTGTTTGTTAGGTATTAGAGACGGCCCTTTTTCATGTGCAATTGCTAATGTATTTTTGTAGCAAACCAAATAAATCCGCGATAAATAGTTCCAGGATATATGTACACAGAGCACTGAAAACTGCTCTAAGGATTACCTCAGAGAGAAGATACTAACCAGTAAACCTGTAAAAAAATACTTTCTCACTCTCCAGCACGAAAGGTTTGGTCCCTAAAAACTCGATGCGAGCGTGAGAAAAAGTGATTTGAATTTCGAACACCACCATTTGCGCGGCGCTGAAAAAATATGGGCAGTGGTTCTTTCAGAAACTCATTTTGGCCTAGCGATTTAACTCATAAGCACCAAATGTTGTATAATGAAATCAAAGTTTATAAATTGTGTTATTGCATTTTTAAAGACGTAATATTTAAAATAAATATGTACCTAGTACACATTAATATCGCTTACTTAAAAATATCATGTTTGGTGTTCATCTTAGGTTTTCGTAAAAATGACAAGCATCGCAGTTTCCGAACGCAACCTCTAAATTAAAAACATTATAATAAAAAAAGAGAATTTAATCAACTACGTTTTTACTTTTCTTGCTGGTCGAGGTGAAAAGTTGTATGTTTCACACAAGAGAAAACTCTCGAGAGCAACTCGCTACGCTCGTGATTCAATTCTAGACTACTTCGCTAGTTCGTGATTTAAAGTCAGCCCTCGTAGCAAAAAATAACTTTGCACACTTGTTAAAAAACGCTTTTTCCTGCGAGCGTGAGGAAAAGTGATTCGAATTTAGAACACCACCTTTTCGCGGCGCTGAAAAAATATGGGCGACGGTTCGTTCAGAAACTCATTTTGGTCTAGGGATTTAACTCATAGGCACAAAATGTTGTATGTTATTTAATGAAATTAAAGTTTATAAATTGTGCTATTGCATTTTTAAAGATGTAATATTTAAAATAAATATGTACTAATAAACATTGATATGATATCGCTTACTTAAAAATATCATGTTTGGTTTTCATCTTAGGTTTTCATAAAAATGTCAAGCAGTGCAGTTTCCGAACGCAACCTCTAAATTAAAAACATTATAACAAAAGAAATTAATATTTATGAAACTTTAATGGACTTCATTAAAGTCTTAACATGGTTTTAACAATATGATTATACTGTTGTTACGTGCTGTACCTATGTACAATAAATTATTTTCTAACATAGTTAATGGCATGCCCTAACCTTTGTAAAGTATCGAATCACTTCGCGTTTCTAACTTGCTGCCTGCTGCATCAATGTCAGGGTCACTAGCTGCAGTGAGTTCGTGGCTTTTTGCAATAGGAATGTTAACTGCTAGTTATCTCAGATACTTTTTATCAAATAACAAAAACGACAATTTGTCCTAAAAATGTTTGAAATAGCGAACTATGACGTCATAACTTTGTATTATAAGTATAGTCATTTCCATACTCATAACGATATTATGAAATTCCAAGCCAGTAAATTTTGCTGCTGTTTCAATAAAAGAGCTATTTAGTGAAAAATATCCCATGATTAATTGTTATTGCATCCAACTACTTACTCGTACCCTATCCAGTGTCGTGTTTAAGAGTGCGCCTAAAGCTTTTTCATAGCGCTTGGCACGAATATTTTATGTGAATAAACCGTAACTTATTAAACTCGGTCAAATATTTATTTGTATAAACCTGTTTTTTATATTTATTTATGTGTTATCTATTTACAACATAATGAAAAAGATAAAAATAATAGAAAAATTAATAAAATAATTTCGGGCCACTCTGCATTTTACTGTAGTTTTAACATATTACGTTTTTGGTGGATGTTATCCTTTAGAAATATGATGTGTTCATTACGTACTTTAATTATATTTAATTTGGATTTATTGTCTTTATAGTTATTCATCGAACTAGAATGTCTGAATATCAATCGTTTAGTTATTCCCTAATAAATCATATTCAATCCACTAAGCAAACTTTACAAACGACTTTTATTTCAGATTTTTTATGTATTTATAATCATATTCGATAGTCTGATTGCCTTGCGACTTAAATAAAATCAATTCTGTGAACTTCCAATAATCACGAATATATCTGAGGTGTTTGTAATATAAATATTAAATTCAAAGCAAAACATAAACTTGTATTTCTACATCACAATTACTTATATACCGCAGGCTTTACGTGCTGGGTCACCTCGAACTAAATTGCATTTCGTTTACTTTTTCTCACGAAGTTTCTGTTCAAACTTAAAATAAAAATTTCAAAGGCTGCAACTTCATTGCTGGTCGCACCTTAATTGTTAGATGGTTTCATTTGGGAGTAGTTAAGGCGCATAACATTAACAAAATACACGTGCGCTTATGTAAATTTAATGGTAAGTAGGACCTTGACCAACCGGAAGTGGCTCATTTCTTTTTATACCTATCCATAAAATAGTTATCATGAATTAAACATAATTTAAAGGGAGATTTATTCGCTTAAAAGCGACCGATGGTAAATGCTACTCATAAAACTGAGCAAAAGAGAACACCCAAACTCCATAGAAAATTACCCAAGGCCCGGCGCAGAAGAGAAGTATCTCAGTTATTTGTATATTTTAACAATAAGTACAATAATTTTTGATAGGTGTGTTTGCCGTAAGAAGTGGCAAAGATAAAAAAAATGCTTTTAGAATATTTTCTGGCATAAGTACATTGAAAATTACATTTCGTTGAACATATCGACTCCAAAATGTTTCAAAATGGTAGTAAATCACATTTTTATAAGAATTATACTGATCTTATATATATTTTAGTGAAAATGTACAGGTGTTAAAAAAGTGCGTTTGAGATTTTGGAAAAAAGTGTGTTTTGCAAAACCAGCTTTCTGTTTTTAGCGCACACGATTCACGAGTAAAAAATATTATTATAGCATTAATCATTTAAATTTTTTTGTAAAAAAATTTTTTTTTTCTTTTTTTCTTCATCTTCAACAGCCTTTATTAGTCCACTGTTGGACATAGGCGTCCCCAAGGAACGCCACTTACATATACCTATCTTCGGCCACGCGCATTCAGCTGTTGCCAGCAACCTTGCGCAAATCATCGCTCCACCTAGCCGGGGGGGCTGTTTTTTTTTTCATATTTTTTTCCAAAAAATTAAACGAAGTATATTGCGATATTTTGTATGTTTAACGATAGTTTATAAAATTTTTTTTATAAGTTATTAAAGTTCAAAATATGACATCTTTAAAACTATGCCTGAAAATAATAAGATAGCATTTTTTACGTCCAGCAATTTCTTTTACTAATAAAATACACAAAACTCTGAGATATCTTTTTTTGCGCCGGGCCTCGGGCTTTTTTGGGTGTTCACCTTTTGCCAAGGGCCCTTCACAATCGGAACAAAAAAAGGGAAAGTTGTTTAGTTTAATTATACGAGTACGAATATTTTATTGTAGAATCTAGCTTTTGCTACTTTTTAGCAAATAATTATAGTTTTCAAATTAAATACCTAACCATACCTTATGCATTTTTGTACAGTTATGTCTATATAGTGAAAACGTTTTCATCTTGATTGCTTAATTTGTTTCGTTTAAGGGTTAGCACTGTGTTCATTTAAATTAATGTTTTTTCATCACGCATTCCTCATTAAATAGCTTAAATGGTATAATATTTTATCAAGAGTTTTGTGTAAAGCGGGTCCACTTTTAACTTCAGTTCAATTAGTAGCTAGGTATCAAAAGGATATAATGAAATAAGAAAATAAATAAATAAAAAATAATCTTATTTTAATTATTTAATAATGGTGTCGATTCGGAGTTTACGATTAAACTTATTTAACAGGACCAAACTTAATTTAAGTGTTTTGTCTTTTTCTCTCTGTATCGAAAAGACAAGGATAGGATGCTTAAATTAAGTTTAGTCCTGTCAAATAAGTTTAATCGTGAAAACTGAATCGACACCAATTTAGAGAAAACAAATAAGGTTTCTTAAGTGATACACTATCTTAACACCCTAGTAGGGCGGAAGGCCACGACCTCGGTAGGTATTCCTTGCCTCCAGGGACGGAAGTGTCAACATATAACTAATGATCCCAGTATCTTTTCAGTGGAAATTTACACAATAAGGCTTTTATTTACTTCTCCATTATAGGAAAATTACACATGCCATTGTGTGCCTAAAGAGATCGATAGACGATGAAATTGAACTTGCATTTCGCGTAGTAGGTGATGAATCGTTTAAAATCGTTCGCGCGTTGATGTCTTTTATACTAAAGATAAAGAACCCGATAAGTTAATAAAGCGTAAAGTAATACGTAAAAGTAAATCCTTGAAACATTTAGAACCTAACCTTATTGAATGAGGTACTTATATCAATGTCCGTACCGTATTACTTATTTAAAAATTTAACCGAAATCTATTAATTTCCAGGCGCAAAGAAATTTCGTATTTTTTTATATATCTTAGAATTTATTTTAAAACTATGTATCTTTTTTGTGGTACAGGACGTGATTAAGTAAGCTATGTAAAAATTCGTGTAAAAGTGTGTAATTAACATTTGAGTAGGTAACGCGAATCCAAACGTTGAGTGTAGCTACCAAATTGTAGGAACGTTACGTATACTTAATATTCAGATAAAACAGCTATATCACAAACATATATATATTTTTAAATATAAATTGATATTTATTAAGGTACACGTCCGTAATTTCTATTGCATATTTATTGAACGGAAAACATATAACTTAAGTTGTCACGCTGCACGATAATGGTCGTCATCAGCACATGTAATCCATTATGCACGACGTTCATTTGATGTGTTTGTAGCTGAGCATATTGAACAAGTAAATATAATTTAGAGTCGGTCGATAGTCCGTCCAAATGCCTACATATATAATACTTCGCATGTACCTACCTATGAGTCGGTTGGTTGTATAATAGCGGTTGGGTGTCGTGATAACCGTATGATAGCAGATACGTCATTATTGTTGATTGCCGATGTAGCGGTATTTAATTGCCACCCCGCATGATAAGTTCATGTAGATAGTGGAAATATGTAAGTGTTTCATGAAAATCGCTAATCACGTGTATGAGACATGGTTTAGGTGGTAGCTATAGGCTAAAGTGATCACCATGAGTAAACCTTCACATTCTTTGTTTTAAAAATTTGCGTATACAATACAGCTATATCTATATTATTGAAAGACAATATTTACATCGATTTAAACAATAAGTTTATTAAACCTCAGAGCAAATAATATACTAGTGAAGCGAAACTTGACAGGTGTACCATTAGTTGGTTTTTTAAACAGTTGTTCATAGTTTTTAGTAACTCTACTTTGATTTAATTACTTCTAAAATATATAAGGATAGACTCGTTTATTTACTTCTTATAAATCTCAAGTTTACATACAGTGATTTCTATTTTGATGAAGGGGATGAATAAAATCGAAACTTTGTGCTGAAATACAAAGACCTTCCGAAAAAACTTTGCATAGAAAGCAGCAAACTGATTAAAATAGTTTATAAAAAAACAGCAATCTAAGAATAGAAAAGTTAATGTAAGCAAGTAGGCATCTTATAACCTGTGGTTCATTGCTCTCGCCGATGGCAACCAATGTTCGATACATGAGACCGATCACGGTGTATATCTTGATTTTGCCAGCCGTCTTAGTTTTGTACACGTCATCTACCAGTAATATCTTACCACCTACCTCGTAAGCCTCAGGGTTGTCGCTCTCCGCGATGGCGGTGAAAAGGTTGTTGAGAGCGCGAGACATGAGCCCGGTCATGGTGTGCGTCTTGCCGGCCCCCGTGGCTCCGTACGCGAACACCGCCCCGGCGAACCCGCGCAGGGTGTCTTTCACCAGTGGCTCGCAAACTGCCTCGTAAACTTCATCCTACACGAACGAAATAACTGCGTCAACCAAAAGTTAGTAGGAACTTACTATACATATGAGGTCTAACTACTGCTTAAACTGGCGATTCTGAAAGACTGAAAAACTTTCTCTATCAAGGAAAGAAATAATAGGTAGTCCATTCGCGAAAAAAAAATATTTTTTAAATTTTCCCTGCTAGGCGGCCAAATTCGCGAACTGATTATAGATACCTTGAAGGAAGTTGTTGAAGTCCTAGTTTAAATAATTCTAGCAGATTTTATCCAACTTTTTATATAACGTAGATTCAATTTAGCGATCTGTGTTCCGACAGGTAGAGCGAGATAGCATGCGTAATCATCGGTTTATTTATGAGGCATTTAATTAAAAGGCACTGTTAACGCTTCTAGGGTTACACATATCAATGCGCGGCGGTACTCACTTTCCATCAGTTAGACCGTCTGCATTTTACCACCTCACACAATAAAAAAAGGTTTCGATTATCCACTTCTGGAAATAACTCTCCTTGGTGGTCTCCAGTTTCGATCCTGTGCCGAAACAAAAGCAGAACAAAAACCAAAGAACGGACTGTAAGTCGACTATGGAATCAGTATTTTTGGCTCTTTGTAAATCTTATAAGTTGGCCTTGACAATCTGTTAGCCGGTTTGCTATTGTAATGCAGAATTGTAGACTATTATAAATGCTAGCGGTACCTAAAGACAGCCAAAAACGACTCCAATATCCAGTAATTTGACTCGCTGTAAAATTTATCATGTACTATTCCCGTTATCTATTTTTGTTTTAGTTTTTCATCATCTCCCACTCAATGGACGGATGAGCTAGTGAAGGTCGCGGTAAATCGTTGTATGCGGGTAGCGCAAGAGCGGTCGTCGTGGAAATCCTTGAGGTTAGGCCTTTGTCCAGCAGTGGATCTCTTTTGGTTAATGATAAACATCTTTATACTAAGCTTCTTACTTGCGTGCTCTCCTCGCCGAAGACCCGGTCGTAGATGTAGTGCCTATCATTGGAACGGCGCGCGCGCAACACGTCTCGTCGGCTGTCTGCTTCCTCCTCCAGCACCAGCATCTGTCAGCGATAGTTTTCTAGTTTAGCTGTGTGTAAAAGCTTTGGTGAAAGTTACCCATTTCCACCCGACTGCCCAAGAGAATAATTATTATATGTATGTATGTATGTAAGTATGTAATGTACCTACCTACTATGTCCAATTACATCCTTTTCGGTTAGTGTTACCGAGTTATTGGTGTCGTTAAATTCGTCTTTATTCACATATTGACATTAGGATACATCATTCTTTTTTTTTCAATGTGTAAGTAAATATTTTTAGCTCTTTTAGTGATATGATAGGGGCTTTCCGGCCACTAGGCTTACTAGCTTTTGTACAGCTGTATCCACAAAGATTCTAAAATTTAAAATACCATTTAAAATGTTGACGGAATGGGCTGGAGAGCATTGCACTGAACAGCTCTCCAGTTCCCTCCAGGTCGACAGGTAACCAGTCAGACTTATAGGACACTGCTGAGCATGTGTCTCGGAACCGTGCTAAGTGGAAGTATCTATACAATGCAAACCGCCGCACCACCGGGAGCATCACATCGTCCGGCTATGGTTTTCGTGTCACTTGAGTTTATAAGATATGCGCCCATTTGTAATTATTTTTAGGAGGGTATCAAAGTGAAATTAGTTACAATATAAAGATTACTGCTCCTTCTTTATGGGCTGATCTTTCTTTCAAATCTGGTAGCCAGTCTATTTTGAGACCAGACTTCGCATTTTATGCTTACAGATAGTGCATACAAGTCACAATGTTACATGTAATGTTTAGTAAGTACCTATTAAGTGATATGAACGATGCTGTTTACCTTATCGTTGACCGCGTGCACGATGCGAGGCCCTTCGTCGCCGCGTAGAGGTCTTACGCGCACCGCCACCTGCCGATAACTTAGTGTTAGACTACATGTAATATCCTATTTTAAACATAGTACCGCTTAGTTCTCACTTCAGAGTCTACCTACCTTACTTAACTGATAATTTCTAATAATTCCTATTCTTTCGTTATATTTGACAGCCCTTGACATTTACTCCAGCCCTAGTAGCATGGCGAATGGCAAAGTAACTAATAATATATTATAATAATATCTGGAATAAATAATAATAATATCTGGGACAAATCTCACACGGTCATCTGGCCCCAAACTAGGATTTCCTGTATCTTGGGAACCAGAGATATACATACACATATACTTTTTTAAATACATACATATATAGATATAATACACCCAGACTCAGAGCAAAGAATTCTGCTCATCACAGAAAAGTTTGCCCTGTGATGGGGATCGAACCCACGACTCTCGGATCAGAGGTCAGGATCGCTAACCACTTAGCCACCGAGTAGGATTGGTTCCATTCGCTGAGCTAATGAAGAGACACCCAAACTACTACTATATATACTTTGGCCAAACTGTTTCTCTAAAGGTAAAGGTAATACATTTTTAAACAAAGGGCAAGTAATTAAATTTAATTGAATGCAGTAGGCTATTACTACACGGAATCTATCTAATAGAGCTGTAATAAATCTTGTATTGGTTATACACCCATAAAACGTACGGCGTCTGATAACCGACTGACATCGCACATCAATGAAGATAAAACTTGATTACCTAATAGGACATATTGTTCCTTAGAGGTACTGTGAGAGTGAAGTGGTTTTACCGAATTCATAGCTTAGTGGCAAGTCCACCCGCTTGACGGGTTCGACTCACGGCTCCATCTCGGTTTTGAGGGCGATTTCGATTCCTTGGGGAGGAGGATCTAATTGCAGAAATCGGTTTAGTTGGTGGTAATTTCTTTTATTCGCTCATTTTCTTAACACGCCTGGCTATCTACCACCCTCTTATCTAATTCCTGCCGCCAAATATGGTGTATTCCAACATGAAGATAGTCAGTTCCCCATTGCGTTGGATTGTCTTGGTAACCCGGCCTCCGTCTTGCGGCATCAGCATAACTTATTATACCATCAGGTAACTTAAGGACTTACCAATTGCAGAGTAACAAAGAGAGTGAAGAAGGGCATTATACTTAAATATGTTTTTTTCAAATATTGATCCCTAACACATGTAATAACAATAGATTTTTTTATGGAAAATGGAATTTACTAACTGCGAACGAAGTCGCGGGGTCCCCACTAGTAACTTATTACATTACTATCGAAAGAGCCTGCTAAATAGCGTGTGTGCTAACGCCTGTAATAAATATTTATGACTTCCTAGCTAGCGTCGACTTCGTATTCGTCATTCTGGCAGAGCGATGGTACAGTTACATAATACTTAGGTATTTCTTACATTCATTTCCTCTAGTATTAAAGTACCACTGGTAGTACTCAAAATACCTAATGCTGATTCGGATCTCTTGATACATACATAAAGTATTTATTACAGCCATGTTGTAGCGAAGTGTCGGGTTTGTAATATGTATCACCAAAGAGTTCCTTACTTTATCCCACTTTGAGTGTTTGTGGACCCAGGACATTAGGAGAAACTCTTATGTGCCGAAACAAAAATCTGCGGTACCACACCGCATCGATCGCAGAAATCTGCGAGCTTGCAAATACAATAACACAGATGTACATCTGTACAGGTACTTACCTATACAATTTTCTGCATTGCGAATTCGCATCATCGCATCGCAAGCCTGGAGTGACAGGTTCTATTTTAAAACATATCTGCGGTTTTTTTTTATATAGAAGCTTTGTTTACTGATTACATTCAGTTATTATTATTATTATTATTTAAAAATGAAATTAATATGAAAAAAAAATATTTTGATCAATCTGTAAAAATAGCTGGGTACCAGAATCCATGAAATGAAATATACCTATTTATTTGCTTGAATTTTGGTAAGTATAAGTACAGGATGTTATTAATATTAATTTCCGAAAAATTCTACTTAAATTCAGCGTGCAAATTCTTAAATAACAATGGAGTTTTTACAATCTTAATATGTCAATAAGTAGACAATGATAATAATTAACAAAAATAATACTTAATTAATAATTCACATTCAGTTTTATTCAATATATTTTCTCTAAGATGTCATAAATGATTAATAATACGAGTATAATACTAAAACCGCCGCCCGAGATATTCACTAGGGTTTCTGCTCGAGCTTTCTCGAACTCGAGAAAACTCGAGAAATTTGGCTTCATTCGAGACGAGAAAAAAATGACCGGAGCTCGAGAATTCTCGAGTTCCGAATGTGAATTGCGCCAAGCGCGTCGTGCGTCTTTTTTGTCGCTTAAACGCACAGTTGTGGACTGCCAACCATTTAAGTGATGAAAATGAAAATATTGTCGCGTAGAACGATGGCCAAAAGAAGCGGCACGATTCATCGAAGCACTCTCCGTACTATATGCGATAGAGAATGCAGAGCGAGGCTACATCTCTACGCAGTGCCAAGGGGCCAAGCCGATCTGAAATCGGGTTGCTCTCTATTGAATGCGGTCCAGAGGGAGAAGCTGCTACTGGGGTGCCCCTGCCCAGAGATGAGAACAGTCTTTATTCTACATATATGAGGCCGAACCTGCGCCTTATAAAGTTGCAGGCGATAGGCCGCGGTGAAATACCATCTCGATCTATTGAGCACACACACCACACCAAGCTTCTTCAAGGCTAATTTAGCCTTACCCTCTAGATAACCACGGAACCGGACTTCACTCTAAATGTCGACACCAAGGGTTCCGATAATAGCTGAGGCATTTAGGGGAGTGTCCTCAAAACGAGTTGATACAATAAATGGCATTTTCTTGGCGGTGAACGCGCAAACCTGTGTCTTGGTGGGGTTAAATTGGACCAAATTAAGTCGACCCCATTCCGAAACTTTCTTTAAAGAAGCCTCAATTTCAGACACAAGATTGTTTCGAGTCTCGATGACATTTTCCCGAGATATGTTGGCACGGCCGGTATAGACGACATCACCTGTGCTGTCATCCGCATAATAGTGAGTGCTGCTGATTTGCAGCATATCATTGATATGCAGAAGGAACAGTGTAGGCGAAAGCACACAGCCTTGAGGGACATCAGCATTCACAGACATAGAATCTGAGCATTGTGCCAGACCCGATCGAAGGCCTTCGCTATGTCCAAACTAACCGCCAATGTTTCTCGATCGCCTGTGCCCAACGATGTGTCAGGTAGACAAGAAGATCACCACCGGACCAGCCCCTACGGAAACCGTACTGTCGGTCACTAAGCAGCTGGTGGTCCTCTGGGTACCGAAGGAGCTGGCTGTTGATAATAAACTCCATTATCTTTGAGAATAAGGAGGTTATGGCTATCGGCCTGTAGTTGGACGGATTCGAGCGGTCACCTTTTTTAGGTATCGGGTACACCAAAGCTGTCTTCCATGAGTTCGGGACTACGCCAGAAGAGTAGGAAAACCGAAAAAAGCGTGTTAAAACTGGAGCCAACTCTGGAGCACACACCTTCAACACGATAGGTCCCTCCTATCCATCCTCCTTCCATCGGGCCCACTCGACTATTAGTTTAGTGCTAAGTTTTGATTTTAGTTGTTTTGTTTAGAGTTTATCTATGTATCTGTTTTAGTATGTAAGAAGATTTTAATTTTTATTTCTTTCCTTTCTTAAACAAGAGGTACCAAGTACTACAAAATTATCAGATAAAAAATTTTGATTTTCTAAATTCATTTTAATATATTCCAATGGTTTATATAAAAAGACTCGAGACCCGAGAAAACTCGAGAAATTGGGCTCGAGAATTCTCGAAACTCGAGAAATAAAAAAGGTCGAGAAATCAGAAACCCTAATATTCACCAACAGAGTAAAAACACCTTTCTAACAGCCATGCATGCAGTTTAGTCTTGAATGGTATTAAAGGCAGATACCTTATGCTTTCGGGCATTTTATTATAGATTCCTATTGCTTTAAAAAATCAGTTCCTCTTTAGAAGTGTTAATCTGCAAAAAGGTACTTGGAGCTTATTGTCCAGCTTTTCACTTAACTATCTTGTACACGCATCTTTACGAGTAGGGAAAAAATCTGGATACTGTTTGACAAATATACATGCAGTTTTAATGTACAAACACGGAAGGGGCAGAATTTTCAATTCTTTGAAAAGTGGTTTGCAAGAGTCTCTGAAATGAGCCTAATACATCGCCCTTACGCACTTTTTTGTGCTCGGAAAACCATTTCAATATCGGTACAGTTACCCATATTAGAAGGCCATATTGGAAAATAGACGCTACATAGCCATGATATGCGCTCAGTGATACTTCGTTTGATGCTATTTCTCGTAGTCTTCGTGGAGCATATACAAATCTATTAAGCCTGTCGCATATGGACTGTACATGACACTTCCAGTTACACGTTTCATCAACATGGACACCTAAGAATTTTATAGACTTTAGTTGTTCTATTTGATTTCCATCTAATTGTATATTTAATGGCAACAATTTGGCTTTGTCTTGTTTCCTCTGATGTCATATTTTTCCAGCTTAATTTCATTTCAGGTTTCTCGAAGAAATGTTTGAGCCTGATAAGTATAGCTTTCTCTATTATTTTAGGAAGTATGGGAACAAGAGTAACTGGGCGATAATTGTTCATTTCATTTGCATTTCCCGTTTTGTAGAGCGGCTTTACAACTGCAAATTTCACTTTTTCAGGAAATACCCCTTGATAAAATGACAGGTTAATAATGTGGCTTAGAACAGGTGTTATGTAAACCGCTACAGCCTTTACCAACCTCGTGGACAATTTATCGTAACCTGTAGCATTCGTGTTCTTTAGTGACATTATTATTCGTTGCATTTCTTGAGCAACGGTTGGAAGTATGAACATATTACTTGGTGACATGTCAATTTTTGTTCCATCAGGCACAATATTAGATTCATTATTTGATATGTTAGTAAAATAGTCGTTGCAATCCTCAATGGGTCTGATAAAGATTCACCATTTGCAGTTATGTCGCCAATTTCTGGTTGTCCATTGTCCTGTGTAGTGTGCGATTTGGTAATATCCCATACAACCTTTTACCTTTATTCTTCGCCTTTTGAATTAAATTTTTATTTCCATTCTTTGTGTTTAAAAAATGCATCGTCTCAAGATTTTGGAATATCGTAAATATGTGTTTTAATTCGATTTTTTGTTTGCCGTTGACTTGCTATATTGCATGTATAGTACTCTTTTATGTATACAAGCTTTCTTCAACGTCTTTGTCATCCAGCGTGATTTATTTTTCTTGTTCACAATTTTCACTGTTATTTTCGGGAAGCACGAGTCAAAAAATATCAGCAATATGTTATGAAAATCAGAAAAAGCGTGATTAGTACCGTCCATACTCAAAATATCAGAGAAGGATAGAGTAGCAATAGCGTCAACAAATTTGTTTACATTTTCATTACTCCATATCTCTTTTTACCTATGTTGATAATTTCATCTATGGAAGAAGATAAAGCGACGATAAAGCGGTTCTGCATGAAACGACGATGCCCGGAAACTTTAACAAGGTTTCCAACTTATAAAACTGAACAACTTTTCAATTCAATTCAAAATACTCTTTAGTGTCCTACAATACAATACAACTTTTCTTATAGAATCGATATTGTATTGACAAAACATACAAAAAAATTCAAGAATTCAGTATAGGTTCCTTGTTCTATACAAATAGTCATTAATAATTAATGACTCATTATAGTATGATGTAAACTTCTAAAATATGGGAAGACTAGCAGTGACGACGATATGGGTTGTTAACGAACCGTTAACTTAGCACTACTACTGTGGTCCTGGCCTTTATTTATGTATTACTTAAAAGAACATTTTTTTTTCACTTAAACCTCAATATTGCAAAACAGAACTGCCTTCCTACTACATACTCACCTAGCAAAATTATAAAAAAGCAAGGCTCCGTGGCATGTAAAAATATTTATAGCTATTATACTAGTAAAAATATATAGTGATAAGTAATTAATTACCATCAGCTTCTCCTCGGAGACGGTACGCACCCCTCCATGGTACTTGTCGGGAGTAGTGATGCTGCTCTGTGTCATGGCATCACTCTCCTTGGACCCCAGAATACACTAGCACCTCACCCAACAAGCACTGATCATATAACGCTCCAGAAATTACGGTCACACAGTTTTCTGTTCACAATTTTATTTATTTCACTGAAGTGATCAATCACGCTGAATTTAAACAAGGGAAAGTTTTATGAGGTGTCGCGAAGGCTTAATGGCCGTGGTGAACACTGTACAGGCTGCCGCCCCCACGTGGACTAAGAGGCGGTCAAAATACAACCTTCGCGCTGTACGGTCGCCGGGCAACCCCTAATCATCACAAATAAAAATTGAATGCGCCACCTTCTGTTGGTGGCGTTAAATGTTAGTGTAAGTAAATAGCCTTTTTATTACATAGTAAGTGCCAGACAGATAATAAATGACTTAACTGAAACAGTTGCGGAGTAGATTGTTTTTAAAAGAGAACAACATAGACATATATAATAATAGTTTCGCTCAAATTTTAGGTTGCCCAAATTCGCAGTAAAATCGTTTCCAGCCGGATATCGTCGTCCATATCTGACAGTCCATCAAATATACGGTTTAAAATCCATAATTTGGATAATTTTTTTACACATAATTTAATTAATCCCTATAATCCAAAGAGAATTTAATCACTGCATGTGACCTTTCGTTCACACACACGCCTCCATCCTATGTAGAAATAACATCAAAATGTCGTCTGTGGCTTCACGGTAGTGTCTCAGACCTCCTAAATATAACACAGAGGTCTCGGGTTCTAACCTTCACCCATGTACCAATGGCTTTTTCGAAACTTGTCGTGAGAAAACTTGCACATCTGATTATTAGATGGGTACGAACGTCGCGTTGCACATGTGCAATACTAGGCATCCATCGTCTATCCCAATGGATAGCACGGTTAAGTTATATCACACTATAAGAAGAACTTAGATCGGATTTTTCAGTATTTTTCCTGTATTCTATACTTCGTTCTAAGTGGGGTTACTTAGAACATTTCAAACATTATATTTTTTTACATTCTGTATAGGGTATAAGGCAGGTACATCATACATTTCAGTTGGACCTAAGTACCTATAGGTACCGGAAAATCAGCCTTCATCAATATCGGACAATGTGGATCGTAAGCCTTGCATAGCGAGAGCGTAGCAAAAGAGGAGTCACAAGATCACGGCCATCTTTTTTTTAAATGATAACTGATAATAATTACGATCTCCGTGCCGCAAGGCTGTTTTTTAGGGTTCCGTAGCAAAATGGCAAAAAACCGAACCCTTATTGATTCGTCATGTCTGTCTGTAGTCCGTTCGTATGTCACAGCCACTTTTTTCCGAAACTACCTATAAGAACTATACTGTTGAAACTTGGTAAGTAGATGTATTCAGTGAACCGCATTAAGATTTTCACACAAAAATAGAAAAAAAACAATGAATTTTGGGGGTTCCCCATTAGACATGGGCGTTATCAGTTTTTTTGGAAAACGGTTTTGTAACCGATATGAAGGGTAGCACGATATAAATCGTTTTTCAAACGTAACTTATCTATTTGTTCAGAAAACGAACGGAAACACAAACTCACGCGTTATCAAGTCCAATCTAAACCGTATTGCAATAACCGTAATGTTTAATTCGCCTATCATCCGCTGATATCCGTCCCAGTTCAATATTCGCTGCATTTCTTTCGCACTAATGAAATGTCTTTTTCTTGGAAAGAGAGAAAGCGAATATATCAAACCGTTCGATATCATATGCTTTGGTTGTGGGAGTTTGTGTTTTGCGCGTTACTTAGCCTATGTATAGTTATATAACTATACATAGGCTAAGTAACGCGCAAAACAAATACTAATATCCGATATTAAAAACTGCCATATCGATATGTTAAGATATGAATCTCATATCCGTTTTTAGTTACGTTTTGATATATCGGACTCATTCCTATTCCCCATACTTAGAACTGAAACTCCAAAAAATATTTTTTTCATCAAACCCATACGTGGTATCTATGGATAGGTCTTCAAAAATGATATTGAGGTTTCTAATATCATTTTTTTCAAAACTAAATAGTTTGCGCGAGAGACACTTCCAAAGTGGTAAAATGTATGTGTAACTTCTAAAATAAGAGAACGATAAAACTAAAAAATATATATGATGTACATTACCATGCAAACTTCCACCGAAAATTGGTTTGAACGAGATCTAGTCAGTAGTTTTTTTTAATACGTCATAAATCGTAATCCGCAATTTACCTACAACGAACTACAAGAACTTTTATATTATGTTACTTGCTGCTACGGAACCCTTCATGGGCGAGTCCGACTCGCACTTGGCCGCTTTGTTTTAAACATAACGTTATAGATAAATATCAAATTGTTTTTGCTCTAGGAAAGGACTTTTATACCATCACAAAGCACAACTATGATTTTTTCACAAATCTTTGTGCTCGTAAACAGTCGCAAACAGTTTGTAAAACTGTCAGCTTTATTGTCATGATCTGACACATCCCTTTGAGTTGTTGTTTTATAATTTTGTTATTTGATTTATAGAGAGAAATAATATTATATCTAATATATTTTTATTAGATAATACTTGATTTTTGATTTGATATTTGTTTTTTTTTATAAGTATTTTACTTTTGTTCATAATTTTATGAACTAAAAGTACATTGGATATTATTTACTTAGAGTGAAACTCATTGACGAATTGATAATTGTTTGGAAAGAAAAATGATCCACTGTTTAGTCTTAGAATACAGTGCGTATATTGTATTCTGAGTAGGTATTTAGTTTATTAGGAAAGGCAGCGATACACCAATACGACGTAAGTACATACGAGTACTTTTTCTAAGTACTTTAAAAAATTGTGTTTCGGTTTTCGGTCGTTTCGTTGAAATGAAATGAAATAATATTTATTCGAAGTAGGTATCTCTGTACACTTTTCGAACGTCATATTTTTCTACCTAATACGAAGTTCCTACCACTCGAAACTCGTTATACCCAACGTTTCGGGAAGTGTTTGCGGAGAGAGAAGAAACGTCGGGCCCTAAAGAAACTCCCTCCAACACATTTTTTAAAATAAAATTCTTATATGCTATTACATAATTCAGGTAAACAACAAAGACATGGTTAGCTTAGTTGCATACTATTACAAACGAATGTGAAAGGATCAACAAAAACATACAAGTACAATGTGCAAACAGGTAATTATTGTGACCAAACACCAATGACAAGAGCAGGCCAGTTCACACGGACAGCACCCGATTACGAGTATAACGCGGGAGTCAGCCATCGCTCCCCTCAACCATATTTGAGGGAAGGGAACGACCCGGCTCCCGATACGCCACCATCCGCACGAACATTTAAGCGAGCATGCACCGCTCCGGTCAATGGGAAAATAAATTAATTAATGAATCTTCAATCCTTCCAGACCCTCCACAATATGTATACAACCACTTACAATTTTAATTACTAAATATTAAGTATACATAAGGTTATGTAATTTATACATGTCTAATCAATCATAATCGTATTATGTCCATATTATACTCGTATGGAGAGAATCCACCCAGTTAGGTAGTTCCAACTTCAAGAAAGAGATCAGTATCTTCACGTCCAGAATAGCACAGTGTCTTAAGACTAAGGTCTTTGACCAGTGTGATGCCAGTGATGACATACGGAACCAAAACATGATCACTTATTATAGGCCTCATAATAAGGCTTAAAGATCGCCCAAAGGTCAATATAGCTTGCTATGCTCGGAGTTTCGAATCAGAAATGAGGAGATACGTAGGAGAACTAAAGTAACCGACATAGCTTACTTTCTAAATAGAAGTGGCGTCCAGCTGAGAAGAACTATGAGCTGCATTTCCGGCACCATCCAGTAGACTCAAATGCAGTGATTGCCAACTATTAGCTATTTTCTTACCACATATTTGGTGAAAAAACCTAATTTTTAACTGCGACTAGACTCCCCTAATCATGAATTTGTTTTACTTTATTATAGCACCATGTCTGCATCAAAAGAAGAGATGGTGCCGCGGTGGTATTTCGGAGGCGTCGCCGGCGCGGCCGCGGCCGTCCTCACTCACCCTTTGGATTTAGTCAAAGTACAAATGCAAACGCATAGAGGAAAGAACGTCACAATAATTAATGTTGTACAAATGGTAATAGCGAAAAACGGTAGGTTGTCAATCCCAAATTTTAATATCTTATTATATATTTTTATTAATACTAGCTTTCTGCTTGCGGCTTCGCCCGTGTTGACATCGTTTATGTGCTTGGCGCGCGCATCATTATATTTTTGTTACGCCCAGAGATGCGACTTATTTGAAATACTTTTATTTAAAATGCAAATACAAAATGCAAAATACCTAGTTTGTATTTTGCATTTAAATACCTTTTTTTAAAAAAGCATTTTGTATTTTATTTGAACTTTTCGAGACATATTTTCCATTTTAAAAATGCAAAATACTTTGTGATTTAGTAAGTCAATATTACCAGTCAAACCTTACATAAAATGAACGAATAGTGTTCATATTGGCCACTTACCAAGCTCAGCACCAGTAGACAGACTTTTTAACCGACTTCAAAAAAGGAGGAGGTTTTCAATTCGTCCGAATGTTTTATTTTTATTTTTTATGTATGTTTATAATTACTCGAAGACGCCTGAACCGATTTGGAAAATTATTTTTTATTTGAAAGGGTCTACTTCCCAGGTGGTCCCATATAAATTACAGCCCTTTTTAAAAAATCAATAAAAGCAAAAAAAAACAGCAAAATTGTAGTTGTTGCGATTGAAGTCGGTTGTTTTTAACGTGTTGTTGTCATTTTTCCATATGAAAAATGACGTGGCATGATTGATAATGCGACCTCACAAAAGGAAAACGATTTATAATGTATTTGAACAACTTGTAAGTATTATAAAAGTGTAATAAATAAAGAGAATTGATTTGAACAAAAAGGTTTTTTTTTTTAGTGGCCTTTATTGTGTTTAGCCACAATAATTCCGCCAACGTCAACGTAAAAAGAAATATAGATTAAAATAATAGAAAATGCTCGGTTTTTATTTCCTTTTCTTTTTTGTTGAGATTTTCCACCCAGTAAAAAGAGCGCCACCTAAAACAATACAAAAGCAGTTTCAACTAACTACAACAACACAGGACGAACAAAAAGCACAATTATAGGTTACAGAAGGAAATAAGGGAGATTCGCAAAGATGGTTTATGGATTTGGTTTGATGGAGGTTTATGGATGGTTACAGTTTTATTTCGAACAATGTTATAAAAAGGTATTTGTAATTAAAGGAAGTATTTTGAAAATAGCTATTTTTCATTTAGTATTTAAAATACAAAACACTTAACTATTTGGTATTTAGTAAATCAAAAAAGTATTTGCATTTTGTATTTAAATACATTTCTTACTATTTTGTACATCTCTGGTTACGCCTGGCAATAGTTCAGTCAACGGGAAACATGAAATACACAGAAGGCTGATTTGATTTTGATTTGACTGAACGCTAATTTACCGTATTTCAGAAATATTTGCAAGTACTTTTATCGACTAAAAAAAAAGGCGAGCTCCATACTATTTTCACTTTCACTTTTGTTTTATATTACTGTCATGTATTATGTTTCTGTGCAGTAAAGAATATTTGATTTGATTTCATTTATTTCTTATCTCATATTTTAACTCGTTAGGGGATAAATGTTCATAAATCATCTCTAAGTGATTGCCTACCTACGCTACTTCCGCAAAAGTAGGTATTTACAGTATCTGTTAACGATCTATGTCCCAATGCGGTGGCAAAGGTCTTTTCCCATACCTCGGGAAGTTTAGGCCATACTCCACACACAGGGGCCAAGTCCATCTAGATTGATGAAGGTTGTGGTTGTGGTTGGCCCAGTATCAGAAGTGTTCAAGCCGCTTATAAGGCCTTCCGACGACATACCTTAGCGACTGCTATCTATGAATAGTAGCCAGCTCAAACGGCTTTACGTACCTTTCGAAGGTTGGAAACGGTCGAGATAAATGTCACTAACAGTCAAACCCATCCAGGTCATGACCGTTTCTGCAGTTAGTTAACGTGCATGATCAACGCTACCACAAAAGCCCACTGAGTCACGACTAATGGCTGACGTACCTTGCAAAGCTCGTTTAAACGGTCGAGATAAATACGACTAACATTCAAACCCATCCAGGTCATGTCATGACGGTGTCTGTAGTCGTTAAAGCTGTATGACCAAGACGACCACGCAAGCCTACTGATTCACGGTCAACGGTTAAACGTACCTTGCGAAGCGCGAAAACGGTCGAGCTAAATGCCACTTACAGTCAAACCCATCCAGGTCATGACTGTGTCTGTAGTCAGTGTAGCATACTGGAAATTATATGAACGTTACTACGGTTGACACTTGCCATCGAGCTGTCACCGGGTGCGGTTGTCCAAGTAAACCTGTGTTTCATTTATTATAATTTGTGCATCTGTGAACTGTACAAGTGGCGACCCAGCCAGGATTAACCAATTTTGACGCAAGTACAAACTAAATAAACACAGCAGAGGTAATATCGAGATATAATATACTTGAAAAAAAATCAAGACAAGAAAATGTTTGAAAAAATACAGCTAAAATATCTCCATACTGTTACTAAATGGTTGAATAATGTGAACTCATGTTATTTGGTACATAAACGTAGGAAATAACGTAAATAAGAACACTGTTACAGTGATTTTTTATGATTTTTTGTAAAATTTACAGAATACAAAATTTATTGTCACGGACTTTTAAAGTATGGACGAGTCCATTCAAATGTTAAATGAAAAAGGGTAGCGTGCACCGCATTCATAAGCCCGACAGAATATTTGTCTTATTTACAGAAAAAAAGTTTATAACATGCTTGTATTCATTATTTTTATATAATAAACTGTAAATAATAAAATAAAAGTTTAATGGCATCACCTAAATTTAAAATACTCATTTGCCTCGTCTTTAGAAAATAATGTCATCATGACATGCGTTGTTTGTAATTACTTCTTTTTCGCTGACGACTAATGTCAAGTCAGTAAATAAAAAGATTTTATGCGTTATGCGGTGCATCGCCGAGTTTTCATTACGAACAAAAAGTTTTTAATAAAAAACAAAGTTTAAAGAAAGGAGTTTATATACTATGATATGTATAAAGTATGGACGTATATAGTCTTCATGCACAACTGAAGTTGGTTTGAAACTGAATGAAATATTTCTTGTTTGTTAACTAGATTTACAATATTTATAAAAATAGTTGAATCTTTAAAAGATATTACTCAAATGAAAGAAATAAGATTGTTGACAAGGAAATCCAGTTCAGACTGGTCTCAGTGCCCAAACATAAAAATCATAAATGTCTAATAAATACATAATATAATTGTGCGATGATGATTATTGGTACTGGTTTAGAAAGATAGCTCTTCTTAGGGGCTTCTTCACGTAACCGAATATAACACAAAGAGATGCGTGAAATAGCTTAATCATATCACTGACATAGTTCAAAGGAATAAGAAAATTGTCCTGGGTGGTAATAGCGTATATAGAGATGGTGAATATATTTAAAAATATATATATATAGTTTCGAAGACGCGTAAGCGGGAAATGACTGAGCGAAATGTCGAAACTAAACAATGTAGAAAGGATTAATTGGAAAATTCGATTCTGTCTTAGGCTGGATTTTGGCTAAATGAGGGAGAAAACAAAGGACTAACAAAGGTAGTTTAGCAATCGCTGAACAGTACCAAGTACAAGTGGTAGTTTAGCAAATGTTGAACGGTACCAAGTACGAGTGGTAGTTTAGCAAATGCTGAACGGTACCAAACCAAGTACAATACAATACAATATGGTACTTTAGCAAATGCTGAACGTTACCAATAAAGTCATGTTTTTGGCAATGGTTGCACGGTGTACCTACAAACGACAAAGTAACATACAAAGTGTTGGTTTAGCGAATGCTGTATTCCTAAAAACTGGTACATAGTTTGAAAAAATAAATAATTTTGCATAAAAAGTGATAGCTTTGTAAAATCAAGTGATACGTGATATAATAAGTATAACATAATAAATTGACTTTTTAGCTGTGTTAAATCCAATGAGATTTAAACTGCAATTGAGTCTTAGTCGGCTAGTAGTTGACAGTCTTAGTCAATGGTAGTGAGAGATGTTATATAAACAAAACTAAATGTTACATTGTATCTGTCGACGATAGTTGTACCTGTTAGATAGTAAGCAGGCCGGGCAGAAGGAAGTTTTAAGTCAGAGGTTTAGAACAAGTTTGGCTTTTGAGGGAAACAAGGAACGGTATTGCAAGTCCTGCAATGTTTCACGTGATTCGAAAAATGACAAAATATAATGTGATCGTCAAAATAATTAAAAATTGAATACAAATAGTCATTTATGTAAAATATCTGTACTGTTTGACAAGTAAAATATTTTTACGAAATAAATTGAATTGAATTGAATTCAGAATGTAAATGTAAAAAATATATCAATCAGAATTACTCAATGACACATTAAAATAATAAATAAATTTAAAAATCATAAAGGCTAAAAGCCGAATATCACCTACCTAAAAGCTGAATATCACCTACCTACAGGTTGTTGTCAAATATACCTTAGTGCAAAAAATAAAGTTGCTAATAGCGATGCTTGATTTGGCTGAAACTCAAAATGCTGAATAGCCCCTAGATGGTTGCTGCCGGCGCGACGATGGTTTATTTGGTCAAAAGACTAAATAACACCTACAATTATTTGGTCAGAAGACTGAATAGCATCTACAATTATTTGGTCAGAAGACTGAATAGCATCTACAATTATTTGGTCAGAAGACTGAATAGCCTCTACAATTATTTGGTCAGAAGACTGAATAGTATCTACAATTATTTGGTCAGAAGACTGAATAGCACCTACAATTATGGTTTTTCCTTCAATGGAAAGCAAATATGACACACTGATCCCATTTAGCCAAATAGCCTATAAAGAAGTAGATGTCTAAATGATATCTAAGTTCTTGGGTAAAATCTAAATTATCTGATATAAGAATTTGCTTAATATTCTATTGCTAACTATTTGGAAAAAATGGTCAACTCGTTTGCGACGTAGATTGCACGTATTCGTTACCATTCATATTGCTCATGGCCCCCAGGACATAAAAGTATGAAGAGTTAAAATTCTTGTTTAGCGTACCTAGTACCTAAAAGGAATTGAGATAATTGTACATTGCAATGTTATTGTGATTTTGAACTGTAATGGAAGAACTGTGATAAACAATGGCAAAGGCATGAATAATTATATTTAAAATAATTTATAATAGAATAATGTCAGAGCAATATGCCAAAATAATAAAGAGTTTTTATAAGCCTCGGGAGTAGGTTGAATTAAGTCATTTTAAAAGAGGATTTGTGACTCATTAAAAGTGTAAGCTATAGTTAAATTCGTTAGAGCAAGCTAATTGCATGAAGCAAATTCTATCAAATATGTACATAAGTAAAATGTTTTTTTACATATTTAATTTTAAATAAGTACAACCCACCAACAGTAAGTTATCCGAAAAAGGTAACAAAATAATGCATAAATGTATTTATGGTATTTACGATAAATAGCAGGATTGCTACTGATTGTGAGTAAATACATAAATGGACTAAAATGTATCGTCTGGCGAAATGTATATAATCTAATAGTAATACGCATATAAGTAATCAAGTAATGAGTAAAACAGTTTCTCTTCTAATTAAGAAGACTTATAACTGAGGATCTGAAGAGTTTGAAAGATAAAGTAACTTGACCAATGAATATTTCCTGTTAGATATTTCACTGAAGCGTGTGATTACAAAAATGATCCAGAAACTCAGAATGGAGACGCTAAATAGAAAGAAAAGGAATAACGGCTGTGGTGCAGTATGAGGGTTGCGGACAAACTGTTACATTTGAGAAGAATCAATCGAAGAAAAGGGAAGTTTCACTAGGAACATGAGATGTTTGTATAAGTAAAATAAAATAAAACACGCATACTTAAATTAACGTGATCTAAATTCTGGCAATTTGAATTTCAAGAAGCGTTATTGCTCAAAATCGAAATGAATCATAATGAGTGTGACTAAACTTTGAACGAATATTATATTAAATGTGTACATGCAAATAATTAATTCTGTTCTAGATACGTATATATAATCTGATTCAGTTTTATTAAACTTGTAAAGGCTGGTATAGGTACCGGCGATAAGTTTGCAGTTTATGTCTGTATATAAAAACTGGTATATAAGTAATTTCAATAAAAGAAAACTATTTATTATTTGTATTATAGTGGATTGATGAAATTCATTTGAATATTACTGACATTATTTGTTTATAAAACTGGTATATAATAATATATTTATTAAGTATAATTTGACTGTAAGGAATGTCAATAAAAGAAAACTTTACTATGTATGTGTATAATAGTGGACTGACTAAATTCATTTAGATAGGTATTTTATGGCACTACTTATAAAAGAATGGTTTAAAATTGTTTAACATGTATATATTATGTGTTACTTATTTTTGACCAACTTATAAAAATATAATTTCAAAATGTATTGTATTTGTGCTAAAATATTGGAATTATAATAAAGATAGTAAAAGCTAATACCAAATACTTATCGCCAGAACTGTAATAACCACAAATAACTTGTAACTTGTGCAACCATAAAAACAAATACTTAGTTATCTTACGAGAAACAATAATAATTTAAATGCATAGATGTATTTTAAAAACGTGTGTTGAGGTGAGTTTCTTTCAGGCCCGATGTTTCTTCTCACCTCGCTAACACTTTCCGAAACATCTGGGTATACAAGTTCCAAGTGGTAGGAACTTTGTATTAGGTAGCATAAAAGAATCATGGAATTAAAAAAAAAAAACAAAAAGAAAATAATGAGTAACGGAGTAAATGTTAAAATGAAATATATAGTTTTAAAAATACTTATAACAATTAATTGAATAACTCAATGTTATAAGTAAATATTGAAATGAAATATATTTTTAAATATAACAAACTATTAATTGAATAACTCGATGTTACAAGTAAATGTTGAAATGAATTATATTTTTGAATGTAATAATTAATTAAATAACTCGCTGTTACAAGATCTTAAATAAATAAAGATTTTTAAATGAAGTAAACAAGTAGGTACTTAACTTTTAATGATAAAAAGATTTAAATAAACCTTTTAAATAAACACAATATTTAAATAAACCAATTTAAAATAAAATGTTTTTTTGTAAAAGGTAGATGTAGCATACTGGAAATTATATGAACGTTACTACGGTTGACACTTGCCATCGAGCTGTCACCGGGTGCGGTTGTCCAAGTAAACCTGTGTTTCATTTATTATAATTTGTGCATCTGTGAACTGTACAGTCAGTTAAACTGCATGATCGATGTGACCACGCAAGCCCACTGCAAGCCAAGATCTTCCTTACATTTACACTAATTTACAGCATAGATTTGATGATATTTATATCCCTAACTTGAAAAATTATTGGTACCCCATACAAATTTCCATCCCCTATTTCACTCCCTTCAAGATTTATCTTTGCAATCATCCTCGAAATACTGAACTGTGAACCAGATTTTGGTCATGGTGACCACTTCGACTCCTTGTCGACTTGTTGGTGAAAAACTAAACCAATTGTTATGGTTTACATGCCAAAAAAAATCATAAATAGTGCTTCTCACATGAAAGAAAAATTTGTGCTTCAATAAAACCCAAGACATACAGTGTGTTCCAGATTGAACAAGCGATATTTTAGGATCGTGTAATATAACCCATTTCCACTTTAAAACAACACCCATTATGGGATCCATCCTCCTCCCCCTCCCCGGGACGACCATTTGTATATCTGACCATTTTAAATATTGTTTTAAGCATCTCACCTCTGCACAAAAAACGTAACATATTACAATTTTATGGTTCTTTAGGCACAATAATAATCTTATTCGATAGGTTACAATGTTCTCCATCAAATAACATCCAAAAATACATATTGTACGAAGTTAACATAACTCATTTAAAAAACTTACTGAATCGTGAAAATTTATAAATAAAAAAACATTTTTAAAAGTCAGTTGTTATTCTGCAAAAACAAGCTTATTGAGTGAAACGGGAATACACGATTATTTGCTGTAATCATTAACTATCGGATAAATGAAAACTTTTTTTACCTTTCTAGGTATTTTGGGACTTTACAGTGGTATTTCCGCCTCAGTTTTGCGCCAGCTGACGTATTCGACCGTCAGATTTGGAATTTATGAAATCCTCAAACAACATCTACTGGCGCAGAGTGGTGTAAGTTTTTTGTCAGCACATCAGTAACAATCATAAAATACCGAAACTTGACAAAGATTTTGTCCCTCCGCAAACTTGTTTCTCCGCAGTGTTGTTAAATTTAAATATTTTCATATCAAGTTGAAAATATCAAATACTCAGGCCTGCAATCCCTTGAAGCTGTGAAAAAATCAAAAATCATGAAATTTGGCAACAACCAATGCTTATAGCATTGGTTGTTGAAATAAAGTGAAAAGTCAAAAAACCAAAAATGTTGGCTTTCGGACTTTTCCATTTACTTGTGCTATAAGACATTTCTTCCTGCCAAAAGACAATGCCAGGCCGGCCATACTGTCGTGCCCCAGCCCGAAAATAGGCAATGCACTCATATTACACGAATGATTCATATATCAAACGATAGTTGTTTGATTGCTAAATAAAACCGTATTACCATTTCACCTTTAAAAGTTGGGAGAACAGAAATATTAAGTTGTAAGCTAAAATGATGTTTACCTAAGATACGATGGGGTAATAACGGATAACTTTTCAGTGCTTTGTAATAATGATGAATAGACATATATTTTTCACAAATCTTACGCCTGTAAATATTCGTAAAATTGATAGGAGATATGAATCGTCAATAAAAAATATAAATTAATTACTAAATGGTAAATTTTCTCGTTTTCCTCTCTAAATTGTGAATTTTCTTCTTGACGCACATCCCATTTTACCCGATAGGAGGTATGGTTTTGATAGGAGATATGAATCGTTAATAAAAAATATAAATTAATTACTAAATGGTAAATTTTCTCGTTTTCCTCTCTAAATTGTGAATTTTCTTCTTGACGCACATCCCATTTTACCCCTGCAAACCTTATAAAACGTCACTTAATGTTTACATTATTGAATGAATGATAAATGATTATAAGGTTTAATACAGATGAGGTCTATAATTCTAATCTGGAGCTTATGTTCCAATTCCAATAGATTTATTTCACTGTCTTTTAGGTAGGTCCACTAGTTCTACTAGGTCCACCTTTAAAATGGTGACGGTACTTTTTTATTGTACTTCCTATTTCAATCTGAATATCCATGTTGTAACATTGAAATCACTAAAGGTTTCACGTTAAGGTACGTCTCGTTATTTGACTTAAATATAGGATCATCCCTGACAGGTAACTTAAAAAAGATTATTATATCCGGCATAACTAACAGAATATTTTATTTTAGTGATCACTAGATTAGTTACTATCTACATATTTAAACCAAGGTTGTCATAAATGTACTGAGGCAATTGAAAATAAAAATAAAAACTTTCAGAGATTTGTCAGAATTTTTATTTATACAAACCTTGTTGGTTTGTGTGAATCCAGCATGGTGTATCTACGGACGAAAATAATTTGATGCTATTTTGTCAATTATTCTTTGGAGATCAAATGTCAGTAGTAGGGATGTGGATACTTCATGAGATTATGTAAAAATCGATTTATTGATAAAGAAACTCTTTAATAAACAACTTATTTAAAATGTCGGAGAAATATTTGAAACTCGTATTATCACAGAAAACTTTTAGACATACGTATGATAGTATAATAAAATGGTATGATAAATAATGGGTAGTTTTAAGGTTTTTACAAGATCCGGATCTGGGATGTGATTTAACTTCAAGAACCAATGGATCTAGATTCGATTTGCTTTCGTAGTTACTTCAGTTCAATGAAGGATCTGCGGTTCTGGCTTTTACCCATCTAATATCTAGATAGTAGGTATTTCAATCTGTGATTATTTTACCTGTGTGAAATATTTGGTTAAATCATTCAGATGTAGCTCGGTGTGTTCACTATTTGGGTAATTAAACAAAATAATGTAAATGTAATTCTTCTCAACATTATAAGGTTAACAGGAAGAGCTACCGTAAGGGATAAGTCCACCCTTTTTTAGTTTTTCCTGTTTTTTTTTATGTATTGTTCTTTGTTTTTTATTACAATAAAGAGTATACAAACAAACAAACAATAATGATAGGATAAAAAAACTGAACAGAGAAGTGTATACTAGTGTACATGGAGTTTGCGTTACTGATAAAAACTATGTAAAATCTTTTAAAATGAATTGAAATATAAGTAATATAAATTTTTATTTGTTTTACATATTCATATAATCATTGGTATTTTTAAATACTCGTTTAGGAAAAAGTATCGGTATTTTAATATCATTAAATTGATACATTTGTTTCGTTAATTTCACAACACTATTGAATGAGGTGAATGAAAATGCGATGCATATCAATCTTTTATGTATCGGTTATATAAAAGTATTTATTTATATCTATTTTCCAAACTTTTAGAGGCAACAGAGAATACCCATAATTATTATTTTAATATTTTATATCGCGTCACGTAACCTTATTTTTGTAATACATCGGAGTAAAAATTATTGAATATAAGTCCAAAAATGTTTCCATCTTCCTAAGGTGACCCATGTGAATTAGTCAGATATTAACAATTTACTTTTTTTATCTTTTTTCTCCCAACTTTTTTTTGAAAAATGTAAAATGTTGAATTATTTGTGTTACGTTTTTTCACATTATCTTATTTTTGTAATATTTCAGGAAAAAATAATGAAAATATAAGTACGAATATGACGCTGGGGCACAAACGGGCATTGTCTTTTCATGATTATAGATATACGGGAATATAGGTTTTAATTCCGATACGAGTGTCCAAATATGCGGCGTAAACGGCCGTGTAAGAGACGTCCGTCTGTCCGTCTGTCCGTCCGTCTGTCTGTCTGTCTGTCTGTCTGTCTGTCAAGACCTTTTTCTCAGAAACGCGTAGACGTATCAAGTTGAAATTTATATTAAATACTCAGACCTGCAATCCCTTGAAGCTGTAAAAATTTAAGGAAGCAATGCCTTATAGCACAAGTAAAGGAAAAAATCCTGACACCAAACATTTTAGTTACATCACAATTTTTTTGTGATGTAACAAAAAAAATTTGGTTTTCGGACTTTTCCCTTTACTTGTGCTATAAGCATTGCTTGTTGCCAAATTTCATGATTCTAGGTTTAAAGGAAGTACCTATAGGTTTTGATTCCCATGAGAGTGTCCAAATTGTGTTGGCATAGAAGTCTAATTTTTTCACAGCTTCAAGGGATTGCCGGCCAGTTTCAACTTTATACGTCTACGCGTTCCTGAGAAAACGGATCTTGACAGACAGACAGACGGACGGACAACAAAGTGATCCTACTTATAAGGGTTACTTTTTTCCTTTTGAGGTACGGAACCCAAATTTCATGATTCTAGGTATACGGGAAGTACCCTAGGTTTAGGTTTAGGTTTAGGTTTAGGTTTTGATTCCCATGCGGGTGTCCAAATATGCGGCATAAACGGCCGTAGGTATCTCTTGATTGCGTTGGCATAGAAGTTTAATTTTTTCATAGCTTAAAGGGATTGCAGGCCTGAGATTTTGATATTTATTTATTATTATTATATACTTAGAGTTCAAGACGTGTGTGAATATGAATTTATACGGAACCCTCGGTGCGCGAGTCCGACTTGCACTTGGTCGGTTTTTGTATCATTAAGTCTTCATGTTCACAAGAACAGAAAAGTGTCAAGAAAAAAGAAAGTTGCGTTATCACAAAGAAAAATTGCGGCCAGCGGTGAAGTTTTCGGAATTAAGATAATCCGAGACATCGCCTGTGCTTGAATGTATTCAGTAATGTTATGTCAGAATACGGTATCCTCATATTTCTTATACTTAAATGTGTTTTGTACGTACAGTACGCGTGTTTGATTATAATAATTAAATCTTAATTCAAAGGGTACACTCATCTGCAAATACATATATTTGTCACGAACTGTACGTCCCTCCATCTGTTTGTTAGTGTTGCTTATTCCATGGTTCTATTCTTAAATATAGGTATCAGTAATCACACACAATTATTATACAGGGTGTAACAGAAAGGTGTGATAATACTTCAAGGTTGGCTTTTACCCATCAAACTGAACAACTTTTGTTCTACAACTTTGTTCAAATCGCAATTTTTTTTGGACTTGTCATACAAATCGATCAGATGGCGAACCAAGTTTGTATGAAAAGTCCGAAAATTTCTTCGCGATTTCAACAAAGTTGTAGAACAAAAGTTGTTCAGTTTGATGGGTAAAAGCCAACCTTGAAGTATCATCACACCTTTCTGTTACACCCTGTATATTTTTATTATAATCCTACCGACCGACTGACTCTGAACATTTAGCATTCGTCATAAAATTTGGTATGCAGAGAGCTTCAGTTAGGAAACTGAAATAATACTTTTTTTTTTACCCTCAATTGATAAGCCCTTGGCATCATCTCACTTGATGGTAAGTGATGATGATGCCGAAGATAGAAGCGGGCTTACCGAGATTCGCCTACACAATGGGGAACTGGCTTTCTTACCTTCATGCCGGAACACATCAATGCTGTTAACCTTACTTAATAGATAACGCATTAGAATGTAATAATTGATTTCGTGAGCCAAACATATACATACTTACAAAACTATTGCAAATTCATTTTAATTTCAGAGCAAATCTCTACCGTTTTACCAAATGCTAGCTATTGCGGGGATCGGTGGTTTCTGTGGTGGAATTGCCGGGAACCCTGCAGATTTAGTTAATGTTCGCATGCAAAATGATGTCAAACTACCGCCAGAACAAAGGAGAGAGTGAGTTATAGTTGATAATTATACTTTTGAAATTCTACGAAGCTCTGCTGCTGAGTTTTATTGTTGATAGTATCTATCTCGATCCTTTCAGTGCTTGGCTATTTTAAGCCGTTGGTGAAGACTGCTATGACCAGGCAATGTTAGGCCAGTCAGAAGGTTTATAGGTAGAAAGAAAATTTCGTACACAGGTTTGACACTTGTCCCACAACCTCCTTCAATCCCGATTTTGCGGGGGCAAACTCCCTTCTGTGGAATATATCTTAACCATCTCGATGTATGAGAAATGACCCAGTTGTTCTTGCTAACTTTCTATGAAGAATGGACGATCCGCATTTGGACTATAAGTGAAAATGAATTTTCTTTATGTGAAGTTTGCATAAGCATCGAAACTGCCAATCGACAGAGCCTCTTGCTGTTCCAACGACTGCTCACATGCTGCTCATTGACTGCATGATTGTTGCGTTTTCAGTGAATTCCAGAAAGATTATAACACGTTGAATATTATTCGTTATACCGGCATTATAATTTTTTTAATGAAATGGTTTCTCTAGTCACAACTCTGGTATGTCAATAAACAAAAAATACATGTTATGATTTATTAGGACTGCATCTTAAACGTATGTCTGCGTAGTGTGCGCATGCCGTCACTGTGCAGTAAGCATAAAAACAAGAATACTGCAGTTCAGATACTTTTCTAGCAACTACACATAAACCACATCCAAACAGATGGTTTCCAGTCTAAATGCAGACCATTTGCGATTGTATAGGTTCCTTGGTGTTCTGCCCTTGAAAGTTGCTCAGATTCACGAGAAATGACCGTAAAACTTTCCCCTAAGAAATAATCCTCAAATACGATCAACAAATTTTAAAATCGTTTCTGGAAGTAATCATGCATTATTTTCTCATAACTTCAGTTTGAATAAGACATGTGAATATAAAATAAACTAGGTAGGTACCTAAAAAGATTAGTACTTATGTCAGTGCATCGCCTAGAGATTGCTAGATAAACTTATTTTTTTCATTAAGTTACAAGAATGCTATTCACGGCATGTATCGAGTGGCGGTGACCGAAGGCGTGCTCACTCTCTGGGTGGGCGTTTCCATGAATGCGTTGAGGTCCACGCTCATGACGATAGGACAAGTCGCGTTCTACGATCAGATCAAAATGATGCTGCTCAGCACGCCCTACTTCGAGGACAATTTGATAACGCATATAACTGCCAGTTTAGGGGCTGTAAGTGACCTACCTACCTAAGACCTTCAAATATTGTATTTTACGTACTAAACAAATCTCTTTATTTAACCACTTTATTCGAGCATTTTTATGAGTCATAATCTCCAAAATATTTGTTGCACGATCCAGTTGTTTATTGCTACTTTAAAGTACTCACCCACTTATGTTTCAGGGAGCTATTGCTACCTCGATGACACAACCAGTAGATGTGATAAAAACGAGAGCCATGAACGCGCGACCAGATGACCCGAAAGGTATGATCGCGCTGTTCTTCAGAACTGCTCGAGAAGGTCCCCTGGCTTTCTTCAAAGGATACATTCCCGCGTTTATGAGACTGGCGCCTCACAGTGTTTTAACTTTTGTATTCTTGGAGCAACTTACGTACAATTTTGGTATTGTAAAGACGAAAAAGCAATAAGTATTTAAATTGCTAAGGAAAACAAAGATGCAAATCTTTATGTAAGTAGTTAAGGTTTTTATATATAATATATACTTATACAAGTATATACTTGTAATATTTTTGGACCAGTTACGGTAGCGTGAGTGCGTGAGTTTATAAAATCTGGTTTTATTTTTTTAATAGTATGGCACAAAGTCGCTTAAGTTTCACAATATACATATGTATTCAATAATCTTTATGTCTAAGTTCTTAACCCATTCGGGCAGTGTCTTCATTAGGAGAGAATAGGTCCAGGTGATTTCCAGAGTACTTCTGTTTTGGATATGATGGACGGACGCATAGGCGCTCCGCAGTCACATGCCGGTGTATCATTCCCATCGCGGGGCTGAAAAGCCCTGGGGTTTATGAGTGGGGTAAAAATCCGAAGGGACGTTTCTTGCTAGGTTTGACTTCCATTCCTCCTGCCATCTTCTCTGTTTATGTTAAATTGTTGTGTTACTTAGGCTCTTCGATGTCAGGTAAGGTGGGTGTCTAGATTTCAGACGATGGAGACAGCGAGACAAATTTTTGATGGGCTGGCAGGTCTGGGTTGTTTTTTATTTTATTTGCTTCCTATATCAGGGTTTGCTTGTTGTCTTCTGAGGTGTTATAGAGGTATGTGAGTCAAGGTTGGCAGCCATTGAAGGGGAGTTGATTGAATCGTGCTAGATATGCAACACATAGTTTTACGTAGCTAAATATAGACCTTCTCCGCGTGGGCACTATTCCACCATGGCCGCGCAAAGTATTCTCCCGTGGAGTACCTACACCAAGCTAAGCCCTGTTGTGCGCAGGACATCCGTGCCCAGTTTCTTGGACAACTTGGTGAGGTGAGTACAATACGTTAGCGAGCGGTTGAAGGTTACACTGCGACACTTGGGATGTGGGTTTTAGCTCAGAAGTTCACCATCAAACCTGACTTTAGGACACGTATGTGGCCAGTCTGTTGTTCAGGTGAAAAGTCGATACTTCAGTTTTGCTAGCATTTAGTACTAGTCGCCACATTTATAGATAGGTGTTGAGCATCTTTAGTTCTATAGTGAGTTGCGCCTCAAAAGCTGTGTGCTGATTCGCAAAATCAATATCGTCAGCAATAGTCAGCATATACAAACTTCCAGTAGGCTGTATCCGGCAGATCGTGGGTATCGTGAACAGCAGGGGCACCAGCGTCGATCCCTGTGGCAGTCCGTATTGTACTTTCTAAAGCGGCTTTGCTTTTCTCCCAGGTGCACAACGAACTCTCGATCCCTAAGCATACTTATTTAGCATTATTAGGCTCGTAATAAAGAATTTTGAATTTGAATTTAATCCGTCGGCAAGGCACAGCTTTTATCAGTTTGAAGTACATTCCTTGCCGCCACAGTGTATTATAGTCTGCCGACAGCTACAGAAAACAAAATCTAAAACCTGGTGTTAGCAGCGTAGCTAATTATTGTTGCAGTCTTATATTGTAACTGACCGAACTATGCATCTTTCAATGTTAGCCGTTATGTTTTTATTGCACTTTAATATGTAACAATTTAAGCCTAACTGCAGTTTCATGAGTCAGGTATCGAACACGAAAATTCATTGGGAATCAAGCCGTACTTTTAATGAATTTTTAATGTAGCACAATACTTGACTGACTCGGTGGCTCAGTGGTTAGCGCTCCTGACTACTGATCCGAGAGTCGTGGGTTCGATCCCCACCCGGGGCAATCATTTCTGTGATGAGCAGATTTGCTCTGTGTCTGAGTGTATTATATCTATATATGTATGTATTTAAACGTATACTACGTATATGAGTATCAGTCTCTGGTTCCCATAGTACAGGGAATCATAGTTTGGGGCCAGATGACCGTGTATGATTTGTTTTTTGTAGACCCCTCCAATTCTCTTGCAATTATAAAAATGAACGGTCTATGCCGAAAAACAATTTGCATATCGATGCAGAAACAAACCCTTTGGTACACTATGTATCTTACCTGTCCTAAGCACTTCTTTCGTTGATCAAAGTAAAGTATGTATCTGAACATATTTTAATTGGATGCGGAAGTGGCATAATGATTTAATAGGTACATGTAAATAAACAAAAATCAATGAACTGCAAGCCATTTGGTATCGGTATCTCTAAGTATTTGAAATGAAAATAACTTTTTTAGGTGTTATTTTCCTGTACCATGCAATGAATAAAGCAAATAATTTGTTACAATAAAGCAGTGAACAAAACTCGATGTTGATCATTCAGTGAATATTCTTTTTTAATTTAGCTAACTATAATATATAAACAATTTTAACATTTTGATTTTGTTGTCTATAAATGCATAAAATTGATCAATTTACAATGAACAAATTACTAGACTATTTTTTTTCAATTATTGTTTTGATTTAGGTACAGGGTCAAAACAGTATAAGAAGCTATAGGATGGGGGTTAAAAAGCTGCATTTTGAGAAAAAAGTAAGGCACTTTACACAGTGATCGCGGTAAAGCGGATCAGACACTATCAATAAAATTGACAATATTTTCAAGTATTGACGGAATATTGACATTTGACAGTATAGTGATTGGAATGAACGACTGACAGTAAGTAAACGATGGATTGTCAATATATCGATATAAAAATATTGACAATATTATTGATAGTGTCTGATCCACTTAAAGAAAACCAAGATAAGCGATTTCATAGTTATACATATCTTCTTCTTCTTCCGGTGCCATGCTCCTCATCGGATGTTGGTGACTATCGTCTGAAACTCCTCTCTCTGCCGCCATTCTGCCCAGGGCGACGATATCATGCCCGGTCCACTCCTTCAAGTAGTACCTAATTAAATGTCTTGTCTACAATGTTGGTTCTAAACTACCAATAATTATTCGTGAATAAAAATGTACACTTTTATATTTTGGTTATCAAGGACTAGGAAAAAAAAATAAAGACTATGGTTAGGTACTACAATAATCAGTCCAGAGAAGCAGATTTTTTGGTCTGGCTGTTTATTTAAAGAATAGGCGGTTCCGTAACTAATAACTGCCTTAAATAATAAGCCTCGTCCTCTTACAGGATTTTTTTGACGATTTCAAGAGAACATTGGGTCTACTACACTACAGTAAATATGGGTGGATCAGAGTTTTTAACGAGTTCGGGTCCAGATCTGAATCCAACTCCGCGGTATGGGTCTGAGGCTTAACTTTTAACTACCTACCATATCTTGGAAAATATGTTTGCACTTCACATTGGTAACTTGGTAAAAAATAACAGTTTTGTTATTTTGTTTTACGCTGCCCTGACTGATCCAAACAACATTCAAGATTTTTTAATACAATTTTAATAAACTTTTTAGTAGCCTTTTGTATGATTTTGTACTTTTACGGCTCTGTAAAGTGGTTCGTTTTGTTTGAGATCTATCTATCGTGTTTACTAGAAAATATTTTTTTTATTTATAAGCGGTAGTGTGTTTTGTGATGTCAGCTTTGTTTTGATTATCGTTATACAGTTATTTGATAATGTTTTATTTTAAATTATTTTAATCAATAAAAAAATATTAAAATACATATTCGTTAAAGTAAAATAACTGTGCGTTTCATTAAAAACTTTCTACCTCGCACAACCAAACCATGGAATGAATTGTCGCCTGCGCTATTTCCGGACCGATACCTACAACTAGCCCAGTCATCGAGGAGTTTCTTTGTATGGAGACCCCAACATTAATTTCTCTGTCAATGAAACTTTGCACGATTGTGAAGGATAGTGTATAGATGGAAGATGACAAAGAAGGCAACAGATTTTGTGGCTGGAAGTAGGTGTTTTATACCTAAACATGAAAATTGCATTTAAAATTCGGTGGATAATTGCTCGATCGAATATTTCTGTACTATTCGTTAGTAGTAACTTAATGGCACGCGTATGTAATAGTATCCAAAACTTTTTCGACTTTTGTGACGCTTAAGTTAAGCAAAACTTGATTTTTCGATTTTACTTCCGATGAATAATTTCTCGGTTAATTTTTATTTTTCAGTATACTTTAATATCTTATTGGACATCTTTTTGTATAAGTATCCAAAAGATTTTCCTTTAAGATCATAGCATAATAGTTTTTATGCAATAATTAATTATGTAAAATTTCTCAGTCCATTTTTATTTATTTACATGATACATAATAATAAATGTAAACAGTATTTCAGGTTATCCAATAAAATTTCGATACATTAAACTCATATGTATAAAGCGTCACACACGTACGTAAGGTCACGCGACCCGTTTGCCGGCCGCTACCCATTTCCGACCTTTCCGCACTTTATTTTGTATAATAATAGTTTCAAAAAAATATGCTTGGATTCGTTTGATCTGCACAAAATTCACGCGTATGTAGGTATTCCACAGACAAAAAACCTCACTAAAAGGCTGTTAAATATAGATTACAAAAACATCAACATCAAATAACTTGTTAGGTACCTATTAATAATGAAAAACATATTATACGTACAGCGGCGTTCAGCGCCATAGTACGAAAGCTAAAAAATACAATAAAATAATATAAAAACAAAAATAAATCTTTTTAATCAGAGATGTTGCTAATATCCGCATCCGCATCCGTAAATATGGAGCTTCCGCATAAATTTTGACATCCGCAATATTCAATGCGGATTTTTATGCGGATACGGATCTAGAACAACATAGCTAATTATTGTAATATTTTATTTCAGGTTTATAATTTTATGAATTATTAATTGTAATTATTAATATAAATATATTTTTTTTTATGGCAGAGGTGGCAAATTATTTGGCATATTATTGTATAATTAATAACAAAAGCTCTATTAAAAAGATTTTTATTCATATTTATAAACCAGTATATTTTCAAGTTAGTACCAAAGTACGGTCAACCGCAAAACTAGGGTCAGTTAAAAGAAAACGAGTTGCTTGCGCATCGCTCGCTGCAGATATACTCACACACTGACATAAAATGACGAAGCTTATTGATATGATAGATAACTATACAAACCGAGTAATATCTACAATTTCACAACTACCGGCGTAAGCTACATAGCTCCGACGGTTAAAACAGCAGAGTTTAGCGAGCCGACGATGGTTCGAATCTTCGTGGTTCAGAACTAAATAGGAATTAGTTTTTTTGTTTTTGATTTTATAGAAACCATTTCTATTTTATTTATACCAGCAACAATTTGCAAGTGATCTTGACTGCAGTGAAGTTAGTTTCGGAATGATTTTGCAATTTGTTGTTGTTAGTTCGCTATTTTCGAGGGTGCTGGCTGCTGCCGGTGTGTTTTTAATAGTCAGCTGTTCCTGTCTTTTACATTTTGGTTTAATATTCCTGCGTTTTATTTTTTAAATGAGTAATAATATAAGTTTGGAGGAGAAGCATCGTATTGTTGCATTGCGCAATATAGGATATAATATATCAAAAATTATTAATGCGACTAATCTAAGCGTGAATATGAGTATTTTAATTACTATTTTGTATAGCTACCTACTTATTTTATATGTTTTGTGTACTCATTTAACATTTTTTATTTATACCAATACCAATTTTAATCAGGTATTTATTGTTTTAGTGGAGGACTGTGAAACGTTGGATAACACGTTACAAACAGGAGGGTAACGTTATAACTCGACGGCGAAGTGGCCGCTCGCGTCTAATGTCTAATTAATGATTCCAAGAGAGAGAGATGATTGAAGCTTATGAAGAAAATGGTTTCTTACGAATTAACGACCTTGCCGTAAGACTCGATACCTCGGTGGATACCGTTTGGGGAGCCCTACATAAGCAAGGAATACAGAGAAACACAGCTTAATCGATGAGCACAAACGGAATAGGCTAACATGTCCAGAGAATATTTATCGCACTGTCAACAAGTGAGGGAAAAATTAAGATATTTGTTCTAGTATCGTCAGGTCTATTATAAACGGCGTTTATAATCTATTATAGAAAATAATGGTGGTTATATAAAATATTAGTTTTTTATGTAATATATTTTTGCTAAGTTTTAAACTATTTTCTGTCATCTTTCAATAGAATTATTTTACATTTATCGGAAAATTTACTTTAATTGTAGTTTTTTGTTTTAAAATTTTAAAGTGTTGTCAATACTAAGCATGTTAAATTTTGGTGTTCTTAAGGTTTAGCTTCAATACCTACTCTTTTCATCATGAAAACGAATAATTAAGCTGAACCTTAAGACATTAATTGTAGTAATTAGTAAGTAATTGTATGATTATGATTATAAAATACTTAATGTTATCTTAAAAAACTTTAAATCAGGATAATAAATTAATATTTGTTCAAAGTTTTGTTTTTATTTCGTTTATTATATTATATATAACTTAATTAATATATAATATAAATTATTATATCAGTGCTAAAATGATAAATGATATTTGCTAGCTGTTGTTTTACAAAAAAAAAGTTAAAATTTCCGACACTAAGAGGATTCGAACTTAGCATCGCTGGCGCGAAAGCAGAAACTGTTACCACAAGGCTACAATCGCAGCTAACCTCTAAAATGAAATACTGCTACGGTTGGCTACGTTAGTGCCACATAAAGTTATATGCTTCGAAGACAGTGGCGCTAGTGGTCAAGGAAATTTTATGTTATCGGAGGGATTTTATGTTGTATCGCCAATGCAACCAGACAGCATTTGTTCACTTCAAAGCAGTTCTCTTTGTGTAACATAGAGGTCGCTAAGCAAGTATTATATTCGACTTTGAGTTTAAACTCATTGATTGAAGGTAGAATTTTCCTAAACAGATAAGCATCCTTGTATATGTGAGTAAATAAGAATAAATATGTGTAAGCGATTATAAGCCTTCTTGGCTGACCCCATTAATACAGGCGAGTGTACATTATTACACCAAAAGGCAGCAAAGTTACTGAAATAAAATGGTCCACGTTTTTAACTTTCAGTACTTTAATAATTTAATAAAAAAAACAAGGATTAGTATCATTATTTAGAGTTCCGTACACAAAGTCAACGGGACCCTATTAACTGTCCGTCTGTCCGTCTTTAACCGTAATAGGCAGATAGCTGTAATTTTCACAGTGTGTATTTCTGTTGCCACTATAACAACAAAGGCCGGCAACGCACTTGTAACTCCTCTGGTGTTGCGGGTGTCTATCGGCGGCGGTAATCGCTTACCATCAGGTGATCCATCTGCTCGTTTGTCAGCTATGCCATAAAAAAATTTAAAAAACTTAAAAATTAAAGAGGCTGGTAGGGTGACACCAGAAACGTATTTTTGGTGGAATTCCAAATATTGTACGATGGTACGAAACCCATCATGCGCGAGTCTGACTCGCACTTAACCGGTTTTCATTTATTTATGCCCATAAAAACCCATACAAAGGACTATGCAAAAAATTATACGATGGGGGTTTATTACAATAAAATATACGAGAATAGTTATTTGTTCAACGTTAAAGTTCAAAGTTATTTTTGCTTCGAGTGCTAGCTTTAAATCACGAACTAGCGAAGTAGTCTGGAATTGAATCACGATCGTAGCAAGTGAGTGATTTAAAGGCACGAGACATATAAATGACCTGCTTTCGTGTTAAACATACAACTTTCAAACAGCGAGAAAAGCAAAATCGTAGTTGATTAAATTCTCTTTGAAGACAATATAGTTTTTTATTATAATGTTTTTAATTTAGACTCAAAATTTTAGAGGTTGCGTTAGGAAACTGCGCTACTTAACATTTTTAAAAAAACCCAGGGTTCGAAAATATCCGATATTTATAATAAATATCAAAATATCAGATATTTTTGATATATATCCGATATTTTCGATATCTTTGATATTTTTGATATTTATCAAAATTACATACTAATTTCGATTTCTTACTTTAATACATGATTTTCGAAATAGCTTAATTTAAAATGTAGGTATATGTTTGATAATTTGAAGATTTTTATTAAAATAACATTCAAATTTTATACTCTGATATGTTTTTTCGAAATAACTGAATCTAAAATGTATATTTTATTTTTGCAAATTTGAAGATAGTTAATTAAACTAAACTCATTTATTTATTATTGTGATAATCATATCTTTATTCTTTGCATTTGGAACATTCATTCGTAAGAAGCAGCTCTTAGAAGCTAGGAAAATATAAATATCAATATTGATATACAGGGTGACTGGTTGAACGACGGACGTATTTAAGGAGATGATAGGATAATTTACATACTTTTCAACCATATAAAACAAAAAAATCATACACTCAAAAAACACAAGTTACATATTTTTTTATAAAACGTAACTATTCTTGTGTTTTCTAACTCTATGCCTAGGTACTTACCATTTTCCCACAGCGTGCACCGAGCTGCTCGTGGTCGCTAAGGCCAGTCTCTTGGACAGGCTGATAACACACTGATAATGAAAGGATGGAGTTCGTCTTCATGTAGGATACTTTACCCCAACCACTGGGATACCTGGAAATGCCTTCCTGCATTCCGCGTACTTTCACATGGGTAATAATCGAAGTAAATTGCTTTGTGCGGGTTCACTGGATAACGAACGATTCCTTCCTCGCCCTTAATCAGGGTTAGGAACTGGAGGAAGGCCAAGTCTCCTAAGAAGTCTATGACGGCAACTTATGTAATTCGTGATACATTGCAATATGACGTTAATTCACGTCTAACAACACTAGCTTACGTTACATAGCACCACACCATATCCCAGTATCCTCATTAGAGTACTGATAAGCCATTATCATTCACTATCAAGGCACCGAAATCCACGCGACAGCTACGTAAGTAAAACCAGAATGTTCGGGACGAACGGGACGCGTGAACGCACGCCACCCCTACGACGGCCCGCGGGCGACTGACTAAAGCCGGCGCGGCGCGGCGCAGGGCAGAGACGCGGGAGCAGTCGCTCACGCGCATGCGCAGTATTGCGCAGTGGCGAGTCCGCGCCGCCGCTACTCGGGGTCGTTGCCCGAGGCCGCGTACACGTGACTTAGTATTTAGTAAAATGTAGAGGTGAACTTTAAAATTATTTTTTAAATGATGAAAATTAAGGTCATGTTTTTTTTACATATTTGGAATGTGTATCAGCTTCTTATTCACCTCCTTAAATGCGTCCGTTGATTTACCAGTCACCCTGTATATCAAACATAAATATCAATTGATATATATCATGATATATATCCGATATATATCAATTGATATATATCATGCGAACCCTGAAAAAACCTAAGATGCAACACAAACATGATATTTTTAAGTAAGCGATATTCATGTTTACTAGTAGGTAAGTACATATTTATTTTAAATATTACGTCTTTAAAAATGCAATAACAGAATTTATAAACTTAAATTTCATTAAATAACATATAACATTGTGAGCCTATGAGTTAAAACGCTTGCTACGTCAAAATGAGTTTCTGATCGAACCATCGCTCATATTTTTTTTAGCGCCGCGTGAAAGGTGTTGTTCGAAATTCGAATCACTTTTTCTCACGCTCAAAGCAAAAACAACTTTTGCTGCGAGTTTTCAGGGACCAAAGGCACTCTTTTCATGCTGGACAGATGAAAAACTATTTATTAATCTGTTAACTCAAAGCAGCTTTTTGCTGCGAATGTTAGTTAAAGTGTTCGAATTTCGAACACCAGCTTTTATCACTATCGTGTAAAGTTTCCTAGCTGGTAGAGGTGAAAAGTTGTATGTTAAAACATCAACTTTTACAACTACTCATGAATCTGAACAAATTTCCCGCAAAAAAAATTTTGGTTTCCTCATACTAATTGATCAAATGAGCTTCCAAATTTGTATGGGAAATCAAATTCGATTTGCATGAAAACCCCACGTCTGCGGCGGATGTCGTCATAGCAAAAAAAACATCGGGCTGCACAGATGTATTGACTGAGATACGTTTGGAATCTGTTGGTAGGTGGGGATGATTTTTTTGTGTAGTACTTTTCTCTAAAAAAATATTAAGATTCGCATCCGCGAATAAGCCTTTAAATATCCGCATCCGCGGATTTCAAAGGCTCTGCATCCGCAACCATCTTGTACGATCACTTGTCCTATCCGAGCACTTGACCGAGCACTCGCCCGAGCACTTGACTGAGCACTTGCCCAAGCACTTTACCGAGCACTTGACCGAGCATTCGCCCAAGCACTCGCCCAAGCACTTGACCGAGCACTTCACCGAGCACTTGTCGGAGCACTCGACCGAGCACTTGCCCAAGCACTTGACTAAGCACTAGACCGAGCACTCGCCCAAGCACTTGAACGAGCACTTGACCGAACACTCGCCCAAGCACTTGATCGAGCACTCGCCCAAGCACTTGACCGAGCAGTGTCCAAGCACTTGGCCGAGCACTTGACCGAGCACTCGCCCAGTATTTGACCGAGCACTTGGCAGAGCACTTGCCAAAGCACTCACCCAAGCACTTGACCGAGCACTTGACCGAGCACTCGACCGAGCACTCGTCCGAGCACTCGCCCGAGAACTTGTGCGCTTGTACTCACCCGAGCACTAGACCGAGCACTCGCCCAAGCACTTAACCGACCACTTGACCGAGCACTCGCCCAAGCACTTGACCGAGCACTCGCCCAGCAGTTGACCGAGCACTTGACAAAGCACTCACCCAAGCACTCGACCGAACACTTGACTGAGCACTTGACTAAGCACTTGGCCGAGCACTTGACAAAGCACTCACCCAAGCACTTGACCGAGCACTTGACCAAGCATTTAAACGAGCACTCGCCCGAGCACTTGTGCGCTTGTACGAGCACTTGTCGGTGCAGTTGTCCGAGCACTTGCTTGTCCGAGCACTTGTGCGCTTGTACGAGCACTTGTCGGAGCAATTGTACGAGCACTTGTACGAACACTCAAATCAGGTTGACAATTATAGACCTATTTCAAAAGTAAAGCTCGCAAAGTGCTCGTACAAGTGCTCAGACAAGTGCTCAATTGCCCGGTCATATAAGTGCTCAGTCAAGTGCTCAGGCGAGTGCTTGGGCGAGTGCTCGGTTAAGTTCTCAGGCGAGTGCTCGGTCAAGCGCTCGGGCGAGTGCTCGGTCAAGTGCTCGGGCGAGTGCTCGGTCGAGTGCTCGGTCAAGTGTTCGGTCGAGTGCTCGGTCAAGTGCTCGGGCGAGTGCTCGGCCGAGTGCTCGGTCAAGTGCTTGGGTGAGTGCTCGGTCAAGTGCTCGGGCGAGTGCTCGGTCAAGTGTTCGGTCAAGTGCTTGGGTGAGTGCTCGGTCAAGTGCTCGGGCGAGTGCTCGGTCGAGTGCTCGGGCGAGTGCTCGGTCAAGTGCTCGGGTGAGTGCTCGGTCAAGTGCTCGGGCGAGTGCTCGGTCGAGTGCTTGGGTGAGTGCTCGGTCAAGTGTTCGGTCGAGTGCTCGGTCAAGTGTTCGGTCGAGTGCTCGGTCAAGTGCTCGGGCGAGTGCTCGGTCAAGTATTCGGTCGAGTGCTCGGTCAAGTGCTCGGGCGAGTGCTCGGTCAAGTATTCGGTCGAGTGCTCGGTCAAGTGCTCGGGCGAGTGCTCGGTCAAGTGCTCGGGCGAGTGCTCGGTCGAGTGCTTGGGTGAGTGCTCGGTCAAGTGTTCGGTCGAGTGCTCGGTCAAGTGTTCGGTCGAGTGCTCGGTCAAGTGCTCGGGCGAGTGCTCGGTCGAGTGCTCGGTCAAGTGCTCGGGTGAGTGCTCTGTCAAGTGCTCGGGCGAGTGTTCGGTCAAGTGTTCGGTCGAGTGCTCGGTCAAGTGCTCGGGCGAGTGCGCGGTCGTGTGCTCGGTCAAGTGCTTGGGTGAGTGCTCGGTCAAGTGCTCGGGCGAGTGCTCGGTCGAGTGCTCGGGCGAGTGCTCGGTCGAGTGCTCGGGCGAGTGCTCGGTCAAGTGCTCGGGCGAGTGCTCGGTCGAGTGCTCGGGCGAGTGCTCAGTCGAGTGCTAGGGTGAGTGCTTGGTCAAGTGTTCGGTCGAGTGCTCGGTCAAGTGCTCGGGCGAGTGCTTGGTCAAGTGCTCGGGCGAGTGCTCGGGCGAGTGCTCGGTCAAGTGTTCGGTCGAGTGCTCGGTCAAGTGCTCGGGTGAGTGCTCTATCAAGTGCTCGGGCGAGTGCTCGGTCAAGTGCTCGGGCGAGTGCTTGGGCGAGTGCTCGGTCAAGTGCTCGGGCGAGTGCTCGGTCAAGTGCTCGGTCAAGTGCTTGGGCGAGTGCTCGGTCAAGTGCTCGGGCGAGTGTTCGGTCAAGTGCTCGGTCAAGTGCTCGGTCAAGTGCTTGGGTGAGTGCTCGGTCAAGTGCTTGGGTGAGTGCTCGGTCAAGTGCTCGGGCAAGTGCTCGGGCGAGTGCTCTGTCAAGTGCTCGGGCGAGTGTTCGGTCAAGTGCTCGGTCAAGTTGTAGCATGAGCATTGCGAAATGCACTTCCACGCGTTGACCATATAATTAGGTCACACGAGTAACGTAAGTCACGTTACGCTTAGTCAGTAAGTTAGAATGTAAGTATTTTTGGCTATTTTGTATTACACTCAATATACGACCAGCAACTGAACAACATGTCTTTCTGTTAACTCGACCACCTACCTACCTCCAAACCAGAGCGTCTAGGCCACGCTCCTCATGGCGACCCTTTGCCAAAGAATCAAAATGGACTTCAATTCTAAGAAGAAAACTACAACACTTTGAAGATTAGAAGATTTTTTTTTAAAAAAAACGAAGAAAATGAAGACAGCAAGAATGACGAAATTTTAAGAAGATAACATTTTTTTTTTAACTAGAAGATCACTATTTTCAAGAAAAGAAGACCTCTAAAAACACCATTTGAACCAGAAATCACTATTCTCAAGAAAAGAAGACCTTTAAAATCGAAATCAATGGCTTTCACAAAAAATAAGAAGAACGAACATTTAAGAAGACTTGAAGCGTACGAGCGGTGTCCAGGGTTTGCCCGGCCCACGGAGTCCAGGGTATAGCCCGGCCCACGAAGGAGCGGTGTCCAGGGTTTGCCCGGCTCACGGAGTCCAGGGTATAGCCCGGCCCACCCAGCGCAGACGAGGAGACAAGAGCCAGCTTCACGTCCAGTACGATGCCCCGCTGTCGTCAACAGCGCCGAGCCGCCGCCGCCGCCGCCACTGCCAGCCAACGCCGCCGCCGAAGCGCCGCACCGTCGTCGTGACAATATGATATAAGTACAATGTACTAGCCAAGTAAGTCGCTAATAATTATTGTTTTCGATACCTATATATTTTTCTATGTCCATTTTAAATGATTAATTAAGTATCTAATGTCTGTAACTTTATCCTAATGTCCTCTTTAATAACAGAGTTAGAAGTTATTTATGAGCGTTTAGTAGAAATCAAAACCTATCTAATTAAAATCGGACCACAGAGAAGGCAAAGTTCAGAGACAGCTCAGACTAAGTTTCATCAGGCTAATGTATTTAACACTCGTTTGGAGTATATTTCGTCTGAAATCAGAACTAAAATAGAATCAGATGAATTACAGGGTGACGATTTACAGACAGTAAATAAGTTAGTTGGAAATGTAAAGGAAGTTTATCGCTATATTTTGAGTTTGTTTTATACAGAAGAGGTCGAAAATATTAAAAGTGTTGATATAGCCATAGAAACCACAAACATGGCTTTAGATAATTTTGATTTGAAGACAGCGATTTCCCTGTTGCCTATTATGACAGGCCAGGAGAACGTCACTACCCAATTGATAGATAGCATTCAGTTATATGGGTCCATGCTCAATGATACTGCCAAAAAGCAGATGATTGAATTTGTCCTTAAGACACGACTATCTGCTAGTGCCAAACTTAGGCTAAAATCTAGCTATGCGACTTTAGAGTCACTATTGAAGGATATGCGCACACATTTAATTTCAAAAAAATCAGCTGTCGCACTTCAGTCCCAAATGTTCACAGCTAGACAAGGGCGTAGATCTATTGAAAAGTTCGGTTCGGATTTAGAAGAGCTATTCGTGAATTTGACTATAGCACAGGCAGATGGAGACGATCAAAAATATGAAGTTCTCCGTCCATTGAACGAGAAAGTAGCAGTTAAGCGTTTTGCAGACGGCCTCAGCAACCCCCGTCTGTCCACTATTATCGCTTCTCGTCAATTTCAATCCCTTCCAGAGGCTATTCGAGCCGCAGTCGACGAAAATTCGTTAGCACCTAGCGAGGAACAGGTCATGCACTTTAATAGGGACCGCAGTATGGGAAATCGTAACCGAGGTACCCGAGGTTTAAAACCAGCGAGTTCCAATAGGTACCATTCGCAAGGTAACCAATCACGAACTTTCCACAACAGCACCTCTAGATCTTTCGGAGTACGTGGCCGTGGAAAGCCCACCAGAGGTTCCAGGCATGGTCAAGGTCGTCAACCTTACCACTCGCGTCATATAGCGCACGTACACAACCCGCCAAGTACCGCGAACGTCGAATGCACTCAGAATGCACCGAACAAGCTAGAGTTTTTTCGTGCCCACGATTAGCAGAGAACATTATGTTTGCAATTACAATACATTTAGCGTAGTGACAATGGACATAGGTAATATAGGTATAGATAGTATAAACAGCAGTATAAGGTTATTAGTAGATAGTGGAGCAAGTTTATGTGTTTTGAAATATGAGTGGCTACTCGAGCACCCAGACTTATTGAATCAAATGTGCCACGATAAAATAACAATTAAAGGTATAAGTGGTAAGCTATTTTCTGAGGGTTACGTTAATTTAGATTTAATATATAATAATGTTACTTTTAGGGAAACTTTTTATGTTTTTAAGAACCTATCGTGCTCCAACTCAGCTAACGGTATTTTGGGCGAAAATTTCTTTAGAAAATATAATGCCGTAATTAATTATGAAACAAAGACATTTAATTTGTCGAGAAATGGGACATCTGTATGTATGCCCATAGGCAACAGTCCCGATAGGTACACGGAAGTACACGTGATACCGCCTCGTTGCGAAATAATAAAGTATATTCCATGCAAGTCGAGTGATGACTGTGTAGTTTTGGCTCACGAAATATGTGAAGGTATTTTCATTGCGGGAATTATAGCGAAACCTCATCAAGGTCGCATTCCGGTGAGAATTTTGAACACTAGAGATCAGGAAGCTGAAATAGACTTATCTCAGTTACAGGTCCAGTCAATTAATAATTTTGATGTTTGTTGTTTTAACAACTAAAATAATTCTGTGGACAGAGTTAAGACCCTGTTCGAAATACTTGATTTAGGCTACCTTAATAAAGAAGAACGTTCAGGTATTCAACAGATTTGTGCGAAATACGCTGACGTATTTCATTTGCCAGGGGATAATTTATCAGTTACCAACTTAATGGAACACAATATTCTTTTGAAAGATAACGTAACACCGGTTTACGTTAAACCCTATAGAGTTCCTCAAGCCTTAAAAAGCGAAATAGAGAGACAGGTACAAGATATGCTTAAAAATGACATCATAGAGGAAACTATTTCAGAATGGTCGAGTCCAGTTTTGTTAGTGCCTAAGAAAGCTGATAAATCTAACGAGAAAAAATGGAGATTAGTCATCGATTATAGGCAGTTGAATAATAAAATCCAAGATGATAAATTTCCATTACCTAATATTACCGAAATATTAGACTCATTATCCGGAAGTATATATTTTTCAAAATTAGACCTTTCACAGAGCTATTATCAGCTATCTCTTAATCCAGAATCGCGAAAATATACATCTTTTAGTTTAAATAAGATGTATCAGCTTTCTTTAGACAAAAACTCTCGTAAGTGTACAGCGTTTACCGCAGGAAAACAGTACCAAATGAAACGCTGCCCCATGGGTCTAAAAACGAGTGCTAGTGTTTTCTCTAGACTCATGACTATAGCAATGGCAGGCCTTAATTTTGACAAGTGTTTCATATATTTAGACGATTGTGTTGTCATAGGGAAATCCATGGAACACCATAATAAAAATCTTATGAGCGTAATGAACCGACTAAGAGAGGTCAATCTTAAATTAAACCCAATGAAATGTGAATTTCTCAGACAGGAAATAATTTACCTAGGACATCAGATAACATCAAAAGGTATATTTCCAGACCCAGGTAAAATTAAAATTATAAACAGCTATCCAAGGCCAACTAATGTCGATGAAGTAAAACGATTAGTTGCATTTGCCAACTATTACCGTCGCTTCATATCACGTTTCGCAGATATAGTATATCCGTTGAACGCTTTATGCAAGAAACACGCTAAGTTTGTATGGACTAACGATTGCGAAACCGCATTTCAAAATTTAAAATTAGCCCTGTGTAATCCACCAGTTTTGGACTATCCCGATTTTTCCGACACTAACACCTTTCATTTATAAACAGATGCTTCTAAAATAGGATTGGGAGCAATTCTATCAAATAGCAATGGCAAAGTCATAGCTTATGCCAGCAAAAGCTTAACACCAGCTCAAACTAGGTATCCCATCATAGAACTCGAGCTACTAGCCATTGTGTGGGCCGTACGTCACTTCAGGCCTTACTTGTATGGTAGGAAATTTAAAATATTTACCGACCATAGGCCCCTAGTTTATTTGTTCGGCCTTACTGATCCATCCAGCCGACTGACAAAGTTTAGGTTGTATTTAGAAGAATATGACTTTGAGGTAGAATACGTTCCAGGTCGAAATAATGCAGCTGCAGATGCGTTAAGTCGACTTCCGGTAACGTCTAAAGACTTGAAAGAGATCCATGAACAGGTAGTTTCCGTGTTGACTAGAGCTCAAAGAAAGAAGTTAATAAGTCAGGGAACTGATCATGACCCTGACCGACTTACCGAGCCTTCCACCTCCAGTGGGCCTGATCAACCTACTGTGGTAGAAGTACTCAAACGACCAAATGACATTACAGAGTTAATTTTCTCTACTAATTTGAATAAAAAAGACTGAAATTTTCAGAAAATATATCAAGTGACGCTAACTATTGCACTTACGTACCATCGCACTCGGCGATCATTCTTGATACCCGATCGTTATCGTCTGGGGAGGCGTTAGCGAGGGATCTCGAAAAGTTGTGCAAAAAATTAAATATTATAGAGCTACTCATAATTAAAAATAGAAGTAACGCTCGATTTATTAAAGAAATACTGCGCAGTATCAAAAAATGTAAAATCGCGTCACCAAAATTTCTTATCACAAGAGACGTAATTCGTATTTCAGATAGAGAAGAAATTACGACAATTTTGAATGACTTTCATCTCTTGCCTACAAGCGGACATGCAGGCATGAATCGTATGTTAAACAATATTAAAAAATATTACTTTTGGCCGCGTATGACTAATGACGTCATTGACTACGTCAAACGATGTAAGAGTTGTCAAATCCAAAAACACTAACAAACATATTAAAGAACCGATGACTATAACCTCCACTGCCAATTCCGCATTAGAGAGGATTAGTTTAGATATTATGGGTCCACTAGATGTAGATAATTATAACTGTAAATATATACTTACTATCCAGTGCGATCTAAGCAAATATGTAGAGGCTTACCCTTTAGAGCGCAAAGACACAGATACAGTAGCCAAAGCTTTCGTCAATAACTTTGTATTGCGCTACGGTATCCCGAAACAGATTCTGACTGATATGGGTACCGAATTTATGTCATCAGTGATGACTGAGGTTTGTAGGTTACTAGGTATTGAGAAGTTAAACTCTACCGCTTACCATCACGAGACTCTAGGAGGCATTGAGAATACGCACAAACACTTAGGTGCCTATCTTAGAATCCAATGTGAAAATAACAGGAGTGACTGGAGCGAATGGGTTCCATTTTGGTGTTTTTCATTTAACACTAGCGTTCATTCAGAGACGAAATACACTCCATACGAACTCGTTTTTGGTAAAGTTTGTGGCCTTCCATCTAACTTATGTAAGGGAGTCGATCCTCTGTATAACTTTAACGACTACCCCAAAGAATTAAAATACAGATTGCAGAAAGCACAGTTCGATGCTAAGCAAAATCTTTTAGAGAGTAAGAACTTAAGAAAATTTAACTTTGATAAGAATTGTAATACTGTTAAATATAAGCCAGGAAATCTAGTTTTAGTGAAAAACCAAGTAGGTAACAAATTAGATTGTATTTATAAAGGTCCATTTGTAGTCTTAGAGGACTTATCTCCTAATGTTAAAATTGATATGTATAATAAAGAATATTTAGTACATAAAAATAATACAATGTGTTTTCGTAAATAAGTGATTAATTATAATATATTATGACACTGTTATGTTTTAGTGAAAATGTTTACTTTTAAATTGTTTTGAATGTTAAGCAAACATTTTTTTTTATAAAGGGGGTGTGTAACCCTGTACTTTTCGGGGGAGGTGTAGCATGAGCATTGCGAAATGCACTTCCACGCGATGACCGTATAATTAGGTCACACGAGTAACGTAAGTCACGTTACGCTTAGTCAGTAAGTTAGAATGTAAGTATTTTTGGCTATTTTGTATTACACTCAATATACGACCAGCAACTGAACAACATGTCTTTCTGTTAACTCGACCACCTACCTACCTCCAAACCAGAGCGTCTAGGCCACGCTCCTCAAAGTGCTCGGGCGAGTGCTCTGTCAAGTGCTCGGGCGAGTGCTCAGTCGAGTGCTCGGTCAAGTGCTTGGGTGAGTGCTCGGTCAAGTGCTTGGGTGAGTGCTCGGTCAAGTGCTCGGGCGAGTGCTCAGTCGAGTGCTCGGTCAAGTGCTTGGGTGAGTGCTCGGTCAAGTTCTCAGGCGAGTGCTCGGTCAAGCGCTCGGGCGAGTGCTCGGTCAAGTGCTCGGGCGAGTGCTCTGGCGAGTGCTCGGTCAAGTGTTCGGTCGAGTGCTCGGTCAAGTGCTCGGGCGAGTGCTCGGCCGAGTGCTCGGTCGTGTGCTCGGTCAAGTGCTCGGGCGAGTGCTCGGTCGAGTGCTTGGGTGAGTGCTCGGTCAAGTGTTCGGTCGAGTGCTCGGTCAAGTGTTCGGTCGAGTGCTCGGTCAAGTGCTCGGGCGAGTGCTCGGTCAAGTATTCGGTCGAGTGCTCGGTCAAGTGCTCGGGTGAGTGCTCTGTCAAGTGTTCGGTCGAGTGCTCGGTCAAGTGCTCGGTCAAGTGCTCGGGCGAGTGCTCGGTCGAATGTTCGGTCGAGTGCTCGGTCAAGTGCTCGGGTGAGTGCTCTATCAAGTGCTCGGGCGAGTGCTCGGTCAAGTGCTCGGGCGAGTGCTCGGTCAAGTGCTCGGGCGAGTGCTCGGTCGAGTGCTCGGTCAAGTGCTTGGGCGAGTGCTCGGTCAAGTGCTCGGGCGAGTGTTCGGTCAAGTGCTCGGTCAAGTGCTTGGGTGAGTACTGGGTCAAGTGCGTGGGTGAGTGCTCGGTCAAGTGCTCGGGCGAGTGCTCGGGCGAGTGCTCTGTCAAGTGCTCGGGCGAGTGTTCGGTCAAGTGCTCGGTCAAGTGCTCAGGCGAGTGCTTGGGTGAGTGCTCGGTCAAGTGCTCGGGCGAGTGCTCGGTCAAGTGTTCGGTCGAGTGCTCTGTCAAGTGCTCGGTCAAGTGCTCAGGCGAGTGCTCGGTCAAGTGTTCGGTCGAGTGCTCGGTCAAGTGCTTGGGTGAGTGCTCGGTCAAGTGCTCGGGCGAGTGCTCTGTCAAGTGCTCGGTCGAGTGCTCGTTCAAGTGCGAGTGCTCGGTCAAGTGCTCGGGCGAGTGTTCGGTCAAGTGCTCGGTCAAGTGCTCAGGCGAGTGCTTGGGTGAGTGCTCGGTCAAGTACTCGGGCGAGTGCTCAGTCAATTGCTCAGGCGAGTGCTCGGTCAAGTGCTCGGGCGAGTGCTCGGTCAAGTGTACAAGTGCTCGTACAAGTGCTCGGACAAGTACGTACAAGTGCTCAGACAAGTGCTCCTACTAGTGCTCCCGAATGGCTCATTTCTATCCTCAAACCACCCCCTTTATGGGGTCCTTCCATCACCCTCCCCCTCCCTGCGATGACTGTTACGCGGATATCACACTGAGGCAGAAATCGGACGGGAGCGCGAAGCGATGAAATTCGCATGCGGCAGCGTTCCGCTCCACCGGACGGTTTCCGTCCGAAGCTGCGGTGCACGACGAAGGCTCGGATTCCGTCCCACCGGACGGTTTGCGTCCGAGTTCCGTCGTAGACAAAAATCCGGACGGTACTGGGGTGCAGTGGTATACCTGCGAATCGCACGCATCGTCGCCCCGCCCCGACGTTTCCAAAGCGACCCGCGTGCGTGTGCCACCCATAACAATAAAAGGACCCTACGCATTCGCGAATAAGCCTTTAAATATCCGCATCCGCGGATTTCAAAGGCTCTGCATCCGCAACCATCTTACGATCATTTACGATTCACTTGCCCAAGCACTTGACAAAGCACTAGACCGAGCACTCGCTCAAGCACTTGAACGAGCACTTGACCGAACACTCGCAAGTGCTCGGTCAAGTGCTTGGGCGAGTGCTCAGTCAAGTGCTCGGGCGAGTGCTCGGTCGTGTGCTCGGCCAAGTGCTTGGGTGAGTGCTCGGTCAAGTGCTCGGGCGAGTGCTCGGTCGAGTGCTCGGGCGAGTGCTCGGTCAAGTGCTCGGGCGAGTGCTCGGTCGAGTGCTCGGGCGAGTGCTCGGTCGAGTGCTTGGGCGAGTGCTCAGTCGAGTGCTCGGTCAAGTGCTTGGGTGAGTGCTCGGTCAAGTGCTCGGGCGAGTGCTCGGTCGAGTGCTCGGTCAAGTGCTCGGGTGAGTGCTCGGGTGAGTGCTCTATCAAGTGCTCGGGCGAGTGCTCGGTCAAGTGTTCGGTCGAGTGCTCGGTCAAGTGTTCGGTCGTATGCTCGGTCAAGTGCTCGGGCGAGTGCTCGGTCAAGTATTCGGTCGAGTGCTCGGTCAAGTGCTCGGGTGAGTGCTCTGTCAAGTGTTCGGTTGAGTGCTCGGTCAAGTGCTCGGTCAAGTGCTCGGGCGAGTGCTCGTTCGAGTGCTCGGGCGAGTGCTCGGTCGAGTGTTCGGTCGAGTGCTCGGTCAAGTGCTCGGGTGAGTGCTCTATCAAGTGCTCGGGCGAGTGCTCGGTCAAGTGTTCGGTCGAGTGCTCGGTCAAGTGCTCGGGCGAGTGCTCGGTCAAGTATTCGGTCGAGTGCTCGGTCAAGTGCTCGGGTGAGTGCTCTGTCAAGTGTTCGGTCGAGTGCTCGGTCAAGTGCTCGGTCAAGTGCTCGGGCGAGTGCTCGGTCGAGTGTTCGGTCGAGTGCTCGGTCAAGTGCTCGGGTGAGTGCTCTATCAAGTGCTCGGGCGAGTGCTCGGTCAAGTGCTCGGGCGAGTGCTCTGTCAAGTGCTCGGTCGAGTGCTCGTTCAAGTGCGAGTGCTCGGTCAAGTGCTCGGGCGAGTGTTTGGTCAAGTGCTCAGGCGAGTGCTTGGGTGAGTGCTCGGTCAATTACTCGGGCGAGTGCTCAGTCAATTGCTCAGGCGAGTGCTCGGTCAAGTGCTCGGGCGAGTGCTCGGTCAAGTGTACAAGTGCTCGTACAAGTGCTCGGACAAGTACGTACAAGTGCTCAGACAAGTGCTCCTACAAGTGCTCCCGAATGGCTCATTTCTATCCTCAAACCACCCCCTTTATGGGGTCCTTCCATCACCCTCCCCCTCCCTGCGATGACTGTTACGCGGATATCACACTGAGGCAGAAATCGGACGGGAGCGCGAAGCGATGAAATTCGCATGCGGCAGCGTTCCGCTCCACCGGACGGTTTCCGTCCGAAGCTGCGGTGCACGACGAAGGCTCGGATTCCGTCCCACCGGACGGTTTTCGTCCGAGTTCCGTCGTAGACAAAAATCCGGACGGTACTGGGGTGCAGTGGTATACCTGCGAATCGCACGCATCGTCGCCCCGCCCCGACGTTTCCAAAGCGACCCGCGTGCGTGTGCCACCCATAACAATAAAAGGACCCTACGCATTCGCGAATAAGCCTTTAAATATCCGCATCCGCGGATTTCAAAGGCTCTGCATCCGCAACCATCTTGTACGATCACTTGTCCTATCCGAGCACTTGACCGAGCACTCGCCCGAGCACTTGACTGAGCACTTGCCCAAGCACTTTACCGAGCACTTGACCGAGCATTCGCCCAAGCACTCGCCCAAGCACTTGACCGAGCACTTCACCGAGCACTTGTCGGAGCACTTGACCGAGCACTTGCCCAAGCACTTGACTAAGCACTAGACCGAGCACTCGCTCAAGCACTTGAACGAGCACTTGACCGAACACTCGCCCAAGCACTTGATCGAGCACTCGCCCAAGCACTTGACCGAGCAGTGCCCAAGCACTTGGCCGAGCACTTGACCGAGCACTCGCCCAGTATTTGACCGAGCACTTGGCCGAGCACTTGCCAAAGCACTCACCCAAGCACTTGACCGAGCACTTGACCGAGCACTCGACCGAGCACTCGTCCGAGCACTCGCCCGAGAACTTGTGCGCTTGTACTCACCCGAGCACTAGACCGAGCACTCGCCCAAGCACTTAACCGATCACTTGACCGAGCACTCGCCCAAGCACTTGACCGAGCACTCGCCCAGCAGTTGACCGAGCACTTAACAAAGCACTCACCCAAGCACTCGACGGAACACTTGACTGAGCACTTGACTAAGCACTTGGCCGAGCACTTGACAAAGCACTCACCCCAGCACTTGACTCGGTCAAGTGCTCGGGCGAGTGCTCGGTCGAGTGCTCGGGCGAGTGCTCGGTCGAGTGCTGGGCCAGTGCTCAGTCGAGTGCTCGGTCAAGTGCTTGGGTGAGTGCTCGGTCAAGTGCTCGGGCGAGTGCTCGGTCGAGTGCTCGGTCAAGTGCTCGGGTGAGTGCTCTATCAAGTGCTCGGGCGAGTGCTCGGTCAAGTGTTCGGTCGAGTGCTCGGTCAAGTGTTCGGTCGTATGCTCGGTCAAGTGCTCGGGCGAGTGCTCGGTCAAGTATTCGGTCGAGTGCTCGGTCAAGTGCTCGGGTGAGTGCTCTGTCAAGTGTTCGGTCGAGTGCTCGGTCAAGTGCTCGGTCAAGTGCTCGGGCGAGTGCTCGGTCGAGTGTTCGGTCGAGTGCTCGGTCAAGTGCTCGGGTGAGTGCTCTATCAAGTGCTCGGGCGAGTGCTCGGTCAAGTGTTCGGTCGAGTGCTCGGTCAAGTGCTCGGGCGAGTGCTCGGTCAAGTATTCGGTCGAGTGCTCGGTCAAGTGCTCGGGTGAGTGCTCTGTCAAGTGTTCGGTCGAGTGCTCGGTCAAGTGCTCGGTCAAGTGCTCGGGCGAGTGCTCGGTCGAGTGTTCGGTCGAGTGCTCGGTCAAGTGCTCGGGTGAGTGCTCTATCAAGTGCTCGGGCGAGTGCTCGGTCAAGTGCTCGGGCGAGTGCTCTGTCAAGTGCTCGGTCGAGTGCTCGTTCAAGTGCGAGTGCTCGGTCAAGTGCTCGGGCGAGTGTTTGGTCAAGTGCTCGGTCAAGTGCTCAGGCGAGTGCTTGGGTGAGTGCTCGGTCAATTACTCGGGCGAGTGCTCAGTCAATTGCTCAGGCGAGTGCTCGGTCAAGTGCTCGGGCGAGTGCTCGGTCAAGTGTACAAGTGCTCGTACAAGTGCTCGGACAAGTACGTACAAGTGCTCAGACAAGTGCTCCTACAAGTGCTCCCGAATGGCTCATTTCTATCCTCAAACCACCCCCTTTATGGGGTCCTTCCATCACCCTCCCCCTCCCTGCGATGACTGTTACGCGGATATCACACTGAGGCAGAAATCGGACGGGAGCGCGAAGCGATGAAATTCGCATGCGGCAGCGTTCCGCTCCACCGGACGGTTTCCGTCCGAAGCTGCGGTGCACGACGAAGGCTCGGATTCCGTCCCACCGGACGGTTTTCGTCCGAATTCCGTCGTAGACAAAAATCCGGACGGTACTGGGGTGCAGTGGTATACCTGCGAATCGCACGCATCGTCGCCCCGCCCCGACGTTTCCAAAGCGACCCGCGTGCGTGTGCCACCCATAACAATAAAAGGACCCTAAAAACAGTTGATAGTGAAGTCGCTTCTACTTAATTTTTTTACGAAAAATTTTTTTTTCCTACGGCAAACATTCTTAGAAAAACATCGAAGTGAACATTATCTTCACTAGCTGGAGGAACCGGCTTCACTCAGAGAGTTGATGTAAGATCGCCTGGTAGTTGGAACAAAAGATAAAAAAAAAATCTAAGAGGTTTTTTTATTGAATCTAACAATTCACATATCTGGTTCATTAACAATATTTTTCGTTTTCAGAATATATAATTATTTTAGAATTCCCTACCTCATCCCCCGCACCCCGAGCCTCACCCCCTCCCGCTCCCCGAGCCTCCCCCCCCCCCCGCCACCCAAAACTCTCCCCCCGCACACCACGCTTCACACCCCGCACCGCGCCTCACCCGCCGTACCCCAAGACTCACCCCCCGCACCCTTAGCCTCACCCCCCAGAAACACGAGACTCAACCCCCGCACCCCTAAATCACATATTATAACATTTATTATGCGATAGTAGGTACCACACACTGTCGGAGTCTGGTTCCCATAGTACAAAAAAAGTAGAGACGACTCTATTTGTTGCCCTACCGACCTTGTTCTGAAGCAGTAGTTCTGTTTCGTTTTTGCGCGGATCGCGCGCGAATCGCGCCTCCGGACGGAGAAACGGCGTCAGTGTGTGGTACCTAGCGAATCACACCGCGTCGCCATCCGGGAGCGCGAATTCGTCGTGCGAATCGCGCCTCCGGGCGGAGAAGCGGTGCCAGTGTGTGGTACCCCGCGGTTTTTGTATACAAATCAACATTTTACGGTACAAAGTTTAAATCCGCTTCAGCGCAATGTCCGCAATTCGCCTCGGTGAGCGGAGCAGTGTGTTTTCCGCCTTAATTTCAAAGTAAAAAATAAGGTAATTACATGCTTCAGTAAGTAAATCAGTAACGTTTTTCGATAATAATCAATGTCGTCCCCAGTGTTAGCGCAGATACTTTTTCTGTATGGGGATGGTTATGCCATCCTCATGGACCTCCGATATGGTATAACAAGTTAACAACTGCCTTTCAAAGCACGGAAACAGTCGAGATAAATGCCACTTACAGTCAAACCCATCTAGGTTATGACCGTATGTGTAACCAGTTAACCTACATGATCTGATGACCATGACCACTGCACAGTTAACAGCGTATTTTGACTGTAACGATGAGCATAATCATGATTTTACCTCGATAAGTAGGTATATTTTATGCTATATTTTCATAGGTTACAATTATACCTACTTAGAATTAATTTATGTAATTTTATTGCTCTTTTCTCTTTTTTTTACTATGTTATGTTATTTTAATCGGCTGTATTTGTTGCTTCCTTAAATGTGTATTTGCTGAATAAACATATTTATTTTCTATTCTATATCAAGTACAAACTTTTTCGTTAGGTTATGCCTAATAACTTTTCTTCTGCACGAGATCCAGGTGAGCTGTCATACAAAAAAAGTTTGTACTTTGTGTGACCTATTTTACGATATAGGTCACAATGCGTTACAAGTGTTACAACATATGGGCCAAAATCGCCCATTCTCCTTGCAAACATTTTTAGAACAAAATTCCGTTTTTGACATTTGATAAAAAAGTAGGTAACTGAAAATGACTAGCAGTCAACTACCGGATTAAGTTATAATCTTTTATCACAATGTAAATACTAAGTGATATAAGAACTATTTAAAATACCGTTTTGTTTAAAAAATTAACATAGCTATAGTAAAAACGATGTTTTATCCTATATAGTATGTTAGTCAATAGGTTAATAGGGTAAATCGCACCCACGTTGTGCGTCTTCTGAATTCAGTCTTAGGTCACGAGCATACCTACATAGCCTAATATCCGTACACTCAGACGGGGGAACAATAGTAAAATTTTATTTTTACTGAACGGTACATAAAATGCAAAAAAAAAACAATAGTTATATATATTATATTAGTTACACATATTCAATAGTCAAGGAAAAATCTAAACTCTTTATCCTTTACAGTAAAAAAATATCGGCACCCTTCCTAGCAAAGCAAAGTATATCGAATGTTTTTCAAATGAATGTAGATGTATGTATCGCGTCATTGTCTGACCTTGAGCAGATGCGGTACGCGCCGCGCGCATCGCGTCTACGTTCGCCGCCACCCCGTGAGCCGTAAATGTTTAATAAACGTATTATCTAAAGAAATTCTAAAACTACTATTTTGCCGAAATTTCATTGGATAGTTTTAAAAAACTGTTTACCTCTGTAAATTGTGACTTCTAAAGGAATAAAACTGGACTGAGAAATTATGAGCCGTGAGCATTTTTACGGAAACTATAACATTACGTTCCTATAGGAAAATGTTTTGGATACTTACACATAGAAAAGTCTTATGAGGTATAAAACCACAGTAAAAAATAAAAATTAACCGAGAAATTATACCTTGGTAATTATAGCAAAATAACAAATTTCGATAAATATCGAAGTTAAAAAGTTCGAAAAAGTTTTGGACAGTTTTACATACATATAATAACAAACTAGCACTAACATATCGCGTTGGAATAATAGATTGAGAAATTATTCGGTAAGAGTTATTAGCAATATTCATGTTTAGGTATAAAATACCTACTTCCAAAACATACATCTCCGGGATACCTTGTCACACCTCATCTATGGAATCTACTTAATCATACTGCAAAGTTTTACGGACAGAGGAGTTAATGCATACCTCAACCTCCTCGATGACTGGACTAAACAATCAAACCTTCAAGAAAAGAGAGTACTCCCATATTAAAGGCCGGCAACGCACTTGTGACACCTCTGGTGTTGCGGGTGTCTATAGGCGGCGGTAATCGCTTACCATCAGGTGATCTGTCTGCTCGTTTGTCACCTTTGCCATAAAAAAAAGGACTTAGCTCTTACAAAAGTGTTATCTTTGTACCAGTATCAAACAATTTTACACATAGAGATCTCAATGACTCACACCTATTTCATGCAAGTTATAGTACATATACAATATGTTTACGACTGTTTCAACTCCATTGTGAACATGTGTTCGTCATCGAAGTGACCAGGTTGTCTCATGGTCATGTGTCCAGAGACATCCTGCACTCTAGCCAGTGGATAGGCTTGCAAACTCCAGCCCGGTGTGTGCCTTGTGGGTCAAGATTAGCAGTGCACTTTTGTTTCTGATACAATGGTTGAGGACACACCTGAGCATAAAGCTAGTTACTGTCACATCCTGGTTGAGTTGAGTGGTTATATGCTCAACGGTGGTAGTCTGTGGGGCGGATGAGCACAGGTGATTCGGCTGCGGTCACTGTCGAGTGCTCTCCACAAGTTTGACGGTCGTATTCAAATCAATTTATCTCACCTTGAACAGCGAATAAAACTATTCTCGTTTGAATCTGGAAAACAGGTAATTATTGATAACAAGAAAGATAACACGCACAGTTGCTTAGTTTCACAGTAGTTTCAGCTTAGGCACCTAACCAGAAAAGTTCATCTAGTACTTAATGTTTTATAGAAAGAAGCGAAATTATTATTGATGAGAAATTCATTTTAAGAGTATCAAGGTACTAATTTTGCTGCTGTAGAAGTAATTTATTAATCCATCTCACGTCTCTGCCATGTCTACAAGCTTTTTTCAAATGTATTTACATATCGTCTTGCAGGTTTGACGATTTCGAATTACTCGTATGCTCGCAACGCAACGGCCGGCGGCGAGTGGGTCGCTACTCGCTACGTCGAGTCTCAATTTCTAGCCTCCCAAGTAAGTAGGTTTCCCAAATAAGTTTTCACACTGTGTAATTTAGAATACTCTTCACCATGTCGCGTCACTTCACTGAAACTCTGAAACTGGATTAAATGAAATAGCCGAGCGCAGCAAACGCGCCACCGATTTTTTTTTTCGCTAGAATTTATATGAATGGTATATAAAATTCACATAAATATTTGTATATTTAATCGATTAAGAAAAACTGTAGCCCACGCAATCAAAAAATGAAACCATTTTGTTTTCTTATTTTGTGAAAATTTCAGTTTTTTGCTATGGAATGGTGGTACCTTGACACTCAACTACTGAATTAGTTACCTATAACTTTAATTCTAAAGCGCGGCGATGCGGTGGCACACTTTGAAAACCCCTCTTCCCTCCCAGGGGAAGGATCAGTAACACCTTCACCAAACATTAATTCATCACAATGTGCAGGGTTTGGCTAAAAAAAGGAGTTGCCTATTACGATTCACACAAATAGGTACGGTCTCTCTCTCTCTCGTTTATGGCGTCTCTTAAAAGAATATTTACAACTATACATACAGGATATCCCAAAACGAATGCGACAAATTTTGGCCGGTGACAGCTTTGATCAAGACCTATCAAAATAACGAAACATATGTTCAGCAAAAGTTTATGGTTTTCGAGTTACACCGTTACACCAGATTTAAAAAAAAATTAAAATTACTACCTTGCGGTGGGTCTTTTGAGTTTTTGCTATCAAAAACCACTTAATTTGTATTTTCTTTTTCACTCAAATATTGTTGATTAGTGTCTCTACCCGAATCTACTATTTATTCTGCAAAAAAATTAAAGATGCCATCATAAATGCATCATCAATTCAAGAAAAATCTTTAAACATATCCGATAATGAAACTTTAAACATCGACGACGTACGTCGATGTTTAAAATTTCAAATATATTGAATGATTTTGTCTCATATGCTATAAAAAATCCTTCTTTCATGCCCATTTTAGAAATGTATAATACTTGGATATTTTCCTTGCAAACATTGAGTTAAATGCTATTTTTGACCTCAAGGTGCTGATTTAAAAAAAATATTTTATTAGAGGTTTTTCAAATATTTATTAGATTAATTTACAATAGAAAGGAGATCATGTGTGTGTTCTACAAGGTCACCTCACCGTGACTTACTACCTGAGATAAAAAAAAGAAAAACCGGCCAAGTGCGAGTTTGATTCGCGCATGAAGGCTTCCGTACCATCGTACAAGAAACTCCAAAAATACGTCTCTTGTGTGGTGACCCCCTTTAATTTTTAAATATTATTTTATTTTATTATATTTTTAGCGACTATACCCAACCAGCAAAACAGTCGAATAAGAATTGATATACTCAGCTTATAGTCGAATAACAGCTGAGTGTACGTACGTCGCCAAAACACTGATTTGTCGTATAATAGTGGTTATCACGACTATTTCGCATTTTTCACCAATTTGTGCTATAATTCAGTCGAATAAACGTTTACCGCACTATCTTATAGCACTTTTACTCCACCTTTTGGAATATGTTGAATGAAAGTGACCAAATGACTTTCACTCAGCATATTTGTTCTATAATAGTTCTATAACAGCTATAGAATAGCTGAATCGTGGAACTGGGCGCTTTTATTCTTCTATTACTCGGCACTCTGTTCTGATTCTATAAAAGTCGAGTAATAGAAATCTATTCACCATTAGTCACTATCATTCTTACTACTGCATGTTTATACAACAACAACTCGAATAATGTGTTTCAGAATGCTATTATAGGATTTTCATCGTGTTAAGTGTTGTTAGTCGACTTTTACTCAGCTTGTATTTCTCTTACAGTGCTTTAAAAACATTTACAGCACAACTCCGGCCATTTTGTAGCATCGGTTAGATTAGGATAGGTTTTTGTTGTTTTTGTTTGCAAAATGGATGAAAATAAGTGGAAAAAAACTGAAACGAAGTGGTGCTTTTCGTACCTACGTTTAAGAAGATGAAAAAGTCTGCAAAGTTCAATGAGCCAAATTTAGAATCAAGTGCAAACTATAGTCATGTTTTAAAGGGTTCCTTATTTTCCGTATTGCAATCGTCGACACTTGATTGTGGTCGAAAGAGGTGGAAATGTGGAACTCTGATTAGTGCAAACGGTGCGGCATGCAGAGTCAGAAAATTTTGGCATTAAAAGGTCAAAAACTCAAAAACTATAACGGTTGTCTTCTATGCCATCGATATGATCTGCTCGTTTGCCACCTATCACATAAAAAAACTGATTTTTCCCAGAGTAACCAACTATCTTATTAACTAGGTTGTATAGAAATATGTTATTTTAAAAGTTTCATCAAAATCGTTACAGCGATTTTTGAGCAAAAAAAGTGTTTTTTGCTATGGTGGAAACCCAAAAAAATTATGGTATTAAAAAAAGGCTGGAGATATTAACAAAATATTGCCCTAACCCAAATTTCACCCAAATCCGTCCAGTGGTCTTGTCGCTAAAGCCCGGGACGGACAAACACAAACGTACAAACACACACATTCATTTTTAATTTTTTTGTTTTTTGGACTCGTTGAGTGCAAGAGAATCGATCCCGAATAAAATCTCGAATTGTTTTTTTTTTTGCCATGACAATACTTCCTGTACTCCTTTGTCGCTCGAAAGTAAAAATGCACTGTAGCATTAAAATTCAGCTAAAATGTTGTTAATGTTTTTTCCTTGCAAGAAACATACGTCTGTATTAATAATATAAACATATTTCTATTCATACAAAATACCAAGGCCATCTAATTTGACTAAATTTATCCACGTCCAAGTGAAGTACCACGGTTACTGGAGATAGACGTTTTATAAAAAAAGCCAACATCATTACCGTAATTATTATACCATTTAAGGAACCCTGAAATCTATTTGGTATGGCTGTATCATGTGCTATAAAAGTAATGTAAATGCTTTTACACGCGTTATAGTTATATAAATGTGCTATAATAGAAACTGGATCATGAAAGTAATTTTCTTTTATATTTTTTTATTTTATTAATATTTCCTTATTTTAATTTTAAGGAATTATGGGGGCGCACAAATATATAAGGTGCTACTTTATTAGTGCCCGATATTTTAGTCAGTGCTTCTACTCCTGATTCTGATCAACTTTCCCCAAGAAACCCATAGTCAAATCGAAAAAAAATTTTTGGACTCTTCATACAAATCGATAAGCCGAGCGGCCAAATTAGTATGAAGAGCCCAAAAAATTTTTTGCGATTTGACTATGGGTTCCTTGGGGAAAGTTGATCAGAATCAGGAGTAGGAGCACTGACTAAAATATCGGGCACTAATAAAGTAGCACCTTATATATGAATCAGGGCCTCTGGTTTTATCAGTAAGCTTATTTTCGCATGTTGTTTTGTGTTATTTATTATACTTAAGGCGCTAAGTATAGCCAAATCGCAATATTAAATTCAAATTCTTGAAATAATGGTTAAAGCTATCACCATGGAAAAAATATATAACATACTTGAAACAATAAAAAACAAATTGTATTGAACAGAATCATTAAAATCACAGAAACTTTGATGAAAAAAATATCCTGTAAACCCTGTATTTTGCATTAATTGCAAATTCTCTCGGAAACACAATATTTGTTTATGTTGAAACCAACACACAAAAATCGGCCAATTTAATACCTTCAATTTGTATTGAACGGATTTTTTTTTAACTTATTTGAAAGCCAAGAAAAGTAATAAAAACATCGAAATCTCGAGAATTTTGCGTTCGGCCTTGACGTAACAGCCGCGACGGTACCCACACTGATCTGAACTTAAAATGATTGGCGTTACGGTCGATATTAAATTATCATGCATCAACCTGCTCAGATTGACTGTACTTCCCGCCTTAAGTACAGTCTGTATGTTTTATAAGAACAGATTGTTAAAAAACTTAAGGTATAAAAGTAATAAAATATTCTCAAATATTGTAATCAACCGGCGCGGCGTACTTGAGAAAACATGAAAACTTACCACAAAATATCGGATAACTGTTATCAAAGAGCTTTTACAGCACATATTAGCCGAATTAAAGCAATTCATTCACTGTTACTCATCTAAAAAGCTGAGTAAAAGCATTTCGGCTACTTTTATAGAACAAACTTGCTGAGTAATAGCAAATTGCTATCTTTTATAGAACAAATAATCGTATGAACGTATTTTTGTTGCTATTACAGCAATAATAGTATTTTTTTCGCTTTTACTCAATATTTATAGCATTATTTTGCTTCTTACACAGCGCTTACTCTGCTTTTACAGCACCTTAGTCTGAATAAATTGCGCCCAATTAGCGTCGAGTAAACGTTTATAGCACTTTTACTCGATTATTATTACGACATTTATAGCACTAATTAGCAAAACAGGAACGTGGTTTCTGCTTTTATAGCACATAGTTTTGCTGGTTGGGTAGTAATACAAACTTTGTGAGCGTTTCAATCAAGCGTCTACCCCTCTTGCTATTATTAAAATCGAGCCAAAACCACCCAAAAAACACGTTTCTAGTAGTAGCTCCCTTTAATTTATTTTTATCATTTTTTGTTATAGCGGCAACAGAAATACACACTCTGTAAAATTTCAATCGTCTACCTATTACGGTTCATTAGATACAGCCCGCTGATAGACAGACAGGCGGGCGGACGGACGGACGGACAGCGGAGCCTTAGTACAATAATAGGGTCCCGTTGGCCTTTAAACTTTGAACCCTAAAAAAGAAACATTTTGCCGCCACTATTCCGTCTTTCTTCCAAAACAACGTCTTCGTCTTGTCTACTTCGGCCAAGCAGTCTGCCAAACAGTAGCTTGGGTGTATTCAAAATCTAATAGTACAGTTGTCTCCGATTAGGGTACTTTTGTGGCACAGTGTCGCCGCTGCTCTGTCACTCTTGCGATTTAAATGAAATGCTCACAGAGTTTGTATTGCTATAGTCGCTAAAAATATAGTAAAATAAAATTATATTTTAAAATTAAAGGAGTCCCCATACAAGAGACGTGTTTTTTGGAGTTTCTTGTACGATGGTATGGAACCCTTCATGCGCGAGTCCGACTCGCACTTGGCCGGTTTTTTTATCTCAGGTAGAAAGTTACGGTGACTTTGTAGAACACACACATGATCTCCTTTCTATTTTAATCAATCTAATTATTTTTATTTGAAAAACCTCGAATATAAGATTTTTTTTAAATCAGCACCTTGAGGTCAAAAATAGCAATTAACTCAATGTTTGCAAGGAAAATTTCCAAGTATTATACATTTCTAAAATGGGCATGAAACAAGAATTTTTTATAACATATTAGACAAAAATATTCAGTACATTTTTTTTACGTCGCTAATGTTTAAAGTTTCATTATCGGATATTTTTAAAGATTTTTCTTGAATTAATGATGTATTTCTGATGGCATCTTAAATTTTTTGTAGAATAAATAGTAGCTTCAGGTAGAGACACTAATCGAAAATATTTGAGTGCAAAAAAATTCCAAATTAAGTGGCTTTTTAATAACAAAAGCTCAAAAGACCACCGTAAGGTAGTGATTTTCAATTTTTTTTAAATCTGGTAGTCTAACAAATGAAAGCGTAACCTGAGAAAGCGCGGCAAATTCAAAAAATCTTCATGTGGTATCACCAACCTATAGCAGGAAATATATATTTAATACTTGTGTGATAAATCTTTATTAAAATATATTTATACTAGTTGAAATTACAATTTACAATTCGCTTTTTACAATTTTATTGACTCCTTATACATCTTGTTTATAAATATAAACATAAAAACAGACTACTTCATAAACTGATTTTGATAATCTGCAGTTTATTTCTGCACTGAAAAATCTGAAATTACCATAAAATCTATCATTTACGAATGGCCATTACAAATAATATCATTATATCATTTCTTACGCTCAATAATACAATAAATAATAAACATGAATATTCAGCCAACAAGTATCAATAATTGGCAGTCATACTAACATTCAACAGTGACAGCCTCTGACAGCTTCTTTTTGTTGTCATGTAAAAACTTTAAATAAAAGGCCAGGTTACGCTTTCATTTGTTAAACTCTATAACCCGAAAATAATATGTTTCGTTATGAAATGAAAATGAAATGAAATGAAAAATTTATTGACAACATTTGTTGCAAGTCATTGTACAAAATAGTACAGAGTATTCTAATAAGTGGAATAATAATTGTATAAATCATTATAATACATTATAATGTTAACAGTTTGTAATCATATGTCATTACTATTAAAATATACTTAATAATAAACAAAAATATTTGCAAACACTACGTAAGTGGGAGCTGCATAAATTCTTTTATGTCATAAAATAGTTTTTCTTGCAGCCACCCCTTAAGTTTGCTCTTAAAGCAGTGTACGGAGGGTGCATCCCTGATATTATCTGGTAGTCTATTATAGATGGCTGGTCCCAGCACGTATACGGACCTTTCACTTTTACTTAGTTTGTGCGGTACAGCTGCTAGGCGTTTACTGTACTTGTTGCTTCTGAGATTGAAATTGGGATTTATTCCTTTGGTTTTAAATACATCTATATGTGTGTAGGTGTATATAGCAATATTTTGGATTAATATGCACGGTAACGTCAAAATATTGTACTTTTTGAAATACTCCTGGGCAGATACGTCATCAGGAATTCCAGCCATTGCACGGATCGCACGCTTTTGCATTACGAAAACACGGTGCCAATCCGCAGCATTTGCCCACAGCTCCGTGCCGTACGACAGAAGCGAGTGCACCGTAGCAAAATAGCACGACCTCACAGCCTCAGTTGTAGCCGTCGCTGCAAGGCGGCGCAATGCAAAGCATGCCCGGCCGAGGCGCGCACACAGCCCCTCTATGTGCGAGTCCCACCCGAGCGCGCTGTCCACGCAGAAACCCAGTAGGCGAGTCTCCGTCACCTGTGTTATGGCGGTACCACCAGCTAGAATTTTCATGGGCTTTGGTAGGTGTCCATTGAGGTTAAAACGCATAAAATACGTTTTCCCTCGATTAAGCGCCAAGCCGTTTGACTGAAACCAGTCACAAAGACGCTGCACTATATCATTGGTTTTTTGTTCTAGTTCCTCAGGTGTGTTTGCTGAGATGACGGCGGTAACGTCATCTGCGTACATATATATGTCCGGTCCCTCAACTACCTTGGGAAGGTCATTCAAAAGAATGCTAAACAATGTGTTAGATAGGCATGAACCCTGTGGGACGCCTAGTAGGTTCTTTAATTCCGATGACTTGGCACGGCCACCATCACCTACAACAACTTGTGACCTATCGGACATAAATGACATAAGCAGTATGCCGTAGTGAGCCAGCTTATCCGCTATGAGCCGGTGGTCGGCCGTATCGAAAGCGCGCGAGAGGTCGCAGCACACGAGGGCGACCTGGCGGCCCGCCTCGCGCGCGCTCAACACGGACCACAGAACTTCGCGGACCAAGTCGGTAGTGGATCTGCCAGATCGGTAGGCATACTGTCTGTCCGACAGGACAAAAAGAGGGTTCCAGTAGGACAAAATCCTTTGATTGATACCTACCTCAAGAATCTTGCTTATTGCCGGAACGAGGGATATAGGGCGATACGATGACAGCGAGACCTTGGAACCCTTCCCCTTGTACAGCGGTGAGATTTTGACTTTTTTAAGTTCTGGTGGAATTTTGCCTTCAATTATGCAGTAGTTATATAACTCGGATAGTACATAACATAGAGGTCCACTAACTTTCTTTAAGGTGCTAGCTGATAAATTATAGATATCACAGCTGTTTTTGCTAGCGATATTGACCTTAAGTATCTTGTCAACCTCCTCTGGAGTAAAGGGCCTCAACCTCAGAGAGCGGTCGCAGGGGGTCATGCCTGCAGCCAGGGCCTCCATGCAGCGTCCTGGATCAGGCGGGGGGGCGCCGCACAGTGTTGCGGCCGTCACGAATTCCTTATTCATTAAATCGACAGCGTGCTGCTGAGATAGAAAAACTTGACCCTGATTGTCTCTAATAACCTCAGTAAAATCGTTATTTCGATAGGTCTTGATTTTGCTATCACCAGCCAAAAGTCGCATTAGTTTTGGGACACCTGTATAGCATAAATATATAGGTGACTTTAAATTAGTTCTTGATACCAAAGGATATGCATATGCTCATGATAACAAACAACTTTCCCTAAGGAACCAATAGTCAAATCGCAAAAAAAAATTTGGACTCTTCATACTAATTTGGCCGGTCTGTTGACCGATTTGTATGGAGGGTCCAAAATTTTTTTGAAATTTGACTATGGGATCCTTAGGGAAAGTTGTTTGTTATCACGAGCACATGCATAGACTTTCGTATCAAGAACTAATTTAAAGTCACCTATACAGACTTTTTTCGTTTGAGACAACTAGTAATTTCAAAGATTCTATTCTATCAACTGTCAGAAACTGATATTAAATTATTCTGAAGACGATAAAGTTATATTTATATATGGTATATAAATAGCTTTTTTTGTTTAGTGGGACAGTAAAAGCAGGTGAAAGAATGGAGAATTCCGACCGAAATAATAAAAAATTGGAACCATCAGATCTTTTTCTCTCGAAGATTTCTCGGTCTCGAATTTCTCAACAAACTGTTAAAAATAACACTATTTTTTCGGAACGTATTTATTGTTATTCTTACTCGTATTCCACTTATGGGTTTTGTACAATCAGCACTAAGTAGATAGATATGTTCAATATGTTAAAGCAAATTAGTTAGAAATGTTAAAGCAATTTATGTATATCACTTTCATCCTTACTAATTCATTTCCTCTTGATGCCTCCACGCCTTTTTTTTTCAGCTATATAATCATAACCTGTGACATGAAGAATTACATAGGTATATTTTATCCTGATTCCTCAAATTTCCGTGGAAAACCCAGAAATTGTAGGTACGCTTTGTATCGTTAACGAACCTAATGATGTACCCTAAGCGCATTTTTAGTAAACTGCTCCTAGGTAGTCACCACTAATCATGATTTTTTGTAACTTTATTATAGCACCATATCTGCATCAGAAGGAGAGATGGTGCCGCGGTGGTATTTCGGAGGCCTCGCCGCTGCGGGCGCCGCCTGCGTAACTCACCCTTTGGATTTAATCAAAGTACAAATGCAAACGCATAGAGGAAAGAACGTCACAATAATTAATGTTGTTCAAATGGTACTCGCAAAAAACGGTAAGTTGTCAATTTCTTTATATTTCTTATACCCAGTCAAATAAATTCCACTGATTCGCAGTGTAATTTCCAAATTCCTTTTTTGTAAAGTCTAGGTTAGTTAGTAGTCTAAATTATAATGTATTTTAACATACTAGGCGAGTCTTATTGCAAATGTTATTATAATTATTATAAATTATTTGCAATAGACACCACTAGAAATAATTTATCGGATAATACAAAAAAAAAAACAGGATTATCTTTATCGAAAACGCATCCTTCAGTGATTTGAGCACATGTATAGTTAGATTGATATTATGGAATGCCTATGCTAGACTAATCTAAAAGATCTAGCTGATAAATATAAGTTCAAAAACTAAAACCCGACTACGTAAAATCTCTCTCTGAAAGTATTAAAAGAAAATATTATATAGTGATGTTCAGAGGAATGCCGTGGTCATAGCCCTATAGGTATACAAACTAAGTACCTATTTGCTGTAGTCATTAACTTTCGGATACATATAAACTTTTTTACCTTTCTAGGTATTTTGGGACTTTACAGTGGTATTTCCGCCTCAGTTTTGCGTCAGCTGACGTATTCGACTGTCAGATTTGGAATTTATGAAACCTTCAAACAACATCTACTGGCGCAGAGTGGTGTAAGTTTGTGTCAGCATATCAGTAATAATCATAATTTCGAAATACTAAAATCTGAATTGTACTCATCCGAAACTTGATAGAGATTTTGTCCCTTCGCAAACTTTTTTTCTCCGCAGTGTTGTTTACCGGAAATATTTTCACACGAAATGCTGTTTTTAGGGTTCCGTACCTCAAAAGGAGAAAAGGAATTCTATAGGATCACTTCGTTGTCTGTCCGTCTGTCCGTCCGTCTGTCTGTCTGTCTGTCAAGACCTTTTTCTCAGGAACGCGTAGACGTATCAAGTTGAAATTTATATTAAATACTCAGACCTGCAATCCCTTGAAGCTGTAAAAATTTAAGGAAGCAATGCCTTATAGCACAAGTAAAGGAAAAAATCCTAACACCAAACATTTTAGTTATATCACAATTTTTTTGTGATGTAACAAAAAAAATTTGGTTTTCGGACTTTTCCCTTTACTTGTGCTATAAGCATTGTTTGTTGCCAAATTTCATGATTCTAGGTATACAGGAAGTGCCTATAGGTTTTGATTCCCATGAGAGTGTCCAAATATGCGGCATAAACCGCCGTATCCTCTTGATTGCGTTGGCATAGAAGTTTGATTTTTTTACAGCTTCAAGGGATTGCAAGCCTGAGAATTTGATATAGAGTTTAAGACATGTGTGATTATGAATTTATACGGAACCCTCGGTGCGCGAGTCCGACTCGCACTTGGCTGGTTTTTTATCATTAAGTCTTTATGTTCACAAGAACAGAAAAGTGTCAAGAAAGAAGGTTGTGTTATCAGAAAAAAAATTGTGGTCAGAGTCAGCGGTGAAAAGTTTTCGGAATCAGATAGATAATCCGAGACATCGCCTGTGCTTGAATGTGTTATGTTAATGTTATAATGCCAGTAATGTTATGTTAGAATACGATATCCTCTATTTCTCGTAGTTAATTATTAGAGTACATGTGTTTTGTACGTAAGTGTATTTGATTATGATGATAAATTCTTAATTCAACAGGTGCACTCGCCTGCAAATATATTTGTCACGTACTGTACGCCCTTTCATCTATTTATTAGTGTTGCTTATTCCATGTCTCTATTTCTAAATATATGTAGGTAGGTATGTGAATTTGACGGATAATATGTATGTGATGGACATAATCAGTAATCATCACACACAATTATTATAATACCAGAACCGACCGACTCACTCTGAATATTTAGATATCGTCATAAAATTTTGTGTATGCAGAGTGATTCGGTTAGGAAACTGAAATAGTAATAGGTAACGTATGAGAATGTAAAAATTGAATTCGTGAACAAAACGGATCGCCGTGAGCCAAACTATTGAAACCTATAAAAAATAACCTATAGTAACATATACACACAATACTATTGCAAATTTATTTCAATTTCAGAGCAAATCTCTACCGTTTTACCAAACGCTTACTATTGCGGGGATCGGTGGTTTCTTTGGTGGGATTGCCGGGAACCCTGCAGATTTAGTTAATGTTCGCATGCAAAATGATGTCAAACTACCGCCCGAAAAAAGGAGAGAGTGAGTTTATAATTAATACTTTTGGAATTCTACGAAGATCCCACTCAGATACGAATAATGACGAAGGAGCGAATCTCGGAGGCGCGAAAAAACTGAATCGCGAATACCTAAAGCTCGTCAGCACCGAAGTGCGAATAACTAAAGTGCGACATTGAGTCAAATCACTATTGGCTCACCTAGAACTTTAAGTTTTTAGGGGCCCATAAGTAAAATTAAATGCAAGTTTAAACAAAAAGCTTTTATGCAGTTCTTAAGCAGGCACATTAGCAATATTTTTGTATGCTATTAGCAGCTATTAGTTACAAATTTCATCTCAGGAATAACTTATAGTCTAGGTTTATTACTAGGTTTCAGCTATAGGCTATTAAAATTTAAAATCCTAGGTGTATCAGTCGTCCTAAGATAACGTAGATGAAAATAATACATTCAAAATAAAGCACGGGCAAAAAATTTTGAATCTCACCTTTCACTATATTAATATTAAAAAAGGGGGAATTATAAGTTAAGCCTCAAATATATTTTGGCCACGGAACCTAACTTCTAAATTCATAACTAAGGATCGGGAAAATGAAAAAGCTTCTTATAATAAAATTCGTCTTCTTCACAACGACGCCAACTAAATATTTCAAAGAAAAGCAAAGAGCAACAATTATATTTCTTGTCCTACTGATTCATACATCACCACCTAATTACTAACTCAGCCACGGATTTTACAACTCACCAATATTTTACGTGATACAGCTTCAGCATATTATGTTCCTAAAAAAATATTGCTCAAGCTTCAACTGTCATCTAGAAAACTTCATATACTTAAGTACATATTATAATTTTGCATGTGAAATAGTATCTGAATTGTTTTACCCGACTACGGCGCACTGTATGCCAAGAACCCTTCGGATCGGACATTTTGAGCTAAGCTTAGAGATCGAGGCGTTTCGATATTCTAAATACTAGACAAAAACTCCCGAGTGTCAATTATTTTTAGTTTTTGAGAAAAAAAAAACCAAAGTTGGTCGATATGTTCTATTTAGAAAATACATTTTTTTCCCGGAATAAACTATGCGTCCGTGAAGCTATTTACGTCAAATTATAGAGCGTTTAAAACAACATTTATTGATATGTACCGCTAGTCGAAAACGCAAGCGTAACGTGAAAAAAGTTTTTTTTTCCTTTTAACGGTTTTATTTTTTTTAAAACAATATTTGAAGTTAGTAGCATCCAGAAATCTACTCACAATGTAGAGAATTAAGTTGTGCATCGTCACAAAAAAACGCAACTGTTAATACCGTGGGATATCGGAGATACTCGTTAATATGTTAAGTTGACTGAATATTTTGACTAGAAATATTTTAATTAAGTTTTTGCTATTAAGATTAAAATTAGGCGCAGTAAACAATATCAAAAATAATACATTATTGAGCAATCAAATAGAAAAAAATTAAATAAATTAAATTACATACACATTAATTAAAAATAAATAAATTAATCAAAAAATAAATAATAAAACTACAATAAAAAAAATAAAAAAAATTAAATTACATACACATTAATTAAAAATAAATAAATTAATCAAAAAATAAATAATAAAACTACAATAAAAAAAATTAATAAATCATTTTGATTAGCAAGTGTAGGTATACGGGGCGTTAACAAAATTGGTATAGGACCCGTTAACTGCGGATTCTACTCATCGTACTGAAAAAAATATGTTCTACGAGTTTGCTCAAATCGCAAAAAAAAATGTGGAATCTCCATACAAAAATGATAAAACAGAATGAATGAGGAGTCCAAAATGTTTTTTGTGATTTGAGTAAGGTTATAGAACAAAACTTATTTAGTACGATGAGTAGAATCCCTAGTCCTACACCAATTTTGTTACTCCTGTATAAAATTGGACGTAGAAGAAAAAACAATTATCTACTCAAGTTTATGCACATAACTCACACATAAACACCACTCTTATACGCAGGCATTCGAAAATCAAAGACTTTGATTTTGTTTACTGCGCCTAATTGAATCTTCATAGCAAAAACTTAATTAAAATATTCCTAGTCAAAACGGTCAGTCAACTTAACATATTAACGAGTATCTCCGATATCCCACGGTATTAACAGTTGCGTTTTTTGTGACGACGCACTTACTTCTCTACATTCTTAACATTCATTCTGTGACTTAATTCTCTACATTCTATGTAGATTTCTGGGTGCTACTAAATTCAAATATTATTTTTAAAAAAATAAAACGGTTAAAAGGAAAAAAAATCTTTTTTCACGTTACGCTTGCGTTTTCGACTAGCGGTACATATCAATAAATGTTGTTTTAAACGCTCTATAATTTGACGTAAATAGCTTCACGGACGCATAGTTTATTCCGGAAAAAAATATTTTTTTGTATTTTCCAAATAGAACATATCGACCAACTTTGGAATTTCTTTTCTCAAAAACTAGAAATAATTGACACTCGGGAGTTTTTGTCTGGTATTTAGAATATCGAAACGCATCGATCTCTAAGCTTAGCTCAAAATGTCCAATCCGAAGGGTTCTTGGCATACAGTGCGGCGAAGCAAAAAGGAGTGTTACGATTTTAACTCATGATAAAATGTCGTGTCATAAAGTGCCTCAACGCACATATGAGTGTAATGTTCCACTTATGTGTAATATTTTACTCGCTGAATCAGAAGACATAAAGTGTCCCAAATTATAGTTTACTACTATTATTTTGGATAAAAATATTTGAACGAACGAACGATATTTGTTTTTTTTATATTTATTTTGTACCTTCAAAACAAGTCCGGCGTTTCCGTTCTTAGAATTGTTGGTTCCATTGGGAACAAATCAACGTAAATAAGTATGAACTCATATGTGGTCAAACTCACGTGTGCGTTTGAGGCATATAGAAAAGTGCGGCACCTGGCGAAGGTCCTGGAAAAAGGACCGGCAGTGACACATTCACTATCTAACTAACTCACTATCTAATTTACTCACTAAAACTTCGCAAAGAGGTAAGGGAACAACTAAGGACAGTTTTATCCCGAAAACCTCAGTTACACGCTCGCGGCTCGCGCACTGCGCTGCCTTAGAGACATTCATAAAGTGACATCCACTTATCATCAGGTGAGATGATGCAAAAAGTTTATCAATTGTGAATTATGAAAACCTATGGATAGGAAGGGAAGTCCATAACGATGGTTTTACTTTATTTTTTTTACCACCTGGGGTGCCCGGCTTCGCTCAGGGAGTTGTTATTAGATCTTGTGGTAGTTACCTAAGTTTTTTTTAAACATATTCTAATTATTTTCAATACTTGCTTATAAACAACATTTTTCCAGTGACGGCGTAACGGTAGCACCGTTACGCTTCAACGGGGTGCCACGCGTTTAACATGTTATACATTATCTCTGCACTGGCACCCCCCCTAGCGTGAAAAAACATCGTATTCAGTTGCTATACGAGAAAAAAACAAAAAAAAATACTCGCATAATACAGTTAACATTTATGTGGTCCTTGCTTAATTAGATGCTCTTGTTCGGAGTCCTTGTCCGGCATCGACACTTTTAGGTGATGGCAGTTAGTAAGTAAGGGGGGGGGGTGGGGGGTACACGATCGATAACCGCCCCGGGTGCCAACCCAAGCTACGCCTCCACTGCATTTTTTATTTTATTATCCGGGTACAAACTTTTTGGATTCCCTACTCAAGAGCAGGCTATTCGAATAGCCGACCGTGTGGAAGACTTTGAGGTTGATGCCGCAATATTTTAAAGTTTGTCTTGGCGCACCCCGCACCCACCGCCCTCGTTTGTTCCTTGATATTCCGCCCATAAAATTGTTAAGATTCACAAGGAAATTCAAAATTTTCAAATCGTTTCCGGGAGTGATCATGCATTATTTTCTCATAACTTTGGTTTGAATATGACATAATCTCATCTCACTAATATTATAAATGCGAAAGTATGGATGTTTGTTTGTTTGTCAGTTTGTTTGTTCCGCTTTCACGCCGAAACTACTGAACGGATTTGGATGAAATTTGGTAGGTAGATAGTAGACATGGGCGCCGACCTTATATTTGCCGGCGGAGGCGCGCCGGTCCAAATTGGTCGGCGCGGCGCTGCCACGCCGCGGCGTGGCTTAATTATTTATTTTTGAGATTGGTAATAAGATAGACACATTATTCTACGTATATAAATAAATAAAAACTTTAATTGCGAATTGAAAAGGTATATAAAAATAATAATTCATATTTAGCAAAATAAGTCTATAGTTTGATACAGAACTACCCTTGATATTCACGTCAACCAGTCCCACGCTGCCCGTATCCTGCGGGCCGCAACCTTTACAAGTTGTTACGACGGTCTACCGAGTGACAGGTCTGCCTATGCTGTGTCTTCCGGTGTGTGGTCACCATTTGAGAACTTTGATAACCCTTCATCATCATTATCAGCCGAAAGACGTCAACTGCTGGACAAAGGTCTCCTCCAAAGATTTTCACACCGACTTAGCGTGATCTTATATATATATGGTCCTGTGCTGCTCGCATCCATCGTTTTCCCGCAATCTTCACTAGGTGGTCGGTCCACCGAGTTCGAGGCCTGCACACACTGCATCTTCCGGTGGGTGGTCGCCACTCGAGAACTTTACTGCCCCAACGGCCATCTGTGCTACGAGCTACATAGCCGGTACATACCGGAAGATATTGCGGAGCTTCCCAAACGCTGCCCAGCCGAGTTGGATTCGACGATTGATCTCTTTCTCGAAGTTAGACCTACCTAGCTGGACTGTTTGTCACAGGTATACATATTCGTCAACAATTTCGAGAATGTTCATTTTAAGACCCACTTGTTGGGAGACTCTACTGCGTCCATCGAGCATTGCGCCATGATTGCGATATTGTCAGCAAAACGAAGGTGGGTGATGTACTAGCCATTGATGTTAATGTCTCTCCTCTCTCTAACCCTTACGGTCATCTGTTATATAAGTTATGTGTTCTGCCTACTGCACTGCCACTTCAGTTTAGCAATTCTATGAGCTGTGTGAGTTAATTTAGCTCTCCTCCGTATCTCTTCATTTCTAATTCGATCACGTATAGAATTTCCGATCATAGCACGCGCCATCGTCATTTGGGTGACCTTGACCTTGAGCTTTCTTATGAGCGTAAGCGACTATGTCTCAGTTCGAATATGTTATTCACTGGAAACACACTCTGATTAACTTACTGACAATTTGGTCTTGAAACACTGTAGTATTTCGGGTGTTTCGGATCTGAAGATATTGCAGACCTTCCCAAACGGGGCCTAGCCGAGATAGATTCGACGATTGATATCTTTCTCGAAGTTGGACCTATCCACCGTTAGTTTTCTCTATAAAATAAAATATAAATATTCATTAACAACTTCGAGTGCAGAGTCTAATCTTCAGAGAAATGGGTATGAAACGATATTGATCAGTATCAATATCGTTTCACTGAGGCCATTGAGAATTCTGCATAGGTCTTCCAAGATATTAGCTTATCGATGGTGGTTAATGTACGTCATGGATGTTGGAGTCATCTCCAGTCCATAAGCTAGGAAACATCTTCCAGGGCACTGGTGAATAGTTTTGGATATATAACGTCTCCTTCACTCCTGGTGTCACTCCTCACTGCAGCCATATACTTTTCTAATACTGATGATGATGATAATCGTGGAGGCGGACCGACATAGTGGCGTTTTACTAAAACTTCAATAACTTCGTAGTTAATTTGGCACCGTTGGAGAGACTGTAACAGTCTAAGTCTCGATTGAATGAAAGGCTATTTCTTAGTCCACGATCTACAAACGCGAAGCATAGTGGCCGATTATGCCTTGAATTTTTTTGTGTTGTCTTCTTTAATGTAGAAATGAGGTCTATGGTACTGAAATCTTTTCGGAAACCCTGGAAATTCATAAAACAAGCGTCCAGACGATTCTTGATGACTCTCAAAAACTAAAAACAGTGATGTGAGTCTGTAGGGTACAATCAGCAGCTCAGCTGGGTCGTTACCAATTTTGAACACCACACTTTTGTGCTATGTGGTAGGCGTTCGTAATGAAATCAAGCAACTTCTGAAGAACTTCCAGTACCGGTTTTCGACTGCTTTCAGAAGCTCAGTAACTCCATCATCCTTCACCCAGTCGTCACCTTATTGTTCTTAAGCTGTTTTTTACGTGATAGGTGGCAAACGAGCAGATGGATCACCTGATGGTAAGCGATCTTAAGCTGTTTAATCCCGTTTAAGCAGATGTCCTAGATATCATCGTTATAGTGTCGATGTCGGATCGATTTGGATTAATGTTAACTTAATTTTTGAAATCGGGTGATGCCAGGTATCTCTAACTTTTTTGTGTAAAATAAGGGCAATTAGAATTTACATACTCGCTGATGCTGTTTGAGAAAAGCCACATGAGTTGTTTTATATCTCCATGCATGAATCGATTTCTTTTCTGTTTAAAGCTGCAATATGATATGAAGAGCGGTACTGTACTGCATGTTGAAAAAAACTACATTTAATTTACTAAAATTGCTTGCTGCTTGGTCTGGTTGGCGCAAATTTCGAAAGAGTCGGCGGCGGCGGCGGCGCGAACAAGTCGGCGCGGCCGCCGCGCCGGCGTGGCGCCCATGTCTAGTAGATAAATAAAGCACTCGGCTAACACATAGGATACTTTTTATCCCGGAAAACTTAAGGGTTCCCGTAGGAATGCTTAAAAACTCAAAATCTCCACTTCGTCACTAGATGGCGCTATTTTCTTTCTTTCTGGACAGAATTCTGAAGTCCACGCGGACGAAGTCGCAGGCGGAAGCTAGTGTGAATATAAACTAAACTAATATATTAGTACTCATCTCAGTGCATCGCCCAGAGATCGTTAGATAAACTTCTTTTTTATTTTTTTCATTAAGTTACAAGAATGCTATTCACGGCATATATCGAGTGGCGGTGACTGAAGGCGTGCTCGCTCTCTGGGTGGGCGTTTCCATGAATGCGTTGAGGTCCGCGCTCATGACTATAGGACAAGTCGCGTTCTACGATCAGATCAAAATAATGCTGCTCAGCACGCCCTACTTCGAGGAGAACTTGATAACGCACATAACTGCCAGTTTAGGGGCTGTAAGTAACCTACCTAACTACGATATAGAACCTTCAAATTATAATAATTACCCATACTTGCGTATTAAACAAATCTCTTTATTTAACCACTCGAATAAAGTATTCGAGCAATGAAATGATTCATAATCTGAGTATAATATATTTGTTGCAAGATTCATTTGTATTACTGCTATTTTAAAGTACTCACCCACTATATTTCAGGGAGCTGTTGCTACCTCGTTGACACAACCGGTAGACGTGATAAAAACGAGAGCCATGAATGCGCGACCAGGTGACCCCAAAGGTATGATCACCCTGTTCTTCAGAACTGCTCGAGAAGGTCCCCTGGCTTTCTTCAAAGGATACATTCCCGCGTTTGTGAGACTGGCGCCTCACAGTGTTTTTACTTTCGTATTCTTGGAGCAACTTACATATAATTTTGGTATTCTAAAGACGAAAAGGCAATAAGTACTAAAATTAGGTACTAAGCAAAATAAAAAATGCAAAACCTGATGTTATAGTCTTTTGTATATACAGGTGTTAATAAAGCGCGTTTGAAATTTTAAGGGATTATTTCAGAAATTCAGAATCAAGTACGGAAAACAGGAAAAATGTTGAAAAAATCCGTTTTTTTTTTTGAGGTTTCCTTAAAAATTCTTGATTGACTATTCAGATTTAATGCCATATTTCAAACACACTTTTTTTACCCTTAATTGTAAAAATACAAGTATGTTTTTATATGTATAGATACTTATATAAAAGCACAGAAAAATAAGAGATGTACCTATAGTTCATTCCAATCAAAAAAAAAGCAAAAGGTAAACAAACTTACTATGGAAATAACACATGTCAATGTCAAATGCATACTATCTTTATTTACCTTTTGCTTTTTTTTGATTGGAATGAACTATACATAAGTGACTCCACTGGCAGTGGCTTGGTATGAGATTTTCATATTTCATATAAGCTTCTACTTTTCGAAAACTTTAATAAACTTTTTAGCCTTTACCTTGTGGATAGGATGGTAAAATGTGTCACACGATAAGAGAGAGTAGCCTTTAGTATGTATGTTGTAAAGTGATTCATTTTGTTTGTGATCTAGTGTTTACTAGAAAATATGTTTTTATTTATAAGCGGCAGTGTGCTTTTTAATGTTAGAGTTGGTTTTATTATCATTAGTTATTATTAATAACTTTAATTAACTATTTTGTTTTAAATTTCTTTAAATCAATAAAAAAATATTTTAATATTTTTACATTTATTTATATAAAAATCATAGTTAAATTGCAATAAAAGGAATTAGCTCTACTAAAATGTTATCTTTGCCCAACTGTGCCGGGAGCAAACAGTTTTACACCTCTTTCATACAATTTAAATAAATGTTTAGATGGTTTAAACTCCATTGTGAACATGTGTTCTTCATCAAATTTGTGACCAGGTTGTCTTATGGTCAAGTGTCCAGAGACATCTGCACTCCAGCCAGTGGACAGGCTCGCAATCTCCAGCACGGTGTGTGCCTTGTGGGCCAACAGGTTAGCCATAACATGAGTCACATCGTCTGCAGCAGCCACGTTACATTGAAGCAAAATGAATGTGTCAGGATCATCTTGCACAAATGAAATCAGTTTTTTACAAAAACTGTTAACTTCCATTAAACTGTACTGCATATCAAATAAGTGAGAAAGTCCATCTAAAAGTATATTTACTGAATTATATATTTTTCTCATGAAACATATTTTTTCTTCTATGCTAGAATAGATTGCACTCAGTGAAATATCTTCTCCTGATAGTAAACTTTTCAGTACAATTTCACCAAAATTATAAAATTGAACAAGTCCTGAGTCAATTTGTTTTTTTAAGCTGTAATTCATCCTGAGACCAATGTTGTGGTAGTGAGCCAGCGAATTATGTGTAGACAAAATTAGCACTGCACTTTTGTTTCTGATACAGTGGTTGAGGACACAGCTGAGCATAAAGCTACTGTCACATCCATTTATCTCCTTTGCTACAATCACTCTGCCAGTTACATATGTTTTGTCCAGTTGTAGATTTCCCACTATATCCGAAGACATTCTGTAAAGTAAAGAGTAACAATGTAGGGTTACAGGCTAGCTTGCTCCTGGACTTGAACTTGACTTGGCATTCGGCGTTACCGATGCGCGTACGCAGGTTATGCAACAGTCATCTGATAAGCGTGAAGGATGAAAGCACAAGCAGTCGATCGGGTCGACCGAACCAAGCGGTCGCGTGTTTTGCAATGTCAGCGTTGATTTGATTATAGTATCACCCGGAAGTTGGTGTAACAGAACAGTGTAGATTTTATATAATATTTATTTATTCATTCGTAAATGTGAAAGTGTATAAACGAACTGTAAATACCTAACACGACATTGAAAATTACGCTAGTCTATAAACAGAATTTGTGGTGAAATGTAAGTAGTTACTTACGTTGCTATTGTTAATGAACTGATGTTTAGTTAGATAATGAGACGATGCCCAGACACTATAATTTTTTTTTTTTGTTTGGTTCTTTCCTGCTTTTGCAAGGAAAAGGCAAAGGCTTCTCTGGCCATACAGCCTATTCTTACGTAGTTTGCTCTTCTCTAAATATTTTTCTATTTAATTTGAGTTCTCATTTATCAATTTCTGTTGTCTTTAACTTTTTCTCTATTCTTCAACAAAATGATAGCACTTTTGATGAAGATTTCATGGACTTCTTGAGAGCACTCGAAACACAGTCTACACACTTTTATTTCATTATCCTACATATTAGACACTTAAATGGCACTTTATTGAACAATACACTATCAATATTATGCATTAAAAACCACGATATCTATTTTTTCGGATAATAAAACAAAAATGACAAACTCTTGCCGCGAGTTCCCGCCAAAAAGTCCCCAGACACTATAATTATACTTCAAACACACATCACGACACTAGCAACAAATCCTGTTACACATCAACGAATTATCAATATCAGTGATAATTTTTTTTTTGTTTGGTTCTTTCCTGCTTTTACAAGGAAAAGGCAAAGGCTTCTCTGGCCATACAGCCTATTCTTACGTAGTTGCTCTTCTCTAAATATTTTTCTATTTCATTTGAGTTCTCATTTATCAATTTCTGTCGTCTTTAACTTTTTCTCTATTCTTCAACAAAATGATAGCACTTTTGATGAAGATTTCATGGACTTCTTGAGAGCACTCGAAACACAGTTGCTACACACTTTTATTTCATTATCCTACATATTAGACACTTAAATGGCACTTTATTGAACAATACACTATCAATATTATTACCACGATGTCTATTTTTTCGGATAATAAAACAAAAATGACAAACTCTTGCCGCGAGTTCCCGCCAAAAAGTCCAATCGAGGGAGGGGCGACTTGTATTAAGCGACATTTTTAGAAATGTTCAGGAGACTGATTTAAAAAAATATTTCTTAGAAAAATAATCATTAAAACTTAACTTCTTAGTATTATATAGATTCTCGATATTCTTAATATTTTAAATATTATTCAGAAGTTATTTTTTGTGAGGTATTTTGTAAGAAATAAATTTTTAAAGTAGAGGTTACCTGTGTTTCCAAAAATGTCGCTTAATATAAGTCGCCCGTGAACCCTCGCAATAATTTTTGTTTTAGGTTATGTTGGGTCTAGTACGTAATAGTTCCATGGTTGGGTCCCGTTCCTGAACTATCCCTTTCATTCAACTTGCATTCAACAAATTCAAACTTAGAGATTTAAGGCGGAAAGATACTAATGAAACCACCCACCCAACGCGGTGAGCGTTCAGTTGGCAGCAGCCTCATAATCGGATTTAGAATGGATTTAGATATTCTGATTATGAAAATAAATGCTGTCAAATAGTGCCCAAAGGTACAGTAACTCTTTAATCCGAAACGAACCCCTCTATAAACGTATTCCTCAATTTCCTCAACGACTCGCGGGATCGCATTTGGTAGAATATTCCAGTCTCATCATCTTCCTGCCCTGTTCCCAATTATTTGGGGTCGGCGCAACATGTCTTCTTCTTCCATTCCTCTCTTCTTGCCGTCATCTCAGTGCTCACTCCTTTCATACTCATATCATTCTTCACACAATCCAGCCATCTCTTCCTTGGCCTTCCTCTTCCCACTAATCCATCCACTTTCATATTCAATACTCTCCTAGCCACATGACTTTCGTCCCTCCTCATAACATGCCCATACCATGACAAACGATTACTTTGCAACTTTTCTGTCACTGGCGCTACTTTCAGACTTCCTCTTATATACTCATTCCTTATTTTGTCCATTCTTGTCACTCCACACATCCATCTTAGCATTCTCATCTCAGCTGCATGCAGTCGCCTTTCATCAGTCTTCTTACTTGCCCAACATTCAGATCCATACGTTATGACCGGTCTTATGACGGATTTATAGATTTTCCCCTTCACCTTAAGGGGTATTTGGGGATCACATGTTATTCCGGTGACCTGTCGCCATTTCAGCCAACCTGCGTTAATTCTATGCCGTACGTCACGGTCGATATCGCCATCACTCTGTAAGAGAGATCCGAGGTACCGGAGGTAGAATATTCCAGTCTATGTACATCAAACAAGGCTGTATGACTCTAGAAGGCTTTGCCTTATACTTACTATCACTATCAGCTGATTTAAATCTCTGCTGACGGGGGCGGGCCGCGGGACGGAGCGAGGCTCAGCAGTGTCAGTCAGGGTCAGGTCAGTTCACAAAGAGAGTATAATCACTCCGTCAGTTCATTTATGGACTGGAGTCGGGAAAAAAACGGGCAATATCGGAAGCAGGAACTGGGGAAGCCACGCGCGCCCGATAACGGGCAAGCAGTAGGCAGTGGCTATATGCTCAGTAGGTAGCAGGTAGAAATTCATAGAATAGAATCCCTTTGTCCGCGTCCGTGGTCGAGTGTTCTCATCAAGGTCGATGGTCGTAGTAAAATCAATTTCTCTCACCTTGAACAGCGAATAAACCTAATCTTGTGAAGAAAATGCATTAAGTTTATTATACCTGGAAAACAGGTAATTATTGATAAATTGTGGTTAAACGATATAACACGCACAGTTACTTAGTTTCACTGTAGTTTCAGGTAACGTGAAGACAATTCACCTAGTATTTAATGTTTTTATAGAAAGCGAAATGACAAAGTCGGAAGCAACGATATCCCGCTGGTACTTCGGGGGACTGGCGTCGGCGGGCGCAGCCTGTTGTACGCATCCACTCGACCTGCTCAAGGTGCAGATGCAAACACAGAAAGGAAAGAATATTTCAATGTTCAAACTCACTCGGATCGTCATAAAAAACCAAGGTTAGCTGAAGAATCTCTATAAAATATTTTATGGTATGTATGTTTGACCTTCATCCAGTTGGATTTTGTGCACTTTAGTAATAAAGGCATAGTTAGTAATAGCATTTAACCTATTTCTGACTGAGCTGAGTAGACTGAAAGATGAATAACTATCTATTTTTAGCAAATATACTAGCAGCTATTATTAAATTTAACCATAGTTTTATCTTCTCTTTTACAGGCATTCTGGGTCTGTACAATGGTATCTCAGCGTCTCTATTGCGTCAGCTGACCTATTCAACAGCAAGATTTGGAATCTATGAAGCTGCCAAGCAACATTTAGCCCCAAAAGATGTAAGCGCAATTATTTCTCAAGCTTAAAGGATAATGAAACACTATAATGACCAGTGTGAATGAATGTGAATACTAGACTTGTCTTGAAGAGCTCATTATCCTTATTGAACCCCTATTAATTAGGACTATCTTTAATATCATTGCTTTTATCAATTCCAGGGTACACCCATTCCATTCTATATGTCAGCATTTTTAGCTGGTCTAGGAGGTGTTGCCGGTGGATTTGTGGGTAACCCTGCTGACTTGGTTAATGTCCGAATGCAAAATGATGTCAAGCTACCAAAAGAACAGCGAAGAAAGTAAGTCGAAATTATTGTATACTCAAAAGATATTTGATAATCCTAAAAAAAATTTCTTAATAAAAGTTTTTTCTTTTTTAGTCAGATTTTTAATAACAGTTGCTTAAGAATTATACAATGTATCATATGTGAGAAAATCCTTAATAAATTTGGAAGACAAACTAAGGTTTTTTTTTAAAAAATTCTGTAACTTGAGATAGATTACTACTAGACATATTTAAAATATCAATATTTTTACTTAGTAGTAAAGTACCTAAGTTTATAGTAGAACTTTGTATAGATAGAGATATGTAGAACAATGTATTTCACTGTCTTGTCATGTTGTATATTTGTTTATACAGTTATACATAGATTAAATTTAGATATCTATTGTATTTATGTATGTATAATATATACAACAATACCACTCTAGTAAGAAATATTAAGTATGTTTGTAGTTCATTTGTAATGCATCTAATTAGATTGAATTACAGAAAACATTCAGTCATCACATTACAATAAATGGTAATGTTCCATTTGGTAGTACTCTCTTATTGTAGGGACAAGTTTAGTTTTCCATGTTGGACAATCTAGATCTTGGTTAAGTACGTAAGTATGCGGATAAGTTTTAACTGTTAGAGTATACATGTAAACAAAAAAAGCACATATTCATACAATTTACTAGCTGAAATATATAAGAACGAGGATTTAGCAATCCTAATTAGAAAACCGATATCAGATTGGCCAGTATTTAAACACTACAGCCAAGTCCTTACTGCAGCTACAAGAACGCGCTGCACGGGCTGTGGCGCGTGGCGCGCACCGAGGGGCCCGCGCGGCTGTGGGCCGGCGCCTCCATGACCTGCAGCCGCGCCGCGCTCATGACCATCGGCCAGCTCTCCTTCTACGACTCCATCAAGAGGATGCTGCTGGCAACACCGTACTTCGTCGATAACGTTATCACGCACGTCGCTTCCAGTTTAGCTGCTGTAAGTACCGATCCATTTTTTCATCATTAGTATACATACTTAGTTACATCACTACAGGTGTATCAAATAATAATCGTCAGATTAGTTTGTGGATAAGTTAGGTACCTAGTTGACTGCATCAAAAATAAATTAGATATATAGGGCGACTTTAAATTAGTTCTTGATACGAAAGGCTATGAATGTGCTCATGCTAACAAACAACTTTCCCTAAGGAACCCATAGTCAAATCGCAAAAAAATTTTTGGACTCTTCATACTAATTTGGCTGGTGAGTTGATTGATTTGTATGGAGGGATCAAAATATTTTTTGCGATTTGACTATGGGTTTCTTAGGGAAAGTTGTTTGTTATCATGAGCACATTCATAGCCTTTCGTATCAAGAACTAATTTAAAGTCACCCTATATATTATTAGTAGCAAGTTCAGAAAAACTTACATGCTTAGATTTTCATAACATAAGCATTTTTATAATTATGAACGAATATACGATATTTATTAAGTTATGACGTCATAGGATACTATTTCAAATATTTTTAGTCGTCAAAATGTCGTTTCTAACTCAAATGACTACCAGTCGACTACCCTATTGTGAGCAGAATTAATTCTCGAGTCGATCGATTCTAAACCACCCTCCTAACTTATTACTCGGTTTTTACAGCCTGTATTTAGCAGGTATATCAATGACACAAAGAACGCCCGCCGCCCGCCGCCCGCCGCCGCTTACAGAAATAACTAAAATCGGGATCAAGTCATACACAAACATCATATTGTAAAGATCAGTAGCTTTTGCTCGCGGCTCTACCGCCGTTTTAGACCAGCTGAGGGTGCGGAAATGAGCTTTTTGAGATGAACTATCCTATGTATTCTATCTTATCCATTGGGTTCCTGGTGTAATCGGTATTTTACAGGTGAAGTGTACCCTATGTAAAGTAAAATAAAAAATCCCTCCCCACACCATCAAAACTGAAAATCAAAAGACACTTCAATTTCGTACCCATAACCTTTCATTCATTCAAATAAAACACAATTATGACGAAAAAAAAAATTACACTTTCAGGGAGCAATCGCTACGACGTTGACTCAACCGGTTGACGTTTTAAAAACGCGAGCAATGAATGCGAAACCGGGCGAGGTGAAAAGCATCCTGAAACTAGTGCTGAACACGGCCAAAGAAGGGCCGCTGGCTTTCTTCAAAGGGTACATTCCTGCGTTCGCGAGACTCGCGCCTCACACCATTCTCACATTCGTGTTCCTAGAACAGCTTAGAATTAATTTTGGTGTTATAAGAATAACACAGTAGTCACAATATTCCATTAGAAAAATGTATATTTATTTTTCGGGTTTAAATACCCTCGGGTAGGTACAACAAAGGTATTTAATATGTAACATGAAGCATTCGATTCTTATGGGGTTATTGCTGCATTTTGTTAAACATTAATGTTTAGCATTAAGATTTTTCTAGAGAAAGCTAGGTGAATTGTAAACTACACTCCTAAAATGTTTAGCATGAAATGCTATAACAGTGTGCTATGTTGCAAACTATATTTAGTACAAATTACGTAACACAGGTAATACGAGTATAAAGTAGGCAAATACGTATTTCAATAATATATTTTATCTAATTATTTAAAGTTACCTTTGTTTTTATTGTAATGCGTAAGTTATTTATTTGAACACTATATTATCAATTTTAAGTCTTCCCATAAAATAAATAACATATATATTGTACATATTTATGGAAAAACTGTAATCAAGAATTTATATGTACAAGATTTTTTTATTTTCACACTACCAATAAGCAATGTCTATACTATGTTACATATTTATTTTAATACATTTATAATGTGTTTTTATTTTTAAATAGGACTTGTGCCAAACATGAAACAAAATCAAAACTGTTTATTGAACAGAGGTACTTAAGATTTTACTATAATTCCACTTGAAATATTATTTTTTGACGTGTTTTATTTACGATGTAGATTTACATTCCTTTTGGGCCAAAGATAAATTATATAATATTATAATTGGATTAAAACTTTCAAAAATCATAGAAAACTTCATCGCACCATTTGTTGAATAATTTGAGTACTTATGTGAAATGATCTGGTCTATCTTGTGATGTTATTAATAAAATTGCATTTGTTACATTCTTCGTGGTATTAATAAAATCTATTGTTGTTTAGAAAATAAGTATTTTATTGAATGGCTTACCCGGGTGTAGGTTGCTATGAAAAAGTCTATGACTAAGTCTAGTGATATAAAAAAGAGTCAAATTGAAAATCGTCACATTATTTATTATTAATTATCACAAATATTTTTTGACTTAGTAAACAATGGTTATTTAAAAAATTAAGTGACTAATTGATAGAGAGCCAGTTACATTTTGAAAATTGGACAAGACAACAATGCTTATAGCCGATTTACACCAACACCGTTATATTTTACGTGAAAACCTGTTAGTTTCCTTAAAATATTTGTTTTGACCCATAATATCTATATTTTGACCCATTATATCATACATATCAATTTTGTGACATCATGGTGTCCATTACGCCAGCGGAATGTTGTAGCTAAGAAGGATGTGAGTATAATAGGGAATTAGAGCATCATTAGGACTAATTGTGCGCCAGCAGCGGAATTTGTGCGTCTTACAATTTCGGAGATATTCATAAAAAACCGATTCCGCCAGGGTAACGTTCCCTCAGCGGGATAATTTTGAAAAAGACGGTCTAGCTCATAACAAAGTACATGACTGAGTAGCTTTCGTCGTGTTATAAATGTGCGCAAATAGCGGAATTTGTGCATCTTACGGTTTTCGAATTATTCAAGATTCCGCTGCAGTAACGTTTTTGTGTTTTCTGTATCTCGAAAACGGCTGACAGAAGAAATTTCAAAAAAAAAACACTAGTACACTTTAATTTGTGCGTAATTTGAGCAATGTTAGTTTTTTGAAAATTATGATATTTTTTTAGTAATTAATTTGTTTAGAAAATCAGGAAATTCTAATTTACAAGGAAACGAGTGAAGTTGCAATCGAATAAAGAGCACTCAAATATTCCTCTAGTAGACCCTAATAATGTCTGCAATTGTGGATTGTATTATCCAGTCAATTAGTGAGATATACAATTTAATTACGAAATTAAGTTAGCGAAATTTTAAAGATTGAATTCAGTGCTCCCATAAGACTATGTAACATGAAATTTTTCATAAAATTAGAGCGTCCTGCTAGCAAGCTTTCCTGTAAGTTTCAGCTTTGAATAACGTTGATTTAAAAAGATTTACCCAAAAGAAGAGAACGAACATTTTCCTTATAACTCAACCAAATTAGAATGTATACGAGAAAGCGGCCGCGCCATAAAAAAGGTAACCTTCCTAAATTGGTAGCATACCACCAGAACTAATTGGACAATTAAGCAGAAAAGTTTTTGTTATGATGTTTATAAAATATGTTTTATTATTTGGCGTCGCATTTAAATTAACTAAAATCGGGTAACATCGACAAGTTGAACAACAAACTTTTGATGTATCGGCATAAAACTCAAAATGTTTAAGTATTACACATGCTTTTAAATCGTCAATATTTTTTCTACGTAGTACCACAGAACAAATACCATACCATAGAATAGCATAGAAATAATTAGTACTTTATTACCTCTATGTGTTGAGGTATATTTCTCACAAAGCAGATATAATCGAATCAATGCTTTGTTAATTTCTGATCAAAGTGTTTATCTTATCGCTTTGAACTGAGCTGCGCTCCTCGCACAGGTAGCCCCCGGGGCACGGGCACAGGGAATGAGCTCCCCCCGTCGCACGAGATCCCGTGTTTTCGAAACCCGTCCGCCACGCAGTGTGACCATTTGTGGCAGATTTGGCTACTAAATTTTAACTCTGGCAGAATAAGCTGACGATTACAAAAAGTGTCAGAATTTGGCAGTTTTCAAAGAAATACTTTTTTTTAAAAAGCAATAGAAAAGTTATAATTCTTTTTATGACTTGCTTGCTAGAAAATAATTTTAATACAGTACTGAACTAGTTAAAATTTAGTAGCCAAATCTGCCACAAATGGTCACACTGCGTGGCGGACGGGTTTCGAAAACACGGGATCTCGTGCGACGGGGGGAGCTCATTCCCTGTGCCCGTGCCCCGGGGGCTACCTGTGCGAGGAGCGCAGCTCAGTTCAAAGCGATAAGATAAACACTTTGATCAGAAATTAACAAAGCATTGATTCGATTATATCTGCTTTGTGAGAAATATACCTCAACACATAGAGGTAATAAAGTACTAATTATTTCTATGCTATTCTATGGTATGGTATTTGTTCTGTGGTACTACGTAGAAAAAATATTGACGATTTAAAAGCATGTGTAATACTTAAACATTTTGAGTTTTATGCCGATACATCAAAAGTTTGTTGTTCAACTTGTCGATGTTACCCGATTTTAGTTAATTTAAATGCGACGCCAAATAATAAAACATATTTTATAAACATCATAACAAAAACTTTTCTGCTTAATTGTCCAATTAGTTCTGGTGGTATGCTACCAATTTAGGAAGGTTACCTTTTTTATGGCGCGGCCGCTTTCTCGTATACATTCTAATTTGGTTGAGTTATAAGGAAAATGTTCGTTCTCTTCTTTTGGGTAAATCTTTTTAAATCAACGTTATTCAAAGCTGAAACTTACAGGAAAGCTTGCTAGCAGGACGCTCTAATTTTATGAAAAATTTCATGTTACATAGTCTTATGGGAGCACTGAATTCAATCTTTAAAATTTCGCTAACTTAATTTCGTAATTAAATTGTATATCTCACTAATTGACTGGATAATACAATCCACAATTGCAGACATTATTAGGGTCTACTAGAGGAATATTTGAGTGCTCTTTATTCGATTGCAACTTCACTCGTTTCCTTGTAAATTAGAATTTCCTGATTTTCTAAACAAATTAATTACTAAAAAAATATCATAATTTTCAAAAAACTAACATTGCTCAAATTACGCACAAATTAAAGTGTACTAGTGTTTTTTTTTTGAAATTTCTTCTGTCAGCCGTTTTCGAGATACAGAAAACACAAAAACGTTACTGCAGCGGAATCTTGAATAATTCGAAAACCGTAAGATGCACAAATTCCGCTATTTGCGCACATTTATAACACGACGAAAGCTACTCAGTCATGTACTTTGTTATGAGCTAGACCGTCGTTTTCAAAATTATCCCGCTGAGGGAACGTTACCCTGGCGGAATCGGTTTTTTATAAATATCTCCGAAATTGTAAGACGCACAAATTCCGCTGCTGGCGCACAATTAGTCCTAATGATGCTCTAATTCCCTATTATACTCACATCCTTCTTAGCTACAACATTTCGCTGGCGTAATGGACACGACATCATGTTGGTAGACAAGTCCTGCACTAGCATCTACTTGCTTCCATTTAATATAGCCATAGGAAACCAAGTAACATTTATTAATATCAGATCAGTCTCAAAAAACAGTTTGGCAAATGTGAGTAAGAGGAAAGAGGTAATAATAAAATACTGCTAGTACAAACAAAATTCAGGGCCACTCGATGCTGTGTGGCAACTTAATCTATAACCTTATTAGCTGATGTACCAACTAGGGACCATCCATAAATTGCGTCACACGTTAAGGGGGAGGGAGGGGGTAGTCCCACAAATGTGACCATCTGTGACAAGGACGAGGGAATCAAAAAATCATGAAATTCGTGTAACGCAATTTATGGATGGCCCCCTATGTAAAAGAAACCTGACCTATGTACTACTACATACAAAGATCACGTTTCTACTCGTAAATGTGGTGTGGGTCAATCACTGATTCTTCGCCATTGTACATACCAATAACAGTACTAATGTATATACTGTGACACGGGTTAAGATTCCTTCCTAGTACAGCTGCAAGAGCTAAATTATCAAACACAGTTTACAGTTCTGCCCTCATAAGAAAGAAGGCCGCAAAGTATATGGAGTTTCCGTATACTTTGCGGTCTTCTTTCTCATGAGGGCAGCGTTGGACAAGTAAATCTTCTACCATTCTACAACCAGGACACTCCAAACTCCAAAGAAGTATGGCGAGCTGGGACCCACCAAATAAAAAAAAAATAAGAAGACCCATTCAATTACGAAATTATTTCCATTATATATTTAAATATATGGGTATGTACATAAAAAAAATACTCCAATAGAAGCAGGAAATCAACATTTAAAAAAAAACGCTTGATTCCACACTTATTCAAACAAAAACGCAGCAGTGTACCAAAAAAAAACGCAACGGTGAACAGACAACAGACTCTGACAGCAACCGTTCACTCTGACAACAGGATAGCATAACGAGGGTTCACGGGCGACTTGTATTAAGCGTCATTTTTAGAAATGTTCAGGAGACTGATTTAAAAAAATATTTCTTAGAAAAATAATCATTAAAACTTAACTTCTTAGTATTATATAGATTCTCGATATTCTTAATATTTTAAATATTATTCAGAAGTTATTTTTTGTGAGGTATTTTGTAAGAAATAAAATTTTAAAGTAGAGGTTACCTGTGTTTCCAAAAATGTCGCTTAATACAGGTCGCCCGTGAACCCTCGATATGACGTTTGTGTACACGCAAATTTGTGAGTTGCCTAGCTTATGCTAAACAACTGTCAGCGCTTCTTAACCCGGTGTCGGGAAGTGAGGTCAACTTTAAAGAGGGACAGGGAGTGTCCACACTATCCTAAACTAACTAAATTGTGACCATTACGAGACGAGTGAGTTCACCGCGAGTATGGCGGGGGTCACACGGCGGTGACGTCACTCGCTGGGGCGCGGCGAAGCGGGCGCGCGCAGCATGAGGCTCTGGCCGGCCGGCTCCACCAGCACGGTGGCGGGGCCCTGCATCCACGGCTCGCCGTCCACCTGCATAGCGCACGTGCCTTCCAGGTCGATCTGGAAACAACTCTTAGTCATCATCAGCCGAAAGACGTCGACTACTGGACAAAGCCCTCCCCCCAAGGACTTCCACACCGACCGGTCCTGCACTGCACGCATCCAGCGGCTTCTCGCAAACTCTTTATAGTACAATCATATTATTGACTGACTCAGTCACTCAGTGGATGGGTCAGTAGCAAGCGCTCTTGAATGCCGATCCGAGGGTTCGATTCCCACGCAGAGCAAATAATTCTGTGTTGAGCGGATTGGTTTGCTCTGAGTCTGGGTGTATTTTATCTATACATGTATGTATGTATGTATATCAGTCTGATTAATATAGGGAATCCTAGTTTGAGGCCAGATGAAAGTGTGTGATTTGTTATTATTATTACAATATCATCATTTTTCATCATTAAATTATCATTAAACTGATTATAATGAACCTGGACTTTCAAAAACAGTGTGGCTTTTAATACAAAAAATGAACTATTTTTATAAATCATGAAATTTGAGCTTTCAGAAAGCATCTAACGAGCTAAGACGTTAAAGTTAACCTAATAAAATATAGATAGTTACCTTAACGCGCGAGGCTTGTGTGAATCTATAAGGCTCAGCAAGACCGCACTGTAGCCGCGCTATGTGAAACGATGACGAAATTCCGACTATCTGCAAATCAAATATTCGATTTCTATAAATGCATATTTTTTTGTTCTGCCAATATTGGTCGACCTAATTAAGTATGTTACGTAACAATTGTTATAAAATCAATTTGAATTTGGTACCTATTACAATTACATACAATACGGCTACATTCAGACTAATAGTCATTTGAGAGACTCTATCAACTGAAATAAATACATTTTGTTAGTATTTGTTGAACTTATTTTGATTAAAACATCAATCGAGTATTTTTAACGACAAATATTATTTTTTTGATAAGATCAAATAACTTATTGCAGTTTGTAATATGAGATCCTGGGATCCTGTAGAACCAAAACACGATTTTTTTTTATCACGTACCTCAACCTTCCCATCGTCGATGCATTGTTCCGGCACGTCATCTTCACTTCCCATATCTATAAACAAAAATAAAGGTAAATAAATTTAAAAAATACCACTCCCGACAGTAAAAGTTGAATAACTCAAAAACCACTGCACCGATTTTCACCATACATAGCTATAAGCACAGATATGCACCCCGCTCCCCCCCCCCCCCCCCCGAGAGACGATTTAAACTTCTATGGCTATAAGAATCACAGCGATGAAATCTACTGCCTTTTAAAAACTGTCCACCCGTTTGATATACAATAAATCTAAATAGCGGTTTGCTGAAGCAACTTACTCTAGAGTTCGACGCCGACATGTAAGCCCAGGTAATACAGAGTGTCGGCATAACCACGCCAGTAAGTTCTTTTAAAGTAAAACAAAATAACGGTTTGCTGAAGCAACTTACTCTAGAGTTCGACGCCAGCGAGTATGCCCAGGTAGTACAGTGTCGGCATAACCACGCCAATAGGTTCTTTTAAAGTAAAACAAAATAACGGTTTGCTGAAGCAACTTACTCTAGAATTCGACGTCGGCGTGTATTCCCAGGTTGTACAGAGTGTCGGCATAACCACGCCAGTAGGTTCTTTCAAAGCAAAAAAAAATAACGGTATGCTGAAGCAACTTACTCTAGTTCGACGTATGCGTGTATACCTAGGTAGTACAGATTTTCGGAACAACCACGCCAAATAACAATAAAACTAAATATCAGTTAAAGTTCTCGAGTGGCGACCCCACACCGGAAAACGCAGTGTAGGCAAGCCTCCCACTCGGTGGACCGATGACCTGGTGAAGGTAGTGGGAAATCGCTGGATGCGAGCAGTGTGGGACCGGTTGCGTGAGTAAATCCTTATGGGAGGCATTTCTCCAGCAGTGGATGTCTTTCGGCTGATGATGATGATAATGATGAAATCGTCGCCTACGCGACTAAAGGGCGAACCTCATTCAAAATATGAATGAGGTTCGCCCTTTAGTCGCGTAGGCGACGAAATGGAATTGGATGTGCCCTACATTAAGAAGAGAAGAAATCTCCACCAGGGATGCGTTTACGTGGAAGCCAAGCGGAAGTAGGCGGCCGGGCCGGCCGGCACACACGTGGCAGCGCATGGGCTGCGGGCAGCCGGGCTGAGTTGGAGCTAAACGGAGCGCGAGGCGCAGAACAGAGGGAGACGGCGACGACTCACAAAGGCTCTCTGTACCACTGGGGTACGACAGGACAACAAAAGGCACTCATTCCTAGGGTTGCCAGGCCCAAAAATAGAAAAGCTGGACGCAGATCCATATATAGCCGGACATTTTGCCCTGAAAGCCTGACATACTGGTTTTTAAAAGAAAAAAATGTACTTTTATTTGTGTATTGGGGCATTTCACGTAAAGCGGACAACAAAAAAAATCCATGATCCCGATTTTAGTTATATTTGAGTATGTTACACATGTATATGTTCTCGATATGGATACAACATATTTTTACCGTGCGTCGTCTGATTTACGAGTTACGGGTCTTTGAAGATTTGACGAACCGTCAGGTAAGCGCTATTTCGAATGCCATTACCCAGTGTAAAGTAGTTATAATTAAATATATGAAGTATTGGCTTTTATTCTTCATTTGATGCTCTTTTTAACTGAATTATTGGATTATGAAAAAAAATCTTTTTTTTTTTTTGAAACAAATATATTAGTTTTATTTTTTATTGATTGACAAACTTGGACCATTTTAATTTTTTTTTTTTTTTTATATTTGAGTTGATGTATTCATAAAAAGTATAAAAAGTTACTTGTCAAAAAAAAAAAAAAAAAAAACCACCAAAAGGCTTCGTTATTCAAATAGCCCACCCCTAGACGTTCCCGATGGAAAGGTGCCCATTATGCTTGCAGCATTTCCACGCTGAATAGCAATGGACAAATCTATCGCCTCCGATCCCCAGCATCCCGTGGTCTCCACAGCAAATGGTACGAAAAAATATGTCTCCTCCAAGGGCGCATACTTCTCGTGTTTTTGTTTCGCTGCACCTTCGGCAGCAGAGCAGGCGGTTCTTATTTTATTTATTTATTTATTTATTTACAATTTATCGTACACAGAAAAGACAAAGACATACATTAAGAAGGAAAGAACATACAAAAGGTGCAGCTTATTTCTATAAGAAATTTCTTCCAGCAGACCTTGGACAGTGAAAGTTGAAGAAAAAAGGCAGAAAAGACGTGTACAAAACAAAGATATAACAATTATAAAATGGTGACAAAGAATACAAATCTTATCGTGCGCTTCAGGTGGCTCGGGGCGAAGGTACTGACGCACGTGGCATCCCACAAGAGGCATCTGCCTCTCTGCCAGGGTACTAAGGTCAGACCATCGGGCCTTTTCCCATCGGTGCGACTGAGACCTGGCGGTTCGCTTTGGCACGGAATGTTAGCCGAAATAAACGACCTCCGGATGATATCATTAAGAGCGTGGTGCCGCGGGCACCTACCTGAGCATTTGAGACAACTCAACGCATGATGACCGTTAGCTTCCACCTTGGTGCCGCAAATGCATATGTGGGATTCGCACACATTACAGCCCAGACGGAGTGCCACAGCCATCCGCATCGAGTCATTGTCCAAAAGGGTACCCAGGTGAGGCGACGGTAAGGCCTGCAACCACGCTCCGGATTCCGCCCTAGAGACTGCCTTCAGCCTCGCCAAGTCTACACCAGAGGCCATATCTAAAAGATGGGTGAGCGTCCTTTTAGATCCGGGTTCATCCCATGACCGCTGGCTTTGAGGATTTTCGGGTGCGTCAGCATTCGCATTTAGGGACAACCAGATTTCCTTAGCATCGGACGCGTACGGGATGTGTAAATTGTCACTATCCACCGAAAGAATTCTGGCAACTAGTGAAGTGGCCCCATTGACGGACAACGGCCAAGAACGCTGGAACGCTGACGTCACGGGCGCGCCTCACTCCCAAACCACCATACCGAATTGGCAACGATGCCTGACTCCACTGGGTGTCACTTAGTTCCACGTTTAGAATGGACTCCACCGTACCCATCAGAGTGGCATCAAAAGATGAAATGGCCTCTGGGTATAGCCAGGTGGGTGAAGTCCGTAGCAGGTATGTGAGTTTTGGCATAGCGAAACACATTCTGAGCAGTAGCAAAGCGACATGAGCGGAAAGTTCTTGCAGACGTGCTCGGGCAGCCACGAGAAGGCGCCTTCTAATCTCTAGAGCTTCTGGGACTGCGCTATGGAAAATCGGTGAACCAAGAAGATAGAAGGCGTCCCTGTCTAGCTCCTGCAAGCCAGGCACGATTGCCTCAATGCTGGTGAAGCTTGATCGGGAAGCGGGACTGCAAGGGAAAAACTCGCATTTCTCGGTATTTACCTCCAAGCCCAGATCCTTGAAGCGAGCGAACAAAGTTCGGATGTCCTTTTCCACCACTTCTGGCCTACCACCCAGGGTCCCATCATCGAGGTACCAAATATTTAATGGTGAATTCAGCTCGACGATGGCATTCTGGATGGCAAGACTAAAAATAAGGGGGCCCAGCGGATCTCCCTGCTGGACGCCAACCTGCGATAGTATGAGGTTGTCCTCATAATACAAATTGCTTGGGGATTGGTAGGCTTGGTGTAGAAAAGGATATAGCGATGGCACTTTATCCTGAACTTCGCTCAAGAGGAAATCCCTCTCGAGGCTATTGAAGGCGTTCCGAATGTCGAGCTTCACCACAATACAGTCCGCGTTCACCTGATCGGAAGCAAAAGTGCGAGTGGCATGAATAGCCGCTTCGCATCCCGACTGCGTGCCAAAACCCAATTGGTGTGGCTGCATGTGATCAGCCATGGCGTCTCTCACGGCAGAACAACCTAATTTAGCTGTCAAGCGGCGGAGGGTGCTACCTATAGCAATAGGCCGGATTCCCCCATCCTTCTTTTTTAATGCGCACAGTGACGCCCCGTAAATATAAGGGCACACCTCCGGGTTGAGTTGACCGCTGAGCAAGAAATTACACATCCGGGTCAGAGAATCTAAAAGCCGTAACCCATTATCACCTGCTGTCCCAGACGTCAGCTCTTTAAGGTGCCCAGGGCGAATTCCATCCAACCCGGAGGAGGACCCATTGTAGAAGGAGTTTAAAGCTGCGACTACGTCTTCAGCTTTAAACGTTGGTGGGGAGCAGGAGCGATCTGGCGCTGGGGGAAAATGAAGTTCCCGAGACGGTGAGGGATGCTTCGATTGGAGAGAAGCCATGATCTCGGAGGAGAAAGGGGCGATTGAGTCGTTCGATGTTAAGAGGCGAACCGCGCCTCTCAGGTCACCCTCATGAACCTTTGCCTCGATAGTTGTAACTATGGAAGGTGTTTTTGAAATAGGTGATGACGCTGCATTCTCTTCGTCAAGGAGCAGTGAATCTACATTTCTCTTTACCTTCGTAGTGAGATTCCCCGGAGCAGTCTTATCTGGTACCTTTAGAGCCGAATAGGCAAAGCAAAGTAGCGCGGCCCAGTCCTCAGAACTATTAGTATCAAGGCATCTATCGATAACCTCACTCAGCTTTGCCGCTGCCATGCTGCGGGCACCTTTGGGTATGTGACGCAAGACGGGTACGCGTTTTTTTAACCCCGAAATTTCCACTAGACGGTTCGGAGGTACAACGACAGGTGGTGCAACGAGTGAGGAGACTCCACCAGACTGTGGAGAAAAAGCACCCAACTGTGGAGCGGCCACGTCTTTATGTTTGCGGCCAATGTGGATTTTAAGGCCACGTTGACTGAAAAGGCGCGTCGAACCAGGGCAATGAGGGCATGTCAGTTCAGGGGAGAAACTCATTTTTACAAAATATAACAATTATCTATGTCCTACCGTAGGTAGGTATCAAACAAAACAAACAAATACAATATAATTAAAAATTATTAAAAGACAAATACAATTTTGAAAATAAATAGAGAGTTTTTTTTTAACAATGTCAATAATGTATAGTCAATAGACTAAATACGACGATTAATGAAAACAAATAAAAATAAATAAACAATCGAAAGTCAGGTCGACAGTCAGAAAATATATATAAAGGTTATTATAAGGTATACAGTTTCATTCCGAAGACCAAAAGAGTCAAATCTTCCTCTAGAACAACAAAACTCGATGCGTGGAACGGAACGCCTTGCCCGGATGGCAAGTATGACAGCTGCCCGACGTAAACAACAGTGACTTCCGTGCGCAGGCGCAATCAGCTGATGTATCGTTGTGTGCAGACGTACGGTGATGATGAATCGGTGTTTTCGCGTGTGTTAGTGATGATTTTGAAAATCCAACTGCCAAAATCCTTCTTTCGCCCATCAGAATGATGGGCGAAAGAAATGAAAAAAAATCTTTTTTTTTTTTTTGAAACAAAAATATTAGTTTTATTTTTTATTGATTGACAAACTTGGACCATTTTAATTTTTTTAATTTTTTTTTTAATAAAAGCTCATAGTGTTTACATATTACTCGCAAATAACATTATCGTTTTCATATGAATATCCACATAATTGACTATAAAATACATAAGTTTGTATGGGAAACTGAAAAAAACTGAGTTTGGCTATTTTTTTATAGTCAATATGCGTCTCATGTATTATTTGCTTTTATCTTAGCTTTTCAAAATTTCTGTTAGATTTTCGATATCTCTTACCGTTTCTGAGATATATGCATTTTTTTTTTAAACGGTGGTCGAGATGTGAAAAGTGAATCAAGAATTTGTAGGGAAAATTGAAAAAAAAAATAAAATAGTTAAGCCATTTTTTTCATAGTCAATGTGCGTATCATGTAATACACGCCTTTCGTTAACCTTTTTAAATTTTCTATCAGATTTTCGATATATTTTACCTTTTCCCAGATATTTGCAGTTTTTGCAAAAAAATTGAGGTCGAGATCAAATGTAGATTGTTTTTTTTTTCAATCTTTTTCCTGTATTTAATACTTCATTCTGAGTAGCGATTTAAATAAATAAAAAATGAATCACATTGAAAAAACACAAAAAATAGCCAAACTCAATTTTTTTTCAGTTTCCCATACAAATTCTTTACTCACTTTTCAAATTTAGTATGGGAAATCTGATAAAAAATGAGTTAAACTATTTTTCTCATAGTCAACATGCATCTCATGTATTGTATGCTTTTACTTAAGCTTTTCAAAATTTCTGTTAGATTTTCGATATCTTTTACCGTTTCAGAGATATTTGCATTTTTTACAAAAAAAAACGGTGTTCGAGATATCTGAATAGTGAATCAAGAATTTGTATGGAAAATTGAAAAAAAAAATTAGGTAGCCTTTTTTTTCATAGTCAATGTGCGTATCACGTAATACACGCCTTTCATTAACCTTTTCAAAATTTCTGTTAGATTTTCGATATATTTTACCTTTTCCCAGATATTTGCAGTTTTTGTAAAAAGAAACGGAGGTCGAGATCAAATGTAGATCGATTTTTTTCAATATTTTTCCTGTATTCTATACTTCATTGTAAGTAGTGATGTAAATAATAAAAAAAAATCATATTTCATAATCTTGAAAAAAAACACAGGTTTCTAAAGGTTCTTTTTTCTTTCAGAGAACGGAATATACAACTGAAATGTAATAAACATAAAAAGTGATGGGTTTATTCTGATTTTAATTGATAAAATAAATTAAATTCTACATTTATATAAGATCTAAACCAAACAAGGATTGGAGAAATTCTGTCCCTCAGTAAAAATTAAACATCAGTGAGTGCCAACTATTTCGAGCTATTTAATTACTATAAAAAACAAATACGTTTGTTTCAAATATTAAAAATTAATAAACAAAACAATGATACACTTATTTAACGATAACCACCTAAGGATATTTTATTAAATTTTCATACACCTGAAAAAAAAACCTGCGCCAGAAAAAAAATTTTCGTGTTTTTGGAACCTTTTTTCACCTCAGAAAAAACCGTTTTTAAATCTCTAATTCTGAGTATCCCCTTAAAATTTCAAACGCACTTTTTTATAATCCTGTAAGTATAAGTTGTTGATAAAAAATAAAAAATCTCAATATTGTTTAAGAGCACGTTTTTTTAAATTCTGCTACCGCCTTGTTACTCCCTGTATTTAACTAATACAAATCAATATAGGATGAATATAGGGTGTTAGTTACTAGGTGAGAATAATTTTATAGTCAAAAAGTCAAATCAAAATGTTTTTTTATTTACAATAAATAGATGTTGTATATATAATTTTAAATCTACTAATCATAATATGTAATACTATTTACTGAATAACTGATTTAATGTTCAATGTAGCTTAAACATGGAACTAAATTTAAAAAAATTTATATAACCTAAAAAGTAAGGTCAAAATATAACGATATCTTATAAACGTCATAGTAAACACGTAGTGATTATATGCTTAGTGGTAAACACGTTCTTGGCAATTACAGCAAACAATACACGCAAAACAAATGCAACGGCTGTTTCATTTCAGGGCTAGCTTAGAACGAGCGGATAAAAGGATCAAAATCTGTTAGTCCGTCGCGCGATACGTTTGTGTGCGTGGAGTAACGCGATTATACAAACAAGCGTACGACGCTCCGTGTCGTGTCGATGCCTAAACTTGAGCGCTTGCGTTTCGAGAAAGGCCTCTTAAAGTCGTTTAGGAGCTAGATCGATTACAATGGCAGAGGGCGGCGCGGCAATCAACTCCGTTCACGTACTTGGACAAACAGCGCGATCCCCTATGAAATAAATTTCATTAAAAAAAATTATATTACTAAAAAATCTTAATTCATAAAAGAGACAACATAAATAAAATAATAACACAATATTATTTTCAGTGTCGCCATCTCTGATCACTAAGAAAAATTTCTTTGTACCGTTAAACCCACCAGTTACCCGCTGTACATTTGTTGTGTGAAAGAGACAGAGCGATGACGCCGTGTGTTTAAATTTTACTGTTATTTTTTGGTCAGTCAGTAGCTTAGCAACTGCTTCCTTAAACGGTCACGTGACGATTTGTTTTGTGTTTGAGTAATTGATTCGCTGCTTATTTAAACTAGTTATGGCCACTTATAACGATCGGTGTTTCAATCCATTCAAATTATCCGTCTCATCGCATTATGTCGTTTTCTCGAAATGTCCTTTTCTCGTTATGTCCTTTTCTCGAAATGTCCTTTTCTCGAAATGTCCTTTTCTCGAAATGTCCTTTTCCCAAAATGTCCTTTTCTCAATGTCTGATTAAGTACATAACAAACTTCCTAATAAGCATGCATCAACCAAGGAGAACTTAGAAGTAAAAAAAAACCTAATAAAAATCCGTGTCCGATTCAGTACTTTCATGTTATATATAAAATAAATATTTCAGTTACATAATAAAATCACTCAATTTTTAACAAAAACATTAAAATTGAATATCCATAACTCCTACAAAATTAATTATTCAACCAAAATAAACCCTTATAGAATTTTTTTCTGAAATCAAAATACAAAATTGTAGGTAATTATTTCCCAAAAAAACAACATAATTATTATCACATATACAATACGTTAGTATTGCCACCTATCACATAAAAAAAAACAGAGACGTGTCCAATTCAGCACTTTTATACTAGACTTAAAATAAAATAAAATCACGTTTCAGCTTATTATGGTTTATAATAATAGTCATTTTTCACAGTATATTATTTCTACTTAGTAACAAACCTTTTCCTTTAAAATAATGATTATATTAAATAACAATACTTTTGGAAAGGGGATGTAAGATATATACTATAGAAACATTATTGAATATACTGTATATATGAAAATTATTGAATTACTTTGGTTGAATAACTAATTTTATGGGAGTTATGGATATTACATTTTAATGTTTTTGTTAAATATTGAGTGGTTTTATTATGTAACTGAAATATTTATTTTATGTATAACATGTAATATGATAAATGTATTATTATTATAAAGTATGTATTATGATAAAGTACTGAATCGGACACGGATTTTTATTACGTTTTTGTTTTACTTCTAAGTTCTCCTTGGTTGATGCATGCTAATTAGGAAGTTTGTTATGTACTTAATCTGACATTGAGAAAAGGACATTTTGAGAAAAGGACATTTCGAGAAAAGGACATTTCGAGAAAAGGACATTTCGAGAAAAGGACATTTCGAGAAAAGGACATTTCGCGAAAAGGACATTTCGAGAAAAGGACATTTCGAAAAAAGGACATAATGCGATGAGACGAAATTATCTGCTCATAGAAAAACGAAAGACTTACGAAAATTGTCAAAAATGTTATCAGAGAAGTGGTCATTTACGAGTAAAAATTTGTACGTGTGTAAACAGTGCAGAGAAAGACTTACTAGTGACGTACCGTCAACTATAAGGCTGCGGCCTGGACGCAAGCGACGGCGACAGCGACAGCGACAGCAACGGCGACAGCGACAGCGACAGCGACAACTGTTCACGACGCAAGCGACAAGGTCACTGGGTTTGCGGCGATGTAGTGACGTGACTCTGTCGATGTCTGTCTGTCGCGATGTCGATATTTCGATATTTTCATAATTATTGTTACTAATATAATAACACTTAACACTGACTCAGTGGTTTGTGCTCCTGGCTATTGATCCGAGAGTCGTGGGTTCGATCCCCACCCAGGTCAAATATTTCAGTTTTTTTAATATTACTACTAACTTGCTAAAGAAGACGTAGATTCAGACAAAACAAAAAGGCGATTTCGGCAACTACTGAAGAATTATGAAGATCAAAGTCGAAATCCGAAAGTTTATATTACAAAAGGATGACTGTGGAAATTTTCGATTATATTCTACATAATCAATATTATAAAAGAAAGTGTACAAATGTTTGTGCCGATAAAACTCTGAAACGAATCCAGATACGATAAAGGGAGTTATATGGTGCGGAAGCCCTCTGTCCCCCATCCATGAAGAAGGTTTCCGTTTTTGCCTAAAGGGCGTGCTTTTGAAGATATAAGGGTAGAAATTTCACCCTTAAGAATTTTCTAGAATAGAATAGTCCAGAACATTCAAGAGTATTTGAGAGATCTCTACAGCAGTCCCGGAACAGCGGGGTGCGGGGGGTGAGGACCGGTCTGCAGGGGGAAGGTGCGGGGTGTGGCGGGGATGATAAGCGGCGTGCGGGGGTTGAGGCGCGGGTTGCGAAGGAGAGGAGCGGGGTGCGGGGCAGGGTGAGGAGCGGGGTGCGAGGGGGAGACGCGGGGTGCGGGGGGAGGCGCGGGATGCAGGGGGAGAGGAGCGGGGGGGAGGGTGAGCCGCAGGATGCGGGGGGAGGAGCAGGGTGCGGGGTTGAGGCACGGGTTGCGGGGGAGAGGAGCGAGGTGGGGGGGAGATCGGGGGGTGAGGGGTGTGGGAGGAGCGGAGGGGTTGCGGGGGGTGCGAGGTGCGGGGGGGGGGGGGTGCGGGGTTGAGGCGTGGGTTGCGGGGGAGAGGAGCAAGGTGCGGGGGACGGTGAGGAGTGGGGTGCGGGGTGTGGGGAGAGGCGTGGGGTGCAGGGGGAGAGGAGCGGGGGGAGGGTGAGTCGCGGGATGCGGGGGGAGGAGCGGGATACGGGGAGAGGAGTGGGGTGCGGGGTTGAGGCACGGGTTGCGGGGGAAAGGAGCGGGGTGCGGGCGGGGAGCGGGGGGTGAGGGAGGAGCGGGGGGCTTGAGGCGCGGGTTGCGGGGGAGAGGAGCGGGGTGCGGGGGACGGTGAGGAGTGGGGTGTGGGGGGTGCGGGGGTAGGCGCGAGGTGCGGGGGGAGAAGTGTGGTGCGGAGGTGAGGCGCGGGTTGCGGGGGGAGAGGAGAGGGGTGAGGGGAGGCTCGGGGTGCGGGAGGGGGAGGAGCAGGGTGCGAGGGAGGGTGAGTCGCGGGGTGCGGAAGGGCGAGGTGCGGGGTGCGGGAGAGGGTGAGTCGGGGGTGAGGTGAGGGGTGAGGGGGTGAGGCGCAGGGTGCGGGGGGAAATCAACTCCCTGAGCGAAGCCGGGCACCCCAGCTAGTATCAAACTTTATCATTTTATTATCTGAAACTATTTTTTCTTCTCAAACTATCGATAGTTTAAACTGGTTTATCGATTAAAGAAGAACGTCCCTAAACGCGCGACGTCCTTGAAATGTCGCTCGTCGCTCGTGTGTCGCCGCACGTGTCGCTGTCATCCAAAACAGCTCCATACAAATCTATGGAAATGATCAAGTCGCTCGTGTCGCTGTCGCTGTCGCCGTCGCTGTCGCCGTCGCTTGCGTCCAGGCCGCAGCCTAAATGAAGATGTGATTCCGAGCAGCCAATCGACAATTGAATTTTCACAACAAACGCAAGGCTCATCATGTTTTATTCCAGAAGAAAATAAACTCACGAAGTCGACACAGACAGACGACGTGAAATCCGGCGGTGACGAAATACTTTTGCAATTAAAAGAGAAATTTAATGACTCTTCAACATCTGTTGCTGTGAAAACAATGATCCTCACCTTAGCGCCAAAATCATGAAGCGAAAATAGACTTGCTGAAGAATTTGATACATCTAGATGGCAAGCAAGGAAGGCAAAGGAGCTAGTCGAAAAAAAAGGTATTCTATCATCACCCAATTCACGTGAGGGACGGAAATTGCCATCGGAAGTGATTAATCTAGTGACGAACTTTTACCTTAGAGAAGACAACACCCGGATTATGCCTGGAAAAAAGGACTTTGTGTCTGTCAAATTAGACGATGGAAAAAGAGTTCATCTTCAAAAGCAGCTCTTAATGTGTAACATTAATGAGTTGTACTATCAGTTTAAGTCAGAACATCCAAACACAAAAGTAGGCCTGACAAAATTCTTTACATTGCGGCCTAAGCAGTGCATTTTCGCTGGAGACTCGGGCACACATGTAGTTTGCGTATGCATATACAATCAAAATGTTAAATTGATGCTAAGCGGGGGAGATATCTCATCTCTTTTTTTTTTTTTTTTTTACCCTCAATTGGTAAGCCCTTGGCATCATCTCACCTGATGGTAAGTGACGTTCGTCTCTTACTAAGGAGTCGCAGATCCCTCTTACATCATATAAAGAATGCCTGCAAAAGATGATGTGTACAAATCCGACTCCAATTTGCCATTTGATGACACAAAAATCATCACCAAGCGAACGTTGTAACAATTGCCCTGGCCATGACAAAATTCGAGAGCATCTAAAAAAAACATTCGATGAAAACATGGTCACAAGTGTGAAGTTTAATACATGGATTGGTACAGATCGCTTTACTATCGCTACTCAAGTCCTTCCGTCTGATGAATTTGTGGAAAGCCTTTGTGAAGGTTTAGATATTTTGAAACCTCATGCCTACATAGCGGACCAGCAAGCTCAGTATTTTAAAACACTAAAGGAAACAATTATAGAAGGAGACATTATTACCCAATGTGATTTTGCCGAAAACTACAGCTTTGTAGTTCAAGATGCTGCCCAATCGTTTCACTGGAACAACGACCAGGCCACTCTCCTGACATCTGTGTATTATTATAAAAAAGAGCAAGATTTAAAACACGGCAGTATTATCATGATATCAGATGATTTAAAACACGGCACTGCAACATTTTACACCTATCAAAAAAAATTGCACCAACATCTTCAGGACTGTAACATAACTGCAAAAAAAATAATTATATTACTGATGGGGCATCACAACACTTCAAAAATAGATTCAATTTCATAAACCTATTCCATTACAATCAAGATTTTGGCGCAGAAGTAGAATTTCATTTCCACGCAACTGCTCATGGCAAAGGGCCATGTGACGGTCTTGGTGGCAACTTAAAACGCCTGGCGACACGCGCCAGTTTACAGGCAGATTCAAGCAAAGCCATCACCACACCCAAGCTGTTATACGACTGGGCTAAAACATCGATGCCTCACACTGCAATTTATTATGCCCAGAAAGCGGATATCGAACAAAATAGGACTTTTCTAAAAAATAGATTCGGCTCTGCTGTGACAATACCAGGCACAAAAAAATATCATGCCTTTTTCCCGACAACTGAGGGTATCATGATAAAGCGAACTAGCAATAGTCAGGCTTACAAAATTGTAAAAATTCATAAATAAACTGACTATATTAACACAAAATATTGTTTTATTATAACTTAAAATCAAAAATACGATAAAAGCGATAAAAATAATATTATAATTAGTTAAGTAGGAAATAAATAATAAAGATCGTGCTTGGACGGCCCAATAATTCAGTTAAAAAGACCATCAAATGAAGAATAAAAGCCAATACTTCATATATTTAATTATAACTACTTTACAGTGGGTAATGGCATTCGAGGTAGCGCTTACCTGACGGTTCGTCAAATCTTCAAAGACCCGTAACTCGTAAATCAGATGACGCACGGTAAAAATATGTTGTATCCATATCGAGAACATATACATGTGTAACCTACTCAAATATGTATAACTAAAATCGGGATCATGGATTTTTTTTTGTTGTCCGCTTCACGTGAAATGCCCTTATTTACTGTATTAATTCATGCTTATCATTTGTAAATAAATTATAGGTAGGTGCGACTCCTGCGAGAGATCGCAAGTCATTCGTGCTGCGTGAGTCACTCGCGCTTTCGTTCGACATATTTTGGCGGGGCGGGGTTGACGAAAAGCCTAACAAAAGCCGGACAGGCCGGACTTGCTAATATTTGGCCGGACACGACTGTAAAAAGCCGGACACCTGGCAACCCTACTCACTCCAGAGGTCGACGCCGGCGCCCCAGGAGGGGATGTTGAGCAGCACGAGCGCCTGCAGCGGCGGCAGCGCGAGCGGCGCGGCGCCGTCCGCGCGCACGCGCAGCCGCCGCTCCAGCCCCAGGCAGCCGCCGTCGTCCAGCGCGCGCCCCGCGCCCAGGAACACGTACGCTATCTACGATACAATAATCACTTTCAACGTTTGCCACGACACTTGATTTTAACATATTTTTTATGGCTCGTAGTTATTATCTACCAAATAAAAAATGAATCATTACTATCGGCGAATATATCATTCAATTTACACACACAAAAAATAAAGTCGAATTGAGAACATCCGCTTTTATTAGTCTGTTAAAAAAAGAAGAAAGAACTATGTAACTCCCACATAATGCACTCACATAATTGAGCGTCCGGCTGGCGTATCTGTAGAGGAACTGCGTGCGCGCGTTGTGGAAGTCGAGCGCGACCTGCGCGTCCACGCCGATGCTGGCGTAGTTGTGCGCGTACAGCACGCGCTCGCCCGCCGCGCGCCGCAGCCGCCCGCGCACAGGCGCTATCGTTATCTTCCACCTGCGACCGTACACTGCAATCTGTATTACTGCTGGGTGTATATTATATCTATATATGTATGTATTTAAATGTTTATGTGTATGGTTCATTCCAATCAAAAAAAAGCAAAACGTAAACAAACTTACTATGGATCTGACACATGTCAATGTCATCTGCATACTATGTTTGTTTACCTTTTGCTTTTTTTTGATTGGAATGAAGTATATGTATATCAGTCTCTGATTCTCAAGATACAGGGAATCCTAGTTTGGAGCCAGATGACCGTGTGTGATTTGTAAAAAAAAAACTGCTGATATAGTAATTTGGTAAGAATGTCCTAAATTAGGTCCTATTCTATAGTATGATATCTAGGCATTCCAGAATCATATTATATGTGCGTAATGTGCGTATGGGCCCTTTCATTGTCATGCGGATTTGCTTCCGCGCACGGGCCAGGCCCGCATAGGTGCGGCCCGCAACCTATCGTTTCATACATTTTTTTATTGTCATGCGTGGCACACGCACGCGGGATGTGGGGCGAAATATCTGCTCTGTGTGCGGCACGCAGCACGTATGCGGGCCTGCTGGCCCGCGCGCGGGAGTAAATCCGCATGACAATAAAAGGTCCTAAGAGCCTACAAAACTACTTTTGAAAAAAAAAGACCGTCCATTCACAAACGAAGCGACGCTAAACGTTAGTTATTATATTATAATTACTAATGATATGTCAATCAAAATTACACGAAATGTTGTAAATAATATTTTATCCGAAAAATAATACCTAATGTGTAAACTTTGTTGTTTGTATAGGACAAAATTGTCATTTCTCGTGGAATGCTCTATCTACTAAGTCTAGCCCTGCAACGTTGGACCCCGCGAACCGAAGCCGTGACCTCCGTTTGTGGGGTGTGGACTTTTCAATCCGTCACGGAGGCGCTTAGAAGATGTTGAATGATGGAAAGGTATCGTATTTGACACGCTTGCTTTATCTCATAATAAAGAAAAAGAAGAGTGTTATCACTTGTTACCGGTCGAGGGGCTGCTCTTCTGCTCTTCGTATGTTAGTTATGATGGAATGCGCATCTAAATGCGAACTGCACGTCGGTCCCCAGCCCAGAACCCGCGACAGATCGTTGCCTGTCCCCATAGGCAGTATGCCTACAGCTGCCTGTAAAATCGAAACAATAATGAAAATGTTCCCACTCTACATTACATTACATACGACTCAGCAACAAAGACTGAAATACAATTGAACGCTTTACCAGAGACAGGACGGGTTTCAGACACAAACTAGTTTACTGGAATTAATAGGTTATAGGTTGAGGCGGGCTATCCTCCGCAACCAGGCGACCATTGCGCCCGTTTTGGATTGCTGACGACTTCTTAGAGTACGATGCTACCTCTCCGCATTCCAGCAGGATATGAGTAGCAGTTTCCTCAGCTTCCATGCATGCTCGGCACAATGGGTTGTCTGTAACACCCAAAGTGAACAAGTGTTTGTTGTAAGGTCCACGTCCAGTGATAGCAGCAACAAGCTTGCAGAGTTGGTTCCTCTCAAGTGTTAGAAGCTTTCTGAATAGGCCGGGGTTTGTTGCTGGTAAAACCAACTTTGTCTAACGATAGGTTTCTAGGTTCGACCAGTATGAATTGTGTCTGTTCCTAGTGCGTTGACGGAGTACGGACCGTTGCCAGCTTGATGGAAGTGGGACGATGGGTTCTGGCCCTACCGCTGTTTGTCCCGACCCTCTCCTGGCTAGCTCATCCGCCCCGTCATTGCCGCGTGAGTTGCTGTGACCCTTAATCCATTGCAGAGTAAAGTCACTGCGGTGACATACATCTGACAACTTACGGTGACACTCCAATATGAGCCCCGACGTAATTGTACTGCCCTGCTATCGGAGAGATCACGTACCTTCCTTTTTTTATGTGATAGGTGGCAAACGACGGATTACCTGATGATAAGCGATTAGCGGTGTCTATACACCCGCAACACCAGAGGAGTCACAAGTGCGTTGCCGACCTTTGATATGGGATGGTGGATGGGGGGAATTGGGGGGGAGGTTGGGCCTCCGGTACCCTCACTCACTCAGCGAAACACAACGCAAGCGTTGCTTAACGCCGGTTTTAAGGCCGAGGTATCACTCCGGTCGATCCGGTCCATTCGTGCCGAAGCATAGCTCTCCCACGGTAAGCAATCTCATCTGTCGCCGTAATGATACCCATACATTCGGCTTGGAAGACCGTAGTATGTTCTCCAAGGGGCTTGGCTATGAAGATATTTAAGTCCTCGGAGAAGACGCCATATCCGGTGCCTAAGCCTGTTTTGGAGCCGTCGGTCCAGATCCGAAGCTCTGAAGAAAATAGCCTAAGGCGTGCAGCCGCAGTGGCTGCTTCTTATTCGATAAAGAGACGCATAGGGGGCAGGTCAATGAGGGTTTTCAGGGCAGCAATCGGAGTTGTCCGAATGCACCCCGTCACCGCCATGCAAGCCTTCCTTTAGAAATCTTTGCAGTTTACTTACAACGGTCGTTTGCTTTCTACCCACCATTCTACGATACTGTTACAGGACAATAGTTGCTCTTTCTATTTTGTTGTCCAGGTAGTTGCTCCAGTCCAGTTTTATTGCAATATTTTATTTGGCCACGGAACCCAACCTCTAATTTTATAACTAAGCAACGGGAAAATGAGAAGGCTTCTAATAAACTTATTCGTTTTCTTCACAACGCCAACAATATCCAAAAATCCAAAGATAGCGTCAAGCAAAGAACAACAAATATTTAAACTTGTTCACCTGATTCATACATCACCACCTAATTTACTAACTCAGCCACGGATTTTATAACTCACCAATATTTTACGTGTTACCGCTTCAACATGTGTACCTCAAAAAATATTTTTCAAGCTTTAACTAAAAAACTTCATATACCTAAGTATTATAATTTTGTAGGTGTGTTTATATGGTACAATGGTATGCTTTTACACAAAATATTTTTTTAATAAAATCTTATGTTTTGTCTCCCTTTAGTGGGTCCTAATATATTTTGTGCCCATAATTTACTAATTTTATGTACATTTAATGATCAATCTTTAGGTACATTTTTATGATCAATCAATACGTTTGGTTATAATTTTAGGTACATTTTTACCCGACAACGGCGAAGCAAAAAGGAGGGTTATGATTTTGACCCGTATGACTGTATGTAAGTATGTTCATCTGTTCCCGCATAACTTCTAAACTACTTATTAGAATCTGACAAATGAGGTTGAGTGTCCGCTAGTTATAGGCTATGTGACGTCACGTAAAATTCAATATGGCCCCAAGTAGCACAAGTAGCATTATAAGAGACCACATTTGGTGTACACGGAAACTAAGAGCTGTATAAGACAGTGCTATAATAGTGTTTACAGCGCTGTTAACACTGATATAACTCTTAATTGGGCACAAATTATTTAGCCTATGGTTCTAATTTAGTTCACATTTCTACTTAAAAGCATTATAGTAGCACTATATTGGAATTATTATGGTTCACAAGGCTGTTTATCAGCTGCTTAACGGAATACGATTGTCTTGTTATACAGACTAAGCGCTAGGATTGGGTGACTGCTAGTCTTAAATAACGCTTTAGGTTCTGTATTATTCTTCGATCACTAGAAAACTTTATTTTATTTGTCAGAGCTGCTTTAAATAGCAATAGCGGTGCCGATAATTTCCCAGAGTGTGATTAATGGTGAAGTGAATGTTATAATTGATTTTTAGTAACTTAGGTATAAATACACTTTTATTATGTTATTAGCATGTGAAAACACTTGGGATTGCAAGTTCACTGTGAACGTTTATATGGTTTTAAAGCAAAAATTTTACACGCCTCGAAAATATCTCGTTTTTAATTAGAAATATTGTGAAAAAACTAACACGTTAAAATATTTTTGTCTGATTTACATAAAATTATGCAAAGTTTTATATTATACTATAATAAGTGTATGTAATTAAAAGCAGAAATATTTAGTAAAACATAAATAACAACATAATATTGTTATATGATATACTGTTTAGGTTATAACAAAATGGCGCATTCTTAAGAAACCTATGTGAACTCTTTTAATCCTGAATAAATTACCATGGCTATACAAGAGTACACTCCAGTTCCTCTATTATGCTTATTGCAGTAAATAAGAGTTCCAGTGAACCATTTCACAGCCAAATGCTGTATTTCTTAGTTAGACCAGAATCTCGAAATACGTTTGGTGTTCACGTGTGTTAATTAAATATCTTTATGCAGCTTTGCAAAAGAGGCTAATAACAGAATCGAGATGAACCGATGTGGAACTTTTTGCGTGAAATCACTCTAAATATACACCACTCTAAGACTATTGGCTGTACGGTAGTTTCACAGTGACTCTTTTAAAATGCTAGCATTACAGTGGTATAATTCTACGTCTTTATACAGCAATTATCATATTCTGCTACCACTAAAATGCGATAAAGGCTGTTAGAAGGCATTTTTGACATCTGCTTCAACTCTGATCCCGTAACAGTAGTATCCGTCGCTACTTTTATGATGCTATTATACAGACTAAAGCGTAATGCGCAGCTCTAAGTTCTCGGTTGAACCATATTAACTGTTTATTAATTCCTTAAGTTCCGACTTATACCAAACGTGATCTTTTGTAATGCTAATTGTGCTACTTGGCGGCGCCTTCTAGAGGACATAAAGTCACGACCAAAACATTTTTTTTTTCTCAAAAGATACCGTGTTTGGTATCAAATGAAAGGGCTTAACGAGCACATTCCAAATATATATATATATATTACTAGCTGTCACCCGCTGCTTTGCTTGCATTCGCTCGATAATTGTGTCAAATGTAAGCCAAACTCCAAAATAATTTTAAAAAAATTTGTTCAAAAACTAAAACTAAAATCCGACTTCGACTTTCTTGTTTCATACTTTTCAGAGAGAGATTTTCCGTAGTCGGATTTTAGTTTTTGAACAATTTTTTTTAAAATTATTTTGGAGTTTGGCTTACATACATTTGACACAATTATCGAGCGAATGCAAGCAAAGCAGTGGGTGACAGCTAGTAATATATATTATAATACTTTCTTGTTCCATACTTTTCAGAGAAGCTTTTAGTTTTTGAACTTATTTTTTTGGATTATTTAACTTTCACTACATTTAAATTTTTAATCGTACTGAGTTATAAAATTTGAAGTCAAATTCTTCTTATTTTTTGTTATCATATAAGAATATTTTAGAAGCTGACTACTTGAATATGTGTTACAAAGATGCTAAATAATAACTTGGTTGCTGAGTTGTATTAACAGAAGCTTATAGCGAAGATTTATAGTGGATAAGATAGTATTTTTAGATGCCCATTGATGGTGGCTGACTTAGTAATTTAGAGGACAATGTAGATTTTTAGAGGCGCATAATGCTATTAAATAGAAGCCTGTTTAATAAGCACCCATTTATTATTATTTCGTTTTCTTTGTATTTATTTTTTTCAAAATTCAATATACATTTATTGCATAACCATAGGTAAACATAAAAGATCTTAATAATAATATGACGTCCTCTATGGCTTTCCTGCTAAGGTGTACAATATTTTAAATAATTTTCAAATAAAATCAGAAAATAAAACATTATGGAAAAATACATTCTTAATAAATAAAATAAAAAATGATGATTAATTATTACGATATTGGGTAAAAAAGTTTTTCTTAAAAATATATTTGTAATTTGTATAATATTAAAATTTGCCTTTGTTGTCAAAATAACTTTGTATGCTGTAAAATTGTTTAGTCCCCAACCAATCACTAATAGCTGATTTAAAACTATGGTCGTCATACTGCTTAAATTGCTTAATGCATTCGGGGACACTATTATAAACCCGCACTGCCATTGAATAAAAGCATTTGTGATACAATATCGTACGTATTGTACGATAGCTTTTTTTTTTTTTTTTTTTTTTTTTTTTTATGTGATAAGGAAGGCAAACGAGCAAGTGGGTCACCTGATGGTAAGTGATCACCACTGCCCATAGACACCTGCAACCCCGGAGGGGATTGCAGATGCGTTGCCAACCTAGAGGGCTAAGATGAAATGCCTCTTGTGCCTGTAATTTCCTCGGCTGTCTTACTCTCCACACCGGAACACAACAGTGCAAGCACTGCTGCTTAGCGGCAGGATTAGCGAGTAAGATGGCTATACGAAAGTATTAGATGATTGTTATATCTGAATTGGGTATGCTAAAAAAAAACAATGTATATTTTTAATTTTTTTTTTCTGATAGTTTAGACCATTTTGAAAAACTAATTTGATTATTTCATTTTTTAAGACTGTGGATATTTTTAAATACATTTTTTTATATTCAAGCCGTGATGACGTCACATGTTCACAAACTATGAAACGAACAGCCCAAATATCTGACGATGAAATGAATAGGCCTCAATCTCGACTAACGCCCGTTCCAGAACAAGGCAAAATATACTTGAGATAGTCTGTCCCTTTTACACTTGAAAGATTTATAATAGTTTGTCCGGCTGTCAGATTAAAAATATACTCTCTAAAAAGTGTTCCAGAACGCTTTCTAAAACGTCACCTGTCAAGTCAATTGTCATCTCGTTTGTTTATAATTAGGCCCGTTCCAGAACAAGGCAAAATATACCTGAGATAGTCTGTCCCTTTCACACTTGAAATATTTATAATATTTTATCCTGCTGTCAGGGTAAAAATTACTCTCATGAAAGTGTTCTGGAACGCTTTATTAAACGTTAACTGTCAGGTTAATTGTCATTTCGTTCGTTTATAAACAACTCAAGGTAACACCAAAAAGTGTGTGAGCATGTGACGTCACAGGGATACAAATGAAGGTTATTGTCTTTTATCGATTTTTATACTCAATCTTTTACTTTTTCGAGTGGGAAATAAAAAAATATGGCTTTAAATCAAAATATCTCGAAATGGTTTTTTTTATTTTCATACCTTACAAAAAATTTAGCATACCCAATTTTCTGTTATATTTATTTACTGACTCATACATGAATATGTATTTTTTAATAAACGTTACGACTTCTTTAATATACATACAGGATGTTGTTTTGGTCGACAACGAGCTTTTCAGGGGTGATAGTATACATGATACTGATGCCAAAAAATATATAAGTAAATCTTAGAAAATAATTAATTATGGTATCCTTGTTTCCGTGCGTAACGTAATTTAACAATGAATGGTTGCCTACAACGACATTCTATACATATGGACTTTGCATCAGCGCGCTGTAAACGGCACAGCAGACGTGTGCTCAAATACGATGTGCGCACACTTTTTACCTTAGTCGTGTTTTGAGCGCAAAGCAGTAAGGATGCCGAAGTGTGTCGTGAAAAAGTGTCGAAATAACACTCAAACGACCCTAAAAAAAGATGGTGTGACCTACCACCGGTAAGTTGATTTTATTTATAAAAGATAACACGTGAAAATGTGTAAAAAAAAGTAGAAAAGCACTGAAATTTCAATAAATATCGTAAATTATTAAGGAGTATTCCTATTCTTTTCTTTCACGTGCGCCAGAAAGAGACATGCGTCAGTACGCGACAAGAACATAGTCATAAAACAAAAGAGTGGAGTCGCTTTTGTTTAAATGTTTTATGTGTAAAAGCCATATCTGCCGAAGCGGAAGATAATATATTTCGGGTGTATGTATAAATGTCATTATGTTCAGCCAAGAGCGTCAGAAAAAAGAAATGTTTTACAATATTTATGAGGAGCAGGGGGAACGTCGCAGCCGGCCCCGGCGAGCCGCCCGCACTCAAGGTGCTCGCACCCGCGCTGCTGGGCATTGATGGTGGACATTCCGGAGAAACAAATCGGCCACATTCACAACTATGTTTTGTTGTAAGTGACTCAAAATGTCAGTGTGGGGATCGAACCCACGACTCTCGGATCAGTATAAAAGGTAATTTTTAATGGCAAATTTGAAAATCACCATTGTTCGGATCAAATGTAACAACATCTTAAACATACATAATAAATGTAAAAAATGACGCTCCATACAAATCGATCGTTGAATTGACAATTTTTTCATACCCTAATGGTCGACAGAGTAAAAAACTTTTTCCTTTTTTTTTAAGCGATAGTACAACAAAAGTCGACAACTTGACATATTTATCCCGATTAATAATTTAGCCTGAAATATTCATGTGGGGATATGTTTGAATAGCAGCGGCAGCAGTCCGGGCTTCAATAAAACTCCTTTTATTTGAAATTAATTCAGCACTTTTATTTCTCAAACCCTCGTTACAACTTTTTTCACATAGCACTTCCCGTTATAGCTCCCTCACGTCATACACATTCCATTTTTACCAACATAAGAAAAATTAAACAGTATAGCCACACTAAGCTTAAACTATATCCGGTGGCGCTGCTAGCGCCATCTGCACATTCCCCACATTCATATCCTTTATTTAAAAATCACATTATATATATCTGGAATTGTAATTAAGTCAATTGTACAATATTTCAGAAAACATTACGAATGGCATTATTTGAAACACTACTTTAGGATGCCCAATACAAAAAATTCAAATGCTACTCCACGTTTCTTATGTTCCCAAGAGTCACGCGTTCGGCTTGCGAGATGTCGTAATATGAAATAGCAATTTACGCGCTCCATTTGTAAGAAAGAGATGGGCTGTGTTTCGTTTGTTTCTACCACGTTTACTATTGATGTATATTTACGTATAGTGTCCTTGTGCCGCGCTACGATGCCGCGTTGCTTTAGCGTGCAATATCCTTAGTAAAATATCATTGGTTGTCTAGCAACGAGGCGAGGTGTGCGGGGGTGCGCGAGGGGTCCCGACTGCGGCAGCGCCGCGGGCGGCGCGGCCAGTCTGCTGCATGCCTCCGCGCCGAACCCGCGTTCCTTTTTCTCAGCGAGAGCAAGCGCCTCTGCGCGTGAACTTACGCTACGGCTATGATCAGGAACAAGTCTTTATTCAATAGTCGTGAACTGAGCGATGTAGTTGTTAATACATCGCTCAGTTCACGACTATCGAAATGTTTTTCGTGTGGTGTAAATCAAGTCGAGTGTGTGAGATTTGGAGTTATTTGGAGTGACGTAGCGCCGCCGTAATGTGTTACGCAATAAAAACATTATTTACAAACTCCGCAAATCGTGTTCTACCGAAAAAACATCCCATGCTCGAGATAAAGCCCAAAGTAGACAAGAGTTCAAGGAAGAAGCTATCTTGGAATACTTCTCCCTACAGGTTCATGTAAGTGTCATTGACCTTTTTGCAGGAAAATTCGTGAATGAGCCGGCCGTCATTGACTGACTGCGCGAACATGCGTTTTGATAATTTTAGGAAAATTTGTAGGTCATTTTTTCAGTAGAATCAATTTATAAAAAAAATATTATAGGTATTTTCAGAACAAGTATTTTTTATACTTTCATCCCTTAGAAGGCCGTTGTCGACCAAAACAACACCCTGTATAAACAAGGTAGAGGCAATATTTTGTACTGAATAAAGAGAGGTTTGCATGAGTCTCTTTGAGATAGCCTTTCAAGTGCCCAAACACATCGTTTTTGGATTTTAAAAGCTTCTAAAAAGTCAGTTGAGTTGCCCCAAAAAATTAACCCATAAGCCAACACTGACTGTACGTATCCAAAGTAAGCCTTTAATCCTGCCTGCTCTGGTGTCTGTCGGACTATGGTTCTTAAGGAATATACGAACCGTGACAATCTATTACAGAGATCTAAAATGTGAGCCTTCCAACTACAGTGGCTGTCGATTTTTATACCTAAGAATTTAAATTCATTTACTAGTTCAATTGTTTGCGAATTATAAGCCACTTTAATTTTAACGGAATTTTATGAATAGAGTGAAATTGCATAACATTAGTTTTAGTCAAATTTATATGTAGTCCATTATTTTTCATCCAGTCTATTATATTAGCAAAGCATCATTTACATCGTTCATGCTTATGTTTACATTTAGATTTTACGACCACTGTATTCATCTGCATACAAAACTGTCTGATATTTGGTACTCTTAGGTAGGTCATTTATGTAAAACAGAAAAAGCAGCAGGCCCAGAATGCTTCCCTGCGGGACGCCCCTGTCATTTAACCTAAAGGTTGACCTCTTGTATATGTATAATGGTATTCGTTTTATGACATAAACTTTTAATTTCTGTACACTGACGCCGTCCTTCCAAATATGATCGTATCCAGTTAAGTGAGTTATCTCGTATACCATATTTCTCGAGTTTTGTCAAAAGCAAGGTATGACTAACACAGTCGAAAGCCTTTGACATGTCACTGAAAATAGCTGATACATTGATTTTTTATCTACACACTCGTGAACACTGCGTATTAACTGATAAATTGCATGGCTCGTTGACCTGCCTTTACGAAAACCATTCTGTTCATTCGCTATGATCTCATATTTACTAGAAAAATCAGTAAGTCTGTAAAAAATAATACGTACAAAAATTTTGGAAAATATTGATATTAATATAACAGTCGATAGTTAATAAGTTTATCACGGTCGCCCTTCTTAACTAACTGTTTAATTATTGTTAATTTTAGCTTGCACGGAATTTTTCCCTGTTCTATAGATAAATTTATAATATACGTCAGCACTTTAGAAATAAAAGGATTCGTCTGTTTCATTCAATACATCAGTGCATATTTCATAATATCCTACTGATTTAGTATTTTTCAAGTTTCTTATTGCTTTCATTGTTTCCTCAACAGACTCATAATAAAGTTATATTAAATTGTAACGAATTAGATTTTGTTCCTAGTACAGTTTTTCTCGGCATAACTATAGATAGCACGTTACAGTGGGGCCCACATATTGCAACTCTAGCGGGGAGGCTTAGCTCGGCTGCCTACGCCGTCAAGAAAATAAGGCAATTGACGGATGTAACAACTGCCAGATTAGTATATTTCAGTTACTTTCACAGTATAATGTCTTATGGCATTTTACTGTGGGGACACGCAGCAGACATTGAAACCATTTTCATTCTATAAAAAAGAGCAGTCCGAGCTATATACCAACTACGATCCCGAGAATCACTTTGCGATAGATTTAAGGAAATAAATATTCTAACAGTTGCCGGTCACTTTATTTACGAAAATATCATGTACGTTCGTAATAATCTAAACTTGTTCTTCAAAAATAGTGAAAGACATAACCGTAATTTGAGAAGTAAAAATAATCTTGACATAGCTTTCTCGAGGCTTAGTAAGGTAAAAAAATCATTTGTGGGGCAGTGTGTACGCTTTTATAACAAAATTCCGAATGACGTGTGTGAACTACGAAAATGTAAATTTAAGAAACATATAAAACGCTGTATTTGTTCAAGAGGATACTATAAGACTGTAGATTATTTTAATGATAATGATATTTGGAATATTCCTCCAGCAAAATGATATGACGTTTATAAGAGTGCTTAATGTACCTACGTAAAGAAATACAATATGATTTTGAATTTTGAATTTCCTTCTGATGTACAGGTGTAATGAATATTGTCGATGTATTAAGGTTAAACGTCAGTCACCCTACATATACACACAATATTTTTGATTTTATCTTTCCAACGTAAACTTTACAACCTTTTATTTTCGCCAAATGTATATAATTATATTATTTATTTCTGTAACATCATTAAAAACTGCAGTAAAATACCATAAATTTTACGCATGTAGTGGTGTATAATTCAGCACCACCTTTCTGAAATGACAGTAACTACAATCTCAACTAGTCTGATAAGCTTTGTTTAGCTGAGGATTTCGTTTTTAGCGCCATCTTGCATTTTGCTTGAGCATTACCAAAGTAGCAAATTTATTTTAAAGACTTTTTAGTCTGAGTAATTTATGCTGGCAAACTTTTTTATATTCAGAAAAAAAGACGCCGTCATTCTCACTGCCGTACAAATTAAGAACACAGTAAGTGACAGATTTGGCGCGAATGATTTTGAATCTTGTATTGTGTTACGAATAAGGTTAAAAATCATTCGCGCCAAATCTGTCACTTACTGTGTTCTTAGTTTGTACGGCAGCCTCACGTCAGGGACATCTGAAAGACGAGAAAATATTGTTTATCCAACAAGGTCTAGTTGTGAGTTTCAGCTCGATATGTGATACACAGGCTGATATTTTTACTTATACAGGGTGTAAAAAGATCACTCCTGGAAATTTTTATTATGGGATCCACTCATGAAACTGAACAACTTTTCCGAATGAACCTTAAGAATGCTGAATACCTACTTAAGACAATTTTTGGACACACCATACAAAATTGGCCGGTTACGTGACCATATTATATGAAAACTTCATTTTTATGCGAATTTTGTATGGGTTCCTTAAGATAAGCTTTACAGTTTCATAAATAGAACAGCCTGTTAAAGTTTCCGGAAGTTACACCCTGTTTAAGGTGCATTCACAAATTTTTAGACTCCTCTTATACCATGCCCCATTTAAAATTTTAACCGCCTCCGTAGCGTAGTGGCTTGTCCGCTCGCTTCACATTAGGAGGTCGCGGGTTCGATTCCCGTCGGGGTGTAACTTTGTGGATTCGGTTTGGTTGGTGGTTGGGCATTTTCTGAGCCCGCCTGGCATATGCCACCATCTTATCTAAGTCTTGCCGCCAAACATCAACGTTAACGGCATTGATGTGTCCCGGCATGAAGATAAGATAGCCAGTTCCCCACTGCGTAGGGAAATCTTGGTAAGCCCGCTTTCGTATTCAGCATCATGGTCACTTACCATCAGGTGAGATGATGCCAAGGGCTTACCAATTGAGGGTAAAAAAAAAAGATGATAGCTAACCAGGCAGGCTCCGAGAATGCTCTACCACCGACCAAACGGAGTCTTACATATTATAGTTAGACTCCGCCGGGAATCGAACCCGCAAACTCCTGATGTGAAGCGAGCGACTAGACAACGAAGGCGGTTTTCCAGGAGTTACCAGCAACCACGTGATACAACCCGAACCTTAGATATGTAGATTTTCATACGCGGTAAGTAAAATCCCGCAAAAACATTTACATATCAAGTAAAAGTCTTACACGTCAATCTTTATAGACTCGACTGTAAAAAGTTATGAATTCCCACCATGTAGCGCAAAGTTTTTTAAACACTGAATCGCTAGTTCTATAATCCGGTTATAGAATAATTTATTTCTCAAAAAAGGATAAACAGTTATTCACTTACACAATATTTTTTGTCACCAAAATATATTCCTAAACATAGTTGTCTATGTACAAAAACCTAGTTTATTCAAACTTACTTGTCAAACATGGTTATGTTAAATTTTTCCAAAGTATTTTGGCACTTTCAATGTCTCTACAAGACAGACATTCCAGGCTTCGAACGCAGTTTTCTTTTCTCTTCAATTAAAGGCTAAAAAACAGTATCACTCCCTGTCAGAGCATGAAGTATGGGCAGCACTGTTGCTTTTTATGTTCTTGAAATTGTGACAAAATCGCAGCATCTTTAGGTTTTATTTTAAATTACTTACCTATATGAAAATTTCATTTTTAGATACATTTTGTAAATACGAAACTCATGATTTAATTCTATTACAAGACCAAAAAAGGAAAAATGTTGTCTTTATTCTATGCTCTAACCGGGTGTGATACCGTTTCAGCATCTAATGGAGGAGAAAAGAAAACCGCGTACGAAACCTGGAATGTTTCTCCTCCAGCAACTCTCGGTTTCAAAATGCTGGCTTGTGGAGACATTGCTAGCGCCAAAAAACTTTCGAAAAATGTATCATAACCATGTACCTATGACAAGACAGTTGAATAAAACGATATTTTTGTATTATACATAGATTTCTCTGTTTGTGGTATAAAATGATTTTAAATTGATTTGTTTTTAATATGTTTAAGATCCAGCTAGTGCACCAGCTTAACCAATTGCAGGCGAGAATTATTCTCTAAAAGAGACCGACATATAGAGAATATTCCATCAACGGACGAATGTTTTCAACAACATCTTCTGAGAGCACTATACCAGGGTGTCCACGTATGGGATCAGACATTAGTGCCCATTCAAAATCTCTCACGTCCGGCTCAGTGAAGGTGGGAAATAGCCACAAATAATCAGTAGATACCGACATAGACTACTGCTGTGGCTGCTACCGCTTGTTTAGAGCTAATTCGGTGCAAATGCAGTTCAAATCAAATTGTGGCTTTAGATGTAACTGTCAAAAAAGATAAATGAAGTGCCCCGAATTATGTCGGAGGAATGAGCACTCAGCTAGAACAAAGGTATACTCGTTATTCATTAGTCATGAGGTTTCCAGCCTAATAAAATACCTTGTGTATCCAGAATTCAAATAAAATTAAATGTATTTCAGAACAGAAGATACAAATGGCAGATTTGAAACACAATTTTTATCATCAGTACAACAAAAAAACTAGATGCTTTATTAATTATAATTAGAAAATTATCAGTATCATTATTTATATTAGAATTAATTATTTTAAAATTATATTACACATGTAAATTCAGTCACTGGAACGATATTGGGTTTAGACATGGGCGCCGACCTTATATTTCCCGGCGGCGGCGCGCCGGTCCAAATTGGTCGGCGTGGCAGCGCCGCGCCGCGGCGTGGCGTTATTTTTAATTTTTGAGATTGGTAATAAGACAGACACATTTTTCTACGTACATCAATAATACAAATTTTAATTGCGAATTGAAAATATAAAAATAACAATTCATCTTCAGCAAAAAAATCTACAGTTTGATACAGAATTACCCTAGATATTCACGCCAACCAGTCTTACAACCTTTACAAGTTGTTACAACGGTCTACCGATTGACAGGTCTACCTATGCTGTCTTCCCGTGTGTGGTCACCATTCGAGAACTTTGACAACCCTTCATCATCATTATCAGCTGAAAGATGTCCACTGCTGGACAAAGCTGGGGGAGGCCCAAGGATTTTCACACCGACCGTCCTGTGCTGCTCGCATCCAGCGGCTTTCCGCAACCTTCAACAGGTCGTCGGTCCACCGAGTTGGAGGCCTGCTCACACTGCGTCTTCCGGTGCGTGGTTGCCACTCGAGAAGTTTAGCCATCTGTTCTACGAGCTATGTACTCCGCCCACAGCCACTTAAGTTTAGCGATTCTGTGAGCTATGTCGGTAGCTTTAGTTCTCCTACGTATCTTCTCATTTTTGATTCGATCACGTAGGGAAACACCAAGCATAGCACGCTCCATCGCCTTTTGGGTGACCTTGAGCCTTCTTATGAGGCCCATAGTAAGCAACCGTGTTTTGGATCCATATGTCATCACTGGCAAAACACACTGGTCAAAGACTTTAGTCTTGAGACACTGCGGTAGTTTGGACGTGAAGATATTGCGGAGCTTCCAGTACGCTACACAGCCGAGTTGGATTCGACGATTGATCTCTTTCTCGAAATTGGACCTACCTAGCTGGACTGTTTGTCCCAGGTATAAATATTCGTCAACAACTTCGAGTGTACAATCTCCAACCTTCTGAGGAGTGGGTGTAACACGAACGTTTGACATAATTTTCGTCTAGTCTATGTTCATTTTAAGACCCACTTGTTGGGAGACTCTACTGAGTCCATCGAGCATTGCGCCTAGGTCCTCCAAGGTCTCAGCCATGATCACGATATTGTCAGCAAATTGAAGGTGGGTGATGTACTCGCCAATGATGTTAATTTCGAATCCTCTGCTCTCTCTAACCCTTAGTCATCTGTTATATAAGTTATGTGTTCAGCCTCCTGCACTGCCACTTCAGTTTAGCGATTATATGAGCTGTGTCGGTTAATTTTGCTCTCCTTCGTATCTCTTCATTTCTGATTCGATCACGTATAGAATTTCCGATCATAGCTCGCGCCATCGTCATTTGGGTGACCTTGACCTTGAGCCTTCTTATGAGGCTCATAGTAAGCGACTATGTCTCAGTTCCAAATGTTAGTTACTGGAAACACACTCTGATTAACTTACCGAAAATGTGGTCTTGAAACACTGCAGTATTTCGGGTGTTTTGGACCTGAAGATATTGCAGACCTTCCCAAACGTGGCCTAGCCGAGATGGATTCGACGATTGATGATATCTTTCTCGAAGTGGAACCTGTTCACCGTTGGTTTTATCTATGGCTGAGTTTGTCCCAGGAATATATGTTTATAAATATTCATTTACAACTTCGAGTGCAGAGTCTCTAACCTTCAGAGAAATGAGTGTGAAACAATATTGATACTGATGTCCACTTATTAAGATGATCTGCGATCTGCTGAGGCCATTGAGATTTCTTCATAGGTCTTCTAAGATATCAGCTTATCAATGGTGGCTAATGTACGCCATGGATCCTCTCCAGTCCATAATCTAGGAAACATCTTCCAGGGCACTGGTGAACAATTTTGGATATATAACGTCTCCCTCACTCCTGGTGTCACTCCTCACTACAGCCATATACTTTTCTAATTCTGATCATGGAGACGTACCGACATAGTGGTGTTTTACCAAAACTTCAATAACTTCGTAGTTAATTTGGCACTGTTGGAGAGACTGTAACACAGTCCAATTCCCGATTGAATGAAAGGCTTTTTCATAGTCCACTTTCTTCAAACGCGAAGCATAGTGGCCGATTATGCCTTAAATTTTGTGTTGTCTGCTTCAATGTAGAAACGAGGTCTATGGTACTAAAATTGTTTCGGAAACCCTGGAAATTCTTAAAACAAGCGTCCAGACGATTCATGATGACTTTCAAAAACTAAAAACAGTGATGCAGGTCTGTAGGGTCTCACAATCAGCAGCTCACGACCCAGTCGTTACCAATTTTGAAGAAGTGCACCACCCACTACACTTTTGTGCTATGTGGTAGGCGTTCGTAATGAAATCAAGCAACTTCTGAAGAGCTTCAAGTACCGGTTTTCAATTGCTTTCAGAAGCTCAGCCGTAACTCCATCACCCAATGCCTTATTGATCTTAAGCTGTTTTTTTTATGTAATAGATGGCAAACGAGCAGATGGAGCAGAGCGATCTCAAACTGATTCTTGTTTAAGCTGACGTCCGAGATATCTTCGTTATAGTGTCGATGTCGGATCGATTTGGATTAAAGTAAGTAAGTTACTTTAAGTTATCTATGAAATCGGGTGATGCCAGGTATCTTCAACATTTTTGTGTAAAATAAGGGCAATTAGAATTTACATTCTCGTTGATGCGGTCTGAGAAAAGCCACACGAGTTGTATTTTGTATCTCTATGCATGAATCGATTTCATTCTCTGTTTGCATGTGCAATCTGCTCTAAATGATATGAGGTGCGGTACTGTACCGCATGTTGAAAAAAAACTCATTTAATTTAAACAAAATTGCTTGCTGCTTGGTCTGGTCGGCGCGAATTTCGAAAGAGTCGGCGGCGGCGGCGGCGGCGCGAAAAGAGCGGCGCGGAAGCGCCGCGCCGGCGCGGCGCCCATGTCTAATTGGGTTGTTAACTAAGTAACTATGATGGTTATTATCCCAGTGAATGTGTTATTGTCAATCAATCTGATGAGACCTTGAGAGTGAGTGACTGAATTTAAATGTGTATTGTAATATTGGAGTAATTTATTATTCTTTAAATGATTATACTGATAATTATGTTATTTTAATTAACAAAACATCAACTTTTCTGATAACTGTGTCTATTTTCATTGATATTATTTCATGTGCTTGAACATTAATTGAAAAACTTTTATGTGTATGGATAAAATAAATTGAAAATAAATTAAAAATGAATCTATTTTTCTCGGCAGTGAAAACGAATTTCATGCTGCCACTTCACGGAAGCAATAAGGGGGCCATTCCCTATGACACATACAGGGTGTAACAGAAGTGTGTGACAATACTTCAAGGTTGGCTTTTACCCATCAAACTGAACAACTTTGTTGAAATCGCAAATTTTTTTTTGGACTTTTCATACAAATCGATCAGCTGGCGAACCAAGTTTGTATGAAAAGTCCAAAAAAAAATTTGCGATTTCAACAAAGTTGTTCAGTTTGATGGGTAAAAGCCAACCTTGAAGTATTGTCACACACTTCTGTTACACCCTGTATATAAAAAAATATGCTATTCTGTGATTCCGAAGTTTGATACTTACTCTCCTTAGTTTGCACTTCCGTGACTACAAATCGCGTAAGACTTGGCTTGCAAAGGCACCGCCGCGCCGCGCCGTGCCTCCAGATATTGTCGACATCACTTCGTATCTCCTTGTTTAATACGTATCTCCTCGCAAGCTATTGCTAGGCAACGTTGTTATTCAATAAATGTTATGTGACTGAACAGATATTTTATGTTTTTAATATTGGCGACGAGGCCAATTCAATGGATTTAAAGAAATTAAAACGTACAAGAAGCTCAGTACAGTTTATGAACGCGCACAGAAAATGTGCTCGACACTCAAGACCCAAGTAAGTATATAGACCCGCTTGGAGTCACTCGACAAAACAATAAAGATTTTTTTCCAAATACAGAACAACATAGAACTAGAAACCGAAGATAAACATCTTGAGGAAGAAACCTCGTACATATTCGAGTTTGAGGAGTTGTGTATAGCACTGAAAACTACATTACGAAAACTAAGTACCACTTAAGGAGAGACCTCGGTCCGCTTGAGGCAGACAGAAACTCCTTGAGGGACTCCCTACCTACTGATGTTTGGATGTTTGGAAAATAGTTTAAAACCAAGCTACATGCCATGCTAGTCCCAAACCTAGACCGGAGCCACGTAGTCAGAGGACAAGGAGGCATTTCTCTCCTGGAGACAAGGTGGCTAGGAGTTACTCCTCTCTTGCCCGGAAGTTTGAATTCGGCACAATAACCCGACGTCTGGTTGGAGTACATTATGAAGTCAGAACCAATGGGGGACTTCTGTGGATCCGTCACCTCGACCAGCTGCTGCTGTCTCCCCTGGTGTCCTGATTCGCGGGGGAGGCGTGATACATATCTCCTTGCAGGTCAATGCTATGAATGATTGCTACGCGACATTGTTATTCAATAAATTATTTTTTTATTTTAAAAAATCTTTTCTTTTGTCGCTCTTGGGTTTTGTTATTTACATATTTACTTATGTTCATACTAAATAAAAAATAAAAAGACAAAAACAATAAAGTCTCGTAGGATACGAACCCGGACCTAAAAGCAATAACGTAAAAAGTTCATACAAAATTTGCCGATTGCACCTCTAGGTTATGGACTACTTATAGAGGTAAGTCAAAAATAAGCATCATATACGTGAAAATTTTATGTATGTGTGCGTAATTTGAGCCCTTATTCATACGAGATAAACGCAAAACTATAATTGTAAGGGGACAAATATATCGAAATCCTTATTAAATTAACATTATTATGGTTTATTAGCGTACATTGATCTTGTAACTGCTCGCTGTTTTACGTAGTATGGTTTAGGGTTATTTCATCGATATGGGAGACATTAGATGAGGTTAATACTTCCCGACTGCGTAGTCGCTGATAGTGGTTTGCTCCCCTATGTTGAGTAGCGCCGCCTTTTCGCGCAACATTCGCAATCTGACAAGCGACGAGTAAACATCTCGTGTTTAAATGAAAATATGTCTTACAGTGCAGTGAAATGTGCTAAAACAATAAAAAAATAAAGAACAAAACTAACAGCAACATTTCTTATCACTTTTTTCTTGTTATTTTACGAAAAATTTGTCATTTTATAGTGATGCTACGCTACTCGTCGCTAGTAGATAACATTAATTAAATACATGCCTCCCTACTCGTCGCTAGATGTCGCTAGTAAATAACATTAAATACATAAACCTTAAGCTTATCACACAACGGCGATATTTGTTTAAATACATGCCTCCCTCTTCACCCCGCTTCAGCCCCCGCAAGACGAACACGCTGGTTCAGAAACAAACAGAGCGAGTAACCTTATCTAATGTTTCCCATATCGATGGGTTATTTATACTATTTTTAATTCGAGAAACCAAGTTATAGTCAGATTACGCCATCTATCGGATTTTTTCAACCAGGGAGCACTAACGTTTAACCTTAAAATCTAAATTTATGCAGACGTCTTTATCCTATACAATTAAACGAGTTAAGTGTCCCGACGATTTCGAAAACGGCTTGAAACCTTTTGACGAAAATCTAGGATTAGGGGTTAAAAATCACCAGAAATCGATCTATGAGGGAATTATCTTCGAAAAAATTCATTTAAGGGAGATATGAGCGAAATTACATAAAAGGAGAACGCATATGATGCTTATTTTTAACCGCCGCGCCGCTTCTAAGTACCTACTTTGGTGGATTGGCGGTCTGGTGCGAGCCACTTACGTTTTGCTGCGTTTAGGTTCGGATTCGAATCCCACCCATGAGAGATTTGTAGTTTTTTTGTCTTTTTATTTTTTATTGTGAGAAATTATGTAAATATTATGTAAATAAATAAAAAGACTTAAGAGTGATAAAAAAAATTGTAACCTCTGTATTTTAGAGACAAATAGCGCCATCTTTCACCATATAAGTGAATTACAGTACATGCCTGATGATTGTGCCCCCCTGCCCCGTGTTTGATAATAGGTAATTTTCCACAGCTTTCTCTAAACACAACTAGATGGCGCTGATAACATTTGCAATAAGCAAATCTCTAAAAAGTCGCCAAAAGTTTTTGATATTACTGACTAATATCATAATAAATGATGAACAACTTTCTAATATTACGTACCATTGAATATTTTTCTGTTTTTGTTATAAAAAAAAGGATAATTTGCATGTATTTTTTTTTTCAATAGAATCAAATTAAAAAAAAATATTATAGATATTTTCAGAACAAATATTGCTTGTCCTTTCGTCCCTTAGAAGGCCACTATCGACTAAAACAACACCCTGCAAAATGTTTCATAGCAAATTTATCTTATACAGGGTGTTGTTTTGGTCGACAACGAGCTTTTCAGGGGTCATAGTATACATGATACTGATGCCGAAAAAAATATAAATATGGTACCTTAAATTTTCTTAAGAAAATCTTAGAAAATAATTATTTATGGTACCTATCCTTGTTTTCTTGCGTAACGTATGTATTTTAATAATGAATGGTTGCGTAGCAACGAGGCGAGGTGTGCGGGGGTGCGCGAGGGGCCCCGGCTGCGGCACGGCAGCGGCCGCGGTAGCGCGAGCAGTCTGCTGCGTGCCTCCGCGCCGAAACTGCATCTCATTTTCTCAGCGAGAGCAAGCGGCTCTGCGCGTGAACTTACGCTACGGCCTACGGCTATGATCAGGAACAAGTCTTTATTCAATAGTCGTGAACTGAGCGATGTAGATTTACATTTCGTGTGGTGTAAATCAAGTGGAGTGTATGAGATTTGGATTGACGTCGCGCCGCCGTAACGTGTTACGCAATAAAAACATTATTATTTACAAACTCCGCAAATCGTGTTCTTCCAAAAAACATCCTATGCTGAAGGAAGAGCCTAAAGTAGACAAGAGTTCAAGGAAGAAGCCTTTGATTATTTACTGTCTAGATAGAGCGTCACCCTGCAATCACTGCGACAAAACCGGCCAACTTTTTCAAGCTTGTGTGTGTAACAACCATGTGATAGTCACGTGACAGCTGTGTCTTACGCTCGCGTCATGTCGTTCTATTTGCCTATGTGTGCGTGCATGGGGATAATAGGTAATGCCATGTTTTCCCCCAAAATAAGTAGTTAAAATACAAAATAAGTGTTGTTGGCAGAAAAATTGTTAATTGAAATATAACACATTACATTACATAGAAGGGGTGTTAAAAAGTGCGTTTGAAATTTTAAAGGGTTTCTTTAGATCAGGTCTAGAATACAGGAAAAATATTAAAAAAAAAACAGATCAAGTTTTTTTCCAGTTTCCCATACAAATTCGTGATTCACTATTTAGATTTGGTATGGCAAACTGTAAAGAAAAATTGAACGAATTTATCATTTTTTTTTGTATTCTTGACTTGATTCTGGGTAACCCCTTAAAATTTCGAACGCATGATAATGTTTTTAGTAGTGATGAAACAATTTCAATTAATTGGTATCTAAACAATTAATTAGCCTTAGTAACTGTTATACCATAATAATCCAACTGACATAAAGTAAGTAAGATGTAATGTACTTTATGTCACTGACATACATTTTCGAGCTTCCAATATAAGAATATTCGATGATTTGCAGAATCTCTTGATTTTAAGTCTAGTTATGAAACAATTACAATTAATTGTAATTGGTATTTTAATAAATTATTGTTATTGGAAACGTAGTTATGCCATAACGATCCAACTGGCATAAAGTAAGTTAGAGTTAATGTACTATAGGTCACTCCTGAATAATAATAAAATAAATAAATAAAATAAATAAATAAAGTACATTATCCCTAACTTATTTTAAATGTTGGATCTTTATGACATAACTACGGCCAATTAATTGTTAAGATACAAATCAATTGTAATAGGGTTTTTCACCATTTTTTGAAAAGTATCTCAAATTGATCATTAGGTGGGAAAAAGTCAAAAATATTTTTTTTATAATTTTTTGAAACCTACAAGTACCCCAAAAATACATTTTAAATTACCATTCCCGATGACCGCGCGAAAACGCTAGCCGCCATGATGTTTTAGGTTGTGACGTCATTACAGCGGTAAACATGACAGTTCTACGTACAATTTAGCTACATTTAGTGAAAATTTACGAAATTAATAGTGAGTTACAATCCCTTATCGCTACCGGTGGTGTACAGTTTAAAAATACAAATGTTAAACACTAGGCAAGTTATGGATTCAAGTGCCAACAAATACAAATACCTATGAAAAACACTTGGATAAAACTTGCAAGAAGAGATCCAAAGTTACCCCTAAGAGTATACTCCAACAGCCCCTAAGGATACACTCTGACCAGTTATTGGAAATAAAATATACTTTTGTGAAGATCATTTCAATGTAAGTATCTATAATTTATTGCCAATAAGTAAATAAGTACATACTTAATAATTTCATAAAAATAAAGGTAGGTCTAGGGCGGAAAAGCCCCGCTGCTGATAATGGCATTGGTGGGGCTTGGGCATCGCCAGGCCCTATGGACTCGGCGCCAATGCCTATTAGACAAAACGAAATAGATAGGTATTTGTCTTACTGTTGTTTTGTAATCTCATACAATGTTTATAGGTTATGTTAGGTACATAAATGAATTTGTGAAATTGTTAATACATACCTACCTACCTTTTTTCACATTGCAGATGGAATCCGGCATGAAAATTATATGCAATACCTACAAGACAATGGGTATAAAAAATGCAAGTTAAATCAGGCTACATATTGTCCAGATTTCATTGCACAGAACAAGGAACGCTTAGTGAAACTTGACTTGTATTCATTAAAAGGCAAAGGTTGCAAAATACATATTGTCTATAACTAAGTAGATTAAAGCGAGCCTGGAAGATGAAGTTGAACCATCCTCACCTTGTAACCAAGATTTACCAAGTGCAGAAGATGTTTCTTGTCATGACAGAAAGTCTGAATAGCTAACCTAGCAGTTCAGTCCCAAGATCATTAAGCAGGCTACCATATAGAAATGAATTTATAAAATTGTGAATAATATAATGTGTATATTTGTGAATTAATATGTAGATAAGTGTTTTGGGTGGAATACATGGTTTACCTGTAAATAAATTATTTTGTAATTAAATTTTATTCCTTCTTTCAATGGTCATATTGTTCCCGAGGCAATAGGAGACAATGAGATTCATTACCCTTTCAGTTGTGTGTGTAGGCTATAAAACTAAGTAAGTACCTATACAATTTTATAAGTCACATTCTAAAAGAGGCTTAAAAATGATTTGTACTAAACTATTTAAAAATATGAACGTGTGGTGGTTTTCGAGGTACATATTTATATGTATATACTCCGAAATTATGAGATTCCTCAAAAACCATCATACTCATATAGTGCTGTTTAGTAGAATAGCCTAGTACAAATTATACCTATATAGGTATACATCTGTTTCATTACTACACTGTTACCACCTGTAGTTAAAGCGGCTGATATATTTTGGAGTGATATGATAAGAAGTGTAAGATTTTTATTTTTAGTAACATTAGCTAAGTTAACTTTCCTAAAACCCCAAAAATAATACAACTTGATAAAGCGATAATATAATTAATTAAACAACTAATTGGCATATATCAGAGAGTGGGAAAATAGGATAGTCTTATCCCAAAAAACTCAAATTGTGTATTACATAGGTTTATAAAAACAAACTGCGGGAAAAGCATAGATTACCTACTATAAGTAGGTACTATTTGTTTAGTTTAAAAAATCCAATGTTTTTTACTTATTCTTAGAAATAAGAAAAAATAAAATGCAACAGTACTGGACAGATTTTTTATTAAATACAAATACATATTTTTCTTTCTTCAGGTTTTTGTCTCATAGTCAACAAATTAATAATTTCCTCTATAGTAAAGTAGCTATCGAAGGTCACTGAAGTTATGCAGTCCTATGCATTGCCACCTCGCAACGATGCAGCCTGTGGGTGGTTATCTTCCCATCTATATGCATGTTTGGCATTAAATATCTGTAACATCACAAAAAAATAATAAGAACAATCAGCATTTAATGTTTAATATGGAAGAGGAATAAATAACCTAAAAATATAATATAATAACTTAAAAATACTTTAGGCGTAACACTTCATGCATATGCAGCATAGGGATTCCTCTGACTTGGTGGACCGACGACCTGATGAAGGTTACAGGAAGCCGCTGGATACGAGCAACCCAGGACCGATCGGTGTGGAAATCCTTGGGGGAGGCCTTTGTCCAGCAGACGTCTTTCGGTTGATGGTGATGATGATTAGGCATAAAAATGTATTTACCTGTTGAATGATACAGTTGCATCTTGGCCAGCTGCTTTATTTGGTCATTTGCATTCCAAAAGGATTTCAAAGTAGCCTCTATTTTGAAGCAGTAGGCATCTTATATGTATAGGTAAGAAATGTTTGTTACCTGAAATGATTTAGCAAAGTATTGACAAGTATCCTTGTGTATTTGTTAAAGTATACCTAAAAAGTAATCTACTTTTCCCAATGACTTTTCGAGGCTTATCATCATCGTTGCAACAGCAAGCCAACGTTTTTATCCTGATTCCTGCACCATCAACAGACACTGTACTGTGTATCTGAATGAGTTTTTGTTTGATGTCACTGCTGTTTTATTATCGTCATATTCAAATTTCAACACCTAATCACAAAAGCACAGAAATACGGCAAGCCAAATACGTTTTTATTTTGATGCTTTGACGTTTGTTTGAAACAGAATTGCAGATACCTACATAGATAGTATCTGTATGTCTGTATCTGCCAGACACGTTCGTTTCATTAATTTCGCGCGCGTATCTAATTTATTTTTGTAACGAATTTTGCAGTTTTTTTCAAGACTTTACTCTAAAATAAAAATGCGAAAAAAATTAAGTTGCAAATACTTACATGCATATTCGGCAGTCGGGATTAGAAGCAAAAACTTTGCCACCTTAAATGTAGGTATTTATTCTCGGCAGATTCGTACTTTCTGCTTTCACAAAACCGTCTTCCGTCATGAAATTTCAAGTGAATTTATTGGATACAGGTTATCTTTTCATATTTTTGAAATTAGGCGAAAAATATAAAATTTTGCCACATATTGCGCACAAAATGTCACTGCTTACTGCTATTGTGACGTCACATCGATAACCAGCATGGCGGCTGGCGTTTCAGACATTTGAACAACAGATTAAAAAACTTGATTTTTGTAAATCAAAAATAAAATGTTTTTTCTCATTTTATAATATAGAAATCATATTAATTCGATTACTTATTACAAATACCACCGTAAATAAGTAGTTTTCGATTTTTTCTTGAATAGAGTGAAATACCCTATTGTAATTGTTTCATCACTAGTTTTAAGTTTTCAAGATAACCTTGTACCCCGCACATAATAACCACAAGTTTCCCTGATTTTTACTTCGCCGTAGTCGGGTAACCGTCGGGTATTTAAGTTCCACCATATTTTAATTTGGTACCAGAATTATTATTTTAACTCAAATTGCGAGGAAATTTTGCATTTAAAAACTGGCAACACTAACAAAATGCCAAGTGCGAGTCTTTAAAAATTGGCTGAAAAACGAATTATTTTCTGTCAAAATACGATGAATCTGAATTGCTTAGCGATGGTAGGTGACTTTATTTGTTGTTTTCAAACGTCCTTTGTAATTTCTGCACACTTGTATTGCATACTTCGTCATTTTAACCACCTTTTTTATTAATTCGTGACTCGAGCGGGCGTGTGCATCCTTTGACGTCAAACTGGACACCAAGGAACATATACTCACCTACGGCGAGAAGAATAACGACTTCGAATAAAAAAAAGCGGGACAAAAAACTACGTGAGGCGCCATCTAGACGGTACCCCCGAACTAATTATCGGCGGGAACTTTAAATGGTCTGCTTTGCTATAATATTTCAAAAGGATTTTATAATGGTGTTTTAATAAAAATAAAACAATAGGGATGACGAAATACAAATTATTTATTCAAAGTCTATAAAAAACAATACTTGTGACACATTTGTGACATAATTTACAAAATCTACCCATAGCTAGCTAGCTTGTTTTTTGAAATGTTACTACTTACTGAAATGAAAGTGTTATAATGTATAATATAACTTGGTTGCAATGTTAACATAAGAATAAAGTTGCTATATATCTATTTTGATTCAGCACTATTTATTTAGTCCAATTCTAATTTAAACACGAAGGTAAATTAACAGTTACCATAAACCTAACACAAAATCAAATTATACGTACAATTGTTTATTGCTGCACTGCAAAATAATTTATCAATGATCACTGAATGTTGAGCAAAATCAAAGACAAGATGCCAAATCAATAAAAATGAAAATCACAATGAATTAATGTTAATTTCTACTTAACACGAAAGCACTGTCCATAGCTTTATAGTATTAATTAAGAAAAGTGGCTGGGAACTTTCCCTAAATATTTAGATCTTCGCAAATACATTATTCATACAAATTTGAAGTCTTAAAAGTCTAATAGGTAGGGTCCGTCGTTCAACATTAGGATGTGAACACACATAAACAAACTTACACTAAATATGTAACCTTATACTTATCATAAAAAATCACACTAAATAGAAAACATCGTACTAAAATACAACACAATCAACTAAATACAATGTACATTAAATTTACAAACTTAAAAAATATTTTTATTTCAAAAATGCTCCATCTAAACTAGAGATTACAATTAACAAACATATGTACTTATTAAATAAAAAAATACACAATTTACAAACTTATATTAAATATTTTAAAAGCATAATATTTACAGGAACTCGATTCATCTATAATTAGATGATGCAAAAGGCTTTTATTTGTGTTGCAAAATATTAATTTTCTTTCGAAGGGCTGAAGCTGATGCCTCTTCGATAAATTTGCGGTTCTTTAATGTGCAAAATCGTTTCATGCATATATGAAAAGTGCTGGTTGTTATATATTTTATGTTATGTTCTTTGTGTAAAGTGCATTTACAAAAATTCATATTTACGCTTTCTATTAATCGATTTACAATATTTTTCTTCAAATTGTTCTTGTGTGAGTATTTTTCTAAGTATTCATTTATGAAAGTGGCACACTGTTCCACACATGTTATAACCTCTTTTGTTGCATAAATTAAGCTCCTTTTAAATTCAGAATATTCTTTGAAATTTGTTAAATTGTGTTCTAGTTGTAAGTCATTTGATATAAAATCTATTTTACAGTCTGCACAGTCTTTGTTTTTCAAGTTTTTTAAAATAAATCCGCACACATACGCACAGGCCTGTATCTCACCGTTGACCTCCACCATACTATCCTCAAAGCAATTTTGAGATACTTGTTCAATACTGATGGGTGGGTCATTTGATGGGCCATCTGGACATGTATCTTCCGTGTCAAATAATGTTTTATATTTATCTAAGATGGCAATATTGACATCGGTCTCACAATTTCCATCAGTGGAAGCATTTGCTAAACTGCTCAATATGGCTGTTTTTAAACCGGCAATAAATTGCACTGCCGTAGGGTTGGTATTGGAGCCGCAGTGAGACCTTATACAGCCAAACAAATTTTCGATGGGGTCTTGTTGAAGTCTTCGTGTTGCCAAACTTTTTATATTTGGGTGCCTACGTGTCAATTTTTTCCAAAACGTTTCTATAGCGTTTAATGTCCATATCCATCCTTCTACAGACGGCGGCTTTGAGCGACTACCAATAAATTCCAAGGACTGGAAGAATAACTTCATATCCTTAAAGAGCTGTAGGTGTGGAGTTTTTTCGGTCAGGTTTGTGGAGTGAGGTTTGCCTCTACGCCAGTCTGGGGTGTCGCTGTTAAGGCAATCAAAGAGCCGATCGATGTTTGCCACCAAATTTGCTGTTACAATGGCTTCTGCCGGTAGTTCCGCTGAAAGTTAATGGATGGTAATTAAATTTTAAATAAATAACAAATTTATTTACTTGTTGTATATTAATTTTACAGATTTTCATAACTTATTTTTATTTTATTTAAGCCTCTTTATTTCCTCAACTCATAAACATTGAAATTTAAGTAAAGAATTTGGTTAGTTTTTTTTAGTTAAAGTTTAATAAAAAAAAATTGTGTTACTTGTTACTTTGGTTAGTTTTTGTTTCTTTATTTTCTAGGTTAAGGACCCCTTCTTGGGTATAGGCCTCCTCCAACTTCTTCCACTCGTCTCAATTTTTTGCTAGATGTACATCTAGCATAACTTATTACAATTAATCAATTTATGTCGTATTTGGATTTAACTTTATAAATTAATAATAATAACCAGGAAAAATCGCATACGGTCATCTGGCCCCAAACTAGGATTCCCTGTATGTTGAGAACCAGAGACTAATTAAATAGACATATATACATACACAAATACGTTTAAATACATACATTATATTAATATAAAGTATACACTAGACTGTGTCGTAAAACATTAATGATTTTTAAATGTTATAAAAATTTTATGGAATCATTACAATAAATACTTTTAAAAGATAAAATATGACTATTGGCTTAATTCTGGTAAACTTTTGTTATTTTTCGTATAGCAAACGTAAAGCTTGATTATATTTACCTTGAGATATTTTGCAGTACATTCCGGCTGCAACAGAGTGACTTAGTACTTGAGCTGCAAGTTTGACTCGCATCTTTTGTTTCGTATTTGGGTTTAAATGTTCTTGTCTCAAAGACGGTGCAAAAACAAAATTAGGGTTCATGCTGTCTATTTCATAAAATTTCTGGATATGTTCCCATTTAGCTATGCCTGTAATAGAAAACATAATTATGAAGTAATTTGATTACTTGCAATCTAGGAGGAATTCAACATACATTAGGCCATCCGTTACTTAGTATATATTTATAGTGCTCATCATAGAAATGTTTGAAATGTCTGGGTGGGGATCGAACCCACGATTCTTGGATCAGAAGTCAGGACCACTTATCACTGAGACAACGAATCAGACAGTCAACAAAACTTGAATAATATTAAAATTAAAAGATTATTTATTGAACCAACAAAGATTATCACACAAAAATGTAGTTCGTAAAGTTACATTAGTAAAAACTGTGTCGCAGCTGATTACGCCCATCTCCAGATTAGACGAAGTGTTCTACATAATATTTTGTGTTTATGCAGTTTTTTGTATTTAGTGGCTTTTTTGTTATGAGGTCGGAATGAACAGACATCCTGAATTTAATGAATCAAATTCAACACCTCACACTTCAAAATCAATAATCCATCAATCCCTAACAATAAGCTAAAAGAAATAATAATTCTTGCCTTTGCCAGTAATCACTCCAGATGACATACTAGTTGAATGTTTGATGTCGTATTTCATGAATAAATTTCTAAAACATTTCAACAAATGTGGTGGGTCAAACATTGTTGTGATAGAGTGATTATGAATTTCAATGCAGGGGTTCTGTGCAGTAGCTCCCAATATCCCTAAAGCTCTTCTATTCACGCCGTCCATGTCACAAACTGTTGCCGACACATTGATATCTGCTTCAAAGCAATGATATAGAACCTGAAAAAATTTATATAAATTAAAAATCCGTGAGATAGTAATAAACAATAAATTAAAAGAGATAACAAATAATAATAATAATCTTTATTGTACCAATAATACAAAAACATCGACAATGAGGGTAGCACTGGTTCTCACACTAGGATTCCCTGTGTTTTGGGTAACTAGTCTCATCCCTATAACTTTACATGTACAAAATTTAACTTAATGTCTATCTGTATCTGAATATAAAACAAAACAATAAAGAAAACATATTTAAAGAAAAAAGTAAAATAATTTTAAAGTTAAAGTGGCCCGTGTGAAGAACATATACGTTCTTGTGTGTGTTCGTGTGCGTGCGGTTCTTTGGGAGCAGGGCAGTCAGTAACCCTAAAATTTAAAGTAAAAAAATCAAACAAACAAACATTCTATGTTTTGGTTACCTACCTCTTTAATTAATACAGCAAGTCTATCTGCAGTCACTGACGAACCAGACATATAAAATGCCACTGGTTGTTTTATTTTTTTTCTGATTCCACAAATCATGAAAACAAGCGCATGTGAAGCGACTTGTGGTGACCTTCCCTGAAATGAAATGAAATATTGTTTATTTGGAGTAGGTATATAACATTGTACACTTTTCAAATGTCATTTCTAGGGTTCTGATTCCATAGTCAACAACAATGTCCGTCTGTCTGTCTGTCTGTCTGTCTGCAGCTTAGCTCAGATGGTGTGGGATGTCGTTGGATAGGTCTTTCAAAAATATTGTGGGTTTGCGAAAACTATTTTTTGATTCAGGGATCCATTTTCGAAATAAGCTTTAAAGTGCAAATTTTTGTTAAAGTTATGTGTACCCCCCCTTGCCAGCTAAACGGTTGTTTCTAGAAATGTGAAAAAATTCACGGCAGTAGTATATATACCGAAGTTAAAAGGAAAACTATCACAACTAAGTGGGCTTTACAATTTAACCCTTGAAGCAGTGTGTGTCGAAGTACTACAGAACCCTACATTGCGCGTGGCCCGACACGCACTTGACCGCTTTTTTTTAATCTACCTATTACGAAGTTCCTACTACTTGGAACTCGTATACCCAATGTTTCGGGAAGTGTTTGCAGAGAGAAAAGAAATGTCGGGCCGTAAAGGAACTCCATCCAACATTTTTATATACAGGGTGTTAAAAAAAGTGCGTTTGAGATTTTAAGGGGTTACTCAGAATCAAGTATAGAATACAGGAAAAATATTCAAAAATCCGCTCCTCATTTTTTTTCAGATTCCCATACTAAATCTGAATAGTGAATCAAGAATTTGTATGAAAAACTTAAAAAAACAAAATTGAAGAGCGGATTTTTTGAATATTTTTCCTGCATTCTATACTTGATTCTGAGTAACCCCTTAAAATCTCAAACACACTTTTTTTAACACCCTGTATATGTTTTACATGCTATTACATAATTGATTACATACCTGATTTCCATGGTCCTGGAAACCTTCTATTTTATCTTCTTTGGAGTTATATTGAAGATGTTTTCTTATGGACATCTCGTCAAACATCAATACAAACTCATTTTCTTTGGGTTGTAGTGATCTGGAAAATCTTTTTAGTAATTCAAATATCTTTTTATTGATGCCCACACGCAAGGGAAATTGGTTGAGGAGAGTTTTTAATGTGCTCGGCGCTGGTAGGCAGAATAATCTTCTAAGCAGACGATAGCATGTTGGGGATCGTTTGTATAGTCTTAAGGCTGTAATTTTTTGGTCTTTTGACCACCTTCTTCCTTTAGTTTTTCGTCTAAAATTTTTTATTTCTCCTTGGAGTATCAAGGCAAGTGACGGTGTTATTTTATTTATCAGGCTTTTTACAGAATCATCACTTTCTAATGATTTTAAAATCACTTTATTTTTCAATTTATGTATTTGATTCCGCAGTTGACAAATTTTTTTCATATTTTTTCTGCATTTGATGTACAAATATTTCTGTTTGTTCGGGTTTTTTAGGACAAGATTTTGAAATGGTTGCTGAACACATGATGGTCCGGCTGATGATGATGGAAGTTTTGCATGAACCTTTTTCTGAACACAAGATGGTCCAGCTTGTGGTTCCATGGCATTAGATGTACTGTGAATTACTGGTGATTCACGTTGAGTGTCCATATGAACATTTGATATATCTTTAAATGTAGATCTTGAGGGTACCATTGATTCGGTTGCTACACCAGTTGTTGTTTCCTGAAAAAAAAAAGAACCTAGATAATATCTGTTGAAACTGTCAGTTGTCACTAATTTTAACAAAAGTTAAGGCATAAAAAAGGGCCAAATCTCAATGGTCAATTCAAATTATCCATGTACAAAAACTAGCTTGTATAGGCATTGACATTGTAAAGAAATCAGGTATGTGTGTTTCTTATCATCAAATATTACCTTGTCACATTCATTGCATGGAGCAGCATGTCTATGCAGCTTCTTTTTTTCAAAGTCTATAAAGGATGTCTCTTCAAAATGTTTGTGGCACAACATTCTGTGCTCTGAAAAGAGTTTCTTTTGGAATATTGGAGAACTCCATGCTCCATTTGGAAAGCAATACTTTGCCCACAATTCACAACTGAAAATAAAAGCAGTGTAAATTAAAGATAAAGCAATAGAAAAATAGGTCAGAGGGTATCATTAGGGGGTATCATGAGCCGATATTGGAAGGAGTATATCCTTAGCGGCAATTTAATATGCCTGCGGGCGTTCTTGTGATGCCCGCTGTCAAATACTTTACTTCTAGTTTAGTGGTTCCGGTGGGCTCACATGGTGTGAAATACTAAGTTCAGATAATGTATTAAACGTTCACAATGAAGTAGAACAAGTTAAAATGAAATGAAATGAAATAATATTTATTCGAAGTAGGTATCTCTGTACACTTTTCGAACGCCATATTTTTTTCTACCTAATACGAAGTTTCTACCACTCGGAACTCGTATACCCAACGTTTCGGGAAGTGTTTGCGGAGAGAGAAGAAACGTCGGGCCTTAAAGAAACTCCCTCCAACACATTTTTTTAAATAAAATTCTTACATGCTATTACATAATTCAGGTAAACAACAAAGATATAGTTACTTTAGTTGCATAAAGTTGTGGATATATATTTATATGAAAGTAAAAGCAAAAATACAATATCATTTTATAAGTAACACTAGAAGTCATCTGTGTCAAGTCAATATGACAAACAGCAACACACATAGTCTATTCAGCCAGTGTAGCATACCAAATAGACTTTGTGCAAGGTATGCATACTTCACATCCAGTCCAGTTTTTGAGTGCCAGAAGTAGGTCAGACGGAATTCTTAGGGGGATCACTTAATATTATTACTCAGCAAATTCGTCTTATAAATGTTTTAAATAGGCACACCTTGGAAAATTTCTCCAGAATTAACACGAATATGTCACAAATTAGCCTTGGTCGTAAAGGTTACCGGTAAACAAACGTAAACTTACCGCAGATAATTCTTCTTTCCCGGATTCGGAAATCTGTAGAGAACCACACTGGAGTCTTCAGAGGGTGAAGACCCACATTTAAAACATTTTCGGTCGTTCTCCTTCATCATAACATAGTAACATTCACATACAGTCAAAACAACACAAACATGAAGTACATAGTCAATAAATATTACGGAAACACTCAACACTACTGTCGCGGAGGAGCAGGGCTCAACTCGACGCGCAGGTGGAGAAGAATAATAGATTTGCAGTAGGTATGCACTTATGACAAAAAACAGCAAACGACCAACAACTCACAAGCAAACCAAACAAAACAAACGACAGTCAGTCAACCATCTTGTGGTTTCAGCCATTTTGCATCATGTTGCCATATGCAGTTTTAAAATATGTATAGCTATGTCAAGATGTAACAGAATGTGTAATAGTTTCAAAATAATTTCATAGTTTATTTTATCCCATAATAGTTACTGAGTTTTTTTCAATCATTTTCCTTTAAAAAAAATACGTTTATCGTATGAAAATATTGAATGCATATTGTCGGCAAATATTTCTAATTTCTACTTTAGGAACAAATAAAGCAACACTACATTTGACTAAGAGCAATTGTTGCCATATAAAAATTTAGTACTGTCAATGTCTTGTTTCTGGTATTACTGACTCAAACCCCTGAAGGTATGCCGCAGCACGCCGTACAATAGTTGACAGAGGTTGCTGGACACTAAGGAGCGGGCAGCGGCTTATAGGCCAACAGTTGGCTGATAATTTTTTGGACGCATCTGCGCCACCAGCGCACTATCTAGACAGTAAATAATCAAAGGAAGAAGCTATCTTGGAATACTTCTCCCGACAGCCACGTTCGTGTAAGTGTCATTGACCTTTTTGTAGGAAAATACGTGAATGAGCCCGCCGTCATTGACTGACTGCGCCAACATTATAGCGGTTTGATAATTTTTGGAAAAAATTTATGTCATTTTTTCAGTAGAATCAATTTATTAAAAAATATATTATAGGTATATTCAGAATAAGTATTTTTTGTACTTTCATCCCTTAGAAGGCCATTGTCGACCAAAACAACATCCTGTATTTGTGATTCATATTTTTCACCGACACCCTAACACATTTCCTTAATAACGAGTTATATGTTTCGTATTTTCTCTTCTTATCATCCATTCCTTTTTGTTTGTACTCTAAATACAGTTTCCTTTTTAATTTTGAGTTTTCGTAGCAGAAAACACAAATCATAAAATAATTTGTATAAGTAAATAAATTCATTATATGCATCATTAACATCAGTTAGGGAAAATATTTCGGAAAATGTAAGTGGGCTTATACATGAAATTAGAAACGTCTCTCTTATACAGGTGTAACAGAAGTGTGTGACAATACTTCAAGGTTGGCTTTTACCCATCAAACTGAACAACTTTTGTTCTACAACTTTGTTGAAATCGCAAAATTATTACGGTGAGTTTTATTTATTGCTTCTGGTAAAAGGTCAATGTTAAAATGACCGCAAATAATTACTTTTATGCCTTTGAAATTGGAGCAGTTACGATAACAGTGATTATAGTTTCTCAAAAAAATCGGTTGAATTATCATTGTTTAGAATGCGATAAAATCAAAATTCAAAATCATTTATTTCTTTACGTAGGTACATTAAGCACTCTTATAAACGTCATATCATTTTTCTGGAGGAATATTCCAAATGTCATTATCATTAAAATAATCTATAATAGATACAGTCATATATATACCTCATTCCAATCAAAAAAAAGCAAAAGGTAAACAAACGAAACATCCACCGATTTCGTCAAATTCCTCAAGAATCACACATTTTCTGCTAACACTGACACATACTAATCGTAGGTCGTAACAATTATTGCCTTTTCTAATAGATGTCACTAAATTATGATACGAAACTGACATGAAAATACAATATTTCCAGTCTAACCTCAGATTGTTAGGTTATGTTTCAGTGACAAGACGTTACTGTTATCTGTAGAAAATAGTGATGAGGTTGTGTCAATACTTTGAACGAACTAGTGAATGAATGAGTGTTACGTGATAAGTGTCTGACGGTTGTGTGTGGCCTATTTTTTTATATTTTGGGCTATCATTGGTGGTGGTATAACTTTTTAGGCGTTCAGTAACGTTTTCTTGTTCTGTATTTTAAATGTATTTAATTTAAATATCCGTAACTTTTTAAATCCAATATCAATCAATATCAATATACTTTATTGCATCATAAGAAAATATAATATAACAAAAACAAACACAAAGAAAATTGGTGACAACAATAGGCGACCTTATTGCTAGGTAGCAATTTCTTCCAGGCAACCTTAAGGCAGGAAATAAACTATGAGATGTACTGGGGTAGAGCAATAAAAGAAAAGATTACTGAAATAACGAAATAGGTAATAAGAAACACAAATACATACTAATATACATATATAAATTAAATATAAACCTATATATATTAAATATATACTCATATATATATATATATATATATACCGGGTGTTAGGTAAAATAGTGCAGATATTTAAATGGCAAGTAGGGGCTATAGAGCCTATCACAAATAAAAAAGAACGAAGTCGAAATTACCATTAGTTTACGAGAAATAAGGGTGTAAAGTTGCAATATTTTTTCTCAAATTTCCGCTTCGCTCCCACTTTTTCAGGTCGAGTCAGACATGCTGAACGCTCACAATTAACCCCAGATTTTTTAAATTAAAATTTCCCCACAAAACTTCAATTACATTTTTTTTTTAAAACTGCTCCCGTGTATCGCCGGCCTTATTTGTTCCATCTCTTTCTCGCACGTACAATCAGTATCGCTGTCTTACTCACTGACGTCATGTCTGACAACGGTGCTACGTACTGCAAAGGTACACACACACACAAACAACACGAGACGACGACATGCGGACGGCGCGGCGCGGGGATAACCGCCAGCGGTTTTACCGCTCGCTTCACATTCGGGGAGGCCGCGGTTTCGAATCCTACCGGGGTTCACTTTAAAAAAAACTCGGTTTGGTTGGCGGTAGGGCATCTAACAAACCGCCTAGGTAGTTAGGTCCGTTCAAAATAAGCTACCAACTACTAAAGTTTTGCCGCCAAACATCAATGTTTACAACACTAATGTGTTCCGCCACGTAGAAAAGATTCCCCACTGTATTGGGGATTCCTTCCTGGTTATCCCACCTCCATCTTCGACATCATCGTCACTTACCATCAGGTGAGATACCTACTGTCAAAGGTTTACTACTCACATGTGGATAACAAAAAACGCATTCCAATAAAGTCCACAGATATTTCCGAGGGGTAGACATCACCGATTAAAATAGACAGCAATGGGACTGGCTGCCTTGTCTTTGTGTCAGAAAAAAATCAATGCTATTAACAGTGATGTTTGTCGTCAACACTTAGATAAGAGAGTGATAGCCAAGTGGGCTCAAAAAATGCTCTATCACTAACGCAAGCCGAGTTTTTCAAAGTTAAACTCCACCGGGAATCGAACTCGTGACCACACATTGTGACACAAGCGGAGAACCACTGTACCATGAGGATGGTTTTAAGGATGTTTATTATTTAATTTAAATAGGTAGTATCAGAGTGGTAGAATGAATAAAAAGAAACCTATCTATCACGGTCGTTGGTCGACCGAAATTGTATGGAATCGCCGTGGTTCATTCCAACGACACCAAGCATAGACAGGGGCTCCCAGTGAGATTAAGATATTTTTTAACCATTTATGCATAATTTGACAGCCGAAAATAAGTCCTCATACCTTCTTTCCTTTCATTTCCTTTTTTATTTTTTCAAAGTTATTAGCTACAACTAATAATCCATAATTATGAGTTGAAGTTTATTTTATTTTGTAGACGCAAATTAGCTACTGAAAACATAATACGTATAATAGTCATAGAGCGTTATTGTTTTAATGATAAATAAATAAAAAGAAATAAACTGCCGATAGTTTGCTTTTGATGGATAAGAAGTTGTACAGATTCGTCAGGAGCATCTGGTTGTGCGGGGTGGTGGACTGTATGAGGTGTGGTCTGGGCCTGCTACGAAAGAGTACACAATATGAGGCAAAACACTCACCGTACGCGGGCATAAACTTGCAGCCGGGCGCTGGGCTACCTGTTTCTTAATATTTCACATGCACACCACCAAGGAGCATTCAAATGTTTATTTTGTTAGTCACACACAACTCATAACACATTATTTACAATTCACGCTGGTTAGTTACAATAATAGCGGCGGAGCTGGCTCCGTATAAACAGCGAAAATAGCGGTGAGTGGCAAGAGCAGCACATACGTCGTGACTCGAACTCGTTTCACGGCGCACTGGGGCGCTTTCGAGCAACTTGCGAGGCCGACCGAGAGTCGCAGGTAGGGATGCCCATCGATCGATCTTCCAGAAGATCGATTCACGGCACCTCGATCAATCGATTTTTAGGGTTCCGTAGCCAAATGGCAAAAAACGGAACCCTTATGGATTCGTCATGTCTGTCTGTCTGTCTGTCCGTTTAGAACAACTTCTATCCCTTCAAAACACCTGTTTTTTCTAGCTGGAAATACTTTAACCAATAGTCGTTATAGGCTAGATCCAGTTCATTGGTCCAAATTATTGTTTAAAAAAAATTCAATGCAAACAGTTGGAATCTGTAGTTTTGTTGTAAATAAAGTAAAAGATGTGTGATTTGAATCCACACCTTATAAACTTTATTATTTTTTAATACATAAGCCGAAAAAACGACATTACATTTAAATAAATCATTTTGCATACTATTCCTTATTATTACTTTTATAAAATTACAATAAGATCTTCCGAAATCGAATGAGATCGATTCAATGCCATACGATTCAGATATCTAAAATATTGTGATCTATTACGATCCAAAAGATCGATTTAATACAATAGATCGGGCGTAAGATACATCCCTAGTCGCAGGCGATGGCGGACTTGGGACTCGCGTCTGAAAAAACCGGCCAAGTGCGAGTCGGACTCGCGCACTGAGGGTTCCGTGTAAGTTCATAATCACAAAAAAATGTGATGTAACAAATAATTTATGGTTTTCGGATTTTTTCCTTTACTTGTGCTATAATAAATTTCTCTTTGCCAAATTTCATGATTCTAGGTCAACGGGAAGTACCCTATAGGTTTTGATTCCCGTGCGAGTGTCCAAATATGCGGTATAAACCATATCTCTTGATTGCGTTGGCATAGAAGTTTGATTTTTTTCACAGCTTCAAGGGATTGCAGGCGTGAGTACTTGATATTCAACTTTCTACGTCCACGCAGTCTTGAGAAAAAGGGTCTTGACAGACAGACAGACAGACAAACAGTCGGACAGACGGACAGAAGGACGGACAACGAAATGATCCTTTAAGGGTTCCTGTTTTCCTTTTGAGGTACGGAACCCTAAAAAGGATTGGAATATTCCCAATAAAATCTGTTCGAAGTGGCAACGTCGCCCGTGCGGTCCGCGCCGCGTCCCGCCCGCCGCGCGCCCTGCGAGCTCCGCCGCCGCGCCGACGACATGTCAGGACCAGTTTAGTTCGCCGTTGGTCAGCGAGTATTTAATACCTACATTGTTGGTCTTCAACTTGACGCGAATTCGTATAATTTAATACCGATTGTTACTGTTGTGTTTCTGCTCTGTCTGTTCCGATTGGATTGTTGTTTTTTGTGTTATAAGACTGTAGATGCGCTTTTTTTTGTGTTTTCTGTAATTTTATTGATTTTTGTTATTTTCTTTTGTTAAAAGACGCTGTTATTGCGCATTTAATTTGTTTATTGACTTTGGTTTTCTGTTTTGTGATTTCGTGTTTGTTAATAATGCCGAACTATCAGTTTACAAATGCTGAATACACCGATATGGTGTTGGCGTACGGGATGGCTCAGGGAAACGGAGACGAGGCCTTACGTTTGTACCGGGACCACTTTCGTCATACAAATATGCCATCCAGTGGACGAGTGATACGGGATGTTGTTCAGCGACTAAGGGACTATGGAACGTTCGCGAGGCCAAACCGTGACGCTGGTCGTGCTCCGAGCATCGGCATGAACTTGCGGGATGCTATCCTGGAACATTTCGAAGAAGAGCCCGAGGATAGCACGAGATCGGCAGGAACGATATTTGGAATCAGCAACTGGAGTGTACACAAGATTTTAAAAGATGATTTGCAATATCCTTTCAAAGTGACGACTGTTCAGCACCTGACAGAGCCAGACTTTGGAAATCGCGTGTCATACTGTGAGTGGTTGCTACGGAAAACCGAGGAGGAAACTGATTTTGTCCAGAATGTGTTGTGGTCAGATGAGAGCACTTTCACGCGATGTGGAATGTTTAATCGCCGCAACACGCATTTATGGGCGCATGCGAACCCTCACACAGCTCGAGCTACCGGCTTTCAACACAGGTGGGCAGTGAACGTCTGGGCAGGTATTCTGGGACACAGAATCCTAGGTCCATTTTTTCTGCCAAACAGGATGACTGCTGAGGCATACAGCAGCTTCTTAGAAGAAAATGTGGTGCCAATATTAGATGACCTGCCACTGTCTGAAAGACGACGCGTTTGGTACCAGCATGATGGCGCTCCTTCCCACTCTGCAAGGACCGTGAGGAACGTACTTCGTCGCGAATTCGACGACAATTGGATCGGTCGACACGGTCCCGTAGCTTGGCCAGCGCGCTCCCCAGACCTGACACCGATGGACTTTTTTTTGTGGGGTTACATCAAGGACAAAGTGTCAGTTAGAGAGTGCGAAACGGCGGATGAAATGCGTGCGCGAATAAATAGTGCATTCGAGAATTTGCGAGCGGAGGCCTCCAATTTCATCAGATCCGTGCATCAAAGTACGGTATCTCGTACGCGACGGTGTTTGAGTGTGCAAGGACATAATTTTGAACATTTGCCACTGTGATAGTAAGCTGAAGTGAATCAGACACAGGTAAGTTTTTATTTTTAAATAATTTATTTTTACACGCGCTCTGCGCGCGCCGTTTTGCTTGTGTGCGTGAGCCTATCGATGTGTGCGTGATCTGTGCGGGCTATGACGTCATTTAAGGGCCGCCACACACGGAAACAAAACCTTCGATTTTCTCAGTTATTAAAGCGAATATAAATTTGTAAATAGCATAAATGTACTGCATCTAGTGTCCCCTTCTAGCCCTTAAAAGATCTGCACTATTTTACCTAACACCCTGTATATATATATATATATATACATCATAGCATCTATGAGTGAGGAAGGACAGAGTAAAAAAGTATGTATCAAAAATGCAGATAATAATATATAACTTTATAAGTAGTGAGCTTTAACTTGTCTTCTAAAAGAGTTCACTGAAGGAGCACGTCTGATAGTTTCAGGTAACGAGTTCCACAGTCGGATTGCTTGAACAGTGAAAGAGTTAGAATAGGTAGAAGAAGAATGGGTAGGGATTTCAAGGGTGAGGGTGCTGGATTTTCTTAATGTACGGCATAGAGTTGAGGACCGGAAGATGAAGTGGTTTTTAAGATAAGATGGAGTGACAGGGTTGAAGAGGATATTGTACAGAAGAGATAAGATGTGCAAATCTCGCCGTCGAGGAATAGGTAACCATTTAAGTTGGGCGCGAAAACTGGAAACATGGTCGTATTTCCGGAGGCTAAAGATAAAACGGATGCAGAGGTTTTGTAGGCGTTCTAATTTGTTTTTAAGTTCGACAGAAAGGTCAGAATAACATACATCGGCATAATCGAGTATCGGTAAGAGCAGAGATTTAGCTAGGGATATTTTTGTACGCGTTGGCAAGAAATTACGCAATCGTCTGAGCGAGCTGTAAGCAGCAAAGATCTTTCTACTAAGCTCCGCAACATGATGTTTCCAACAAAAACATCGATCGAAGATCACTCCAAGATTTTTGACAGTTTCACTGTACGGAATGTTAACACCATCGAAGACTACAGGTGGCAAAAGTCCGTAATTTATCCTTGATGTAAACCAAGGACTGCCGATGATAATAGTCTGTGTCTTCGTGGGATTAACGTTGAGGCCGTAGGATCGACTCCAGTCATGTATTCTTTGGAGATCCTCATTCGTAGCACTGATTGCAGCCGGAAGTTCTTGAAGGGAGGATTGGGTATAAATCTGCAGATCGTCCGCGTAAAGGTGATAAGAAGAAGAGATAGAAGTAGTAATAGAGGAAATGAAAATAGCAAAAAGGAGAGGGGATAGGACGCCGCCCTGCGGTACACCAGCAGAGATGTTACACCATGAAGAAAAGGAGTCATCGACACGAATGCACTGGCGACGACCTGCCAAATAGCTGCGGAGCCAGCTAATCGCCAAAGGAGAGATGTTGAAGGATCGTAGAAGCCCGAGCAAAATGTCATGATCTACGGTGTTAAATGCATTACTGAAATCGAGTAACGTTAGTACGGTTACCTGCTGGTTTTCAATGCCGTAACGAATATCATCAGTAATTTTAACGAGAGCAGTAGCCGTACTATGACCAGATCGGAAACCAGATTGGAGAGGATTATGAAGGGAATTGTTATTAAGGAAAAAATTAAGCTGTCCATGGACAAGTTTTTCAAGTACTTTGGAAAGGAATGGCAAAATAGAAATAGGACGGTAGTCAGAAAAGGAGATTGGAGTGCTCTTTTTGGGGAGAGGTATAATCTGCGCATCCTTCCAAGCTGTAGGGAATACACCAGAGGACACAGAGTTATTAAGGATTTTTGTGATCACAGGGGATAGGATGTCAATGAGTGGAATAATCATATTACGGCTAATGCTATCACTTCCGACCGCGTTTGAACCTATAGACAGGATAGTTTTCTTTACATCTTCTTTGGTGAATTGGCTAAACGAAAAATAAGGAAAATCAGGGGTAGGTAACGATAAAACTTTATTCAAAGTATGATTTTTGGTGTCGGAATCTACTGGAGAAGAAGAAGAAGAGAAGTGACAGTTAAGGCGATCCAGGTCAATGTCCCTTGATACAGTGCTATTACGCGACTTGCCGATTCCCAATGATTTTAGAAATCGCCAGACTTTGGCAGAATCTCCATTATCCACAGATTTATGGATATGGCGACGCTGAGCATCTCTTATGAGTGTATTGCAGCGATTTCGGACATGATGATATTTGTCTCGGTTGAGATCCGAGGAGTCTGCCTTATATTTCGCCTTAGCTCGGTTTTTCCGACCCATTGCCAGTTTAATATCCTCTGTCAGCCAGGGAGCCGGAAGATGTTTAACCTTAACTGGTCGTACAGGTGCATGAACGTCATATAACTGCGTGAGGAGGTTAGTAAAAATTTCAACCTGTTCATCGACTGAGGAAACTTTGTCGATGGCCGACCAGTTTATTTTACGGGCATCCTCCAAGATACATACTATATACATACATACATGCTATATTGTACTAGCAACACTGAATTTAAAAATTTCGCATGGTAGGACCTTTACATAACGTAAAAAAAATAAGAACGTAGAAAAAAAACTGCATGCAATACATTTGTATTTCACTCATGCTCCGTGTGAGATGTCGACAACGATATCGATATTTTTAGATATTAATCAACATTTAGTTCCAGTTCCTACCACTATGTTCACATTGTTTGCCGTTAGAAACTGCAAATAATATCCGTTAGTACGTTCGTCATTAGTCATTAGACAATGAACTGGTAACACTGAATTTCGTTCGTTCGTACCGGTACGCTCATTTCTTGCTTCGACTCTGTCAGGCACTGGCAACACTGAATTTCGTTCGACATACCGGTCTGCTCATTCGTTGCTTCGATTCCTTGTCATGCGTACGTGTGTTCTTCTGTGTTTGGATATTAACGACTTGGCTTTTGATATAAGTACACTGTTAACTTTGCGATTTGGATTGTAATTTTTCTTGGAACTGACGATTAACCGCTGCGCATTAAGGACTTTGATATTGCTCACGATTGGATTTGTGTTGACTACGTGCGACTCCTCATTGGATAAGTTTTTAAAATCCTTATTTGATTCTAACAGAATCAACTGACTACATGACTGAAGTTATTTTTATTAATTTACAGTGGTTCGAAATGAGTGATTCATCTAGTGATCTCGATCCCGGGTCTTAATAAGCTTTTCCTAGTTAGCATCACGAAAATCGTCAAAAATGACACCCATAACAATATTTTTCTATAAGTGCATATCCGCCATTTTGTAACCGAAAATTATGAAATTTATTTTATATCTATTTGATCTCATTGGTGATTCCGAACTCTGAAAACATAGTATCAAATAACTAAATTTTATTTAAACTCCTCGTTCGTTCATCCATTCATTCACTCATTCATATGTAAACTTGCACATCACTAATGTAGTGTCATGGCCGATCACAAGTGTCAGTGTCAAACGATTGTTTACATTTTGCTTTTTTTTGATTGGAATGAACTATAGATATATACATACTAGAATTACCTTTTGTTTTGTCAAAATAACGCCACGGCATTCAAAAGCATAAGTTAAACTAATATTCGTAAATTTTAGGCATTTGAATTCTATGCCTTTCTTTAGAAATATGCATGAACCCCCCCCCCCCCCCACCTTTTATTATTCTTTTTAACATCGGAATTCTTTCTAAAAAACGAGTCTGCCAACATTTACCCATCTAGAGATAAACATCTCTCGTGACTCGCACTTGTTTCATAAAAACAGTGACAGACACAATTTTAATCTAAGAAATATTAATAACATAAATGTTGCCTATTCGAGACTGAGTAAAGTTAAGAAGTCATTTATGGGGCAGTGTGTAAAATTTTATAACAAAATACCCGAAAATGTGACTAGTTTGCCAGAAAACAAATTCAAATTGCATGTAAAAAATTGTTTATGCTCTAGAGGGTATTACAAAATACTAGATTATGTAAATGACAATGATATATGGACATGTATAGATCCTCCAGCTCACAATTTTATTGTTGATATGAATTGTAATAGAATTTAAGATTTTATTTAAAAAATGTGTTGAAGCGAGTTTCTTTTGGGCTCGACGTTTCTTCTCGCTTCGCAAACACTTCCCGAAACGTTGAGTGTACAAGTCCCGCGTGGTAGGGACTTTGTACTAGGTAGAAAAAAATATTGACGATTTAAAAGCATGTGTAAAGCATCTACTTAAATAAAAAACATTTTGAGTTTGAGTTTGAGACCTGCCTCTACAAAATGTTCCATTATACATAAAGCATCCAAGCCGAGTCACCATTTATTTCTAATTGATATGCTGCCACAATAAAATCTTCCTTCTTATTTATAAAACCACGTATGTTTTGATGTAAGATGTTAAGCTGAGAGGCATGGGAGCATTTCAGTTTATTATTATTACCAACCTTGTTTTCTGAACCTTTTACTCATGAATCATTACTCGTGAATCATTACATTCGAAAAAAAAAATAGTTTCTGTCTGGGTGCTAATGCTACGTACAGATAATTTAAGTCTAAGTAAGGAATTCTTCTGAGTGACGGAGACGGAGTTATGCTGTGCCATGCAAACGAGCCGGTCCAACCTTACAGGTTCAGCAATGAAAGACGTCACTCACTTTAATCTGTGGCGTACTGTTGAGCGCGTTGAGAAGCCAGGAGACGGTGCCATCGCCGCCGGCCGCTAGCACGCGGCAGCGAGGCGGCAACCACCGCACTACGCTCTCGGGAGGCGTCTCACCCATGTCCACCACCTATACAGCCCTCTATTTTGAACTCATACATAAAGAAGATAAACATTGACCACTGGATTAAGTATGGTGTAACAATAGACAGATCAATATTAGGAATCTATCTCTAGGATGTATCTATCCATTTTTCACTGTTAATAAATTTTATTTGCTCTACTAGAGGGCGTCAATAAATGACGTGAGGCGAATTTGGGTATTTATTTTATTTTTTGGCTCAACCCCGTCCCCGTCTCATGTGTTTTTTTTTAAATCCATAGTAGAAATTACCCATATTTTAGTTGAGAAAAATGTTTTACTTAACTAACCCAGTTTTCTCGCATTATTTTACAATGTTTCTTGTTGAAAAAAGTCACGTGATATTTGGCGCGACCCTAATAAAAAGTCTCTTAGTTTTAGTTGCTCATCTAAATCAACACTAATAAAAACTCAGGCTACAAGACTGGGCTAGATAAATGTCTTGCTAAAAGTATCTGCTAGCAACCTGCAAAAAACGCTTAACTTTGATTGCAGTAAGAAAATAATAGTCAATACTGTTATTTATGTATAACATTGATAAAACTAATATAAGGTCCTATAGATTCTAAACTACATACCTAAGTAATTAATAAATTGCATAACTCTTTTTTAAACTATGTACACAGAGTAGACTTAGTGTAAAACCTGTATAGGATTCAGGAGTCCTTTGAAAAGTGAAAGAACTTCATCACTCCTGTTGCTCCCTGACTTTCGGTTTGCTAAAAAACAAACATGGAGAACTGTAAATGAACCAGCTATTAATTAGGCTTATTATTGTATTCAAATTAGTTATCACAGTTTACCTACTTACACATTTGAATTATAATTAAGAAATAGTCTATAACTCACCAAAAATAATGAGTGGTTCCCAATCATCATCTTGTACATGTTTTATGTTTGAAACACATCCTCGTTCCATCTGCACGCATGTGGGGGGGATAATCAACTTCCTGTACTTTTGGAAGTCACACTGTTGAAGACACACACAATTTTGAATATTTGTACCAAGCAAGAAACAAAAACCCAATTAACTAAAAAAGTAATCAAACATGCTCAACCTCTAATTCATTAGCAGCTATATCAGAACTCAATGTCTGCCTCTGACACCAGCAGCAATATAGCCTTTTCACTGGCTCTCCATGATGCAATGTGTTCTCAGACTGAATGGAGCCCACTGAAAATGAGAGATTAAACTGTAGGTGTACAAAGCTTCAATGAAATTAAGGTGTTAATTATTTAAGGCATTACCATCAACCCAGTTGTGCCGAAAGGGTTTGTCACTGGGCCATGTGATAGCCTTACATTTGAACTTCTTGTTTACAACATGATGGCATTTCTTACAAGCGCTGACTGCACAGCACTCGCAGAACAGTCCCACCAGTGGTAACATTAATTTTCCACACACTGTACACTGAAAAAAAAGTTTTTGGACAACTTTACCAAGATGACAGCACTTTCGTGGGTACATAGGCTATTTCTTTGGAGATGTAAATAGGTAGGTAACAAAAAATTGAGTAAATAGATAAATAGATTTATTACAGACGATTTTTATTGAAGTTAATACAAAGGTATTTAAATTAGCTTAGGGTCGTATTTCAGTGTAAATATAATTATGCAACATTTGAGCAAATTGTTATGCTATGTAAAAGAATATGGATAACTTACGTAAATATTGTACGGTACGGATTTGTTACACTGTATACTGCGCCAGGAATGCCCGTGGTGTTTGCACTTGATATATATAAAATTATTATCAGAAAGAACAGAATGAAATATCCTGTATACCAAATAACTAATAAACAATCCACCAATAACAAAATAATAACTAAAGATATCGTTCAAATTTAAAAACATTTCCATGACAATTGACAACTACAAAATTTCACGTGTATATGTTTAATCATATGTACAGTTTTGTATCAAATTAATATTTCTTATCAATATTATAGTTTCGAAAATAAACAGAAGAGTCCCAAGTTTGTTTATAATGAATATAATGATAATTAATGATTAATGAATAAACCACGAACATTTTTTTGTTTTATTTTAACCTGAGATGGGGAAGGCAAAGGATCAGAGCCATACAGCCTAGTCTGTTGAAACGGAATCGTTAACCGAAATTCGAACGAAATTAACCTGTATTTGTTAACCGGTTCCGATCCTTGTGTTGACCATGTACCTACTTATTTAAATATATTGCGAGTATATCTGAATATGTCCCTACCCTGTATACTACGTTGTATAAAAATATGGTATGGTACAAAGTTTCATCAAAATCGTTAGAGCCATTTTTGAGAAAAATTATCAAAAAACGAATTTTTGTATATGTTACCGGCAATCTGTATAATTCAGGTATTCTATACAATATCCAGGCAATGTATAGAATACCTAGAGCATTCAGGCAATGTTTGAAATATTATGAATATTTTTAATCATTACATACTTTACCTATGGTTCATTCCAATCAAAAAAAAGCAAAACGTAAACAAACTTACTTTGGAACTGACACATGTCAATGTCATCTGCATACTTCGTTTGTTTACCTTTTGTTTTTTTTTGATTGGAATGAAGTATAGGTAATGTATACAATGCCCAGGTATTGTATAGAGTACCTGCTGGTTTGTCGGTAATGGGTAAAACAAACAGATTTTGGTCTGTATTTATCGATTTTTTGTAAATACCTACCTACCTATTAAATGACGGCATAGAAAAACACTTTATGTTGGCTCAAAATCAACTTTATTACAGTGAAATGTCATATCTCCAGAACACTATTCTATATCGCAAACATGCCCCAACGGCATATATGGCTAAAAGTCTTATGAGTTACTCAGTCTGTATCAAGCTACGGTCACGACAACGTGTCCTCCGTACTCACTCCTTGTTACACAAAAACATGCCGAATTGCGTAGTAAAATCGTGTAAATCTCATTCCGCCAGAGATAACAAGAACACCGGTATCACATTTCACAGGTTAATAAGTATTTTGTTAAGATTTTGAATAAAAATAACTTCGTAAAAATTCATCACAAATTGTCGCCATTTTCCATCGTTCAGTGTTGCTTAATAATAAAAATACTAAATACCCTAATTTGGGGGAATTTAAATGAATGAATGATGAGGACGTATTACGTGTGTCTATCGATAACTGTTTAAATTGTAAAATTACTGTAACTGTAAATTTTTTGTATAAAATATATACAGGGTGTTAAAAAAGTGCGCATGAAATTTTAAAGGGTTATTCAGAATCAAGTATAGAATACACAAATTCTTAATTAATTATTCAGATTCAGTATTAGAAACTGAAAAAAATATATTGTGGACTTATTCAATATTTTTTCCTGTATTCTGTACTTGATTCTGAGTAACCCCAAAACGCACTTTTTTAACATCTACTATAAATAAACGATAAGAGCGAGAGAGAGAGAGAAGAAACAATAAATAAAAATGTTACCCTATATTTGTATTTTATATTAATTACAGTTATTGCTTGAAGTAAATGCCAATTACAATTACAATTCGGCTGTTCCAAAATAAAACACTGAATACGCCATTTCGATAATTTTATATTAGCAAAATTTGAAAGAAAATCCTTAGCCTTAAAACTTTCAAAATACTTTATTGCCTTTTTTCGGTAGCTCAGAAGCCTGATTCTTTCACAAGCTATCGAAAAATAAATCTCCGCTAAGGTGACATCGTATGCAGTAAATTCAAATGTAAGAGAGTCCTTTTTTGTGAAATAGCCATATTCAGTGTTTTATTTTGGAACAACCTAATAATTGAATTTAAAATTGGTTCTGATAATATTTACGAGTGAGTTCTGATAATTTTAATAAAAGTTCCTGGATTTTAAAAAGACTATCAATTAAAAATTAAAGTACGAGTTCTCAAACACGACACAAAATGACCCGTCAAACCTAAAAGTTATATGATTTATGTCGTTTAACATTAAAAATTAAAAAAAAACAGCTCTTTAGGTTTTCTTTCATTTTTCAGTTTTTATTAATCCTGCTATTGAGAAAAGTATTTCGGAAGTCACATCTGAATGTTTTACTAACAAGTATTTGACTAAAAAGTTGAAATAGTAATTGTTAAATCATTTCAGTAAACGTAACAATAAGGGGTTTTCATTTTCAAGCAATTTAGTGATTTTCAACAGTGACAATAGATGGCGCTGCACCGAAGTCGAGCGTTAATGTCATAAATAATTATGAGATTTCATGTTTGTACGTAATTCTTTTTATAGGTAATTACAATTCTTTATTGGACATTTAAAGAAGATTATTAAATACAACACGCACATATTCATACCATTAAAATGGTCGGCAGCCTTATACAGAGTATTAAGAAAATTAGAACTAGGTACTTTTTGAGGGGCGATTTAGAGATTCTATAATATTTATCAAACTGAAAAACTTTTGTCCCACATCTTTGTAAAAAAATTATGTACTCCATACAAAGTTCCCATGGAAATATAGGCCGAGTACGGGTTGCCAGCTGTTTAATTTAATACCTAACTTTCCATCAACGCCACCTATTGAAGAGATTCGGCAACTTTTTTTTCTTAAAAACCTCTCATTACAATTAATTGTTAAAATGCCAATAATTGCCAATTACAATTAATTGTTATTGTTTCATCACTAACATTTTATTACACTCTAACTGAATAAATATTTTCATAAGTTTCTATTAATTTAATAACCTTTGTAAGCTTCATTACGCCTATTCACTTTTGCTTTTAAATTATTACTAGTAATTAGATAATACGATATTATCCACTCGGTGTTACATTACAGTTACAAAAATATCGATCTATCATTCATTCGTTCATTCATTCATTGGGGGAATATGATACTACTACTGGCAACATTGTTCAAGTGTCATTGAAAACATATCGCCCTCTTTTTCTTACTTGACGTTTAGTTGTATAGATTCGCTTAGTAAGAGTGAGACAAATATAGTGTCACTTTCACATAAGTTCATGTTTCAAAGCTACGTCCTAGCATAGTATAAATAGTAGGTTATCTTCATACAATGGTACATCGCGCGGCTTGTATGTAAGCGCGCAAGTAGGTACCGCCGTCTACGCACACAAAAGCACAAAATGCCGAGGTGACCGAGGTGAAACTTTTGGGGCTGCACCGCGGCCGAGTGACGTGACGTGTTAATCACTTGCCGTCTCTTGACACGACACGACATCGACGCCATCACGTGTAAAAAAAAATTACTGCATCTACAAAACGAAAATATTGTTGTGTTTCTGGAATTCAAATCCAGAATTGTCGTTATTCAAGATACCGACTGATCTCGAAAGGTAAGAATATATGATATAAGAGTATATGATATTCAACAAACAAAATATTAAAGCCACTTATTCCATTCTTTGGTAACTGACGGAGGAACATTTACATTATACCTACAAGTGATTAGTAATACCTGCAGATCTCTTAACTGGTGATTCCACTCTTGAAACTGAAAAACTTGTTCTATTTAACTTTGGACAAATCACATTTTTTTCTATGCTTTTCATACAAATCGATCAGCTTATTGAGCGTAGTTCATAATGAGAAGTCCAAAAGATTATGCAATTTAAGCAAAGTTCTAGAACAAAAGTTGTTCAGTTCATAAGTAAAATCACCAGTTAAGAGGTTGTATGGGTATGAGCATTTGGGTATGTGACAGTCATCCTGTATATTTTTGATCACTATTATCAATTCATCACTGTGTTTGGGCTTTATCGAGGTAGGTAATTTTACAATGATTATAGACCAGGAGCCAGAGGGCTTTAATTTTTCATTTAATATAAATACAGTCTGAACTTAAGATTTTTTTATTGCTATCAAATCGTCACTGCGCAATAAAAATAATATAATTTAAATACTAGCTCCTTTTAATTAAACCGCTCTTATTCTGATTATTTTCACAAACTTTTTCTAAGCCTGTCGTTCCTTTCCTTCATGCGGTGGTACCGCTCATTATTCTCGGATTCGCTGTTTTTGGGTTACCTACCACGTTTCTTTTTTCTGATTTGACCTGCAAGTCAATTTTTGTGTCATTTATTTAAAAAGTGTTACAACAAAAGTTGTGACGTAAGACCCGACTAATAAATAGCCTGGATATACCTTGTTCCAATCAAGAAAAAGCAAAAGGTAAAAATCAAACTTACTATGGAACTGACACATGTCAACTTCAGTTGCCTACTAAGTTTATTTAGGTACCTTTTGATTGAAATGACCTATATCTTTATGTATTTGTATGTATCTGCTGTTTAACAATCAGTTAATTATTATAATGGTTAGTACCATACAAAATACAAATACGCAATGATGAGACTGATAAAATGCAGTAAGCTCCCGGTCTACATGACGCATCTAGAATCACGCAGACGGCCGCGGGCCGCGCCGCGCATGCGCCGTGCGCCGACCGAGAGCTGCTGCAACGCCGCGCCGCCACTTAGCTCAGTCACATGAATATCTGCCGGCCGTACCGCACGCTGTCCGTCCGCACCCAGACACAGGGCAAACACATGTGTTCCAAGGTGGGAATCGAACCTACGACCCTAGGATCAACAGAGCGCTAACCATTGAGTCAGTCAGGTTTTTTTAAATGAAATTACGTAATTATTAATAGTGGAGCGGCTTGGAGGTTCTGGTAAACCTATAAATTTTGACGAGAGTGGACTGTAAAGGCGCGGTTCTGGAAGCAGGTATGGACCTGTTTCCACGCGGTATGGAGGGATGTGATTATTTTACAAAGTACCGATTTTGGGGATAATTGAAGAAAGCACTGCGTCGTACCTGTTAGGTTCCGTCCTGGACGATCTTGGGAGTCCTCGTGACGGGCTGGTTCGGCAGAGTCTTTCTAATACTGACACAAGAAATCAGTTCACGGCACTTCCAAATACACTTATAAACACACCCGCGGGTCACAAACTTCTGTATTAAAGACAATTTACAGAAGTTTTCACAATAAAAACAGTAATTACAAATTGGCTCAATTGGCTTATTTGCGGTTCGAAAACAAGACTGATGATCTTCATTTTTTTAGGCGCGTGCCAAAAACTGACACGAGGATCTTCTCTCTTCTTCTCTCCAGGTCATTTGGACGCAGTGCGAAAGAGAAGAGGAAAGGGATTCGGTACTTTGATTTTTAAAAATGCGGAAAAGGAATTAAATAGACCGAATCGAAAGTAAAGAGAATTTAATGAGTGGCGCTACCAAATAGATATAAGGTACTAACTTTATTAGTGGCCGATATTTTAGTAAGCACTTTTACTTCTGATTTTGAGTCTCGCTAAAATATTGGGCATTAATAAAGTAGCACTTTATGCAGGTATTCTACTCCTAAAACTTTGCCCGATAATAAGCTCATAGTCAAATCCCAAAAAAAATTACCATCTCATAAAAATTGGTAAGCTGATTAACGAATTTTGTGTGGTAAGTGATTTTTTGCTATTTATAGGTGTTTTATAGGGAAATTTCTCTAAATTCATGATTAGAAGCCACAGTTAAAACTTTGTCGGTCATTTTTTATCACCCGGTATAGGTAAGTACATACACTTATACAGTGAGGCACAACCCTGCGTGTTTGGTCAACAACACCATATACATAAGTATTATAGTCTACTACCGGCGAGCAGATCACCTACTCTCTCTACTCTGGTCCTAGTTTTTGTTACTTTACTCCACGTTGTCATGGAAGCGTTATAGGTGATTGCGGCTCTTGTATATAAACCTCTTTGCTTTATTAAAATTAACAATTAGGGTACCTACTTTTTAAAAATAATCTTTATATAAAAGGTAAGTAATATAAAACATTATTTTGCAGTACAATTAAGAATTGCTACAATTAACAATATTTATTTATCGCACGCAGCTTATCCATTAATCACGCGATGTTTTTTAGCAACTTTTTAGACCCCCCGCTCCCCCCTTGTGATACGTGGTGAGGTTTTAGACTACCCTCCCACCCCCTACCCAAAATCACGTGTATTCTTTGATACAAGATATTATTTTTAAATACAGGTATAATGTAATTTAATTCTGTAAAATTAAGCACCATGATAAAAAAATCCACACAGACATTAAGGTTGCAGGTTGTTTCTGACTGCCTGAAGCCGTTTCGATCCTTGGGATGAGTTAAAAACAACGTAACAACAACAGTCCGACGTTTAAAACTTACTCTAGAAATTGCGCGTTCAACGAAAAAATTAAATACACGTGATATCTCAGTATACCCCCCCTCCCCCGTTGTGATATTTCGTGATTTTTTCCGAACCCCCTCCCCCCTTTTGAACCTCACGTGATTAATGGTCGACCCCTAACTGCCTGCTAGCACGTTTCCCTCTTCCCCGCTCTCGTCTTTTGCACTCATTGCCGGCTGCGCATTAGGTATTGTACATAGTACCAAGGCAAAGTATAAAATAAATAATATTTCATACATTGCCTGGACGCTCCAGATATTTTATACATTGCCTAGGTATTGTATAGAATACCGGATTATAAAGATTGCCGGTAACATATGTAAGGTATTAGAAACAGATGTTTCCTAGAATAACCAACTATCTAATGTTCTAGGTGGTATAAAAATATGGTATTGTGCTAAGTTTCATTAAAATCGTTAGAGCCGTTTTTGAGAAAAATTATCAAAAAGTATTTTTGTATGGAAGGTATCAGAACCAGATTTTTTCCAGAGTAACCAACTATCTAATGTACTAAGTGGTATAAAAATATGGTATTATACAAAGTTTCATCAAAATCCTTAGCACCAATTTTGAAAAAAAAAGTGTCTTTTTTACTATGGCGGAAACCCTAAAAAAGATCCTTATTATAAAAATTAAAATAAACCGGCTGGAGATATTCACAGAATATTGCCCTAACCCAAATTAAATCCAAATCCGTCCAGTGGTGGTTTTGTTTTCCAATAAAAATAACTCAGCCTCAAAGCAGTTGCCCTATGTAATGTTTGCATGAGATCTACGTCCGCGTTGTCTGCCATGCTTGCTTGCACTGACTAGCATGTCCGCAAGCGTGTGAACAGCTTGCTTGGCCCGCAGAAGCGCGCGGGCTACACATCGACGTAGAATCAAATAGACGACGGGTCTAGTACATAATTCACGAAAAAAGCGTCCGAAGTTAACCTATACACACGTAGTTATATGCATAGCAACAACAAATTTGAATTTAGATCGTGTGTTATTGCATTACGGTTGTTTTTGTTTGCAATAATTTATCACCATACGAAGCATCAACGGGAACGTACTTCACCTTACGCAGCTTCGAGTGAAGACAGAGAAGTAATGGAGTAGCTTTCACTAATAATGTTTTTTGTTGGCTATGTTTTATAAGTATTTTTTATTTTTGCAGAATCTTGTTTATTTTTTTATAACAAACACAGAAACACGCTTAAATATGAATTATATACAGGGTGAAAATGATTCGAGCAAATATAGTGGAATTTTTCCGGAACAAAGGTATTCCTCTCGTCACGATTCGGCTATAATGTTTTTCCATAATGCACAACGTATAGGATCTTGAGAAAAGCTAAAATAAATAAAATATTGCATGTAATAAAAACAATAAAAAAAATTAACAAAATATTTTAATAAGAAACTTTATACTTGAAAGCGACTCTATAAAATTTTTCTTCCAAAGTTGTGATGTTCGATTGTTCGCTCATGGAAATCAAAGTAAATGCGTAAATCAAATTAAAATAAACTACTGTGTTTCTTAACAAAACAATACTTTAAAATGATAAAGCAAGAGTTTACTTACCGGAAATATGATACTCCATCCTGTTTTTTCACTTTACTTGAATAGTTTTTACAACTTTTCACGACGCAGTACGCCATTTTGGACGCGCAGTCAGCCGGCCGACCAAATTAAGACTGGCGCGAAATTAGACCTCTTTTTGCGTTTTACTACTCTTTAGGTTCGGACACTTTTGAGCGCTGACCCTAAGTCCATTTGTTTCTACGTCGATGGGGCTGCATGCCGGGCTACTTGCCGGGCTGCCCGCCGCCACGCGTGTAAACGCACCACGTACAAAGCCACATTCAACGAGCACAAGCAAGGATGAATGTCAGCGTTGCCAGCCATTGCCAGCCAGCGACAAATTTTTGACTGCCGTGTTTGGTAGGAGAAATTGCCGTGTTCCTAAGAAAAAGCGATCTTCGGCTGCGCTGTAGATAATAAATTAAAAATGCAACATGTTTGTCTTTAATTTTTATTATTAGTTTAAGTAATTTAAAAAACTAGCGCCACTTGCAACTATAAGCTGTACCAACCATGGGGATTCCCCTCCCCCAGGCAGAGATTCCGCATTTATAATTTTATTTTTGGCTTTGGCAGCCTTGGCAGGGTTTAATTAAAATGAGCCCTTTGCAAATTGCCGTAGATTTTGCTACGCTAATGGATTAGCTGCCGTAGGCCGTAGATTTCCTTTGAATGTCATCCAATTTCCGTAAAACACGGTAATTGCCGTCTGCTAGGATTTGTGAAAATGACGTAGAGCAGTTTTTGCGTACTAGCGAGATAACTATTGACACGACATTTATGAAACTTTGCAGTCCGACTAACTTTACGATGCTCGAAATCTGTGCATCAATTTTTTTTTCTCGAGTCTTCGTAGTTTTTTGTGCACCAGTTGTGCATGGTGTGCTTGCTGGATGGAAATCCATCCAGCAAGCACACCATTAGGCGCTCGCATTCAAAAAGTATTACTCAAATTTTTTCCCGTGGCATGATGAAGTCTTGGGTTCGATCCCCACACAGGGAAAACTTTTCTGTGATGAGCAGAATTCTTTGCTCCGAGTCTGGGTGTATTATCTATATATATGTATGTATTTAAAAGTATATGTGTATGTATATCAGTCTCTGGTTACCAAGATACAGGGAATCCTAATTTGAGGCCAGATGACCGTGTGTGATTTGTCCCAGATATTATTATTATTATTAATGCTCGAATTATACTCTAAAATTTGAGATAGGTAGGATTCTCCTAGGTGTCCCAGGAAAAAAGTGCTTGCTGGGACGCACACACTGGTACATACAGCGACAAAAAAAAGCAAAAGGTAAACAAACGTCCCAACCAGCAAAACAGTCGAATAAGAATTGATATACTCAGCTTATAGTCGAATAACAGCTGAGTGTACGTCGCCAAAACACTGACTTGTCGTATAATAGTGGTTAAAAAAAAAGGAAAAGGTAAACAAACGTCCGGAAGTAGTTACTTTACGAAGTAGATAGTTTGGAAGAGTTCACATTTTGGGAAGTGGTAGTAGTAACAAATGGCCGTTCCTTAGAAGTAGACGTCAAACCCCTAAAGGGGTCGTATAATAGTAGTTATCACGACTATTTCGCATTTTTCACTAATTTGTGCTATAATTCAGTCGAATAAACGTTTACCGCACTATCCTATAGCAATTTTACTCCACCTTTTGGAATATGTTGAATGAAAGTGACAAAATTACTTTCACTCAGCATATTTGTTCTATAATAGTTCTATAACAGTCAGGGTTCGGAAACCGGTTTTTTGAAAATACCGGTTTCGGTCATTGACCCCTATATCGAAATAATTTCGGTTAAGGTTTCGTTCAGGTTTCGGTTACCGGTATATTTAACCGGTTTAACCAAAACCGATATTTTTTCGTTCGAACGGAATTAACCGGTTAATTTGAAGAATATGCGACTTTGTAGGCATGTTTGCCGCGTGCAATCAATTGAAAGCGTGCGAGAAAGTGAGCAGAAGACTCGGGCAGTGGCACCCGCGCGACGCGCCTGTACTTGACTAAGTTTGGTTTTAACCGGTTAATTTAGTTCTTATTTCGGTTAGAAAACCGCTTCCTGATTAACCGATATTTTATTCAAATTTACCGGTTAAGCTGGAAACCGGTTTTAACCTGAACGGAATCGTTAACCGAAATTCGAACGAAATTAACCGGTATTTGTTAACCGGTTCCGAACCTTGATAACAGCTATAGAATAGCTGAATCGCGGAACTGGGCGCTTTTACTCTTCTTTTACTCGGCACTCTGTTCTGATTCTATAAAAGTCGAGTAAAAGAAATCTATCACCATTAGTCACTATTATTCTTACTACTGCATGCTTATACAACAACAACTCGAATAATGTGTTTCAGAATGCTATTATAGGATTTTCATTGTATAAAGTGTTGTTAGTCGACTTTTACTCAGCTTGTATTTCTCTTACAGTGCTTTAAAAACATTTACAGCACAACTCCGGCCATTTTGTAGCATCGATTAGGTTAGGTTAGGTTAGAAAACCGCTTCCTGATTAACCGATATTTTATTCAAATTTACTGGTTAAGCTGGAAACCGGTTTTAACCTGAACGGAATCGTTAACCGAAATTCGAACGAAATTAACCGGTATTTGTTAACCGGTTCCGAACCTTGATAACAGCTATAGAATAGCTGAATCGCGGAACTGGGCGCTTTTACTCTTCTTTTACTCGGCACTCTGATCTGATTCTATAAAAGTCGAGTAAAAGAAATCTATTCACCATTAGTCACTATTATTCTTACTACTGCATGCTTATACAACAACAACTCGAATAATGTGTTTCAGAATGCTATTATAGGATTTTCATTGTATAAAGTGTTGTTAGTCGACTTTTACTCAGCTTGTATTTCTCTTACAGTGCTTTAAAAACATTTACAGCACAACTCCGGCCATTTTGTAGCATCGATTAGGTTAGGATAGGTTCTTGTTGTTTTTGTTTGCAAAATGGATGAAAATAAGTGGAAAAACTGAAATGAAGTGGTGCTTTTCGTACCTACGTTTAAGAAGATGAAAAATTCTGCAAAGTTCAATGAGCCAAATTTAGAATCAAGTGCAAACTATAGTCATGTTTTAAAGGGTTCCGTAGGCTCAAGTTTTCATATCAGTGACGGTAACATAAAGACGATTTTGAATCTGTACCTGGGCCCCGATCGCGCTAATTTCAATAGGTTTTACCTTACCAACGAAGCGTTTTTGGTTTTGGATTAGATTTTGTTCAGCTGATGTAAAAAACGGTATCGCGGTATTTTTTCTCAACGATTTAATCGTTGACGTTACCAAACCAAATCAAAACTTGTACCGAACTCAGAACGTTTAGAGCTTACCACTAGTATACAAAAATATTAGGTGTTATTTTCCCAATCGATGATCGATTATGCACTTCGCGAAGCGCGCAGCACTATTCATATGTCAAATTGTTGTCAAAATGTAGTGTCTGCGACTTTTTGGCGGGAACTCGCGGCAAGAGTTTGTCATTTTTGTTTTATTATCCGAAAAAATAGATATCGTGGTTTTTAATGCATAATATTGATAGTGTATTGTTCAATAAAGTGCCATTTAAGTGTCTAATATGTAGGATAATGAAATAAAAGTGTGTAGACTGTGTTTCGAGTGCTCTCAAGAAGTCCATGAAATCTTCATCAAAAGTGCTATCATTTTGTTGAAGAATAGAGAAAAAGTTAAAGACGACAGAAATTGATAATAAATGAGAACTCAAATGAAATAGAAAAATATTTAGAGAAGAGCAAACTACGTAAGAATAGGCTGTATGGCCAGAGAAGCCTTTGCCTTTTCCTTGCAAAAGCAGGAAAGAACCAAACAAAAAAAAAAAATGTAGTGTCTGCTCATTGTTAATAAAGGGGACTTTTTGGCGGGAACTCGTAGCAATAGTTTGTCAGTTTTCTTTTATTATCCAAAAAAATAGATATCGTGGTTTTTAATGTATAATATTGATAGTGTATTATTCAATAAAGTGCCATTTAAGTGTCTAATATGTAGGATAATGAAATAAAAGTGTGTAGACTGTGTTTCGAGTTCTCTCAAGAAGTTCATGTAATCTTCATCAAAAATGCTATCATTTTGTTGAAGAATAGAAAAAGACGACAGACAATTTTTATACACTTTTTTGACCCAGAATACTTTATTTTTAGAAGAAAAATATTTAGAGAAGAGCAAACTACGTAAGAATAGGCTGTATGGCCAGAGAAGCCTTTGCCTTTTCCTTGCAAAAGCAGGAAAGAACCAAACAAAAAAAAAAAAAAAATTGTTAATAAAGGAAAAACGCAAAACAATGTGAAGAAATGCATAATATATAAACTGCAAGTAAGTAGTAGTTTTCTGAAATAATTTATAAATATGGACAGTGCAGCTATTATTAGTGCAGTATATGTGTTATTTTCTATGCTTTTAAGGTGGATGGAGGCCCGACACGGCTACGTGCACCCTAGAACAGCTGCAGCTGTTGGTCGAGTTTTGCAAGGCCAATAAGTAAGCGCCGCTGTAGTGTCTCTGGTGATCATGCTGAGGTTGGATGTGCACATCACATGATAACAGCTGTCTCCAACTGGCAGACAGTATGTTCAGTTTGCATAGAAGGACAAGACCATCAAAATTCGAAACATGTAAACAAACAGTACCAATACAATAATAAATAATAATATTGTGTAAGGAACTAGGTATTTTTTATTTTACCACCACTGCTTACAGTCTTTTTCACATCCAGACGGTATGTGGGGTTTCAACTCCTAACCCACTAAAGGCTTGTCCTGCAGACCATATAGTTTTTTAACCATACAGTCTCTCAAGACCAATGTCTTTGACTAGTGTGAAACTGAGTCATGGCCACTTATAGGTATAGGTATAGGTTAGGGCGGGCTGTTTTCCGCAACCAGGCGACCATTGCGCCCATTTTGCGTGATAGGCCGGCATCACTGCCAGCCCAGCTCCTCCAAGAAGTCCAGTAGCGACCTGGGGTTGCTGACGACTTCCTGAAGTGACCTCGGGTCACCGAGGTGCGCGAACCTGTACGATGCTACCTCTCCGCATTCTAGCAGAATATGAGCAGCAGTTTCCTCAGCTTCCATGCATGCTCGGCACAGTGGGCTGTCTGTAACGCCCAAGGTGAACAAGTGTTTGTTGTAGGGTCCATGTCCAGTGATAGCAGCAACCAGCTTGCGGAGCTGATTTCTCTCTAGTCTTAGGAGCTTTCTGGATAGGCCGGGATTTGTTGCTGGTAAAACCAACCTTGTCTGACGGCAAATCTCCAGGTTCGACCAGTATTCGTTGTGTCTGTTCCTAGTGCGTTGACGGAGTACGGATCTCGGCCAGTTTGATGGTAGTGGGATGATGGGTTCTGGCCCTACCGCCGCTTGTCCTGACCCCCTCCTGGCTAGCTCGTCCGCCCCGTCATTACCGCGTGAGTTGCTGTGACCCTTAATCCATTGTAGAGTGATGTCACTGTAGTGACATAGCTCTGACAACTTACGGTGACACTCCAGTATGAGCCCCGACGTAGTTGTGCTACTCTGCAGAGCTTGTAGTACTGCCCTGCTGTCGGAGAGGATACGAATCGGGTAGTCACGTACCTTCCTTGCAGCGATCTCATCCGCCGCCGTAATGATACCCATACATTCGGCTTGAAAGACCGTATTGTGTTCTCCAAGGGGCTTGGCTGTGAAGATGTTTAGGTCCTCGGAGAAGACGCCATATCCGGTGCCCGAGCCTGTTTTAGAGCCATCGGTGAAGATCCGAAGCTCCTTCAGGTTCTGACTCTCCCATGGGTCCTCGTGGAGTTGTATATTGTATTTTTTGTCAAAAACGTACTGTTTTGGGATCCTGTCCTGTGTAGCCATGAACAGTGGCTCCTCAGTGGTAATTTCGTTTAGAAGCTCCGCGTGGGGAGTTCTGTCCGTGCTCCAGAGTGAAAGTAGCCTCAGGCGTACGGCCGCAGTCGCTGCTTCTTGTTCAATAAAGAGATGCAGAGGCGGCAGGTCCATGATGGTTTCCAGGGCAGTAGTTGGAGTTGTCCGCATGCACCCCGTCACCGCCATGCAAGCCATCCTTTGAAATCTTTGCAGTTTACTTACGACGGTTGTTTGTCTGGTTCTTGGCCACCAGACAATCGCGCCGTAACATATTATCGGCCGTATTACCGCTGTGTAGAGCCATAGCATGATCTTCGGGGAGAGACCCCACCTTCTACCTACCATTCTACGGCACTGCCACAGGGCAATAGTTGCTCTTTCTATTTTGTTGTCTAAGTGGTGACTCCAGTTCAGTTTGTTGTCCAGTGTCACGCCCAAGTACTTAACTTTAGTGGACAAACAGAGTTCAGTGTTGAAAAGTTTAGGTAGTTGGTAATTACCTAGGTTTCGTTTATTGGTGAATAGAACCAGTTCTGTTTTAGCTGGATTCACGGACAGTTCATATCCGCAGCACCAGCGCTCCACGATCCGGAGTGCAGACCGAGTCAGGTCGCAGACTATGTGGGCAAATTTACCTGATATGAGGATAGCCAGATCGTCTGCGTATCCTATCGTATGGAAATGGTTGTTGTTCAAGGTAGTAATCAGGACGTTTACCACAAGGTTCCATAGGAGAGGCGAGAGGACGCCTCCCTGCGGGCACCCTCTCGCGACAATGGCTCCGCCGTCTTCCTTGTTCGTTTGTCTAATTACCCTTTGTCGGAGCATGTTTTCGATCCAGTCCGTAATGGTTGCATTGACTCCATGTTTTTGGAGTGCCGCTCTGATGCTACTAAAGTTTGTCTTGTCGAAAGCACCCTCTATGTCAATGAAGGTCCCCAGGCACATAGACTTACTTTGTATTGCTGTCTCAATTCTGCTGACTACAGCGTGCAGAGCTGATTCAGTTGATTTCCCCTGACTGTATGCATGTTGATTTCGGTGCAGAGGGATGTTCATCAGAGCATTCTCCCGCAGTTCCCTGTCACAGAGCCTCTCCAGCGTCTTAAGTAAGAAGGAGGTGAGGCTGATGGGTCTGAAGGATTTTGCGTCCGTGTAGTCACTCTTACCTGGTTTAGGTATGAATATCACTTTCACCTCTCTCCAGGCATGCGGGGCATACCTGTGGGCTAGGCACGCCTTGAGGATCTTGGTCAGCGCTTCAATGATGTCGCCCCTCCCCCACTGCAAGAGTGCAGGAAAGACGCCATCACAGCCCGCCGACTTGTATGGTTGAAAGCTGTTTAGAGCCCAGTTTACCTTTTGTACGGAGACTACCTTGTCTGCTACAAGCCAGTCTTCGTCATCCGCTTCTGTCGCATTATCCATCCAGCTGATCCCCGGGACTATGTTACAGCCAGGAAAGTGTGTTCGTAACAGGAGGTCTTGAGTTTCATCCGGGTTGCTGGTTAGCGTTTCGTCAGGTTTTCGGAGTGATCCCAATTCTTGATTGGGTCCATTGGAGAGGACTTTCCTTACCCTGTTTGCCTGCGGACACGTTTCAATACCGTCGCAGAAGCGTCTCCATGACGCTGTGCTACGATATCGTATTCGCTTCTTTAATTTGGACTTCGCATCTCTGTAGTTGTCCCAGTCCAAATCACCGTTAGTATTCATAGCTCTATTGAATAGCCTCCTGACCTTTTTCCTGAGCCTCTCCAGTTCGGGTCCCCACCAGTTTACCTTTAGGCCGCTGGTCGTTGGTGGTATCGTCAGTGGACACGCTTCTTGGTAGGACTCTGTGATGCAGCCTGTCAGAAGCTCTACCTGTGTTTCTATTTGGTTAGCGCCCTTTATCCTTGCAGGGACCTCAAGTCCGAGAACCTTCTCCTGCAACCGGTTGCAGTAGATAGTTCTGTCGGTCCTGCGTGGGTTCCTGCGTGGTGGCGCCTCCTCAGTTTTTACTTGCAGATCAAACCTTACCCATCTGTGGTCCGAGCATGAGGTTTTCCCAGACACATGCCAGTTGGATATGCAGTTCGAGATCCTCTCCGATGCCAGTGTAATGTCGATAATAGTCCTACTTCGTCTAGTGACGAACGTGGGAGCTGAGCCGACGTTTAAAATGCTCAAATTTGTTGTGAAAAGGTAGTCTACAAGGAGTTTACCTCTTTCATTGCAGTCTGTCATGCCCCACAAGGAGTGGTGCGCGTTGCAATCTGTGGCAACTATCAGCTCCAGTCCGTTGTCCTCGCAGTGTGTTATGAGCCTCGCCAGTTCTTGGGGTGGTGGGTCATCGCCTTCGGGCATGTAAGCCGAGGCGACAATCAGTTCTGGCTGGCTCGAGTGCAGTGCGCCTCTCAGCAGTTTGACAACGCTCAGGTCCCTATGACAGAATTCTATTAGAGGCTGTGCAGGCACATTTTTCGTGACAAAAATGGCTGTTCTCGGGCTCTCTGGCCCATTGTAGGCAATTATCTTACCTCCAATGTTGGAGAGACCGCATATCTTCCCTTTCCTGACCCACGGCTCTTGGATCAGGGAAATTGCCGTGTTATGAACCTCCAACCACTTCCGCAGTTGAGCCGTGGCGGTCTGGCTGTGGTGAAGGTTCGCTTGGAGGGCCCTACAGGTCGAGAAAGGGGACGCCCTCTTGCCAGAGCAAATCCCCTTCCTCTTCGGAGTTGAGAACGAGGTTCTCCAGCTCCTCGGCACACTCGTCACCGCTCACATGCGCCACGGGGTTACATGCGGCGTCGTGAGAGGCGTCTGAGGAGGTTGCTGGTGCCTCGTTCATGGGCTCAGTTCCAGGCTGAGCAGCGGGCTCGGCCGACTCCTGAGCGGAGGTGTGAGCGCAGCACTGAGCAGATGGCTCCCCGGGAAGCTGCGCTATGGGCTCAGTGTGTGGCCTAGCGGAGGGTGCAGCCGTAGGGCAGGCAGTTGGCTCAGCGGGCGGCATCGTGTCAGCCGGGGGGGGAGCCGTCCTGGTAAGGGAAGTTTCCGTGAACCTTCCCTTAGGTCCCTGGAATTTAATGTAGACCGACCCCACCGCAAAGGCGAGTCGGCGCTCACGCTCCAGGATGACCTCGACCAGGTCCTCCGGTAGGCTGACGACGATGAAAGTATCGCCGCCTTGCGATGTGGCCTTGAGCAGTCTCCACCGTGGGATTTGAGCCCATCGGTTTTGATAGTTCAAGACCTTAGCTGCCTTGAGTGTGTCCCAAGCGCCAGGGAGCAGGATGCCCCCCAGGACTCTACGCGGTAGCTCGTCCTGGCGACGTACCGTTAATGCTTCACCTCCCGGTAGTGTGATGCTGGTGATTGTGGTCCGAAGCCAGTCCAGCGTTGTGGAGTCACCGCACGCGGAGACGGAGTCTCCTCAGGGCGGACCCTCTTCGCGGAGGGGGTGACGATCACCACGTTCCCGTTCGAGGCGTCCTGTGTCACAGCTCCTCCGTCTCTAGTCATCCGACGCGCCCCCGGGGGTTGTCGTTCCACAGGCTGAGTGAACTCAGCGGTGGGTCGGCCTTCCGCGCCGGTGGTGGCGGATGACGTCGAGGGTGTCGCCTGTGGCACGTCTGAAGCGGTGTCGGCGTGTGCCTTGGCTCGGGCCTCGGCTCGCTTCGCAGCTCTGCGAGCTGTCCGCTTCATGGACTTCGTAGGTTTGGACGGAAGCTCCTTGGTGCCAGTCTCCTGGGAGGGTGGCTGGTAAGGTCTCTTCCGTCCCCCGCTCTTCCTATCCACTAGTGTCCAGCCGGCTTCAATCTGGCTTAACACTGCTGCAGTGCCAGGGGCTGAGAAGCTCCCGGAGGAGGCCTGAGCCACCGTGCCGTGCCCAGAAAAGGAGACTCCCACTTCCATGTGGGCGGGCCGGGGCGGTGCAGGTAGACCTGCCACATCACCCCGGGCGGCCGGGAAGGTCATGTCTGTGCCGGGCGATTGGTGGGCCGCGTGTGCAACATGGTTGCCCTGGGTGGCCAACAGTGGTGCGGGTTTCCCCGCAGCAGCGCTGTCGGAACTCACCGAGGTTGCGGTCACCGTGTGGGGCACGGTAGAAGCTGGTCCTAGAGGTGGGCCGTTGGATTTCTCCGTCGGAACGCGCCTCTTGCCGCGCTTCACCTTGCGCTTGGCCGTAGAGTGTGTCGGTGGCTGCAGTGCAGATGGCACACTGCCGCTCGCCGAGACTTGCCCCGAAGGGGCAGTAGTTTGCCTAGTAGGCGCAGATCGCCCTGAAGGGGCACGAGATTGTCCTAAGCGGACTTGAGAAGGCCCTGAAGGGGCACGGGGCCGCCCTGAAGGGGCGGCGAGTTGCCCTGAAGGGGCGCAGGGCTGCCCTGAGTGGGCAGCGGGTTGCCCTGAGGGGGCGGGGGGTTGCCCTGAAGGGGCACGAGGCCGCCCTGAAGGGGCGGCGAGTTGCCCTGAAGGGGCGAAGGGCTGACCTGAGTGGGCAGCGGGTTGCCCTGATGGGGTGGGGGATTGCCCTGAAGGGGCACGAGGCTGCCCTGAGTGGGCAGCGGGTTGCCCTGAGGGGGCGGGGGGTTGCCCTGAAGGGGCGGTTTGTGGGTTTGGCAAGTTGAACGATCTATTATTTGTGGCCATTTTTTCAGTTTTTTAAAATTCACCCTCGTGACTCCCCACCCTCCACGGAGCCCGCACCTGGGGATGTACACAATGACACCAGGGCTATCACGAGGGTATAGGTGCAAGAGGTGGGTACTCGCTGCGCGACATCAGGGACTCGAACTGCCGGGCCGGGATGGTCGATCCGGTCACCCCGGGTGTTCCCAGGCAGTCTTGCCCCATCAGCATGGCCGAGACCACGCCCCCCCGCACCTCGCCAGTGGCCCCAGAAGGGGGACACATGCCCACTTCCCACGTGTTGGCTACTCACGTAGGTACCGTTTTGCGTGAATCACGGGCCAAAGAAGGCGTGTTGCCGTCCGAGGGTAACTTGCTCCGACCCCCGTCCGACTCAACCGACCAGGACCCCGCTCTCCCCGCGCACGGCGCTCGACTGCGTGGGGCACAACGCAGGTGGGCGTAATTACTCCGCCGGACTCCGCCCACCAAGCCCAGCAGATTCGAGTGACTCTTAGCCACGCCTAGTAAGAGATTCTAAAACCAGTTACTAAACGTGTTACCGGGGACGCCGGACAGGTGTGTGGTGTTGCCAAACGGTCCCTGCTTAGCCTGCTATGGTACAGGCCAGGCAGTCACCAATCGGGCACCCCCACACCCCCGTCGCACTGGGAGGCGGCCGCTAAGTCCCCAAGGCATGGCCACTTATAATGGGTCTCATAAACAGATTCAAGGACAACCAAAGGGTGTTGGAGTATGCCGTGTTTGGAGTTTCCTATGTGATCGAATTAGAAATAATATAGGTAGGTAATAATAATATCCCGGATAAATCATGCACAATCCTCTGGCCCCAAACTAATGGAAACCAGAGACTAGATTGATATACATACACATTTAGATTTAAATACATTCCGGGGCCCTGCTCATCGAAGAAATGTTAGCCCTAGATGGGGATCAAACCCACTAGTCTCGGATCAGTAGTCAAGTGCGCTAACCACTGAGCCACCGAGTCACTTAAATGAAGTCATACACAGGAGAACTACTAGTAACTGCCGAAGCTCATAGAACTGCTAAACTGAAGCAGCAGTAGGCGGAGCACACAGCTTGCAGAACAACCACTCGGTGGTGAACCGATGACCTGATGAAAGGTGAGGGCAGCGCAGGACCAGTCAGAGTGGAAATCCTTAGGGGAAGCCTTTTAGATATATACTCTTTATTTATTGCACACAAAATACAATTTTATTAATAAAAAATAAATAAAAAAGATATGTGGTGGTGCCACCTGGGTGGGCTTATCGCTGAGAGCGATTTTTTCCAGACAACTCGAGGACACAGAGACAAAACAAAGTACAGGTAGGCCTTTGTTTAGCAGTGGACGTACTTATGGACGTACTTTGTTTGGCAGTGATGATTATGAAGTGACCTTCTAAAATGAGCATTTATTTTGCCGGTTGTTACCCTGCTTTGTCCCATCTACCTTGTGGCATCTTTTCAAATATGAGATAAAAATTGAGCTTTATGATTATTAATCACTTCCATGGCATAGTATCTAAGCCACTTGCTCCTCTTCAAGAGGTCAGGGGTTCGAGTCCCAGCCTATTGGATTTTTTATTGGTAGAAAGTTTATGCGTATTGTATCCTTAGAGGCTGTTGGGTATACCCTTAGGGGCGCTATAATACGCCTTGAAACGCATAGAAAACAAAGAATTTTTAAAATTTTTTTTAGGCTCGGGACAAAACGGCGACATTTTATTTTGTTCGCAACCCCCCCCCCCCCTTTTTTATTTTTTTATCTAATAGGGGTCACTTAGGGGACCATTTTCGGTCATGTGAAGTTTTTTCGTAGGATCAACCGTTTTCGAGAAAAACGGGTCCGAAGTTGTGCGTTAAAGGGGCCAGGAAATTTTCGACAAACGGTATTAAGGGGATAAAGGGGCGCCCCGGCGGCGGCACAAAGGGAAGGTTAAGGGAGTGCCCTAGAAGTCCCAAGGGGGCGCCATGGGGATGTAAAGGGGGCGCCCTAGGAGTGCCGAGGGGGCGCCCCGCGGGTGCCAAGTGGATGTTAAGAAGGCGCCCTAGGAGCGTTAAGGGGGAGTTAAAGGGGCACCAAGGGGATGTTAAGGGGGGGCCTTAGAAGCGCCAAGGGGATGTTAAGGGGCGCCCCGGGGCGCAAAGGGTATGTTGCACTAGGAGAGTCAAGGAGGCGCCCCGGGGGCGCACAAGTGGGTGCAGCGAAAACTGTCGTATAAAAACATTACTGCCCAAGCTCCCCTTCATCGCATCCCACCATCAGAGCATGGGGTTATCCTGACACCGCAGCCGATACAGGGGCCCCGGAGTGTGCAGCGTAAATTATCTCAATATCCCGACGCTCCTAGGGTGCCCCCTTAACATCCCTTTAGCGCCCCCGTGGCGGTCCTAGAGCGCCCCCTTAACATCCCCCCTTTCGCACCCCCGGGGCGCCCCCTTGGCTCTCCTAGTGCGCCCATTAACATAGCCTTTGCGCCCCTGGGGCGTCTCATTAACTCCCCCTTAACGCCCCCTTGGCGTTCTAGGGCGGCCCCTTAACATTATCTTGGCTGTCCTAGTGCATCCTCTTAACATACCCTTTGGGCCCCGGGGCGCCCCTTGGCTTTCCTAGGGCGCCCCCTTAACATCCTCTTGGCACCCCCTTAACTCCCCCTTGGTGCGCCTAGGGCGCCCCCTTAACATCCCCTTTGCGCCCCAGGGGCGCCCCCTTGGCGCTCCTTGGCGCTCCCGGGGCGCCCCCTTAACACCCCCTTCATACATTAATACTGTTTGTAGAAATTTTCCCTGGCTCCTTTATAAACGTGCACCTTTGGACCCGTTTTTACGTAAACGGTTGATCCTACGAAGAAACTTCACATGACCAAAAATGTTCCCCTTAGTGACCCCTACTCGATAAAACAATAAAAAGGGGGGGTTGCGAACCAAAAAAAATCTCGCCGAAATTTTTCAAAGTCCCTGGCCTATAGAGCCCCTAAGGGTACACCCCAATCGCATTGCGTTGGCGCTTTTTTATAAGCTCGCTTCCATCCATCCTTGGCATCATCATCACTTATCATCAGTTGAGATGATGCCAAGGGCTAACCAAGTGTGGAAGTGTGTGAAGTGTGAATAAAAATACGAAAAAACAAAAGATTTTTCAATGCGTTAGCTCAGCTTCTATACGTAAAAGTTCCTTGGCACAAACTTTTTCAGAAACGTTCGTTTGATAGCGGAAAACACGTTCCCAACGAAACGTTTTTGTTTTTAAACGTTGTCAAAGAATAGCGCGATACAATAGAATACATACAGTTCGATCGATCGCTAAACCAACACATTTTCCGATAAAAATCTAATTCGTTACCGTTAAATTTGTTAGCGCGATACAAAAAGTGCGTAACGTAACGTTTATGGTCGAGGTTTTGTTTTGGTATTTCCGTTTAAAATTAGCGCGATCGGGGCCCAGGAACGAGTAAGTGTAAGCCAAGTGCACTTATTGCAATCGTCAACACTTGATTGTGGTCGAAAGAGATGGAAACGTGGAACTCTGATTAGTGCAAACGGTGCGGCATGCAGAGTCAGAAAATTTGGCATTAAAAGGTCAAAAACTCAAAATCTTGCACTTATAACGGTTGTCTTCTATGCCCTGATATGATCTGCTCGTTTGCCACCTATCACATAAAAACAGATTTTTACCAGAGTAACCAACTATCTTATTTACTAGGTTGTATAGAAATATGTTATTTTAAGAGTTTCATCAAAATCGTTACAGCCATTTTTGAGCAAAAAAAGTGTTTTTGCTATGGTGGCAACCCTAAAAAAATGACGGTATTAAAAAAAGGCTGGAGATATTAACAAAATATTGCCCTAACCCAAATTTCACCCAAATCCGTCCAGTGGTCTTGTCGCTAAAGCCCCGGACGGACAAACACATAAACGTATGGTTCATTCCAATAAAAAAAAAGCAAAAGGTAAACAAACATAGTATGCAGATGACATTGACATGTGTCAGTTCCATAATAAGTTTGTTTACGTTTTGCTTTTATTTGATTGGAATGAAGTATACACACACACACACATTCATTTTAATTTTTTTTGTTTTTTGGATTCGTTGAGAGCAAGAGAATCGATCCCGAATAAAACCTCGAATTCGATTTTTTGCCATGACAATACTTCCTTTACTCTTTCGTCGCTCGAAAGTAAAAATGCTCGAAGTAATCAGCCGGCGCGGCGTGCTTGACAAAACATGAAAACTTACCACAAAATATCGGATAACTGTTACCAAAGAGCTTTTACAGCAGATATTAGCCGAATTAAAGCAATTCATTCACTGTTACTCATCTAAAAAGCTGAGTAAAAGCATTTCGGCTACTTTTATAGAACAAACTTGCTGAGTAATAGCAAATTGCTATCTTTTATAGAACAAATAATCGTATGAACACATTTTTGTTGCTATTACACAGCGCTTACTCTGCTTTTACAGCACCTTAGTCTGAATAAATTGCACCCAATTCGCGTCGAGTAAACGTTTATAGCACTATAACTCGATTATTATTACGACTTTTATAGCACTAATTAGCAAAACAGGAACGTGGTTTCTGCTTTTATAGCACATAGTTTTGCTGGTTGGGGTAGTATGCAGACGACGTTGACATGTGTGTCAGTTCCATAGTAAGTTTGTTTGTTTGTTTACGTTTTGCTGCTTTTTTTTGATTGGAATGAATTATACTAAGAAACGGCGCATGGGCGGGGATAGGCGGGTCGTTCAGATTAGGAGGGGTTCGGATTAAAGAGATCCTGCTGTACTTGAAAATAAATAAATAAAACATATTGTCATTATTGTATTAGATTTACTAAAGAATTCTTCAATTTTGAAGAACATAAATCAAGCGGAGATTTCTTCTCTTTATTCAAAGAGTCAGTTCTTGCACCAGCCTTAACCATCATAATTGCTGTCACTTCTCTGTCTTCCTCACAAGCCAAATGCCTGTAACAATAAGGAAATTACTCGTACACACCCTTTAAGGCGTTAAGTATAGCCAAATCGCAATATTCAATTCAAATTCTTGAAATAATGGTTAAAGCTATCACCATGGAAAAAAATATACAAGGGTGTTGTTTTGGTCGACAACAGCCTTCTAAGGGTGAAAGTATAAAAAATACTTGTTCTGAATATACCTATAATATTTTTTTAATAAATTGATTCTACTGAAAAAATGACATACAAATTTTCCCAAAATTATCAAAACGCATGTTGGCGCAGTGAGTCAATGACGGCCGGCTCATTCACGAATTTTCCTACAAAAAGGTCAATGACACGTACATGAACGTGGCTGTCGGGAGAAGTATTCCAAGATAGCTTCTTCCTTGAACTCTTGTCTACTTTAGGCTCTACCTTCAGCATGGGATGTCTTTTGGAAGAACACGATTTGCGGAGTTTGTAAATAATAATGTTTTTATTGCGTAACACGTTACGGCGGCGCGACGTCAATCCAAATCTCACACACTCCACTTGATTTACACCACACGAAATGTAAATCTACATCGCTCAGTTCACGACTATTGACTATTGAATAAAGACTTGTTCCTGATCATAGCCGTAGGCCGTAGCGTAAGTTCACGCGCAGAGGCGGTTTCTCTCCCTGAGAAAATGAGACGCAGTTTCGGCGCGGAGGCACGCGGCAGACTGCTCGCGCCGCCGCCGCAGCCGGGGCCCCTCGCGCACCCCCGCACACCTCACCTCGTTGCTACGCAACCATTCATTGTTAAAATACGTTACGCAAGGAAACAAGGATACCATAAATAATTATTTTCCAAGATTTTCTTAAGAACATTTAAGGTACCATTTTTATATTTTTTTCGGCATCAGTATCATGTATACTATCACCCCTAAAAAGCTCGTTGTCGACCAAAACAACACCATGTATAACATACTTGTGTAAACAAATTACTTAAATACTATATTTACTATTGTCTTATTGTGTCTGTTTAATTTTCTGTTATTTTTATTGTACTCAGTAACTATGATTATTCTAAAGGGTGTCCAGCGGAAAATTTTGTTTTTTAAACTTAAATAAAAAACATATTATTAAACTCAAAATAATTATTATATTTTTAAAACAAAGCACGTTTCTGCGGATTTTATTTTTTAAAAATAATGTCCTCCAAGTGACGTCCATTTCGCGCAACACACTCTTGTAAGCGAACCCTCATATTGGCGAATACGCGCGAACACAGTGCTTGGGGGATTGCATCAATTTCACGCCGGATATTTTCTTGTAGGGCAGATATGGTGCGGGGATTATTACAGTACACTTTATACTTGAGGTAACCCCACAAGAAAAAATCACTTCTAAGAGAATTCTAAGAATTTCTTGGCGCACCTGTGTCACTCGTTCTGGTGTTGCTGCCGACGTAGACGGTCCTGGTGGCGGCATATTGATCATTGTCCCTTCTTTTCGAAATCTTTGCACCCACGTTCTGATAAGCTGCGTACTCGGACCATCGCTTAATCGCCGAATGTTGTAATGCAAACAAAAAGCACGACGCGCTCGAATAGAAGAATTGCCGTTCATCAAATATTGTTCCACCGCGTACGCGCGATGCGCGCCCGACCAATGACTCATGGCGACTGACAAATCTGCAGAAACGTCGCTTCTAACGCCACCCCCTCCGCGGCCCTAACCCCGCTAACAAATGAGTAACGTTGATTTAAAGTTGAAAAATTCCCGCTGGACACTCTTTATTAGGGTGTCCCTTATTTTTCTAAGTTATTATTTTTTAATGCATAGGCTCTAATTTTGTGTATTTGACCCTAAAATACTAGGAAATAAATTTTTACCTTATTTGGAGCACTGCAACCCGTGCCGACTTGAGCGGGAACATGTTCATACAAGCCCCTACGCAAGTGCCGCGTGGGCGCGCTCGGTTTGTCACTTACTCTCGGATTGTCGCGTAACTAACACGTAATATTTTATATTTCGAAGATGTCAGTGGAACTGAGAAGCGCTAAAAAGAGTATTTTCTTGGTTGGTGAGGTGCATCATCAAATAACGGGTGCAAAATTGCCGTCTAATCGACAAGTTCTCGCAGTTCTATTTTTTAATATTCGCGAAGTGAAACTGACTGTCAATGAAAGCGCAAATCTTGTAATACGGGAGTGTATTATATTCTGGGAAAAGGCTAGAATACCTACCAAAGCTCTTCCTAACTGTCTGAAGAAGCTTGTGGATCTTTATCAAGTCTGGCGAAAGCTTCAAAAAAATCGCAAAAAATCACAGGATGTTTTTAAACGCCGTGAGGAGGATTTTCTGAAAGATTTGGATAATTTATTTGATATCGCTCACGCTGATGCTCTTAAAAGGATGAAAATTGAAGAAGATAAAATTTTCCTACAAAAGCAAAGAGAGCCAGGGCGCCTTGGTTGCTTGGCAGGTGTAGACAAAAAGTTAGCTGAGAAGGAAGAAAAGGCAAGGCAGAGAAAACTAGAAGAGGAGAAAAGGAGGCTCCAGCAAATGACTTCAGCGAGCTCATTGACATCTTCTACTTCACACAGCTTAACACCACCACAAGAACTACATGAAGGCCAATTTACCAGCTCTGAAGAAAGCCTGGAGGAACCTTTGCCTGCCACATCTCAATCTGAAAGTTCGGTAACTACTACAAAAAGAGGAAGGAAAGATTTTATCACACTTAAGTTAGTTGCAGCTTTAGACAGATGTCAACTAAGCATAAGAGATTCAGTTTATACAGGGTGTTGTTTTGGTCGACAACGGCCTTGTAAGGGATGAAAGTATAAAAAATACTTGTTCTGAAAATACCTAATATAATATATTTTTTTATAAATTGATTCTACTGAAAAAAATACCTACATATTTTCCTAAAATTATCAAAACGCATGTTCGCGCAGTCAGTCAATGACGGCCGGCTCATTCACGAATTTTCCTACAAAAAGGTCAATGACACTTACATGAACCTGTCGGGAGAAGTATTCCAAAATAGCTTCTTCCTTGAACTCTTGTCTACTTTGGGCTCTATCTCGAGCATGGGATGTTTTTTCGGTAGAACACGATTTGCGGAGTTTGTAAATAATGTTTTTATTGCGTAACACATTACGGCGGCGGCGCGACGTCACTCCAAATCTCACACACTCGCCTTGATTTACACCACACGAAAAACATTTCGATAGTCATGAACTGAGCGATGTATTAACAACTACATCGCTCAGTTCACGACTATTGAATAAAGACTTGTTCCTGATCATAGCCGTAGCGTAAGTTCACGCGCAGAGGCGCTTGCTCTCGCTGAGAAAAAGGAACGCGGATTCGGCGCGGAGGCATGCAGCAGACTGCCCGCACCGCCCGCGGCGCTGCCGCAGTCGGGACCCCTCGCGCACCCCCGCACACCTCGCCTCGTTGCTAGGCAACCATTCATTGTTAAAATACGTTACGCACGGAAACAAGGATACCATAATTCATTATTTTCTAAGATTTACTTATGAAAATTTAAGGTGCCATTTTTATATTTTTTTTGGCATCAGTATCATGTATACTATCACCCCTGAAAAGCTCGTTGTAGACCAAAACTACCTGTATAATTCAAGCAGTAATAGAAGCACTAGGTCTTTATTGCGACGACTATCCAATTAACAAATCTTCTATTCAACGTATTCGAACACAGATAAGAAAGGATAGAGCAGAATCTATAAAATCCGATTTTCAGAATAACGTGCCAGAAGTAGTTACAGTTCATTGGGATGGAAAATTGTTACCCGGCCTAGATGTAAGAAGTTCTAAAGAGGAACGCCTGCCGATCCTTATTTCCTTTGGAGAGAAGGAGCAACTTCTTGCAGTACCAAAACTAGATAGTTCTTCCGGTAAAGATCAAGCTAAAGCTGTTTCAAACGCGCTTCATGATTGGAACCTTACTGATAAGGTTCAAATTATGTGTTGTGATACAACAGCATCTAATACAGGGCGCATAAATGGAGCTTGTGTGCTTTTGGAACAAAAATTAGAAAGATAATTATTACTGTTTGCTTGCCGCCATCATGTGTATGAATTGGTCCTCAAAAGTGTATTTGAATCAAAGATTCACCAAGTCACTAGCAGTCCCGATATCCCACTATTCAAAAAGATTAGAGACAGCTGGAAGAACATTAATCCTGAGGCTGTCCAATCATGCATAGATTTCGTTAAACAGCATCTTTCTGATGCGACCATTAAGGGATTGCTGACCTTTTTCAAACATGAACTGCAGAAATCCATCGTACCGGACGATTATCGAGAACTAATCGAGCTATCCATTATTTACTTGGAAGGAGATAATGAGGGTAAAATTAAAATTCGTCCTCCTGGCGCGCAATGCATCAAGCACGATGGATGGCAAGAGCTATTTACTCTTTGAAAATATGTTTGCTGCAGTCTCAATTCAAAATGAGCGTTAAAGACAAACGAGCATTGCAAGATGTTTGTTTATTTATTGTGGCAATTTATGTGAAGCCCTGACTCGGATGCAGTTTGACAGTGAAGGCACCGAATCAAGATTTGCGTTTTTTAAAAACGTTGAAAGACTATGAAAATGTTGACAAAGTAATTTCCAAAGCGGCTCTGAGTAAGTTCAACACCTGTCGTATTTATCAGAAGAAGTGGTGATATTATCACTCTTTGATGATGATGTTGATGAAGAAACCAAGGCGAATATGGTAACGAACTTAGAAAGAGAAACTGCATATGACTTCGGGAAGCGATATGTTGCATCGAAAGAAGAGATGTCTGCCTCTTTGTATTGTAAGAGTTTTTTTTAAATATTTTAACTGAGTTGTTTGTTCTAAATTTGGTTAATTTCCTTGAAATACCTACTAATCATATTGTTACAGGGAAGTCGTTGAGCGATTTCGTGTCAGCTAAAAGCAAAAAATGTTTTTCGCGATTAAAAATTGATACCAGTTTTCTTGAAGAAAACGTATCTTCGTGGGACCATAATGCAGCTTTCATCGAAGCTAAGAGGAAGGTGTTAAGCTTAAAAGCTGTAAATGACACAGCTGAAAGAGCTGTAAAGCTTATGCAAGACTTTCAAGGTTTAATTACCGCAGAAGAGGAACAAAAACAATTCTTGTTACGCTGTGTGCAAGAGCATAGAAAGCTGTATCCAGACTGCAAAAAAGAGACTTTAAAAAAGAAGTACCCTGATTAATTGTATAATTTTATTTGTTTGTCAATTAAAAGCATTACTTACATTTTTTGTTTCGTAAATTTTTACCCAAGATATGCATATTAACAACGATCTAGCTACATATCAAGAAATACTCAAAAATAGCTACTTTTACAAAAAAAATTGGGACCTTGTCGGCACGGGTTAATATTAACCTAGAGAGTTAAAATTTTATATTTATGTAAGGCTTAATATTTAACAAAGAATTAGGGGGTATGCGTTTCTATAACCCAAAAAAAAATTTTTTCGTCCATATAAGGGACACCCAGCCTTTATATTATTAATTTTCAATATGAGTACCTATGTTGACTAATTTTCAGAAGGCGCCGCTAATAAAAAAAAGTTATAAAACGTCACTTATTATGGCGCGACCGTTGATATCGTTGGACTGTGTATTTTGCTGGTGAAGTATATGGATATTTCAGAGATTGAGTCTTTTACATTACGCAAGTTTTCAAACAGAAGTGGAAGAAAAGCTCGCGCTTGGTGGCAAATAATTTGAATGAACAGGTCAGTGCGATCCAGTTATAACTTTCGTTCCGGTTATTGAAGACAGTGTTTCATCTCAATTTAACGAACTTATACGTTACGTTTATGATTTGAGTGTGTAAATAGTGTAATGCGTTATAAATTATGTTTTTTAAAAATTAAAATATGTGTAGGTAATTTGAAATAAGTTGGACATTAACGTATGATTTTTATTATAAAGGAAATAAGACATTACGTTCGCTTCTGTATCGCTTAGGGATACCTAATCGTGTTTCGACTATAAGTAGATTAATCGTTATTTTTGTATAAACTAATCTGTAGATATACGCGGTACTTTTACTCAAATGTATATGATTATTTTTGCACATTCCCTTGTATACTTCATTCCAATCAAAAAAAAGCAAAACGTAAACAAACTTACTATGGAACTGACACATGTCAATGTCATCTGCATACTATGTTTGTTTACCTTTTGCTTTTTTTTGATTGGAATGAACTATACTTGTATCGTACAAGATGTAAACTGTAAATAAGTATAACCGTGTTTTTTTTAGCACATTGTAAATAAGTTCTGTAAATTACTAACTATGGGGTCTGAATCTGAAAGACGCTCTAGATCTCGTGAAAGACGATCACATAAACGTCGTCGCAGGGGCGTGATACAAGTAGTAGTGACTCGTCTGATACACGGCATAAATATCATAATAAAAGTAAAAAAGTCGAGGCGTTCCCGTCATGAAAGTAAGTCACGACGGAATAGTAGTAAGGGAATTAAGAGTGTCAGTAGGTCAAAACTAAATCGAAAAGTATGAATGACACCCCCCTTACCCAATACTCAGAGCAAGATACAACCACAAGTGTGTGTTTCGTTGACGGCTCCGAATACGGGAGTAACAGTGGATACTCGTCCTAATAGCCAAGCTTGTATCCCGTTTATGAATCAATTAACTAGTACAACGCAGTTACCATTGCACCATAGCTCAGTCGCGCAAAATAATGTAATAAAATGCAACCGATACCCACCACTACTGACATTCTGACACCTGGTACTTCGTGTCCCTGTTCATGCTCGCTTGTGTCTCAAACTCCTACGCAACCGCCGCCGCCGCCGGAGGCAAATGATAAGATGTTACCACAGAGTAATAATTCGGGAGCTCCAACTCCAGTGTCGTTCTTTGGGTCCCATAATAATATTATACCGGAGTTTGACCCTGCTGATAGTTCGCAAAACGTTGAACTATGGATACACAAGGTAAATGAGTGCACTCAGATTTATTCCTGGAATGATGTCCAAACATGTCATTATGCTATGGCCAAGTTAACGGGACTTGCAAAACGTTGGTATCAAGGATTACCAACGCTAATGTTTACACTGAGTGTTTACATGGTCACAATGGATTGAGAAATTGAAAAATGCGTTCCCCTCAATTAAAAATTACGGTGATTTGCTACAAAAAATGCTTCAGTTACATTGTAAAATTGGTCAACCATTAGATGTTTACTATTATGAAAAAATGACACTTGTTAACAAATGTGAGATTATTGGTAAAAAGGCTGTTGCATTTTTAGTTCATGGAATAGACGATAAGTTTGTTAGGATGAGTGCACACGCCTGTCGTTTTGAGGACCCAGAACAACTGTTTTCATTTTTGAAGACTTTAGTACAAAACGATAATCAAATAACTGGCAGGAGAAATGACAGTAGATTTAGTTTGAGTACTAATAAAGACATTAGAGAGAGAGACAAACGGTACAAAATAGCTCAGGGTCCGCAAAACCAGGCGTAGTATGTTTTAATAGGGAGTTTTCAGATGACGTATGTCACACCGTTCATAAGTGTCTCAATAGATGGCGCTTCTAAACTTTGGAAATATATTTTTAATAACAGCGTAGAATTTACGATAGCAAAATAGATTTAGTATGGTTAAAAACATATAAAAAACCACCTGAACATAGATTTTTATTAATTGAATTAACAGAAACAATAAATTTCCAACTTGGTCAAGTATGGATAACCTGGGTGCGTTCTGGTTTCTCTGTTATATGTAATTTCTTCTTCCGAACTAAAAATAAATTGATTTTAAGACATTCTTATGATTAAAATGCAATTTATAACTCGGTATCATGTTAGAATTATTTTAAGAAATACAAAAACAATACTGATAAGCTTTGTGCATCAAAAATTATGAAAAGTATTTTGTGGATCAAACTGCAAAAAAATATTCAATGAAAAGTAATCTTCGAAAGCTAATCATCATTATTAATGACATTAGTCGGTTATATCAGTCAGTTTTGACGATTTTTAAGAGATTTTCTTTTTTCCAATGTTGATCAGCGCCATCTAGTTGAGTTTAGAGAAACCCGTGGAAAATTCCCTATTGCGGGGAAACAGGCCATATACGTACACGTTGCACGAAATCTGTAAAAAAATGCAGTGTCTGTCATAGGTCGGGTCATACAGCAAATGAATGTTTCACCAACATACGCACATCACTTACAACTGTAAACGATAACGATAACAACGAATTGCCTCAATTGCCTGCTCCTCCCACTCTGTGATGGTAACATTATGATCATTCGAGCCGACAAGAATCGCGGCAATAAATATACAATGCAATACACTACAATATAATATAATACAATACAATACAATACAATACAATACAATACCATACCATACCATACAATACAATACAATACTATGGTTAGAGAAAATCTTGAAATTGACCATATGAAGGGAAAGTAGATTTTATTATAGTAGAGGATCATTACATGCCGAGTGATATTATCGTAGGCCAGACGTTCACAGAAATTATCTAATTATAAAACATCGGAATGTTTACTGTTTTATAGGGACTATTTCGCACTAGATCTTAAAGACATATTTAGTAGAAATGAAAATAAAAACTGTATAAAACAGTGTTTGGCGACAAAATTCACCCCTGGTTGGTGTCTTCAAATGACCCCGTAGATAGTGATTCAGAATAATAAAATTGTAAAGCTAAACGTATAATGAAAATAATGTAGCATATACAAATAAGTTTTGGATATCATACATTAGAATTTTATTAACATTAATATTAAATAATAATTTTAAATTGTTATCGTTTAAAGCTGATCCGAAATGATAAGCTAAAATAGGTATTGAATGATTTAGTATGGTTTATATTGTTTACTGTGGTACCTTATATGTAGGTCTTAGTACAATCAGTTTAAAAGCCCTCTATGGCGTTGCTTTAAGCACCCTCAGTTACGTTAATTTTAGAGCCCCTGTGGCGTTATTTTTATAGCCCTCTGGGGCGTTCCTTTAAAAGCCCTCTGGGGCGTTCCTTTAAAAGCCCTCTGTGGCGTTCCTTTAAGAACACTCTGTGGCGTTATTTTTAGAGCCCTTTGTGGCGTTAGCATAAGAGCGCCCTCTGTGGCGCTAGCTTAAGAGCCCTGTATGGCGTTAGCTTTAAAGCCCCCTGTGGCGTTACTTTAAGAGTCCTCTGTGGCGTTAGCTTAAGAGCCCTGTGTGGCGTTAGCTTTAAAGCCCCTGTGGCGTTACTTTAAAAGCCCTCTGTGGCGTTAGCTTAAGAGCCCTGTGTGACGTTTGCTTTGAAGCCCCTGTGGCGTTACTTTAAGAGCCCTCTGTGGCGCTAGCTTAAGAGCCCTGTGTGGCGTTACCTTTAAAGCCCCTGTGACGTTACTTTAAAAGCCCTCTGTGGCGTTAGCTTAAGAGCCCTGTGTGGCGTTAGCTTTAAAGCCCCTGTGGCGTTACTTTAAGAGCCCTCTGTGGCGTTAGCCTAAGAGCCCTGTGTGGCGTTAGCTTTAAAGCCCCCTGTGGCGTTAATTTAAGAGCCCTCTGTGGCGTTACTTTAAGAGCCATCTGTAGCGTTACTTTAAGAGCCCTCTGTGGCGTTACTTTAAGAGCCCTTTGTGGCGTTAGCATAAGAGCGCCCTCTGTGGCGCTAGCTTAAGAGACCTGTATGGCGTTAGCTTTAAAGCCCCCTGTGGCGTTACTTTAAGAGTCCTCTGTGGCGTTAGCTTAAGAGCCCTGTGTGGCGTTAGCTTTAAAGCCCCTGTGGCGTTACTTTAAAAGCCCTCTGTGGCGTTAGCTTAAGAGCCCTGTGTGACGTTTGCTTTGAAGCCCCTGTGGCGTTACTTTAAGAGCCCTCTGTGGCGCTAGCTTAAGAGCCCTGTGTGGCGTTAGCTTTAAAGCCCCTGTGACGTTACTTTAAAAGCCCTCTGTGGCGTTAGCTTAAGAGCCCTGTGTGGCGTTAGCTTTAAAGCCCCTGTGGCGTTAGCGCCTTAAATACCTACCTAAGGGAATTAAGTCCGCTATTGCCTACGCGCCCGAAAAAGATGGAGGGTCCAGATAAACAAACTATCACTATCGTCCCTGTTAAGGCACGGGAAGGTAAGGCCATGTACCACACACAGGAATCAAGTCCAGATTGGTGAAGGTTGTGGGGCTAATGTGGTAAAGTGAAGGTGGCCTTGATTTTTTCCAAAATTGTTTTCGCATCATGAATCCTTTAATATGAAAATCGCTAGAGTGTACAAGTCCCGCGTGATAGGGACTTTGTACTAGGTAGAAAAAAAAACTATGATTTAAAAGCATGTGTAAAGCATCTACTTAAATAAAAAAACATTTTGAATTTGAGAATACTCAAATGACTACAAAATATAATGAGCCATTCTGTGTTTAAGCCACCAGTTTCGGAGATATTTCATGTCAAAGATATTTTACCAGAATGTATTGCAGTAATTTTTTTTAACAATTTCGTATAGGTAATACTCGTAATGCTTTTATTAGGAAATTATAGGAAAAGTCAAATATACAATAGAATGCACCCCACAAACTTCCACTTGGATAAATGGCAGTCCCAATTCAGTACATATTATAAAAACCTTAAACTCACAATGGAGTAGATCCAGTAGAATCACCAAGATCCACTTTGATGTCTGGGTGGCTCAGCAATAGTTCTACTATATTGTTGCGCCCTTGAGCAGCTGCCCTGTGCAGTGGAGTTGCTCCTAGAACATCTGCTTCATTAACGTTAGCGCCATTATTTAACAGCAATTGTGTCACCTAAAATGTATATTTTATTCAGTGTTTTTAGTTGTAAAATCAAAAGAATATTTTATAAGATACCAAAATATTTTTATTTATTTATATTAATTACAATATCAACCACTCACTTCTTTGTGCCCTTTAGAACAAGCATAATGCAATGAGGACTGCCCACGACTTGTCTTCTTATTAATACCTGCGCCTTTACCAAGAAGTAACCGAACTACTTCTAACCTGCCAGCTGACGCTGCCAGTATTAGTGGTGTAGAGTTTGTATCATCTAATGGATCTACAGGGCATCCACTATCAATCAAATAGTTCACTAGGTTTTCGTTCCCACCCAGTGCAGCCCAATGGACTAGAAGCCGATTATTCTGAAAAAAAAGCAATTCAGTTGTACATAAGCTATTTAACTGAACAATTTGCCTGAAAAATCCTATGGAACAGGAGCAATTTTTTTTAGTTCCAATCCAATACTAATCATAAATAATTAAAAATATTCTATTCTATTCTATTTTTCCATTTGGCATTCCACATCTCACATAAGGAGTGATTTTGCCAATGTTTCTATTCTATTCTATTTTTCTATTTGGCATTCCACATCTCATTATGAGTGTGATTTTGCCAATGTCAAGTGAAAAATGGGAGAATCTTCAATAAAAAAAAGGGCGAAACGCCAATGTCAAGTGAAAGACGCGGCCCTAAGGGTGATGGGCACTTAAAGATGCTCCACGTGGTGGTTTGCTGCTGGAACCCGGAAACCGGAGCTATCTCCCAAGTTAATCCTCTTATGACAGCTTATCACTGAATTGGAATCACAGCTATTTTCCCATCACAAAAATAACGTTGAGACTACTCTAAAACGGAAATAATTAAAAAATTAACTCAGCAGGCGTATGCTCGGTACAAGTTCCTGCAACCAACCCCCCTTTTGCGAATGTCAAATGAACAATGGGAGAATCTTCAATAAAAAAAATGGCGAAACGCCAATGTCAAGTGAAAGACAATGGGCACTTGAAGACGCGCCACGTGGTGGTTTCCTGCTTGAACTTGGAAAACGGAGCTGTCTCCTATCTCTAAAACGGAAATAATAAAAAAAATAACTGAGCAGATGTGTGTTCGGTAACGAGTCCCGGCAACCAACCCTAAAAATATTCAGTTCATGTGCCATATTTGTTCTGATCATATTCTTTTTTCAATTTCAAGAATAGCAACTACCTATTTGCCATTTGCAGCTAGTCAGAAATTGTTTATAATAATATAAATGCATAATTGAGTTTGTTGTTTGTCCTTCTTTCACGAGGACTTACATAGAAAACATTTTATCCCGAAAAGTTTACAGTACACAAAGTATATGGGGGAATAAGAAATAAGAATATTTTAATTAAAAATGGCAGTCAGTATAAGGATAGCCATACCTACATACAAACATACCACCCTGAAAATTAGGGTGCATAAGGGCTACCTCCAAATGAAAACTATAGAATCTGAGATAGTTTTGTTATATTTAAAATAATATTACCGAATCCGGTGTATTGAGAAGGGTTTTATCATTGTCTAATCTCACTTTAACTTGATTGAAATCACCCTTGTAAGCAGTTTCATAAACTGAGCCAATAGACATTTTGAGGTGATTTTTCGTTTCAGCAGTGATTGATGATATAAAAATGTTTTTTGAAAAACCTTCACACCGTATACCAAAGCAAAGAATAAAACAGAAACAAGAAGAAAGACTGACAAAAAAAGAATGTTAAATAATGATAACACAAAATTCGGGTCCCGTTGCTGAACACAGTATCAAGTCCGTCCGTCCCTTTCACACTTAAAGGATTTATAATGTGCGTTACCCCAGCCAGAAAATGTCGAATATCGTCATTCGAGTGTAATAGATAAATACCTACCTAATTAGTTGTCCAGCTTCTGTAATTGTTGCGCATATTTTTGAATTTGTTCTGCTGATAGTTTTTTAGTTATTTGACAAAAACATATCTGGCTGCGGTAACGTTACCCAGCCAGACTATTTTTGATTTTTTTGGGTATATTAAAATAAAAATTAGCTAAATAATTAGTAGTCTAGACGAATTAAATGTTGCGACTTAATTTGTACGTTGTTGATACGTTTTACGGTTGCGAAGTTATTCAAATTCCGGCTGGAGTAACGTTTGCTGGATCTCTGAAAAGGTTAAGTTTTCGTATACCACTTCTTATAAATTAGTTCTAATTTGTTCATCAAAAAAAGTAACAATAATGTACCGTTTAAAAGTTATATAAATAAATAGAATTTTCCTTATTAAAATAAAAATTAGCTAAATAATTAGTAGTCTAGACGAAGTATAAATGTTGCGACTTAATTTGTACTGATGATACGTTTTGCGGTTACGAACTTATTCAAGTTCCGGCTGGAGTAACGTTTGCAGGTTTGCTGGATCTCTGAAATGGTTAAGCGCACATTTATAATTTTTCATGTACCACTTCTTATGAATTAGTTCTAATTTGTTCATCAATAAAAAAAAAACAATAATGTACCGTTTAAAAGTTATATAAATAAATAGAATTTTCCTTTAAAAGGTCCTAGCACGACGAATAAGAGCTCTCAAGACTCAATAAAAACGTTATTTTGTAGCATAAAGCTGCCTTCAAATGATTGTGATTTTTAATAAGTATACTGTAAGTAATTAATAATTTATGATGAAATTTAATTCAGTTGGGGCCATGATACGCAGTGAAGTTGTTTGATCGCTGATTGACAAAGTTCCTTGTGGTTTTTTGAACTGAATGTTATGTCAACAATTAGTTGCCTGGTTCAATTTCGTAACTTTAAAATTTCAACGTTCTACATTGAATAATTAACGAGATAATCGAAAAAGAGACATTGTGAAGTGCATGGCCGCGGTAACCCGACCAAGTTAAGATGGTCACAGAAAAGCGGCCGCGCAGTACATTACTCTAGCATTTTGTAATTTATAGGGTAGTGTTACGAGTTTTATACAGAAGTGTACATAAGTGTAAATAAAAAATATTTTTATTAATGCAAGTCGGTAGTAGGTAAAAATGACATGGAAGAGTAAAGATGCCGTGTTTGACGGTATCAATATACAGGGTGTTGTTTTGGTCGACAACGGCCTTCTAAGGGATGAAAGTATAAAAAATACTTGTTCTGAAAATACCTATAATATTTTTTTTATAAATTGATTCTACTGAAAAAATGACCTAGAAATTTTCCTAAAATTATCAAAACGCATGTTCGCGCAGTCAGTCAATGACGGCCGGCTCATTCACGAATTTTCCTACAAAAAGGTCAATGACACTTACATGAACCTGTCGGGAGAAGTATTCCAAGATAGCTTCTTCCTTGAAATAACTCCAAATAACTCCAAATCTCACACATAAATAAAGACTTGTACCTGATCATAGCCGTAGCGTAAGTTTACGCGCAGAGGCGCTTGCTCTCGCTGAGAAAAAGGAACGCGAGTTCGGCGCGGAGGCATGCAGCAGACTGCCCGCGCCGCCCGCGGCGCTGCCGCAGTCGGGGGCCCTCGCGCACCCCCGCACACCTCGCTTCGTTGCTAGGCAACCATTCAGTGTTAAAATACGTTACGCACGGAAACAAGGATACCATAATTAATTATTTTCTAAGATTTACTTATGAAAATTTAAGGTGCCATTTTTATATGTTTTTTGGCATCATGTATACTATCACCCCTGAAAAGCTCGTTGTCGACCAAAACAACACCCTGTATGTATTGTCAACTAGTGACCCACCCCGGCTTCGCACGTGTGAATGCTAATATTATGCATGTATTATATACATATAAACCTTCCTATTGAATCACTCTGTCTATTAAAAAAAACAGCCTCAAAATCCGTTGCGTAGTTTTAAAGATCTAAGCATACATAGGGACAGACAGACGTGGTCGGAATTTCGAACTCCATACTCATAGAAAGTTAATGTCAGGAATTTAAGAGACAAATATTGGAATGTCTTTGGTATACCTCCCTGTATCCAATATCATAATATGGAGGGTGTGCGTAACTCCAGCCGTGAAAGCTCCACACACATTTCTGCAGTAAGGCGCGCAAAGTTAGCAAACTCTTCAATATTTATGGGCTCCCCCACAGGCAGTCACGCGCAAAAGTGTTGAGAATCTTTGGATCAAACAAGAATCTAATCCTGTGATAGCTGCAGTTTTTGCAGGATCACCAAAAAATTTTCTGGCTGTGTTCCCATCATTTCTGGTTCCGGAACCTGAAACAAAAAATAATAATTAAAGACTTTGTACAAAAGAGGTGTAATAAACAATGTTATTTAAAAAAAATAAGATTCTTATCTCACCTTGTTTCACGATGTCTACTAGAAGTCCCATTTCATCACGGAACGACTTGTTTTCTACTCTTCATGGACTCTTTACTTCCTGCATCTCTGGCTTGCCATGTTTTAAAGTCGAGCCTATAAGAATTATGGAGTAGATACTCCATACACCTAATCCAAGCGTAAAGAGTAGACGAGCCATACTGGTATATTTCTGATGAAACATGTTTTCTGTAAAGAAAGTGAATAAATTAGACAATAAAAAGATAACAGCAATACTGTAACATGATGTTAAATTAAATAGTTATTCAAAACTCACTTTGAGATCTTTTCTAACTTATTCATTTCTGAAGGGGTAGCTTTACAGATGTCACAACTCACAAGTCTGCGTGGAGGTCTTTGACATCTGCGAAGTGATTTTTCCATCTATCATGGTCATAAGCATTGAGTGCTTAACAGCATGGCTTCCCATGATAGACGGCTCCAGTGCTTCAATCAGAGCATGTTCTTCCCTGATATTTAATTTATTTTCGCTTGCAAATTTGAAAAAGAGTGGTCTGCAGAGCATTGTGGAAGATGGCTTCGGATTCTCCCATATCTTTTGTTCGCCACAAACTAGGCGCAGTGGAACAAAAGAACACATAAAAATACTAGAATCGTCTTCGTCCGCCATAGTTTGCTTGTACAAACTTTGCCCTGAAGCGCCATCAAAGCCCCACTTGCTTATCAGTGTCAGATCTTTGCCATCCATTGAAGAATTCAAATGTAGGAATTTCCCGAGTCTACCAACAGTTTTATCCAAAATTGCTTGGATCTTTACTCTTACCCCTCTTTCTGTAATTTCCATGCTATCTTTTGGTGGGTAGCAGTCTTTGTTCGCATCAAGGATGGCGGTATACGAAGGATAGAATGGTATTCCTTCTTCTTTTGCACAAGCTCTTAATGTTGTATACTGCCACTTGGACAGTTTCAACGAAATCAAAATACCTAAAGCTTTATCAGCTGAATATATGGACATCGTTTTCTTATAATTTAATATTTCCTTTATCTTTGTAGCTTCTTCGGGATGCTCTGTGACCACTTTTATTACATCTGCTACATTCTTGTTACCTGCTTTTAAAGAAGCTGCATAAGCAAGGCTTTCAGTGCTATGGGTTAGGAGCACTTCCACTCTCCTTCTCTTCTGTAGCGGGCTTAGCTCCGAGAACGGTTTTCTTTGAGATACTACTGATGTTGATGTTCCAACACTGCACGTCACCGGGTTGTTGGATGTGGATGCACCCTCATTTACTTCAAAGTTAGAACTGGAACATGGTTCCTGATCTACTGACTTTAAAGTTGGTGTCACCTTTCCTTTCATGACTTCAGGCCATTTAATATTTTCTTGTAGCCATTTTTCGTACTTTTTTATAAATGTATGTCTCGTGCGATTACACGAGATCCATTTGTTTTTCAATGAACACACATAAGTTTGGCAGAATTGTTTAAATTCTTTTTTCTCATTTTCTGAGAAATCAACGGCACTCACTAAAAGTTCGAATAATACACTGGGCTGTGAGAAATAACTATTATTTGCCACAAACATAAAAATGTCCAAGTTGGTAACAAAACCTTCCATCGTAACACGAAACAAATAGAAAGTATGAGGTATAGTTAGCGCGCACAAGTGCAAGAAGCTACTAAAATAATTTATCGCAAACATTCTATTTATATGTAACTACTCTCATTAACTATCGTTGTCCCTTTAAGCTCATGTTATTATTATCTAATTAAATCTCAACCATAAAGATGGTGATTATCAACTGAGTTAGTTCTTTGAACGTACTTATGAAAAAAAAACAACTATATAATCAATGTCGTTTTTATTGTTGTCATGACAAAGGTAATTAGCAAGCTTCGAACTAACGACAACATACGTAAATAGGTCAACTTCATTTAATTACATGAAAGATTTAAAAAATACCACGACAAAACTTCAAAATTCAGATGTTTGCTACACGCACAGTAGCACTCAAAGGTATAGAGTAATATTTATACTATATTTAAATACTGAATACTGAAAAAATAGTTGAAATAGTCGTAAATTAGTAATTACAATGTGATTACTGTTATTTTTAGAGTCCTTGTTTAAGAATAATTGTAGTTATTCAAATATTTTGTTGTTATTTCTTAGTATAAGTATAAATGTGTTTTTCTTTAAAAAAACTCGATTTTATTTGCTATTTTTTCTGATTTTTAATCATTCATTCAAAAACAAAATAAAATAGGTACTTCATTTTAGTGCTAGTTTCTCTCTTGTTATATGGAAGTCTAATATTTTACTATATTTTCACATTCAAAACGCAAGGCAACTTCATGTAACCACGTCAAAAATTTAAAAAATCACATACTGAAAATTCAAAATTTTAAAAGTTTGCTACACCCAAAGCGGCACTCAAAGGTACATGAATTGTATGTCATCTTGATCTACGTGTAAGGCGCAATAGCTTATGTGAGCAACAGCCCTTCAGTTCCATTCAGTTTAAAAAAAAAACAATTTTTAAGTGTTTTCTCCCATACAAAAAAAATATATATTTTTTTTCACGGTTGGAGCTACGCATACCCTCCATATTATGATATTAAACACAGGAAGGTATACCAAAGACATTTCAATATTTTTCTCTTAAATTCCTGACATTAACTTTCTATGAGTTTGAGTATGGAGCTCGAAATTCCGACCACTGGGAGACAGCGGGAAACGACTTTGTTTTATACTATTTAGTGATATACTGTCATCACTTGAAATCATTGTCAGTATTATTGAAAGTGTCTGGTCCGCTTAAAAATTAGATACACAAAGAAAAATAATTAAAATCATAGAATGTTTATTATAGCTCGGGGTAGGAGTTTATTTTTCACTCAAACGATAATGTACGCGTCTGTATCGTATTTGTGAGATTATTATACTACACATTTTAAAAGGTAAGCATAATGTACTGCGCGGCCGCTTTTCTGTGACCATCTTAACTTGGTCGGGTTACCACGGTCATGCACTTCACAATGTCTCTTTTTCGATTATCTCGTTAATTATTCAATGTAGAACGCTTGTATGGGCTGTTGCTACCCAGTACACCTTTTATGCTGATAGAGTTCGCACAATGATAGAAAGTTTTTTTACGTAAATGTTTATTGAATACTAATACAGCGTGATACAGGGTGTTTGATTTGCGTCGTAGGTCTTGCTGTATACGACGCTCGCGTATGCCTTAGTAGAGGCATCGCAGAAGCCGTGTAATGAAGAATGTTAATGGGTCCGTTAAATCACTTGAAACTTTATGACCTTGTAGCATAAATGTCTAGAAATACACTACACCTGTTTTTGTTTTATTTAAATCAAGCGAGTAGTTTTGAAGTTGCGTTAATTTTAGTTTCCGCCTTTTGCAAATACTTCGCTCGGGCGCGTCAAGCGCGCGTGACGTCATGACACAACGCGCCGCTCTCACCGTACTATGTTCTTCATACATTGCTATCGGATGGTCCCTATGTTCGCCCACAATAACATTTCTAACTGGAGTTTTTTCATGTGAATCGGTGTTACAGTAGTGTTACAAGTATAATCGATGACAGATTGAAATATCTAATGATTCCTTAAATAGACGGGTTAAGCTACTATTTCTAGAATAACTCCGATTTCTTTACCGCGGCCGCCGAGACACAATGATAAAAAATGCAAAAGTACTTACTACTTATTATTTTCTTTCTCATCACAAATTTGTTGATCCCTATAAGAACCTACATACCTATTTTTCATTACTAGTATTGAAAAATGTAGGTAATAATGATATTTATGAACTTGATATTTCGGAAATAAGGAGTGAGAGGCATGGTAAAGGTGATGGTGTCAAAATCACTTATGTCATCAACTGTAATATAATGACACAATAACGACACTGAAGCGGCCATGGCTCAGCGCTGCCTACGTGGTCACGTCGATCACGCAGGTTAACTGACTACAGACACGGTCACAGCTTGGATGGACTTGACTAGCAGTCCATCCAAGCTGCCTATTACGCCTCCGACATAGCTTGACGACTGCCATCTAGTAATAGTTACTGATATTTAAGCCCATCCAAGTTGTGACCGTGTCTGTAGTCAGTTCACCTGCGTGATCGACGCGACCATGTAAGCAGCGCTGAGCCATGACCGCTTCAGTGTCGTTATTGTGTCATTATATTACAGTTGATGACATAAGTGATTTTGACACCATCACCTTTACCATGCCCCTCACTCTTTATTTCCGAAAACTGGGGATAAAACTTAAACAAATTATACAGAAAATAGATCTTTGCTTATAAATTACAGGAAAATCTCTTGGAAGTTTCTATAAATCTTAAAATAAGTTTATAAAATTTAAATTATTGTTTGTTTGTAGGTATGGACAAAGCCCTCTGCGCGAGAGTCAGACTCGCACTTCTCCGGTTTTTATTTTTTATGTGTATAGGTTAAGTCATATTTATTTTATTTTAGATTGGCTAGAAATAGCTACGGCGACGACGTTACTGTTTATGCAAAAGTTATAAGATAAGAAGGTGATAGATACAACTTTTGGCTTTGGGTCTAAGTGGATCATACTTTCTCATCCATTTCTTTTGACTTTAAGGTTCAAAAATATAATAGTAAAAAATAACTTTTCGGGTATGTTGGTAGTTGTATTTAAGCACTTTGACACGAGCACGATTTTCTAGTTTGTGGATTCGTCATTTTTAAAATTTTCAATGCAAACTTCATACATACAGGTAGGGAGCGGTGCGCGCACTGAGCGACCGTTGTGGAGTGACGTCACAGCAGCGTACTGTGACCCCGCGTCACTTGCCTACCTAAATAATGCCTACCAAAAAAAACCCTCGGAGAACCAAAAAGATGTATGGGCTGTTGCTACCCAGTACATCTTTTATGCTGATAGAGTTCGCACAATAATAGAAAGTCTTTTTACGTAAATGTTTATTAATCACTAAGTACTGATACATTGATTGATTGATTATGATAATGAGCGTACGCGGGCGCGGTACGGCAGCCAATCGTAGACTAAAATAAAATACATATATAGCGTAAAATGCTGACCGCGCGCGATGTGCGGTCGCAGACCGTACAACGCTGAAATTTTAAAGTTACGAAATTGAACTAGGCAACCAATTGTTGACATAACATTCAGTTCAAAAAACCACAAGAAACTGTCAATCGGCGATCAAACAACTCCACTGCGTATCGTGGCCCCAACTGAATTAAATTTCATCATAACTTATTAATTACTTACAGTATACTTATAAAAATTCACAATCATTTGAAGGCAGCTTTAAGCTACAACATAACGTTTTGAGTGAGTCTTGAGAGCTCTTATTCGTCGTGCTAGGACCTTTTAAAGGAAAATTTTATTTATTTATATAACTTTTAAACGGTACATTATTGTTACCTTTTATTGATGAACAAATAAGAACTAATTTATAAGAAGTGGTATACGAAAAATTATAAATGTGCGCTTAACCATTTCAGAGATCCAGCAAACCTGCAAACGTTACTCCAGCCGGAATTTGAATAACTTCGCAATCGTAAAACGTATCAGTAAAAATTAAGTCGCAACATTTAATTCGTCTAGACTACTAATTATTTCGCTAATTTTTATTTTAATATACCCAAAAAATCAAAAATAGTCTGGCTGGGGTAACGTTACCGCAGCTAGATGTGTTTTTGTCAAATAACTAAAAAACTATCAGCAGAACAAATCCAAAAATATGCGCAACAATTACAGAAGCTGGACAACTAAGTATCTATTATGGGTAGTTTACACGTATTAAGTAGCGAAGTAATCAAGTTAATTTTAACTTAAAAGTAAGTTAATTTTAAGTGGTCAAGCGTTTACACGTAATAAGTAGTAAGTAGATAAGTAGTAACTTAATTTTAACTTGTGTGTAGCGTTTTCACGTTAAAAGTCTACACTTGCTTGCCATTTAGTAGCAGGCCACGCCCACCGGGGAGAGCGCGCGGTGCGGGGGGCGCGGCAACTTATTCGAAAAATAGATTCGATTCTATTCTACTTGTGCACTTGTCTACTAAATCGTTAACTTACCACTTATGACTTAATAGCTGATAAGTGACTGTTTACACACAGAAATTTACTTAAAATTTAGTTAAAATTAAGTTAATTACTTCGCTACTTAATACGTGTAAACTACCCATTACACTCGAATGACGATATTCGACATTTTCTGGCTGGGGTAACGCACACGGATTTATAATAAGCTATCCTGCTGTCAGGATAAAAAAAATACTTCTGGTGGCATACAGCCTTGTCTGGTGCATTTTATGTCCTTTTTTGTCAGACGATAGGTGAGCTGAGCGTGCACTGCGTGCATACCCCACGTGACAACATGCATTAAATAACCAAACTGGAGGAAACACTCTCTAAGACCGGACTGAAGATAAAAATATGACCTTGAATCAAAGATTAAGGTTTATACAGGTAGATTCGGCAATGGAATAATAATAATGAAATAAAGAGATGATGTCTCATCTCTTTATGACATGTATATCTTATCCTAATGACATGTATAATACTACCAAGTTTAAAAGTTTGTTCTAATAGAATATTTTCATTCATTCCTGATGACATTTTTGTATTGTATAAAAATTCGATAAATATCCTAAATTTTGACGTATAATACTCCTCTGTTTTCATAGACAATATTAAATATAAAAACGGTTTTGGAAATTGCCATTGTGTTCGCGAGGAAGAAGAAGAAGAGCGCTCGCGTTTTTTATTCGCGAATATAAAAATCTTTGCTTGAAATTGTATAAAACTATTGACTGATTTGAGTTTTGTATAAACATCTTAGTTGGTTCTTGTAATTTCAAGTCATAAGTGAACTTAGTTTAAAAAAAATCACGTCTGCGTGATCAGAGGTAGTTTTTCGTTGTTATTTGTTTTCATTTACAAATATGAAATAGAACAACAACTGTTTGACATTATATCTGTGACGGTTCATAGAGAACAGACTTTCAACTTTTTTTAATTTTTATTTTATGACTGTGGGCTCGAAACTTTTGGTGTTTCGATTTTTTTGCAAATTAGGTAATTTCGCAAATTGCACCGCCATGACAGTGTGCGAGCGTACGGAAACGCAGAATTTGGCGGCGCCACCGAACGGGAGCACTGTATGCCAAGAACCCTTCGGATCGGACATTTTGAGCTAAGCTTAGAGATCGATGCGTTTCGATATTCTAAATACCAGACGAAAACTCCCGAGTGTCAATTATTTCTAGTTTTTGAGAAAAAAAAATCCAAAGTTGGTCGATATACAAAAAAATATTTTTTCGCGGAATAAACTATGCGTCCGTGAAGCTATTTACGTCAAATTATAGAGCGTTGAAAACAACATTTATTGATATGTACCGCTAGTCGAAAACGCAAGCGTAACGTGAAAAAATACGTTTTTTTGTGACGATGCATAACTAAATTCTCTACATTGTGAGTAGATTTCTGGATTCTACTAACATCGAATATTATTTTCAAAAAAATAAAACCGTTAAAAGAAAAAAAAAAACTTTTTTCACGTTACGTTTGCGTTTTCGATTAGCGGTACATATCAATAAATGTTGTTTTAAACGCTCTATAATTTGACGTAAATAGCTTCACGGACGCATAGTTTATTCCGGAAAAAAATATTTTTTTGTATTTTCCAAATAGAACATATCGACCAATTTTGGAATTTCTATTCTCAAAAACTAGAAATAATTGACACTCGGGAGTTTTTGTCTGGTATTTAGAATATCGAAACGCATCGATCTCTAAGCTTAGCTCAAAATGTCCTATCCGAAGGGTTCTTGGCATACAAGTGCAACAGTTTGTCAGTTTTCTTTTATTATCCGAAAATATAGATATCGTGGTTTTTAATGCATAATATTGATAGTAAAGTCAATAAAGTACCATTTAAGTGTCTAATATGTAGGATAATGAAATAAAAGTGTGTAGACTGTGTTTCAAGTGCTCTCAAGAAGTCCATGTAATCTTCATCAAAAGTGCTATCATTTTGTTGAAGAATAGAAAAATTTAAAGACGAAAGAAATGGCTTTGGCCTTAATTCAATTTTTCTATGAAGATGAAGAAATACGGAACCAATGGCTTTTGGCCTTTAAATAAGACAGAAGATTTTCAACACACTAGGCTGTATGGCTCTGATCCTTTGCCTTCCCCATCTCGGGGTTAATTAAAACAAAACAAAAAATGGTTTTGGAACGCATCCCCATTATTTTTTAACGTGTCCATTACGCCAGCGGAATGTTGTAGCTAAGAAGGATGTGAGTATAATAGGGAATTAGAGCATCTTTAGGACTAATTGTGCGCCAGCAGCGGCATTTGTGCGTCTTACAATTTCGGAGATATTCATAAAAAACCGATTCCGCCACGGTAACGTTCCCTCAGCGGCATAATTTTGAAAAAGACGATCTAGCTCATAACAAAGTACATGACTGAGTAGCTTTCATCGTGTTATAAATGTGCACTCAAATATTCCTCTAGTAGACCCTAATAATGTCTGCAATTATGGATTGTATTATCCAGTCAATTAGTGAGATATACCATTTAATTACGAAATTAAGTTAGCGAAATTTTAAAGATTTAATTCAGTGCTCCCATAAGACTATGTAACATGAAATTTTACATAAAATTAGAGCGTCCTGCTAGCAAGCTTTCCTGTAAGTTTCAGCTTTGAATGACATTGATTTAAAAAGATTTACCCAAAAGAAGAAAGAACGAACATTTTCCCTATAACCCGACCAAATTAGAATGTATACGAGAAAGCGGCCGCGTCATACAAAAAGGTAACCTTCCTAAATTGGTAGCATACAACCAGAACTAATTGGACAATTAAGCAGAAAAATTTTTGTTATGATTAGAGATGGGTTTTTGCCCGGGCAGTTTTGAGTAAATGCCCAATTTGTATGGCGTAAATGGACGTTTATTGGGCATTTATTCAAAATGCCCTAAAATGCCTGGGCAAAAACCCATCTCTAGTTATGATGTTTATAAATGTTTTATTATTTGGCGTCGTATTTAAATTAAGTAAAATCGGGTAACATCGACAAGTTAAACAACAAACTTTTTGATGTATCGGCATAAAACTCAAAATGTTTAAGTAGATGCTTTATACTTTATTACCTCTATGTGTGAGTTATATTTCTCGCAAAGAAGATATAATCAAATCAATGCTTTTTAATTTCTGATCAAAGTGTTTATCTTATCGCTTTGAACTGAGCTGCGCTCCTCGCACAGGTAGACCCCGGGGCACGAGCACAGGGAATGAGCTCCCACCGTCGCGCGAGTTCCCGTGTTTTCGTGTCCATTACGCCAGCGGAATGTTGAAGCTAAGAAGAATGTGAGTATAATAGGGAATTAGAGCATCATTAGGACTAATTGTGCGCCAGCAGCGGAATTTGTGCGTCTTATAATTTCGGAGATATTCATTAAAAACAGATTCCGCCAGGGTCATGTTCCCCCAGCGGCATGATTTGGAAAAAGACGGTCTAGCTCATAACAAAGTACATGACTGAGTAGCTTTCGTCGTGTTATAAATGTGCGCAAATAGCGGAATTTGTGCATCTTACGGTTTTCGAATTATTCAAGATTCCGCTGCAGTAACGTTTTTGGGTTTTCTGTATCTCGAAAACGGCTGACAGAAGAAATTTCAAAAAAAAAACACTAGTACACTTTAATTTGTGCGTAATTTGAGCAATGTTAGTTTTTTGAAAATTATGATATTTTTTTAGTAATTAATTTGTTTAGAAAATCAGGAAATTCTGATTTACAAGGAAACGAGTGAAGTTGCAATCGAATAAAGAGCACTCAAATATTCCTCTAGTAGACCCTAACAATATCTGCAATTGTGGATTATATTATCCAGTCAATTAGTGAGATATACCATTTAATTACGAAATAAAGTTAGCGGAATTTTAAAGATTGAATTTAGTGCTCCCATAAGACTATAAAACATGAAATTTTACATAAAATTAGAGCGTCCTGCTAGCAAGCTTTCCTGCAAGTTTCAGCTTTGAATAACGTTGATTTAAAAAGATTTACCCAAAAGAAGAAAGAACGAACATTTTCCCTATAACCCGACCAAATTAGAATGTATACGAGAAAGCGGCCGCGCCATACAAAAGGATAACCTTCCTAAATTGGTAGCATACAACCAGAACTAATTGGACAATAAGCAGAAAATTTTTTGATATAATGTTAATATATGTTTTATTATTTGGCGTCGTATTTAAATTAACTAAAATCGGGTAACATCGACAATTTGAACAACAAACTTTTTGATGTATCGGCATAAAACTCAAAATGTTTAAGTAGATGCTTTGCACATGCTTTTAAATCGTCAATATTTTTTTTCTACCTAGTACCATAGAACAAATACCATACCATAGAATAGCATAGAAGTAATTAGTACTTTATTACCTCTATGTATTGAGGTATATTTCTCGCAAAGCAGATGTAATGAAATCAATGCTTTGTTAATTTCTGATCAAAGTGTTTATCTTATCGCTTTGAACTGAGCTGCGCTCCTCACACAGGTAGCCCCCGGGGCACGGGTACAGGTGATGAGCTCCCCCCGTCGCACGAGTTCCCGTGTTTTTGAAACCCGTCCAGATGTGCACCCGTCCATGTGGCAGATTTCTGCCATTTGGGCAGATTTGGCTACTAAATTTTAACTCAGGCAGAATAAGCTGACGATTTAAAAAAGTTTTTGGCAGTTTTCAAGGAAATACTTTTTTTAAATAGCAATAGAAAAGTTATATATTTTTTTATGACTTGCTAACTAGAAAATAATTTTAATTAGGTTCTGAGCTAGGAACTTTTGTTTCATGCAAGGTAGTACGGGAATTTCCCGTTTATTAATTTTATGTAGGTGAACCATATACATAATTATCCATAATATCAGGGTTCCACGTAGTGTGGCAGATTTTAGCAGATCTCTTCCTTCTTCTCTCAGAACTCTTCATTGTTTCATTCTTCTTTTTAATTTTTATTTTAACCTTCTCGAATTAATAATCAGTATGCTACAAATTAAACAGTACTAAATGTTGATTTATTTTAATCCTCTGTTTTTAGCCCTTGGCATCATCACACCTGAGTAATGATGACGCCGATGATGGAAGTGTGCTTACCAAAGAATCCCCAACGCAATGGGGAACTAGCTATCTTCATGCCGGAACACATCCGTGCTGTTAACATTTATGTTTGGCGGCAAGACTTAGATAAGATACTTACTATCTAGAAATCTTATTACAAGTATCTTTTATAATAACTTCGTCCCGGCCGCTATACGAGCACGTAGGTACTAAGAAAACAATCGTCAATAAAACATTTGCACGCAACTGTACTTACAAAGCTTCCTTCAATATACCTTTCATTTAAGAAGGTTATCCTTTTGTATGGCGCGGCCGCTTTCGCGTATACATTCTAATTTGATCGGGTTATAAGGAAAATGTTCGTTTTTTCTTCTTTTGGGTAAATCTTTTTAAATCAACGTTATTTAAAGCTGAAACTTACAGGAAAGCTTGCTAGCAGGACGCTCTAATTTTATGTAAAATTTCGTGTTTCATAGTCTTATAGAAGCACTGAATTCAATTTTTAAAATTTCGCTAAATTAATTTCGTAATTAAATGGTATATCTCACTAATTGACTGGATAATACAATCCACAATTGCAGATATTATTAGGGTCTACTAGAGGAATATTTGAGTGCTCTTTATTCGATTGCAACTTCACTCGTTTCCTTGTAAATTAGAATTTCCTGATTTTTCTAAACAAATTAATTACTAAAAAAATATCATAATTTTCAAAAAACTAACATTGCTCAAATTACGCACAAATTAAGGTGTACTAGTGGTTTTTTTTCGAAATTTCTTCTATCAGCCGTTTTCGAGATACAGAAAACCCAAAAACGTTACTGCAGCGGAATCTTGAATAATTCGAAAACCGTAAGATGCACAAATTCCGCTATTTGCGCACATTTATAACACGACGAAAGCTACTCAGTCATGTACTTTGTTATGAGCTAGACCGTCTTTTTCCAAATCATGCCGCTGGGGGAACGTGACCCTGGCGGAATCGGTTTTTAATGAATATCTCCGAAATTATAAGATGCACAAATTCCGCTGCTGGCGCACAATTAGTCCTAATGATGCTCTAATTCCCTATTATACTCATATTTTTATTAGCTACAACATTCCGCTGGAGTAATGGACACTTTTTTAACCCCCGACGCAAAAAGAGGGGTGTTATAAGTTTAACGTGTCTGTGTATCTGTGTATCTGTCTGTGGTATCGTAGCTCCCAAACGGATGAACCGATTTTCGTTTTGTTTTTTTTGTGTCATAGATAATTTTATCCCGAGTGTTCTTAGCCATGTTTTATGAAAATCTGTTCAGCCGTTTGAAGATCATCAGCTCTTTTCTAGTTGATCAGGGGATCTGACTAACTTCCTTATGTCCGATCGATTCGAAATTTGGTGCCGTGTTACTGTTGGCAGAGTGGGTTGGATCACGATGGTTTCTCCAAATAAAAAGCACAGGGTATTTTACGGAACGTGGCCAGCAGTATATTGTTCATAAATACACCGAGGAAACGCAGATTAAATAATTAATTATAGATACAAAATATTGACACACATATCGTCTGACAAGGCGGTAACAGGAAGGAAGAAAAAAAAAACAATCTAAGTGACATTGACATTAGCTGTCAAAATTGGGGTTGCTATAGCTCTATTAAAATTACAGGCATACCATTTTCTAACACTTCCCCTTATGCCAAAGATTTTAATACAAAAATCATGCTTAAATTTATTACACTCTACATTTAACATGACTCTACATTCACATTATATTTAACATGTCTCTATATTCATGACTCTACATTCATATAACTCTACATGCATGTGACTCTACATGCATATGACTCTACATTCATATAAAAGATAACATGACACAATACATTTACATTACAAAGACTTTACATTCATGCTATCTAAAAACTGTGAATGCTTCATGGAGCTTAGCGGTTTGGTAAGTAAGTCTGCTATCATATTTTCAGTGCGTAAGTATTTAACTTTTACAAAATCTTTCTGTACTAAATCTTTAATGTAATGGTATCGCAAATCAATGTGTTTAGTACGCTTATGGCTATATTCTTTACATTGCAACAATTTTATCGCACTTTGATTATCATTTAATACAGTTATTTCTATTTTAGTAGGTAATATCTCAGACATTAAGTTACTGACAAAACATAAGTCTTTACATACATCTGCTATGGCCATGTACTCAGCTTCGGTACTCGACAGGGCTACCGAGCGTTGCTTGCGAGATTCCCAGTTAACAATATTATTACCCAATTTTACAATAAAACCGGTGTATGATTTTCTATCATCACAGTCATTGGCCCAATCAGCATCAGTAAATGCACTAATATTCAATTTATTACTCTTTACATAATGTAAACCGTAATTAATTGTACCTGCTAAGTACCTTAACAATCTCTTGGCTGCTAACCAATGACATTTCCCAAAGTTACTGTTGAACTGGCTCAATTTACTACATGCAAACGCTATATCAGGGCGTGTACATACTGCTAGGTATAACAAACTACCTAGCAACTGCCTATAGTTATACACTTCATCAGACAGAGACTCATCAGACTTAGACAACTTATTACCTACTTCCATTGGAGTAGAAACAGACTTACATTGAGACATGTTGAACCTTTTTAGTATATTAGCCACATAAACAGACTGATCAAGGGTTAAAATGCCACGTTCTCTATCTCTGGTTACTCTTATACCTAAGTAGCTTTGTATGGGACCCAAATTTTTAATATTAAATTCTTTTTCCAATAAAAATAACAATCTCTCTTTACATTTACTATTCTTACTAAAGAACACATAAAAATCGTCCACATACAGAGCCACTATAACAAAATCATTACCAGATTTCATATAATATACACAAGGTTCACTCTTACTTTGAATAAAACCATTTTTACATAGTAAGTCATGAATTGTAAAATTCCACATCCTGCTAGACTGTTTTAGTCCATAGATGCTTTTCTGTAGCAAACATACATATTTATCATTATTATTAAATCCTAATGGTTGCTCCATGTAAATTGTTTCATTTAAATTACCATTAAGGAATGCAGTGGTTACATCAATATGGTCTATATTCAAATCATACTCATTAGCTAAATTAAATAATATACGCATGGTTGAGTGACGTACGACAGGGGAGAAGGTATCAGAATAATCTATCCCCTCTTTTTGTGTAAACCCTCTAGCTACTAATCGCGCTTTATATTGTACAAAATTACCGGAAGCATCCCTCTTTATTTTATAAACCCATTTACATTTAACAACATTTTTATTACTAGGGCGCTCCACAAGTTTCCAAACGCGGTTCGCGATCAGCGAGTCATACTCACGTCTCATGGCGTCTTGCCATTCGCAACTGTTGGGGCTGGACATAGCCTCATCGTATGTGGTGGGTGCCTCTGCATCATCCTCTAGAGCCAACATAGATAGGTCATAGTCAGCATACCTTTTAGGCGGAACAGAGCGAGTACTACGCACTGCGCGAGCGGGCGAGCACGCGCCGGGCTGCACGGCTCCTTCCCCTCGAGCTGCCGCCGCGCCGGGCGACCACTCCGTGTCGCTGTCTACACCATGGCGAGAAGGGAGCTCGTCATCACCACCTGTGCAGTACTCTTCCTCTGAAATTGCAGAAGACTCACTGTTTACACTTTGAAATGTACCACTGTCATTCAGACCAGATCTTTCCATGTTACTCTCGTTCACATGACTATTACTTGTGCTACTCTCTTTCACACTAGAGATATTGCTTAAGGTGCTACTATCATTCACACGTAAATTATCATTGAAGATGCTACTTTCATTCGCATTAGTGCTACTTTCTTTCACACAGGAAACATCAGGACTATCTCTTGATATGCTACTTTCATTCACACAGGGAACATTAAATGTGTTACTGTCATTCACACAAAAATTATCACAGACATTACTTTCATTCATATCACAGGTCAATACATTACTTTCATTCATGTAATTATTATTAATTCCATTATTCAAATTATTATTCATTCCCAAATTCAAATTATTATGTCCAAAATGATAAAACTTATTTTCTAAAAATTCTACATTCCGCGACAATAAAACTTTTGTAGGATCAGAAGGGTCTGCTAATCTATAGCCTTTACAAGTATCAGAATAGCCCACAAAAATATAAGCCTTACTCTTAGCATCAAGCTTATTACGCTTAATCCCTGGTACCAAACTGTATGCGACACAGCCAAATACACGAAGGTGACTGAGGTCACACCTTGACCCAGTCCACACCTCCTCCGGTAAACGTCCAGCCAAAGCCGCTGTGGGTGACCTGTTTTTCAAATATAAGGCTGTTGAAACTGCCTCTCCCCAAAAGCGCTGACCAAGACCACAGTGTCGCAACATACACCTTGCCTTTTCCATCAATGTACGATTAAGGCGTTCTGAAATACCATTTTGTTGGGGACAGTAAGGAACCGTTGTCTGATGGACTATACCCTTTGACCTTAGGAACTTACTTACTTCCTTATTACAATATTCCTTCCCGTTGTCGGAACGTAGACATTTAAGGGACTGACCAGTTTGCTTTTCTGCCATATTCACAAAATTGATTAAACAGGTACATACCTCAGATTTTCTCTTCAATAGGTATCCAAATGACTTTCTGCTAAAGTCATCGGTGAAGGTGAGCAAATATGATGCACCACCCCAGCTTCTTTCAGGCATGGGCCCGCAGACGTCACTATGCACCAGCTCCAGAGGTCTGGTAGCTCTCTTAGCCACTCCCTTTGGATAGGGCTTCGCTGTGAGCTTCCCCTCCAGGCAAGGGATGCACTTCTCTATTTCTTGGGTCTTGGAATGTTCCTGAAACACAGAACCATTGGTAATCTTATCCCTAAGAGAATACATACCCTCATAGTTAAGATGTCCCAGCCTTTGATGCCATACCTCCATAGGTATTTTGTGAGAAGCAACTGCGGCACTCAGTGGGTCCTGCCTTCCTTGCAGGAACAAGGAGTGCTCCTGTTTGTGCACACACTCACCTATAGACTGACCTTTTAACCTATATATACCATTATCATAATGGGCACAAGCTATCCTATCTCCCTTAAAATAAATATTACAACCTCCCTTGTCAAACGTTACTTCAAACCCATTGGAAATTAATTTACTAACTGACAATAAATTTGTAGATAATTGAGGAACAAACAAAACATCTTTTAATATTCTTACCTTTCCTTCGTTAAATTTCATTTCGATATCACCTATTCCTTTACATTCAAGTGTTTCGTTATTCGCTATAGCAATTTTATTTATATTTCTATCATTAAATCTTAAATTTTTAAAGTCTTTTTCACTGTTGCACATATGAGCACTGCATCCAGAGTCGACGTACCAAGCCTGCTTTTCATGCGCGATGAGGGCTGAAACCACCATACATTGTTGTCCCTTGTTCGGTTCGTTCTGTCTGTCTCGCTGCAGCTTATAGCATTTTGCTTTGATGTGCCCGGGCTTCTTGCAGTAATGGCAGCGGACGGACCTCTTCTTCTTTGTTGTCATCAATGCTGTGTTTTCATCAACTATATCACCTCGTCTGGACTCTTCTTGAAGAAGCCTTATGCGCACCACCTCACTTGATAAAGGTGTCCTCAGGCATACAGTTTCCAAATTGGAGACTAAGGAGTCGTACTCACTGGGCAGGCCGCTCAGGAGCAATTCCGCTACTTCGCTGTCCTCTATGATTTTTCCAATATCAGCAAGTTGCAGGACTAATGTCATTACTCCTTCAATATACTCCGACATATTTGTGTACTGCTCGTACTTTGAATTATGTAAGCGACGTAAAAGGAAGACTCTCCGCACCAGCCCTTTATCCTCAAATACATCGGCAAGTTTCAGCCATGCTTCACGGGCTGTGCGTGCAGTTCGCACGTACTGGTAAAGGTTAGGTCTCACTGAAAGACATATACGGGCGAGGGCGCGCTGATCCCGCGCTAAATCCACCTCCACACCGTCATCCTCAATCAAATTCCAAAGGTTGTCGTGTGTTAAAGACATTCTCATAGCAAATTTCCATGAATAATAATTCTTTGCACCTTCCAATTTGTCGATAGGTACGTTCGCCATGCCGGCGGACATTGACTGCGTCGTCACACTCGGTGGCTGTCCGGGAATAGCCGCGTGAGGATTTTCATTTGCTTCGGCCATCTCTTATTGTCTCTTACAATTGATAACTGCTCCACTTACTTGGCTTATCGTAGTTGATTGCCGGTACTGCGTGGTACTGTGCTGGGTACCATAACCTTTGTTGGCAGAGTGGGTTGGATCACGATGGTTTCTCCAAATAAAAAGCACAGGGTATTTTACGGAACGTGGCCAGCAGTATATTGTTCATAAATACACCGAGGAAACGCAGATTAAATAATTAATTATAGATACAAAATATTGACACACATATCGTCTGACAAGGCGGTAACAGGAAGGAAGAAAAAAAACAATCTAAGTGACATTGACATTAGCTGTCAAAATTGGGGTTGCTATAGCTCTATTAAAATTACAGTGGCCATTTCTACGTATGATCCAAGCTCCTAGAGAGTTTTTGAGTATACGAGGCTTTAGTGCCGTTTAAAAGATGTCCTATGATCATATTCCGCTCATTTGTGCCGCTACGGTTGGAGAAATATTCGATGGAGACGGTGGTACAGACAGGGAAATGCTTTTGACATCCTAACCTAAAAATTTTCGAAACCAGGCAGCGAAGGCCTCGTTTTCCTTGAAATAACTTTTGTGACGGAGAAAAAAATAAGATCCAACAAATGTCCGACGTAAAATTTGCAGTAGTTTTGATACAATTTGACTCAGATGGTGGTACAGAGGATTTCGTCGGGCCCACCTGAGATCAGGACAATGAGCCTGTGCAGACACAAACTGATTAGTGGAACACTGTCACAAATCGCAAACGATCATTTGTAACGCATTCGCAACATTTGTGACGCAACAGAAAAAAATATATAAGCGATCGAAACTTTCGAGGCATTTCCCCGTCTGGCCCACCAATACACCTCAATTTCTCCGCAAGTTTGGCGTTACAAACGTAGTGAGTTAGCTCCAGGTGAATGTTTTCTCCGTCACTAAAACATAGTAAACAACAAAAGCATTCTATGCATTAGATACAGAGATATCAATACCTCAATTTGTATGGAGATATTGACTAGGGTGTGTTAAGTTTCTCTTTTTGTAGGACTACAGTTTTACAATGACTTTATAATATAAAATTATGTTTTTAGTATATTAAAACCTACTCTACTATAATTCGTAATATTGTTCTTGTAGAGAAAACTAATCTTAAAAAAATGTCAATAATTATATATTTCTTAGTGAATTTACCATAATATTACTTTCCGGTAGTTGTCTGCTAGTCATTTTGGTTACTTTTTATCAAATGTCAAAACCGGCATATGTTTGAAATTTGGAACGATGTCGTCATTGTTCAAAATAGTAGTTTGCATACAAATTAGGAAATTCTTATAAATTGAAAATGTAATGAAAATTAAAGTGATTAAGTTTTTCATCAATTTCAATTTAAGAGCTATTTAGTCAATAATATTTCGTAATTTATTTTTCATGCGGTCAAGTCCCGTATAAGAGTGCCTTCTCTCTTATATAGATTTTAAGTGTGAAAAATTGCATCTTCTATCAAGCCTAGTAATTAATGTACTTAATATAAACAAGCAAAAACAACTGAAATGGAATAAAACATTTAAAAAAAATGTTTTCTTCTAATTGTAATTGATAAAGTCAATCAAATTATATTTACAAAAATCTTAACCAAAATATAAACCATACAAGTATTGGGGAAATCCTATGCCTCAGTAAACATCAAACATAACATTTTTAAAATAAATAAACAAAACATTGATGTAAGTATCCTAGTTTTTTTGGCTTCTACTTCCTAATTTGCCGTAGACATTCTAAAGGTATAGGAAATATCTTTGGTCAGGTTACAAAAAGGAAAGAAAAAGGAATTTGCAAAAAAATAAGGATATAGTTGGAAATAAAGATAAAGTAAATATGTAACAGTTATTTAACGATAACACCTTAAGGATATTTTTATTTTTGTACACTTGGAAAAAACCTGCGCCTTTTTTTTCACCTCAGATTTTTTTTTTTACATATCTACCCGTACCCCTGCAGTGTGGACGATATGGTATAATATTAACATTATAACACTTTATTGCCCAGGTTTATTTGTCGAAACTTGGACGTAACTAAAAGTAAAAATTACATTTGAATTTTCAAGATCAGATTATTATATTATTTTGTAAGAGTTTCCTATTTTTCTATCAAAAAACACCCATATCAGTAGAACAGTAGTATAGTTTCATAATATTATGTGTTTCAAGTACCCATGTTTTTATACTGATAACTAAGCTACAATACATACGTATATAAAACAATTGAAAAATAAATCTAATAAGTAAAGTTAGTATTTCGGGAAAAAGGACTGATAACACTTATTTCAATTACTGAACTCATTATATTAGAATACGATGTGAATTTTATTATAGCGTTTATTTGATTCAACTTTGATAGGAATACATAAATAATAAAAAAATACAATAACTGAAATTACTGTGAAAATAATGCTAAACTACAGAATAATTATATAGGATCCTTATAATACCAGAAAAAAAAATACCACGGGTTCTACTCATGAAACTGAACAACTTTCCCCATGGAAGCTAAACTCAATTCGCAAAAATTTTTTTGGAATCCTCATACTAATTGATCAACTGAACCGCCAATTTTGTATGGGAAGTCCAAAATTTTTTTTGCAACTTGAGTATAGGTTCCTTGTGGAAAGTTGTTCAGTTTCATGAGTAGAAGCCAAGGTTAATTTTTTTTCAGGTATTTCAGAAGGACCCTATATAAAAAAATAGATGTAAGTTTTTTATTCATCCATAAACTGTTTCTGACATCATGTTTATTCTAAAATAGTTATTTAGTATTTATTAAAAGTTATTTAATGTTACATATTAGTATATTAAACATTTTTAATCAAATCTACTTCTTTTTTATGATCTGCTATAAAGTGAGTTGTCCTACAAAAAGAGAAACTTAACACACCCTAGTCAATATCTCCATACAAATTGAGGTATTGATATCTCTGTATCTAATGCATAGAATGCTTTTGTTGTTTACTATGTTTTAGTGACGGAGAAAACATTCACCTGGAGCTAACTCACTACGTTTGTAACGCCAAACTTGCGGAGAAATTGAGGTGTATTGGTGGGCCAGACGGGGAAATGCCTCGAAAGTTTCGATCGCTTATATATTTTTTTCTGTTGCGTCACAAATGTTGCGAATGCGTTACAAATGATCGTTTGCGATTTGTGACAGTGTTCCACTAATCAGTTTGTGTCTGCACAGGCTCATTGTCCTGATCTCAGGTGGGCCCGACGAAATCCTCTGTACCACCATCTGAGTCAAATTGTATCAAAACTACTGCAAATTTTACGTCGGACATTTGTTGGATCTTATTTTTTTCTCCGTCACAAAAGTTATTTCAAGGAAAACGAGGCCTTCGCTGCCTGGTTTCGAAAATTTTTAGGTTAGGATGTCAAAAGCATTTCCCTGTCTGTACCACCGTCTCCATCGAATATTTCTCCAACCGTAGCGGCACAAATGAGCGGAATATGATCATAGGACATCTTTTAAACGGCACTAAAGCCTCGTATACTCAAAAACTCTCTAGGAGCTTGGATCATACGTAGAAATGGCCACAAATTACAGGCATACCATTTTCTAACAGTTACTTCAACGATATTTAAAGAACATGGTAAGGCAAGCGTGAGCTGGTCAGCCGTTTGAAGATCATCAGTTCTTTAATAGTTGATGAGGGGATTTGACTACCTTCCATATGTCCTATCGATTCGAAAATTGGTACCGTGTTACTTCAATGATATTGAAAGTATATGATAAGGTAACCATGACCTGATCAGCCGTTTAAAGATCATCAGCTCTTTAATAGTTGATGAGGGGATCTGACTACCTTCCATATGTCCTATCGATTCGAAATTTGGTACCATGTTACTTCAATGATATTGAAAGTATATGGTAAGGTAACCATGACCTGATCAGCCGTTCGAAGATCATCAGCTCTTTAATAGTTGGTGAGGGGATCTGACTACCTTCTTTATGTCCTATCGTTACTAACTCAACTAACTAATCATTATAAATACCTTCCTAATATTTATACCTACTTTAAAAAGGACAAAATAAAAGTAAAATTAAAATTTTAAACACCCCCCGACACAAAAAATAAACTCTAAAAACTAAAAAATAATATTTTAAACCTATTATAATTATTATCGTCACATATATTATGTAAGTTCAAATATTTTTATTTTCCAAGCGTCGTCGCGTCGGGGGACCGCTAAGTGAGAAAAACAGGTGTAGTCGCAGATTGCAACAAAATAATTTACTCCGAAAAATTCGCAAAATCGACACAACCGTCAACGACGTCGCCCTCACGTGTATGCCCGTTCGGGTCGCCGCACTTGGTGACGCCTCCCCCGCACCGCATACCGCACACCGAGCTCGCCGCGTGCGGCATTACGTAGTGCGTAGACTATGCATGAAATTAAAGATCGCTCGTACCTAAATGTAATTCTTAATAATTAATTAGCTGTTGTTGAAAAATACTTTATAAACTTTAGCGGTCCCCCGACGCGACGACGCTTGGAAAATAAAAATATTTGAACTTACATGATATATGTGACGATAATAATTATAATAGGTTTAAAATATTATTTTTTAGTTTTTAGAGTTTATTTTTGTCAATGGTCATCACGTCTTTTTGGCGGGAACTCGCGGCAAGAGTTTGTCATTTTTGTTTTATTATCCGAAAAAAATAGATATCGTGGTTTTTAATGCATAATATTGATAGTGTATTGTTCAATAATGTGCCATTTAAGTGTCTAATATGTAGGATAATTAAATAAAAGTGTGTAGACTGTGTTTCGAGTGCTCTCAAGAAGTCCATGAAATCTTCATCAAAAGTGCTATCATTTTGTTGAAGAATAGAGAAAAAGTTAAAGACGACAGAAATTGATAAATGAGAACACAAATGAAATAGAAAAATATTTAGAGAAGAGCAAACTACGTAAGAATAGGCTGTATGGCCAGAGAAGCCTTTGCCTTTTCCTTGCAAAAGCAGGAAAGAACCAAACAAAAAAAAAATTCAATGGTCATGTGACTTTTTGGCGGGAACTCGCGGCAAGAGTTTGTCATTTTTGTTTTATTATCCGAAAAAATAGATATCGTGGTTTTTAATGCATAATATTGATAGTGTATTGTTCAATAAAGTGCCATTTAAGTGTCTAATATGTAGGATAATGAAATAAAAGTGTGTAGACTGTGTTTCGAGTGCTCTCAAGAAGTCCATGAAATCTTCATCAAAAGTGCTATCATTTTGTTGAAGAATAGAGAAAAAGTTAAAGACAACAGAAATTGATAAATGAGAACTCAAATTAAATAGAAAAATATTTAGAGAAGAGCAAACTACGTAAGAATAGGCTGTATGGCCAGAGAAGCCTTTGCCTTTTCCTTGCAAAAGCAGGAAAGAACCAAACAAAAAAAAATGTCAATGGTCATGTCATGTCACATGTCATGTCATGTCATGTCAACATATGTAGGTATATTATTAATGCTGATACTTTGTAAAAAAATAATTTATTAAATTATTGATTGATTAGCTACTCTGCTCGCTGCAATCGTGCATAGAACCTGAATAAATTCGTGTGTGAAATGTACGTTTTGAGTGTATTGGTTTGTAGAAATGATCAATTATGTGTACTATAAAGTGAACTCACTGTGTAAACTATATTGGAGCGGTATGTTGCTTGTTTGTTATTGAGTGGGTCATGTTCCGTCCGTTTCAGGTTCATGGCAGTGAAAGTGACACTATTGTGGCATTAGCGCGGCTCCGAGAAGCGGAAATTGTATCATATACGACATTTGCTACTTTTGTTCAGAATGTCTAAGATAATATACCATGATTACTATGACGGCAGCAAAATATTCCTCTCCTTGGCCAATAGGGTCGGTCTACCCATCGATTTAGTAAGTATTTACATAATTATATCTACTATGTCTTGGTTGTTTACTGTTATTTTGTTAGATAATTTTATTTAATATTTAAGAAATATTGTTTTGGAAAAAACTGGTTAAAATGTACATTAATGGGCATCGAATTTATAATGATTAAACAATAATGATATCAACTATTAGGGGTAGATATGTCAAAGAAATCAGCTGTAGAAAGAGTAGTGCTAGTGATCAAATACATGTATAAGAGTGAAGAAATTGATTCGGAACGACAAGTTGTAATGTTCGGGAACTGAATTGCCATATAAAGGTGCATACGAACTAGAGGCAGCCTTGGCCGAGTCTCGGTAAAACAATTTAAAAACCCGAGGCAGTGTGCCTCAGGTCGAGCCGCACTAAATCAAAATGCTTGCCTCAGTAAAACATGCTCAATGTACGTCCACACTTGTGAGGCAGCCTCGACTAGGCGCCTTTGAGCACAATCAAAAAACCGACACTGATTGGCCCACACCGAGGCAGCCTCAGGTCGAGCCACGCCTTGGTCTGACGCATGTATGCACTAGAGGCAATAGGGCGAGCCGAGCGTGCCTTCAAGTCTGTATGCACCTTAAGATGAAATTTCATTTGACAAAAAGGGTGATTTTCTGAATGAGCAAATGTAACTTACTATACATTGTATAATTTTCAGCTGATATTTAAACTAATCTAAATAACATTATAAGTCATATAGATATTGTTTCGCCATTAATCTATTCAAACATTACAGTAAGTATTTGTATTTGTAAATATCAATTAGAGCATAACAATTATTTATGCGTTAAATAAGGTGTTATGCTTTGTAGAAACAATGGAGTAAAAGCATGTGTAAAGCATCTACTTAAATAAAAAACATTTTGAGTTTTTGAGTTTTGAGTATTGTTATGGCAAAAAAATGAATATGAGATTTTCATTGTAAAAAAACCTAGAGCAAAAAAACTGTATATGGGTTTATCCACCTGGTGCTCTAGCTCCAAGACCACTGGACAGGTTTCGATGAGACCTTCATATTTTTTCTTAACCTCATAAGGCCCAACCTAAATTTTGGTACGTAGTCATTGCAGCCGAACAACCTAAAACTAGGCCCAAGTGGTTGCGGCTTATAGTTTTGTTTTAAAAAAAACATTTTTTCAGAAACTTTGCATACTATATTTTTACATAAATTGCCTACTAGACTAGATAGTTGATTATTATAGAAAAAATCTCATTAAAATACATCTCATACACACTATTATTATCAAGAATTGTAATAATGTTAATGAAACTTTGTAAGCTACTACAACTTATATGACATACTATATCGAGGGTTCACGGGCGACTTGTATTAAGCAACATTTTTGGAAACACAGGTAACCTCTACTTTAAAAAATTATTTCTTACAAAATACCTCACAAAAAATAACTTTTGAATAATAATTTAAAATATTAAGAATATCGAGAATCTATATAATACTAAGAAGTTAAGTTTTAATGATTATTTTTCTAAGAAATATTTTTTTAAATCAGTCTCCTGAACATTTCTAAAAATGTCGCTTAATACAAGTCGCCCGTGAACCCTCGATATGTACTAGGTACTTCAACATGCCAAGCAGTAAAAGGGTTTTCAAGAAAGTATTTACAATTTGTGAAGTTGAGAAATATGTATGATGATGGAGCAATCATAAATGCAAAAGTACATGCATGTTAAAAATGTGGATGTAATGTAGGGTTGGAGGTAGATTTTTTCTTTCGCTGATTAGAAAACAACTTCTATTATCTAGACATCAGAATTATAATTTGCATATATTGATCTATTTATATGTATAGTTAGTAAGTTGACGTGTGTGTCTAGACTAGATAACATTTTATTTGTAGCAAAGTGAATTTCTGCTTGTGTTCAGTTATTGTTCTACACTTGGCACTTAGATTTTTATTAGTTTCACATTGTCATTTTTCCTTCCATTAGGTAAATTTTTTGATATCACAAATAGCTGCACTATGCCTGGCTCGACTGTTTCGGAAACCATTGAAAGTTGCTTCACCAGAATTCCGCCACTCTGTGTGCCTTGCTATAGGTCTAGTAATGGGATACTTCTGCTTTGGAAAGTGAGTATTACATGAGTTGATCCTAATTACATTTTTCTTATGGTATTTTTGTTGAATATCAGCTCATACCCACATTTTTATCTAGTTTATTATACAATTTACATAAATATCAGATCAAGTTTTTTTATCTTATTATGTCTTTGATTGTCTATGTAATGAATGTAGTCTTTAGTTGTCAATGTTCTGTTACTCTTCAATTAAAAAAATATATAAATAATTACCAAAAGCAGCCCACGACGCGTGACTTTGTACTTGTACAAACTTCAAACCTAAGACTACCTGAAATATCTTAATTTTCCTAATGCTGAATATTAAAAAAAAAAACATTTGATTATTTGCCATTAAATATGGTATCTTTGATAAAACTTAAAGTGAAATCAGTTTAGCAGTTCAGTAAACAGTTTAACAGACTCCAGATATGGAAGTTCCTTTTATGTGTGTAATATAGAACACCTTTATATTCAGATAATCCTGCTGTCATACATACTTGTATGCATGATTATCTTTATGGACCCAAATAAAACCAGATTTCTGATAATAAATGACCATGCATGACATAAGATTGATATATAAGGCACAAAGTGTTTGCTCTTGTCCTATAAGATACTTCGTAGATCATGATTCTAGTGCATGATAAAAATACATAATTCTTATGAACTCATGAATGACATAGGTGGGTCACATCACAATAACTATGACTCAGTGCTGTGATTCGCCAATTTAAAGAGATGTATATATTGTTAATGTAGTTTATTATTTCCAAGGTCTTCACCATTGTAAAATATTAGTACCTACTTACACAATCACAACTATGTTTAAAATCGAAATATGTGGTTATTGGGTAAAACTCAGGTAAAATAATGTTTTGTGTAGTTAGGTATTGTGAAACCCTAAAATTTCCTCAAGTTTAATCCTTATTTTTATAATTTTATATACAGTAGGTAGTTTTAATAAGTAGGCTTAACTTCTTCAAACATTTTCAGGCAAGCAATACATTTATCAGTGTTGCCAATGCTATCCTTCACATTGCTCAAAACTGTTCCAAACCAAGTGATGGGAAAGTAAGTATTGAACATAAGTATATGAAAGTTATTTTACAAATTTTATTCCCCTTTTTAACATAAATACAGTGTATAGTATTTTCAATAGGGAGGTTTCAGATGACGTATGACACACCGTTCACAAGATTCTCAATAGATGACGTTTCTAAGCTTTGGCAATGTATTTTTAAAAGCAGCGTAGAATTTACGGTAGCAAAATATAAATTGTTGTAAAAATTATAAATAAATGTTGAAAATAAATAAAAAGCCACCTGAACATAGATTATTATTAATTGAATTCACAAAAACGATAAATTTCCGACTTGGTCAAGTATGGATGACCTGGGTGCGTCCTAGTTTCTCTGTTATATGTAATTTCTTCTTCTAAACCAAAAATTAATTTGTTTTTAATACATTTTTATGATTAATGGAGTAGATTGAGTAGGAAAGCGGACCCTGGCTCCAGGATAACGCTAAGTAGAAGAAGAAGACATTTTTATGATTAAAATGCAATTTATAACTCGGTATAATGTTATAATACTTTTAAGAAATACAAAAACAATATTTATAAGCTATGTGCATCAAAATTATGAAAAGTATTTTTTGGAACAAAATACAAAAAAATATTCAATACAAAGTAATCTTCGAAAGCAATTTTTTTATATTTACTATTCAGAAGATTTATAGCAAAATAAACAAAGTAAATACAAAGCAGTAAATAACAAAATGCCAATTAAAAATATCAATCAGTTTTGATTATATTTTAGAGATTTTCTTATTTCCAATGTTGATCAGCGCCATCTAGTTCAGTTTAGAGAAAACCGTGGAAAATTCCCTATTGCAACATATTTTACTTTGGTTAAGGTTGATAAATCGAATTTATCAGAAATATGAAGGGTCCACTGCAATAATACGCCAGTCACCGTAGACATAAAAATCGCGTTAGGTTAGGTCGCATTGGTTGCAACAGTTCTATTTTTTGGTATGTTGTTAGGGTTGATAACAGTAGTGTAAATCAAAATTTTCAGCTTTGAAAGACTTGTGATAACTGCGTGGTGCTCCAAAACTTTGAAATTTTCGGACTTTTTCAGATTTTGGCTTATAACTTCTAAAAGGTGCATCTTACGGAAAAAATCATTATACACACTTATAAGAACATAAAATTTCCTATAATTTAAGTGCAATTGCAGCTCTGTAAGTCTAATAGAACCCCAAGATACAGCACTTCAAACATTGGCAATTTTCGCTAAAAAGTTTGAAATTGTAGTTTTGCCGCCTTCCGAGTAGAATATCGGCTATAATACTCATTCTACGAGGAAAGTCATTAAACAGAAAGATATAGAACAGTTATTTATCTTTAATTTAAGCACAAACTGAAGTTTGTAAGACCAAAAGTTCCCTTGTAATCTGGACAAAGCGAAAAATTAAGGAAATCAGATTTTTCATAAAAGGGAGCCTGACAAATTGCAGGACTTCTGTAAAGGATAAGAAATACATAAATCGGTGTCAAATAATTTATACTGATATTATAAAACTTAAATTATATCACTTAGTGATGGCGGGACCTCAGTTGATACCTGGTACAGAAATATACATGAAATATAGAACAAAATGTCACTTAATATTTATTATAATGAATTACAACGAAGGGGTAGGTATGTAATATTAGGTTTACCTTTACGCACTTAGCGACGAAACAATCGTGTTCTTTTGGAAGGTTCATCTGACAGCTCTTCCTGGGGCCCCAGAGACTGCTCTGTTGCTCGTTGTAAAGGGGAGGTCGTCGAAGTCGTCCTCTTCATTCAACTCAGTCAAGGCTATGGACGGAGTGTTGAGGCAGGCAGGTCTTCCTCTGACAAACTTTGCAGGAAATTTCAGCCCTGTTGTCTTACAGGAGCATCTTCCTTTTCCGCACCCATTCTTACACCTAAATGACAGGAATTTCATAAAAACTTGTTAGAAATAGTTTAAATACACAGCCCAGGATAGACCTACGAATGGATTACCTTACTTGAATGACAGTAATTTCAGCAGGGTTTTCGACGCTGATTTCTTCGTTGATGTCACTAGTGTCAGACCCTACTGGCTCCTTGAGGTGTTGTTGCAATTACTGAATGCAATTGTATTCCAGGGGGGGGGGGGATGAAAGCTCTTCTTAAATGAATGATGTTGATGAGAACTTCTCGCAATTGGCACTTTCCTGGAAAAAACATTTTTTACGTTGGATCCTAATCTGTTAAGTAGAGGATATCGACCTCTGATGCTCTTTACCAGTATAGACTGATAGATTGGGCTCCAACATAAAAATGTTTTTTCCAGCAAAGTGCCAGTTGCCAGAAGTTCTCAACAACATCATTCATTCAAGATGAGCTTTCTTCCCCCTCTGGAATATAGTTGTTCTTTTACGCATTTAATGGTTGTGACAACACTTCGAGGAGCCAGTAGGGACTGCCACTAGTGACTCAACGAAGAAACCAACGTCGGAATTCCTGTCATGCAGGTAAGGGAATCCATTCGTAGGTCTGTCCTGGGTCGTGTATTTATGAAACTATTTGTAACATGTTTTTATGAAATTCCTGTCATGTAGGTGTAAGAATGGGTGCGGAAAAGGAAGATGCTCCTGCAAGACAACAGGGCTGAAATTTCCTGCAAAGTTTGTCAGGAGAAGAACTGCCTACCTCAACACTCCGTCCATAGCCTTGACTGAGTTGGATGAAGAGGACGACTTCGACGACCTCCCCTTTACAACGAGCAACAGAGTAGTCTCCGGAGCCCCAGGAAGAGCTGTCAGATGAACCTAGGCCTTCCAAAAGAACACGATTGTTTCGTCGCTAAGTGCGTAAAGGTAAACCTAATATTACATACCTACCCCTTCTTTGTAATTCATTATAAATATTAATTGATTAGTTTTATAATATCAGTATTAATTATTTTACACCGATTTATGTCTTTCTTATCCTTTACAGAAGTCCTGCAATTTGTCAGGTTCCCTTTTTTGAAAAATCTGATTTCCTTAATTTTTCGCTTTGTCCAGATTACAAGGGAACTATTGGTCTTACAAACTTCAGTTTGTGCTTAAATTAAAGATAAAAAACTGCTCTATATCTTTCTGTTTAATGACTTTCCTCGTAGAATGAGTATTATAGCCGTTATTCTGCTCGGAAGGCGGCAAAACTACAATTTCGAACTTTTTTGCGAAAATTGCCAATGTTTGAAGTGCTGTATCTTGGGTTCTATTAGACTTACAGAGCTGCAATTGCACTTAAAATAGGAAATTTTATGTTCTTATAAGTGTGTATAATGATTTTTTCCGTAAGATGCACCTTTTAGAAGTTATAAGCCAAAATCTGAAAAAAGTCCGAAATTTTCGATGTTTTTGGAGCACCACGCATTTAGCACAAGTCTTTTGAAGCTGAAAAATTAGTTTTACAGTACTGTTATCTACCCTAACAACATACCAAAAATCAGAACTGTTGCAACCAATGCGACCTCCTCCCAGATACTATTACTACTATTATTATTTTAATTCTAAGTACACTACAATAAAAATGAATGTCCTTTTTTTTCTTTGTTTTAAGATAATTTGGGTTTAAGTTTACAAATGGTAAAAAAATTACGGATGACGCACTTCTTAGAATTCAAATCATTTTAGACATTCATCATTATTGCAGGACCCTTCATATGATATTACTGTCTCGAATTTGCCACAGTTGTACTTCACCATTTCTCCCCTATCTGTTTTTATGACATTCTTCTAAATTCAAATCAATACTTTCAGGCGGATGTTTCTTGGGTTTTTGCATGCATTATAAGTAATACCTATGATTAAACAATGCATCATTATTTTTTTCATTGCTATTATCAATATCGAATCGCCCTTGAGCTGTTTGTTTTACCTACCCTAAAGATTATTTGCCGCTTTTCTGTAAATAAAGATGGCTTGTTTATTTCAGTGTCATATTAACGGCATCCATGTTGTACCTTTCATGTCTACATTTACATCGACAAATATACCATACTGCAGATTACTCTCTTGATATAACAGGTAATGTTGCCCCTACTAATCGTGTGCAATATTTAAGCATTTTGTAGTATAGTGATTGAGTTTGAAATGTTTTGGTATTTTCATTCTGTTTTAACGATTTATATTTTCCAATGAACACAATCTCGTTTTCCAGGTCCTCTGATGGTGATAACCCAGAGAGTGACTTCATTGGCATACTCGCTGCAGGATAGTGTATCGGGGAAAGACACTTCCACTACCAAATCCAGTACATTGCCCAGAGTAGACAAGATTCCGTCTCCTTTGGAGTATTTTTCTTACACATTGGCATTTCAAACATTGATGTGCGGGCCTGTGGTGTTCTACCCGGATTATATCAACTTTATTGAGGGCTCGGCGACTCAAAAGGTGATAGTTAATATGATAATTTTTCATAATTAAATACGCACTCTTGACTAGGTTGTACAGAGTGTTCTATATTTTTCACAACTAAGAAATGATGAAAGTTTTGTACGCAATTGACTGCTTATCAGTTTGTTTTCTTATGTGTAGATGAACAAAGACTTAGAAGACAAGCCGGAGCCTTCCCCGCGACGCGCTGTCATATACAAGGCAGCTGGATCATTGGCGGCTGCAATACTCTATATCACATTTGCAAACAAATATTCCTTATCTATTTTAGAACGTAAGTTTTTAAATGTTTTTATTCATTTTATTTACGTAATTTTATTTTATATAAGTTTTATTTTACTCAAGCATAAATCGTTCAATAGAAGTAATTGATGTAAGTCACTAGAGAGTATGAAACGTTTAATTATGAAGTTGACGCATGATGCATGAATATATTATATGTATAGTTTATTATTGTAAAATAGAACAATAGGTGACGTTAACTGAGAGAAAATAAGGTGGGATGTGAGGTGATGATGTGTATTTTATATTCAAAAGACTTACCATAATATTGATGAGTAATATTAAATGTTTTAATAATATGATAGATCTGTTACATAACTACTGAATTGTGGGAGAGACATTTTTTGACGTTTTTGTTGCATCAAAATTAAATTATGTACCTACTATTGTTTATTAAATTGCTGTTCCACTCTTCCAATAATTTTTTTTTATTAATAAAAATCACAAAATGAGTGGTTAATGACGTTGAAATACCATGACGTCACTTCTTGGAATTTCCAAAAAAAATAAAACAAAATGTTTCTGGACAGATTAGAAAAAAAAACCGGCCAAGTGCGAGTTCGACTCGCGCACCGAGGGTTCCGTATAAATTCATAATCACACATGTCTTGAACTCTATATTTTTTTATATTTGAGTTGATTGAATGAAAGGTAATTTGCGGTTTACAATTTATGACGTATTAAAAAAAACTGCTTATGGAAGTTTGCATGGTAATGTACAGTCAACCGCAAAACTATGGTCAGTTAAAAGAAAACTAGTTGCTTGCACATCGCTCGCTGCAGATATACCCACACACTGACATAAAATGACGCAGCTTATTGATATGATAGATAACTATACAAACCGAGTAATATCTACAATTTCACAACAACCGGCGTAAGCTACATAGCTCCAACGGTTAAAACAGCAGAGATTAGAGAGTCGATGGTTCGAATCTACGAGGTTCAGAACTAAATAGGAATTAGTTTTTTTGTTTTTGATTTTATAGCAACCATTTCTATTTTATACCAGCAACAATTTGCAAGTGATCTTGACTGCAGTGAAGTTAGTTTCGGAATGATTTTGCAATTTGTTGTTGTTAGTTCGCTATTTTCGAGGGTGCTGGCTGCTGCCGGTGTGTTTTTAATAGTCAGCTGTTCCTGTCTTTTACATTTTGATTTAATATTACTGCGTTTTATTTTTTAAATGAGTAATAATATAAGTTTGGAGGAGAAGCATCGTATTGTTACATTGCGCAAAATAGGATATAATATATCAAAAATTATTAATGCGACTAATTTAAGCGTGAGTGTGAGTATTTTAATTACTATTTTGTATAGCTACCTACTTATTTTAATGTTTTGTGTACTAATTTTTTTTTTTTTTATTTATACCAATACCAGTTTTAATCAGGTATTTATTGTTTTAGTGGAGGACTGTGAAACGTTGGATAACACGTTACAAACAGGAGGGTAACGTTATAACTCGATGGCGAAGTGGCCGCTCGGGTCTAATGTCTAATTAATGAGATCCAAGAGAGAGAGATGATTGAAGCTTATGAAGAAAATGGTTTCTTACGAATTAACGACCTGCCGTAAGACTCGATGCCTCGGAGGATACCGATGGGGAGCCCTACATAAGCAAGTAATACAGAGAAACACAGCTTAATCGATGAGCACAAACGGAATAGGCTAAAATGTCCAGAGAATATTTATCGCACTGTCAACAAGTGAGGGAAAAATTAAGATATTTGTTCCAGTATCGTCAGTTCTATTATAAACGCCGCGGCGTTTATTATCTATTATAGAAAATAATGGTGGTTATACAAAATATTAGTTTTCTATATAATATATTTTTGGTAAATTTTAAACTATTTTCTGTCATCTTTCAATAGAATTATTGTTCAGCTTATACCTACATGTTATCGGAAAATTTACTTTAATAGTAGTTTTTTGTTTTAAAATTTAAAAGTGTTGTCAATACTAAGCATGTTAAATTTTGGTGTTCTTAAGGTCTAGCTTCAATACTCTTTTCATCACGAAAACGAATAATTAAGCTTAATCTTAAGACCTTAATTGTAGTAATTAGTAAGTAATTGTATGATTATGATTATAAAATACTTAATGTTATCTTAAAAAACTTTAAATCAGGATAATAAATTAATATTTGTTCAAAGTTTTGTTTTAATTTCGTTTGTTATATTATATATAACTTAATTTATATATAATATAAATTATTATATCAGTGTTTTGCTAGCTGTTGTTTTACAAAAAAAAAACCTTGAAAATTCCGACACTAACAGAATTCGAACCTAGCATCGCTGACGCGAAAGCAGAAACCGTAACCACAAGGCTACAATCGCAGCTAACCTCTAAGATGAAATACTGCTACGGTTGGCTACGTTAGTGCCACATAAAGTTATATGTTTCGAAGACAGTGGCGCTAGTGGTCAAGGAAATTTTATGTTGTATCGCCAATCCAACCAGACAGTATTTGTTCACTTCAAAACCGTTCTCTTTGTATTACATAGAGGTCGCAAAGCAAGTGTTATATTCGACTTTGAGTTTAAACTCATTGATTGAAGGTAGAATTTTCCTAAACAGATAAGCATCCTTGTATGTGTGAGTAAATAAGACTAATTATGTGTAAGCGATTATAAGCCTTCTTGGCTGACCCCATTAATACAGGCGAGTGTACATCATATATTTTGTCTAGTTTTATCATTCTCTTATTTTAGAAGTTACAGGGGGGACACACATTTTACCACTTTGGAAGTGTCTCTCGCGCAAACTATTCGATTTAGAAAAAAATGATATTAGAAACCTCAATATCATTTTTGAAGACCTATCCATAGTTACCCCACACGTATAGGTTTGATGAAAAATAAAATGTTGAGTTTCAGTTCTATGTATGGGGAACCCCCAAAATTTATTGTTTTTTTTTCTATTTTTGTGTTAAAATCTGGGTGCGTCTCATTTTATATAAGAACGGGAGATATAATTTCATTTCAATAACGCTCAAATGCTATAATTATCACTAGCTGGTTGACCGAGCTTCGCACGTTCAATCGGAGCGTTTATAAACTAATTCACTTAATGGACAACTAATTCACTTAAAAAACTGGAGACATGAAAAATGGCAGAAAAATACTCGAAAATATCAGTGCATGTTGTCATTCCTGAGCTCATTCTTTCAAGAACTGCACGCCATCTGTTGTCGAGTAGCGCGGAACGTGCTTTTAGTCAATGTTAGCAACAAAGGGCTACAAGTAATGTAATTCACTGGTAATTCACCTACTCGACAAAAGATGGCGCCATTAGTGAAATACATTAGCATTACATTAGTATGTATGTACAAAAATTACGTAGGTACTATCAAAATAAATTCATCTTATTTCTAGAATAAGTTTAGGTTTAGACTCTCACAGATTTATTGTAGATCTAAAACAACTAACCATAGATCGATAGAATTATTATTGTTAGAATCGTTTTCGACAAAGATATAAAAAAATCAAATGTAATTCACAGTAAATTCGAAACATAAACATTGTAACACTCGTTGATGTCTTTTATATGAAAACTTGTTAATGCAGTTCGCGTTGAAATCTTTTATATGACACGTATAATTTTATTGTAATTTGCGTTCATGTACTTATATAAATTACTGCAAACTTCAATAGATCCGAGTCAGAGTCTTTGAATAAGGTACCTAGAAGCTCAGTCACTGCATTTCAAACTTTACTTGGTTCAAATCAAAACTATACAAATTCACATAATAAACTTTTTGATTTTATCTGTCCAATCTAAAAGTTAAAACTTATATAGGGTGACTTTAAATTAGTTCTTGATACGAAAGGCTATGAATGTGCTCATGATAACGAACAACTTTCCCTAAGAAACCCATAGTCAAATCGCAAAAAAAAATTTTGACTCCATACAAATCAATGAACTGACCGGCCAAATAAGTATGAAGAGTCCAAAATTTTTTTTGCGATTTGACTATGGGTTCCTTAGGGAAAGTTGTTCGTTATCATGAGCACATGCATAGCCTTTCGTATCAAGAACTAATTTAAAGTCACCCTATATATAATAAATAATAATAATAATAATAAATAAAAAAAACAGATACAATGTCAACATCTTTGATAGTTTTGTTTAGCCGTGGATTTCCATTCAAAATTACGATTGTCTCGTTTGACAAAATGTAAGTACGTTGTACCAGCTATGGCAACTACGCAATACAACCTGTAAATATTATTAAAACCTTAAAATGTAGAATGGTAGAATAAATAAATCCTATGTACGCGATAAGTAAAATTGCTGAATAAAACTTACACTATTTTCGACACACTTCGTATCCCGCGTGCATGGTATTTTTTTATCCCTCTTAAGTCTTTTTATTTACATAATAATAAAAAAATAAAAATTACCCAAAAAAAAAGACAAAAAATCAATGAAGTCTCGTGGGATTCGAACCCAGACCTACATAAAAGAAAGGCAGCACCGAACCGTTACGCCAGATCGCGCTTAAATACAGTGTTAAAAATAAGCATCATATGCGTTCTGCTTTTATGTAATTTCGCTCATATCTCCTTTAAATGTAATTTTTCGAAGATAATTCCCCCATAGATCGATTTCTGGTGATTTTTAACCCCTAATCCTAGATTTTCGTCAAAAGGTTTCAAGCCGTTTTCGAAATCGTCGGGACACTTAACTCGTTTAATAGTATAGGATGAGATATACCAACAAATGATATAATTTTGTTGAATATAACAATTAAAAGCTCTAATGATTACATTATATAAAGTCGTTTGATATAACATTTATAAGACATATCATTATTATTATATAACATTCTCGAGATATAATGCTCATAAGATATAATAAACTTTATAATGCTCCGAGTGAGCAGAGAAATTACCAGGGTTTTATTTTCTACTGATTTTTTTGTTTTGGCAAAATTCTACTATTCAGAATACGTACAAAATTCTCACGGATTCTAAATGGGATGCGGGAGCGAGCGAAGCGAGCTCGGGAATTTGGAGCACCCCAACTCAGATGATTTAGGTTCGGAGACTGCTCACGGTCGCCGTGTTAGGTTTGATTGATAAAATAACCACAGATCGACTGCTTGTTTGCATGTTTGCTTACCTGCCTTCATGCTTGCTTGCATACTTGCTTGTTTGCTTGCATACTTGCTTGCATGCTTGCTTACGTGCTTTCTTGCATCTAGTGCTTTTATGCTTCACAAATAAAATTCAATTAATTTAGTAAATAAGTAATAAATCAAGCGGACCCTGGCTCCAGCCGGGATAACGCTAAGTAGAAGAAGAAGAATTTAGTATACAAAATATATTTTATAGAGTTCAAATTTTAACAGGCGTTTAGTTTCTCATCTCCATTGTTATATCTTTTAAATTTATATCTAATAGGTATATGTTATATGTTCTCAATAGTAGGTTAATAGTACATCATGGTACTAGTGTGTAACATTGGTGATTAACGTCGAGGCGCCATTGAGACCCGAGCCGTAGGCGAGGGTCTTAAGAGAGCCAAGGACGGTAATCATCAATACACACGAGTATCATACGACGTTTTTCAACACACTTGTGAATAAAATAACAATAAAAACTCATTTCAACAGTGAAAACGAGTTGTGAAAAATGTTTCGCTATGGCGGGAAAAATTAATCAGTTTTCCTATGCGCGCGCATTGCGATCGGCCACAGACTAAAGGGATGAGGTTTTTTTTTTAATTTTCGGCGCATAGGATTTGCGCCTATTCTGCCACGTACAAAATGGGGAATTTAAAGTTTTCTTTTATTACAGAGAAAACAAAAGTTATATTTGAGTGAAAGTTTTATTTATTAAACACGTACGAGTTAAAATTATCTATTTAAATAAGAAGTTGCATGAAATGAGCAAGCAATAGGAACATTAATTTATTTGTTCTATTGAACACGATCTTTTTTTTTGAATAAAAACTTTTTTAAGAACAAAGCAACTCAACCAATAAAATTTTTAAAAAATCTATAACTTACTAGTGAGTTATAGCAATGAAAAAGTCAGTTTGATTATGGGTGTCATTCTGTGCCTAATTGCGGTGACCATAGAGCCACTTTATGAGCAAGTGTGTTGAAAATGAGTTTTATATCATATGATTGTTATATTGTATCTTTATTATATACAGCGTTTATTATACCTTATGAAATTATTCTTTTTAAAATTATATCTAGAGTTTATTATATCTGACAATCGTTCTATTTAAGAAAATTATATGTTTGGTTTGTATATCTTCTAAATGATAGAGGTGGCAAACGAGCAGACGGATCACCTGATGGTAAGCGATTACCGCCGCCCATAGACACCCGCAACACCAGAGGAGTCACAAGTGCGTTGCCGGCCTTTGATTTGGGAGTACGCTCTTTTCTTGAAGGTTTGAATGTCGTATCGGTCCGGAAATACCGCAGGCGACAATTCATTCCACAGTTTGGTTGTGCGAGGCAGAAAGTTTCTAGTGAAACGCACAGTTGTGGACTGCCAACCATCTATGTGATGGGGGTGAATATGTTGTCGCGTAGAACGATGGCGGAAGGAGGCGGCAGGGATCAATCCAAACAATTCCTCGGAGCACTCCCCATTGTACATGCGATAGAGAATGCAGAGCGAGGCTACATCTCTACGCAGTGCCAGGGAGTCAAGCCGATCTGAAATATCCTGGCAGTCGACGATTCGAGTTGCTCTCCGTTGAATGCGGTCCAGAGGGAGAAGCTGGTACTGGGGTGCCCCTGCCCAGAGATGAGAACACTATTCAATATGAGGCCGAACCTGCGCCTTATAAAGTTGCAGGCGATGCGCCGCAGTGAAATACCGTCTCGATCTATTAAGCACACCAAGCTTCTTCGAGGCTAATTTAGCCTTACCCTCTAGATGACCACGGAACTGGACTTCACTCGATATGTCGACACCAAGAATTCCGATACTAGCTGAGGCATTTAGGGGAGTGTCCTCAAAACGAGGTGATACGACAAATGGCATTTTCTTGGCAGTGAACGCGCAAACTTGTGTCTTAGTGGGGTTAAATTGGACCAAATTAAGTCGACCCTATTCTGAGACTTTCTTTAAAGAGGCCTCAATTTCCGACACAAGTTTGTTTCGGCTCTCGATGACGTTTTCCCGAGAAATGTTGGCACGGCCGGTATAGAAGGCATCACCTGTGCTGTCATCCGCATAACAATGAGTGCTGCTGATTTGCAGCATATCATTGATATGCAGAAGGAACAGTGTAGGCGAAAGCACACAGCCACCAGCATTGAGGGACACCAGCATTCACAGACATAGAATCTGAGCATGCACCGTCGACTACGACCTTTATGCTTCTGTCTGCAAGAAAACTAGTGACCCAATTGCGTAATTCCTCGGGAAGCCCATAAGAAGGAAGCTTCGCAAGAAGAGCTTTGTGCCAGACCCGATCGAAGGCCTTCGCTATGTCCAAACGGCCAAAGCTTCCCCCTGAGTCTCGATCGCCTGTGCCCAACGATGTGTCAGGTAGACAAGAAGATCACCAGCGGACCGGCCCTTACGGAATCCGTACTGTCGGTCACTAAGCAGCTGGCGGTCCTCTAGATACCGAAGGAGCTGGCTGTTGATAATGGACTCCATTATCTTTGAGAATAAGGAGGTTATGGCTATCGGCCGGTAGTTGGACGGATTCGAGCGGTCACCTTTTTTAGGGATCGGGTGCACCAAAGCTGTCTTCCATGACTTCGGGACTACGCCAGTGGAGTATGAGAGCCGAAAAAGGCGCGTTAAAACTGGAGCCAACTCTGGAGCACATACCTTCAACACGATAGGAGGGATTCCGTCGGGCCCACTCGTCTTATGAATGTCGAGGGAAATAAGTGCTTTACGCACTGAGCGTTGGTGGAACCGGATATCCGGTATACAGCTCGTGCACCGCGGTATGGTCGGCGGCTCGTTTCCCCCGTCATCCAACGTTGAGTTGGACGCAAAGAGTTTGCCTAGAAGATCGGCTTTCTCCTTTGCGTCGTGGGCCAATGAATCATTTCCCATGTGCAGTGGTGGAAATGATGGCGTGCAGAAATTCCCCTGGACAGCTTTGGCCAGAGACCAGAACGCACGAGTTCCCGAAGGAAGACGCTCTAGTCTCTCGCCAATTCTGCCTATGTGCGCTGACTTTGCCCTGGCAATGTCTCTTTTGAAGGACCTGGAGGCAAAGTTAAACTCCTTTTTTAATTCGCTGGTCTTTTCATCCCGTACCTTCGCCGGATTTGCCCAGGCTTGGTAACATTCCTGCTTTCGGCGAGAAGCCTTTTTGTAGGACCGACCAAACCAAGGCTGGGATTTGCCGCCAATGGGGACCATCGAGGATGGGATAAAAAGCTCCATACCCTGCAGCACCACATCAGCGACGGAATCGGCAGCGAAGTTGGGATCATCCGGCGTGAAGCAAACCTGCCTCCAAGGGTAGGACGCAAAGAAAGACCGCATCCCATCCCAATCTGCTGACTTGTAATGCCACACACGACGGCGACACGTGACTCGCGGTCGCGGCGGGCACGTGAGTGGCACCGTACTCCGGATAAGGCAGTGATCCGAAGAGCCGAGTGAGGCGTCAACGGATACTTGGTAGCCGTCCGGATGAGAAGTCAGCAGAAGGTCAGTGAAGGTTCATGGTTCTCCACATCTGGGATTCGCGTGGGCGTAGTAACCAGTTGTGTACAAACCATATGCCAGGGCGAAGTCGTGAACAGACCTCCCCGCATGATTGGTCTTGCTAGAACCGAGCCATTCGGCGTGGTGGGCGTTAAAATCGCCGAGTACCACGATCTCAGCGGATGGGATCTGCTGCTGCACAGTATCTGCAGCCATTTGGACGTGCTCAATGAGTCGATCAGTTTCGCAATCGCCGGTGTGGGACCTATATAGGCACGAATAGACGCGGGGATGGTCATCGCCGTCTACACGTAGCCATATGGTGGAGAGGTCCCTACCTTCAAGGTTGCGGAGGCGACGAGAACTGATATCGTCTCTGACGTACACGCACACTCCAGCCCTAGGCACAAAGGAGTGTTCCAGACCGTACCCAGGGTAGGAGAGGTACGACGTGTCCGCTGGAGACGATATCTGTGTCTCGGTCAAAAAGAGCAAGGCCGGCTTTGCTGTTTCAAGGTGGTGGTGTACAGCATTTAGATTTGAATGTAAGCCCCTGATGTTGCAGAAGTCCACAGCCAGCGTGGCAGGGGGTGCCATGGTATGTTTGCCCTTGCCTCGTGCTGTTGAAAGCGCGGTTTTGCCCCCCCCCCCCCCAGAGTACGACGAGGGGCTGCCTGGACTCAAGCACGTTGTGTACTGAGCCTGGACGTCCAGAGAGGGATTCTCCAGCGCTCGCGCAGCTGGTACCCTCCTGGGGTAGCGTATTTGGGAACTGCGCTTTCATTGGGGGGGGGGGACGGAAGGGGGTTGGGTCTCCGATACCCTCACTCACTCGGCGAAATACAACGCAAGCGTTGCTTTTTTCGATTCTCAGTTCCGTTTTCGAAATATTAAGGCTGCAGCCTGGACGCAAGCGACGGCGACAGCGACAGCGACAGCGACAGCGATGACTGTTCACGACGCAAGCGACAAGGTCACTGAGTTTGCGGCGACGTAGTGACGTGACTCTGTCGATGTCTGTCTGTCGCGATGTCGACATTTTCAAAATTATTCTTACTAATATAATAACACGTTCGAGGAGCGGGTTCGGGGTTGAGGCGCGGGTTGCGGGGGAGAGGAGCGGGGTGCGGGGGACGGTGAGGAGTGGGGTGCGGGGGGAGACGCGTGGTGCGGGGGGAGGCACGGGGTGCGGGGGGAGGAGTGTGGTGGGGGGGGGGGGCAGGCGCGGGGTGTGGAAGGGGGAGGAGCAGGGTGCGAGGGAGGGTGAGTCGCGGGGTGCGTAAGGGCGAGGTGCGGGGTGCGGGGGAGGGTGAGTCGGGGGGTGAGGTGAGGGGGTGAGGCGCAGGGTGCGGGGGGATATCAACTCCCTGAGCGAAGCTGGGCACTCCAGCTAGTATTAAACTTTATTATTTATTTACACTTTATCATTTTATTATCTGAAACTATTTTTTCTACTCAAACTATCGATAGTTTAAACTGGTTTATCGATTAAAGAAGAACGTCCCTAAACGCGCGACGTCCGTCGCTCGTCGCTCGTGTGTCACCGCGCGTGTCGCTGTCGTCCAAAACAGCTCCATACAAATTTATGGAAATGATCAAGTCGCTCGTGTCGCTGTCGCCGTCGCTTGCATCCAGGCCGTAGCCTAAGCTTTAAAGTGCACATTTTTGTTAAAGTCAATTGTCCCCACCCCCCTGCCAGCTAAACGAGTGTTTCTAGAAATGTGAAAAAATTCACGGCAGTACGTCGACGTAGAAACAAATGGACTTCGGGTCAGTGCTCAAAAGTGTCCGAACCAAAAGAGTAGTAAAACGCAAAAAGAGGTATAATTTCGCGCCAGTCTTAATTTGGTCAGCCGGCTGACTGCGCGTCCAAAATGGTGTACTGCGTCGTGAAAAGTTGTAAAAACTATTCAAGTAAGTGAAAAAACAGGATGCAGTATCATATTTCCGGTAAGTAAACTCTTGCTTTATCATTTTAAAGTATTGTTTTGCTAAGCAACACAGTAGCTTATTTTAATTTGAATTACGCATTTAGTTTGATTTCCACGAGCGAACAATCGAACATCACAACTTTGGAACATACATTTTATAGAGTCGCTTTCAAGTATAAAGTTTCTTATTAAAATATTTTGTTACTTTTTCCATTGTTTTTATTACATGAAATATTTATTTTAGCTTTCCCCGAGATCCTATACGTTGTGCACTATGGAAAAACATTATAGCCGAATCGAGACGAGAGGAATACTTTGTTCCGAAAAAATTCCACTTTGTTTGCTCGAGTCATTTTCACCCTGTATAATTCATATTTAAGCATGTTTCTGTGCTTGTTATAAAAAATAAACAAGATTCTGCAAAAATAAAAAATACTTATAAAACATAGCCAACAAAAAACATTATAAGTGAAAGCTACTCCATTACTTCTCTGTCTTCACTCGAAGCTGCGTAAGGTGAGGTACGTTCCAGTCGAAGCTTCGTATGGTGATAAATTGTTGCAAACAAAAACAGCCGTAATGCAATGACACACGATCTACATTCAAATGTGTTGTTTCTTTACATATAACTACATGCGTACAGGTTAACTTCGGACGCTTTTTTCGTGAATTATGTACTAGACCCGTCGTCCATTTGATTCTACGTCGATGCGGCAGTAGTATATACTCATACATTTAATTTTAACGAAATCATTGATTTAAATCAAGTGTTTTTATTTTATTTCAATCAATGATTTAAATCAAAGTCGTTGTTTTTTTCAAAAAAATATAATATTATTTAATAACTTTATATTTGATACTTCTGGGCTCAAAAGGCATAAACGCTAAATAGACCTTAGGCGTATACGCCTTTTGAGCCCAGAAGTGTCGATATGCAATGTGATTGTGAAGAAAAATACCTACGTTTACCTATTGTTAAATTGTGTATCTATTTTTCTTTATTGTTTTTTTTTTCATGTGAGTTGTGTTGGCTTTTCGAATAAATGTTTTTCTATTCTATGCATATAAACTAAATTATCGACCTAGTGACCTTTCGAATGAGAATGAGAATTATAAAGTGCGACTTTTATTTTTACAGCTTCAAATTAATCAATCATGTATTTCTTCATAATTTTGCCAAATTGGATCTTTCTTTCGTCCAGTCATTATAAACTACGTAAACCACATACAATTCCAAAACATACGTCACAACAGAATCGTTTTGGTCCATCGATATGGGAAACATTAGATAAGGTTACTCGCTCTGTTTGTTTCTGAACCAGCGTGTTCGTCTTGCGGGGGCTGAAGCGGGGTGAAGAGGGAGGCATGTATTTAAACAAATATCGCCGTTGTGTGATAAGCTTAAGGTTTATGTATTTAATGTTATCTACTAGCGACATCTAGCGACGAGTAGAGAGGCATGTATTTAATTAATGTTATCTACTAGCGACATCTAGCGACGAGTAGCGTACCATCACTATAAAATGACAAAATATTCATAAAATAACAAGAAAAAAGTGATAAGAAATGTTGCTGTTAGTTTTGTTCTTTATTTTTTTATTGTTTTAGCACATTTCACTGCACTGTAGACATATTTTCATTTAAATACGGGATGTTTACTCGTCGCTTGTCAGAGTGCGAATGGTGCGCGAAAAGGCGGCGCTACTCAACATAGGGGAGCAAACCACTATCAGCGACTACGCAGTCGGGGACTATTAACCTCATCTAATGTCTCTCATATCGATGTTTTGGTCACAAGTTGTAATTTCGCAACACAATGAAATAGTAGATTTGGGAAAATCCCGTTTTTAAGTGCGACATGACTGTTTCTAAAGTAGAAAAACAGTAGAAATTAATTAAATGTTGCCAGTTAATAAAGACAAAACTACCAGTGACGGAAATACATTATATTTTTGAAGAATTTAAAAAAAACATAAAAATCTCATCTCATCTTACTAATATTATAAACTAGCTGTTCCCCGCAGCTCCGCACGCGTGGATATTGTATTTGTGACGGTTCTTGAGGATGGAATGGAAATGTTATATTTTTTTTTTATGGCAGAGGTTTTATCCAGATACCCCTTAAAGTATGTTCTACTATATTGTTTTCCAGCCTTTACTTAAAAGTATTCTGTTTGTTAACCGAGTGCTTTATCTACCTACCAAATTTCATCCCAATCCGTTCAGTAGTTTCAGCGTGAAAGCGGAACAATCATGATGAACTAAAAATTTCACTTTCTAGCTATTCTTCCAGAAACCCTCAAGTTTTCTGGGATAAAAGTATCCTAGGTGATAGCCTAGTTCTTTGTCTATCTACCTACCAAATTTCATTCCAATCCGTTCAGTTGTTTCAGCGTGAAAGCGGAACAAACATGATGAAGTAAATATTTCAATTTTAGCCTTTCCTCCAGGAACTTTTAAGTTTTCCGGGATAAAAAGTATCATATGTGTTAACCGAGTGCTTTATCTATCTACCTACCAAATATCCCAATCCGTTCAGTAGTTTCAGCGTGAAAGCGGAACAAACATCCATACTTTTGCATTTATTATATTAGTGAGATGAGATAGTGAGATTATCTATCTACCTACCTTTCATCCCAATCCGTTCAGTAGTTTGAGTATTTTGAAAGTGGAACAAACAAAGATCCATACTTTCGCATTTATAATATAATATAAAAATATAATCTAATATTAGTGAGATGCGAAAGTGTGGATGTTTGTTTGTTCCGCTTTCACGACAAAACTACTTAACGGATTTGGATGAAATTTGGTAGGTAGGTAGATAAAGCACTCGGCTAACACATAGGATATTTTTATCCCGGAAAACTTAAGGTTTCCTGGAGGAATGCTTAATAAATCAAAATTTCCACGTCATCACTAGATGGCGCCACCTTAATATTTTTTTCTCTCTGGATCCAATTCTTAAATCCACGCAGACGAAGTCGCGGGCAGAAGCTATATGTGATAAACAGAAATATGATTTTTATCAACCCTGGTCCATGGGTAATTTTATTACCCTGTAGACCAATGAAACTAGAGATTGACTATTTTTATGAGTTTGACACTTTACAGAGCTGACGGACCCGACGTCTGAAGTGTCTCGCACGTGGTCGGCGGTGTACCTGCTGTGGTACGCATATCTCTCGACGCTGGTGGTGCGCTGCAAGTACTACCACGCGTGGCTGCTCTCGGAGGCCATCTGCAATAACTCCGGCATGGGTTTCAACGGCTACGAAGCGGATGGCACGCCGAAATGGGACAAAATGTCTAATATAGACGTTTTTGGATTTGAGGCAAGTATTCTGTATTAAGTTGACATGTTTTTTTTTTATGTCATAGGTGGCAAACGAGCAGACAGATATATTAAATATTATCGTTCGTTATCATTAACAACCCATATCATCCCCACTGCAGGGGCACGGGTCTCTTCCCATTAATGAAATGAAATGAAATCCTACTATAATATAATATAGCTGGGAGACCGAGCGTCGCTCGTTCAATCGGAGTTTTTATGAACTAAGATAACTTGTTTAGTAGTACTATAAGATATATTTATTATGAAACATTTTGCAGGGTATTGTTTTAGACGATAGTGGCCTTCTAAGAGACGAAAGGACAAGCAATATTTGTTCTGAAAATATCTATAATATTTTTTTATAATTTGATTCTATTGAAAAAAATACATGCAAATTATCCTTTTTTTATTAAAAAAAATATATATATTCAATGATACGTAATATTAGAAAGTTATTCATCATTTTATTATGGTATTAGTCAGTAATATCAACCAGTTTTGGCGACTTTTTAGAGACTTTCCTATTGCAAATGTTATCAGCGCCATCTAGTTGAGTTTAGAGAAAGCCGTGGAAAACTCCCTATGGGGAAGAAAACGCAAAGCTATTTGCAGATGGCGCTACGGACGCTTGACTCATAACAACTTTATAGTTCCGCGTTTTTTATTATCGAGGTGTTATAAATTAGTTGTTTTTTCTGTAAAATTGTTAAATGGAAAATGTATGCGACTTAGACTGTTCCTGAATTAAAGGCCAAGTTGAAAAGCACATAATTGAAAACGTAACTTTTCCCACGTCTTTTTCATCCGAGAATCTTTAGGAAATTAATTATTTAAATTATTATTGCAACTAATCGCCACACAACGCGGCATTTTTTAAATAATCTTATGTTTAGTTCACGTAAACAATTTTTTCTATACGTTTTGCTATAATTTTTCTAATTTTTTTTATCACTTAAGTCTTTTTATTTACATAAGTTCACACAAAATAAAAATTAAAAGACAAAATAAAGTCTCGTGGGTGGAATTCGAATCCGGACCTAAAAGCAGCAAAACGTGAGTGGCTCGCACCAATACCGCTAGTCTACCATAGTACTTATAAGCGACGGTTAAAATCAAGCATCATATGCGTTAATATTTTATGTATTTTCACTCCAATCTCCCTAAAATGAATGTTTTCGAAGATAATTCCCCCATAGATCGATTTCTGGTGATTTTTAACCCCTAATCCGAGATTTTCGTCGAAAGGTTTCAAGCCGTTTTCGAAATCGTCGGGACACCTAACTCGTTTAATAGTATAGGATATTATTAACAACCCATATCATCCCCACTGCAGGGGCACGGGTCTCTTCCCATTAATGAAATGAAATGAAATCCTACTATAATATAATATATTATTTATTTATATAATATTATAAATGTGAAAGTTTGGATGTTTGTAAGTTTATATGTTTGGATGTTTGTTACTCAATCACGCAAAACGGCTCAGCAGATTCGGATACAATTTGGTACACAGATAGTTTAATACATGGATTAACACATAGGATACTTTTCATCCCGGAAAGCTCGAGGGTTTCTATGTATCAGGCGGAAATCAAACCTGATTTTGATAATGTCTGTTTGACAGTTGTCATTTTGACAGATGTCATTTTGACAGCGGTCATTTTGACAGTTTCCATTATGACAGTTGACATTTTGACAGTTATCATTTTGAAAGTTATCTTTGACAGTTGTCATTTTGACAGTTGTAATTGTGACAGTTATTATTTTGACAGTTGTCATTTTGAAAGTTGTCATTTTGACAGTTGTCAGTTTGACAGTTGCCACTTTGAAATTGTCGTTTTGACAGATGTTCACGCCGAAACTACTGAATGGAAATCCATGAAATTTGGTAGGTAGATAGATAAAACACTCGACTAACCCATAGGATACTTTTTATCCCGGAAAACTTAATAGATCGGGAGCCAGCAAGGTGTACGGGCCTGAACATATAAGAACTCTGGAATCAGTCTAGCTCGAAAGAACTTTCTGTTATCAATCGTTTGGTTCAAGTCTTACAGTCCAGATCGGTCACTGAAGTTTTTTATGACGTTCAGAAAAAATTAAAAAAGTCGTATTTGGGCCTAAACATATAAGACTCAAAATGAAATGTGGATATAAAAGTGAGTACATTGGACAACCCCATACTATTTTTTTTTTCGCTGAAATCGGTCACCGTCTCAAATCAGACGGGGGTCGAAAATCGTAAAAAATCTGTTTTGGGACTAAACACATAAGATGTCTGCAACCAAATTAAATCGATAGAATACACTTTACGATGTATAAAAAGTTCAGTCTTACAACGCGAATCGGTCACAGTTCCAAAATCAGACTACTTTTATAACCGAGGTATTTTCGCTGACGATGGGTGATAACTCGATAACCATTTAGGTTAGAGGTATAGTTACTTCGGCAAAACTGAAGTGCATAAAATTTCCAACAAAAAAGGTTATATTCATTTTTATAGTGGGATTAATAGATAAAGAGTAAATTGTAAAGCTGTTTCTCATTAACATCGTTTTCGTCTACTTTTCCATAATCTTCAAGATTACAGGTATAGCTACTACGGTAAAAATAAAATACATCAAATTTGCAACATAAAAGGTTATATTCACTTTTAAAGTATAATTAATAAATAAAGAGTAAATTGAAATATATATATGTATATATTTGAATTTTTCATCTACTTGTTTATAAATTAAAAATGAGATTAATTGCGACTTAATAAAATGCATAAAATTTTCCACAAAAAAGTTTATATTCATTGTAATTGTGGGATTAACAGATAAAGAGTAAATTGTAAAACTGTGTCTCATAAATAAATTTTTGCCTATTTCTCCATAACCTTTAAGATTAGTGGCATAGCTACTACGATAAAAATTAAGTGCATAAAATTTGCAAAAAAAAGGTTATATTAATTTTCACTGTATAATGAATAGAAAAGAGTAAACTGGAAAAAATCTTTTTTACATTAGAAATTCTGATCTGTTTGTTGATAAATTAAAGATTAGAGATATTGTGACTTGTGAAAAATATATATATTGTGGCTAGTATGTTTCTCGGACGCAGTGCGGAAATAGCCTAATTGATGTTCAAATGCAGGCTTATGCGACCGCCCTTTACCTTCCGACAACGGCACAAATCTCGCGTGTGAGCAGATTTCATTAGAGTAATTGTTTTAAGTCGCACATATTTTAGATTAGAAGTTTGGTGTAAACGTTTACGTTAATTTACGTAAATCTTGATCTGTTTGACGACGTAGTAAATGGTTTATGAGTGAAAATTGGCAACGAAAGGCCTTTTAATATGAAATATGGTAACATCCCAAAATGACCAGTCTTTTTAAAAATAAACAAAAAAAAAATTGTATATTTCAAGGATTGTATTTAATGGAAAAAGATGAGGAGTCCCGGAGATAAACCCATCATAAATACAGTTTACAGGATTTCACATCACATCACATACACATTGAGTTATGGAGATTTGCTTTTAGAAAAAAGATGAAGACACATGTGGTACCCAACAAAAAAAGGGTATTACTTTAAAAAGCAAGTTATTATACAGGGTGTTAAAAAAAGTGCGTTTGAAATTTTAAGGGGTTACTCAGGATCAAGTATAAAATCCAGGAAAAATATTGAAAAAATTCGCTCTTCAATTTTTTTTTGCAGTTTTTCATACAAATTCTCGATTCACTATTTAGTCCAGTAAATAAAAGATTTGAGGTCGCATTAAAGACACCTGACTAAAATGGTTTGGAAATAAAAGAATTGGTGTTTTACTAAGCATTCGTGGTAATTTTGTGATTGTAAGGGCGTTCAACCCTTAGAAATACCTAAAGACGCCTTTTAACTTGTATACGCCAAACAATAAATGCACTTTTGGGGAAAACTGAGATTTAAAACTATAGTTACCTTATAAATATGGTACTTAAGTTGTCTCTAGTTTAAAGCAATAAATTCTTAGTATTACGATATTTTTTATATTATTGCGTGAAAAAGAATACTTACAAAATGGAGCCTTCGGAGATTCTTATGTTTTTTAAGTCTAATTGTAAGGCTTGAACATGTGTTAAGTTTTCACCTAGGTGACTATTTCAGAACCCAGTCAAAAACGATTTTTTAAAGATTTCTGTAGTACACATTAAAGACACTACAAATATTTTCTTGGCTGTGCCGTAACACTAATATTAACAAAGAAGTTTCTTCTTAAAACGCATTTTATCTAAAATGTATTAGACATTATAATTATATTTCAAACGCCGAGAAGGTGCGTCAGCTGCCACGTACGCATAGCCAGTGTGCGACAGAGACGGAGCTATTGGGTGCGAAAAAGACAAGTGCGCGGATAGCTAGATGGAAAGTGCAAAACGCAAATGTGATAAAATGCACAATATGATAGGTAGGTAGTAGTTATTTAATAATAATTGTGTCATACTCATTGGATTGTGGGCATCCAAACGTGATCATGGTACTACCGTCCTACTGATTTACTACATAGATATACCTACTGTAAATTCAATTCAAAAGAAGAAACTTTGTCCTATTGATTCGCCGAACATTTAACTCCAAAAATTATACATAATTATTATATTGTCATGACATGAGTGTCATCGCCATTTTTCCATGACTTTCCATGAGCCTGCCAAAGCAACCCCACTTCCAATGCCAGTGGGCCTGTTCTGATGAAGTAAAAGTAGGTAGGTTTTTACGCTAAATTTCACGAACTAGATGCGACATATCGTCGTTGCGATTTACCGTAATTTTGGATCAAGAATCAAGACCTCAAACTTGGCATAGTTGTTCCTTAGGTGGTCTTAAGTGGAATAAGCCCGGGAGGCATCGGGAGGCATCACGGTGGCGGCGTTATTATACCGCAATAGCTGTCCACTTTGCTTTCGCTTGCCCTCTTGAAGCTCTCAGTAACTGACACGTTTCGTAACCCAGCATACGAGTCACAAGACCACACCAACGTAATTTTCTTCGCTTAAGGTGCGCCTCAATTCCGTATACGTTTGCACGGTGTAGAACCTTTGTATATATTATATGGTTGGACCAGTCGATGTTCATGATATCACGGAGGCACTGCACGTGAAATCTATCGAGGCAGCGTATTTCTTTCCTATTAGACTGGTGGCGAAAATAATAAAAGTGCTCTATTTACCGAGTTTGTTTCTCTGGCTCCTATATAGCTACAACAATTATCAATATTTTCGTCTTGATTCGTAGATCATCAAATAGCCAGCCATAAGAAAGGGGGAGGGGGGCCGATATAGCTATGACGAAACAAACGACCTTACGACAGGCTATTTCGTAATATCTGTACCAAAATGAATCCATCGATCTATACCTGTCATAGCTCTATATAAACACTATGTCTCTCACGAATTGAGGAGGTTTGGAATTACTTTGGACATATACACCAAGATCTTAGTAGCTAATATCATGCGACCGGAAGAATGTAGGTCTACGTTTGCCAAAAACTGCTAAAGCTGAACCAATTCCAATGATCTCAGGGTCGAGGTCACATTTGAATGTTATTGCACTTCCCAAATACTTAAACTTCTCCACATGCTTCATGACATTCTAACCGAGATACATTTGGAGTTAGATTGTTCAGTTGTCTCCCAACATATATAACATCGATCTTACTTACACTGCCAGTACTCAATTTTTTTTAATGACTCGTCAAAACTGGTCATCAGTTTTTGCAGAGATATTAGGGGATTCCGCTGTAAAACATAAGTTGTCCACGTACCTTATTGCTGTAACTATATGGCATAAAACTTTTTTACGTGCCTTCATTCGGTCTAGGTTAAAAAATTTACCGTCAGTTATTAGTAGGGACTACGGAAGTGTATAAAGATGCCTTTTGGGATATTATGTTTGTGGCTCATAAAGTATGTTAACAACCCATTACGTCCCCACTGCAGAGGCATGGATCTCTTCCCATAACTCGGGAAGGTTAGGCCATACTCCACACACGGGGGCCAAGTCCGGATTGGTGGAGGTTGTGGGGCTAGTGGCCAACCCCAGTGTCAGAAAATTTCAAGCCGCCTATAAGGACTCCAACGTGGCTTAACGACTGCCATCTAGCGATAGCAGCCGGCACCAACGGCTTAACGTGCCTTGCGAAGCATGGAAATGGTCGAGATAAATGCCACTAACAGTCATACCCATCCAGGTTATGACCGTGTCTGTAGTCAGTTAACCTTCGTGATCGACGCGACCACGCAAGCCGCAATGAGCCACGACCGCTTCTCATATAAAGTATATTTACTAAAATTAACATAAATTTGCTTAAATATATTATTGAACATAGCTTTTGGTCATACCCAATCATGGCAATTTAGTAGATCCTATCCATTGCTTTTATTAAACAAGTCATTTATGGATCAGATTTTTATTCCAAAGTACCGACGGATTATTTGTTTTCGATGTAAATAATATTTTCCTTCACGATTATAAATAATTTAAGCACTTATATTGCATTTCTTAAGTTAAGTGAATTTGTATTTCTTTTTGAGAAATAAATATCTCAAACCGTGTATGGATCTTACAGCTCATAATTTTATTGTTGACATGATTTTTAATAGAAATTAAGTGTTAAAAAAATATGTGCTGAAGTGAGTTTCCTCTGGACTCAACGTTTCTTCACGCTTCGCAAAAATTTCCTGAAACGTTGAGTGTACAAATTCCGCGTGGTAAGGACTTTGTGCTAGATAGAAAAACTATTTTGTACTAGATAAATAACCATTTTTTTAAAATATGTTGTCCACGTTATTCGGATTTTATGAATTTGTTATATTTTTTTTAGTGAAAGAACTTGAAAGAAGCCTTTATTTAATCAGAAATGAATGAGTCTTCCTTGAATTATCCGAAAATGATATCACACTTGACCTAGTACATAAAGTTATGGACGTATTAGCTCGAAAGAGGAGCGCGACCGAATCAAACTTTCCTTGCCTCTCCTCGCCACTTTTGTGATGCCTCTCGATGCCAATAGTATAAGGAAGACATTTTTATATGGGGGGATTAGTTAAAAAAGTGTCCAACTGTAAGCAGTAAATAATAGTTCAAGAATCCATCAGAGTGGCGCTAATGTAGACAAGGATTATGAAAATAATATATAAAAAAAATTCTTATTTTATGTTTTTTTGTTTTAAAGTGCGTTATAACAAAGCTGATTCTTTCCTTGTTTTCTTCTCTGTTTCTAATAACTTTTCTCGCTTTCTTTAAAATTTACCCTTTTTAGGGTTCCGTAGTCAACGAGGAACTCTTATAGTTTCGCCATGTCCGTCTATCTGTCCGCGGCTTAGCTCAGAGACTATTAGTACTCCAGAGCTGTAATTTGGTACGGATATGCATATTATTCCTTATATACTTCCAGCCTCCCGAACAAGCCGGTTTCCGAAAAGGCTTCAGTACCATAGACCACATACATACGCTTCGGCAGATTATACAGAAGACCGAAGAGTGTAATCGACCACTAAGCTTGGCGTTTGTGGACTATGAGAAAGCCTTTGATTCGATCGAGACCTGGGCTGTATTGCAATCTCTCCTAACGGTGCCAGATCGATTGTCGATACATCGAAGTTTTGAAGTGTTTGTATGAAAATGCCAGCATGTTGGTCCACCACCAGGATCAGAATTCGAAACCTATCCGGCTGCAGCGTGGGGTGAGACAGGGAGACGTTATATCTCCGAAACTGTTCACCGCTGCACTGGAAGATGTTTTCAAGCTTCTGGACTGGAAAGGACTCGGCATTAACATCAATGGCGAGTACATCACTCACCTTCGATTTGCTGACGATATCGTGATCATGGCTGAGACCTTGGAGGATCTAGGCGCAATGCTCAAAGGACTAAGTAGAGTCTCCCAACAAGTGGGTCTTAAAATGATACATGGATAAGACGAAAATCATGTCAAACATCCGTGTTACACCCACTCCTCTGAAGGTTGGAGACTCTACGCTCGAAGTTGTTGACGAATATACAGGGTGTAACAGAAGTGTGTGACAATACTTCAAGGTTGGCTTTTACCCATCAAACTGAACAACTTTTTTTCTACAACTTTGTTGAAATCGCAAAAGTATGAGGAGATACGTAGGAGAACTAAATTTACTAGCTCTTTTTGTTTTTTTTTTCTCTCGACTATCCCAGGGTGTGGGGTATCGTTGAATAGGTCTTTCAAAAATATTGTGGGTTTGCGAAACCTATTTTTCGAGTCATGGATTCGTTTTCGAAATATTAAGCTTTAAAGTGCAATTTTTTGTTAAAGTCATGTGCCCCCCCCCCCGACAGCTAAATGGTTATTTCTAGAAATGTGAAAAAATTCACGGCAGTAGTATATTTAACGAAGTTAAAAGGAAAACTATCACAGCTAAGTAGGCTTTACAAGTTAACGAGTAGTAGTCAATTTGGTAAGACGGAAGGTTTTCCCCTTGAAGCAGTGTTTGTCGAAGTACTAAGAAACCCTACACTGCGCGTGGTCCGACACGCACTTGACCACTTTTTATACAATAACACCACCCTTACTTAACGCGTTTTGATGGACACTTTTGTACACAGAGACAGATCTCCTTACATGTACCCTCCATAGCCAATTTTTTTTCTAGCGATGGAAGCAATTATTTGTTCCAAATGAATTGGTATTCCTTTAATTGTCCGATAATTATCACACTTGCCCCAGTACATATAGTTATGGAGATATAAGCTCGAAAGAAGAGCGCGGCCGAATCAAACTTTCCCCGTTTTCCCTCACCACCTTTATGATGCCTCCCGATGCCTCCTGGGCTAACACTCAAGACCACCTAAAGAACAACTATATACCAAGTTTAAATCCTTGATAACACACACAAAACCCAATAGGTAGACACGTGACCGCGGATGATGCTAAGTGGAACATCAGGCAACTGACATCTATATCTTGTGAATAGTAAAAAAAACGTGCCACACGAAAAGAAAAGAAAGAGAGAGAGAAACATTGATCCAAAATTAAAAACAGTTCTCATACAAGATGTTGCACGAAATCCCCAGCTATAGCTTAGCTGAATAAAGAACTCGCGGGGTAGCGCGGGCGCCGCGCATGCCGCATTCCCCCGCCCGCGCCCCCCGCTCAGCCCGCTCGCGAATTATAATTGTTATTAGATTATTACAGAAACTGTGCAACAGATTGACCGGGGATTTTTCTTAGTCTTAGTTTAAAAAAAATATTACTATTAGATTTCATGAAAATATTCGTAGTGTCTTTAATGTGCAAGGGTTAAAATCGAATAAAACTTAATAAAAAAATAAATAACGAAGTCACCTTGGAGATAATTCTCATGGTTATTGACAGTGGTTATGTACCCCCTAAGACAAAATATCACTCACCTTGCAGTATTTCTTTTCAAGTTATAAATTTTTAAATATATTATATTCAATATCTACTCAATGTTTTGATCTCGATCGGGGACGATTATAAATAAAAATAAAACGTCTTATCAGAAGCCCTCATGTAAAAAATCACCAGTTTTCTATTTTTTGTTCACATTTAAATTTAATTTTGTTTCTTTAGGGGCTAATTACCGAAAAATTATCAAATACTCATAAGAGATTTTCATGAATTTTCATTTTGCAATTATTTAAGTAACATATTCTAAATTTTCACCCAAAGTGCATTAAATGTAACCTACTCCATACAAAAATTCGTAGATTGACTGGACTATATTTAGATTTAGTATGAGTATCTGAAAAAAATAATTGAAGAGCGGATTTTTTCAATATTTTTCCTGGGTTCTGTACTTGATTCTGAGTAACCCCTTAAAATTTCAAACGCACTTTTTTTAACATCCTGTATTATGTCTTATGTATGACGGATCGAAAAATGTATTTTCGCTTGACCTATGAGGTGCACCAGATTGTCAGAGAGTAGAGTGAGAGGGCAATACTATGGTATTACTTATAGTTATACTTCTCACACAGGTATTGGCAAACGCGCTCGCTAAACCCATTATTATAATCAAATATGATATAATAACTCCTTTAATCCCTTAAAATTTTAAACGCACTTTTTTAACACCCTGTATAAATTACATTTGTTCTCCTTTAGCAATTCCTTTAAACTAAATACAAAATTTTTGAGTAATAATGTGTTATTAGTAGTAAATATTAGTATGCGCATACTTTCATGTATTTTTTTTGTTTATACAAAATATTCACCACGCGGGCAAATACCGCAGTGCGTACCCTCCTTTTGTCGCTGCCTCTATATAAGAAATCCGTGAGATACCAGCGTAGATTTTATTGTTAAAATGATTGTCTACAATAAATGGAAACGTCAACCATGAGAATAGTTTTTTAGTCTATTCTTTATTTATTTATTTATCATCTTTAAAATAAAATAAAATAGCCTTTCTAACTTATTACTAATAGATAAAGTTTCTTTATTTGTGATAAAATTATTATGATAATAATAAAAAAAAGATACATAAGAAGTGATAACAACTAATATCACTAGTCAAAAATGCCCCCCCGAGCCGTACCAGCAGCAAAGGAGCCCATGACACACATCGCGTTGCCGCGCTGTATGGCAATGGACAACCTTTGCAGCAGGTACGCCCCGGAGCGAGCGTCACAGCCCCTCTCACGAAGCCGACGGCCAACCTCTTTAATGAAAGCCAAAGCCTCTATTCCCCAGCAGCCAGTCGTTTCGCACGCCAGTGGCACGAAGCAATAGTTAGCCTTTAAAGCCGAGTATTTCTCGTGCTTTTTGGCAGCCGCGAACTCAGCAGCGGCCCCGGCCGACCGCGCCGTGCGGCTGAGGTAAGAGGCAGCGAAGGTGTTGACGCACGTGGCGTCCCACAATAAACACCTTCCTCTCTGCCACGGCACCAGGGTCAAACCATCTGGCCTTTTGCCATCAGATCGACTAAGACCCGGCGGCTCCATCAAGGATGGAATATTGGCCGAGACCAGGGCCCTCCGGGTGATGTCATTGAGCGCATGGTGGCGAGGGAATCTTCCCAAACAACGAAAGCAGCTCAATGCGTGGTGACCAGTTGCCTCAACTGTGGAGCCGCAAACGCATTGATGTGGTTGACATACATCGCAGCCCAGGCGGAGAGCAACCGCCACACGCAAGGAATCGCCGTCGAGAAGAGTTCCCATATGCGGAGAGGGTAAAGCCTGCAACCAGGCGCCTGACTCTGATTACCTAATAGCCTTTTATTACTGAAAAAATACAGGCTTATCAAATTAATATAATGCTTGTCAAAAATTCAGTCCGCCCTTTTGGCGAAGGCCTTCTTCAGTCTCTTCCATTCTTCTCTCTATCTGTAATTTTTAATTTATAATCAAATAGATGAAAAATCCAAATATAAAATTTATTTTTTCAATTTACTCTTTATCTATTAATTTTACAGTAAAAATGAATATGACTTTTTATGTTGCAAATTTGCTGTACTTTATTTTTACCGTAGTAGCTATGCCTGTAATATTAAAGGTTATGGAGAAGTACACGAAAACGTTGTTTGTGAGTAACAGTTTTACAATTTACTCTTTATCTATTAATCCCACAGTAAAAATGAATATAACCTTTTTTGTTGGAAATTTTATACACTTCAATTTTGCTGAAGCAATTATACCTCTAACCTAAATGGTTATCGAGTTATCGCCCATTGTCAACGAAAATACGTCGGCTATAAAAGTAGTCTGATTTTGGAACTGTGACCGACTCGTGTTGTAAGACTGAACTTTTTATACAGGGTAAAGTGTGTTCTATCGATTTACATTGGTTGCAGACATCTTATGTGTTTAGTCCCAAAACCGATTTTTTACGATTTTTGACCCCTGTCTGATTTGGGAAGGTGACCGATATCAGCGAAAAAAAAAATGTTATGGGGTTGTCCAATATACTCACTTTCATATCCAAATTTCATTTTGAGTCTTATATGTTTAGGCCCAAATACGACTTTTTTATTTTTTTCTGAACGTCATAAAAAACTTCAGTGACCGATCTGGACTGTAAGACTTGAACCAAACGATTGATAACAGAAAGTTCTTTCGAGCTAGACTGATTCCAGTGTTCTTATACGTTCAGGCCCGTACACCTTGCTGGCTCCAGTACTATAAGGGATCCCGAGGGAATGCTTAAAAACTCAAAATTTCCATTTCTTCACTAGATGGCCTTAACATTTTCTTTCTCTCTGGATCCAATTCTAAAGTCCACGCAGGCGAAGTCGCGGGCGGAAGCTAGTATGAAATAATGAAATGAAATAATATTATAAACTTAAAATATTTACCGACACCTTGTAAATATTTCATAGGACATTAATAAGCTGCAACGGGAACTGCCTGTTTTCTAGTCTTTATTTAGAATCCGATTTGCTTTTGTTGAATTTTTGTTTTTTTTTTTTGTTTTTTAATAACACTGTTGATATCTTCGGTAGAACAAATGAGGCTAGGTAATATACTAGAATAGATCGTTAAAGGTCAGTTTACACCGAAACAACGATTTCTTATGGAACCTTCACATAGTTTCGCGTTCTCACTTTGTATACATACATTTTCATGAAGTAAATAAATTGCGCGCAGCAGCGTCACTTCGCTCTGTGTGGACTGACCGTAAGGAGTTAGGCTAACAAATCAAAAGCAAGCATTTCATTATGTCACATAGTTCGCGCAAAACTTCCGCACCGCCATAGCGAGCTGGAACAAGAACACGAACACGTGGCTGCGCGCGGTGGCGTACGAGCGCGGCGGCGCGGCGTGGCGGACGGCCCGCGTGTACGCGCTGTCGGCCGTGTGGCACGGCTTCTATCCAGGGTACTACCTAACCTTCTTCGCGGGGGGGATATTCACTGTTGCGGCTAAGAAGGTAAGTGCAATTGCTCTCACAATGCAGTTTAATCTGATTGCAACACGACTTAGCAAACCCGTTCGACCCCGTCCTTTCAGCTTTCGCATTTTTTTACGCCTACCTAAAAAGTGCGTTATAAACAACCTGTATGCGGGCGCATATTAATCAACTATTTCGTACACATAATAACCAAACTGTATAAAAATACACGTAGATAAAACCGTAACAAGTATAGGAAGGATGGCTGGCAGTTCAACACGTCTTCTACCCCTATTCATGATCTTTGAAAATCCGGTGACCAAATAATATGTCTGTCGTTGTACATTTAATAATAATAATATCATTTATTTATCAAGTAACATAGACTCATCACATTTAATACAATTATTTAGGTAACCAATCACTCATTATCTATGAATCATCAATCAACTTATTATCTATATTGCCATCTCGCAAGATGGGCAGAATCTTGTTAGGCTTTTAGGAAACCACTGCACTGGGTGCATATGGCCAAGTCGAAGTTTACGGGAGGGGTGATGTTTAACAATACTGCCCTCATAAGAAAGAAGGCGGCTAAGTATACGGAAACTCCATATACTTAGCCGCCTTCTTTTTTAGCAGTGCAGAATTGGCGCCTTGCAGCTGATGTGATCATGTGTTAGAAAAGAAATATGTTGGAAAGCCGCGGTGCCCCTTTGCCGCAGGTGCGCGACGCGGCCCGCCCCCAGTTCCTGGGCAGCGGCACCAGGAAGCTGTTCTACGACGCGCTCACGTTCGTCACGACGCGCGTCGCCATGACGTACGCCACTGTGCCTTTCGTGCTGCTGCACTTAGCGCCTAGCCTCGCGTTTTACGGGTGAGTCATATAATAGGGGTTTTCACCCTTTTTTGTAAAGTATCTCAAATTCATCATTTGGCGAAAAAAAATCAAAAATATGTTTATTTTTAATTTTTTGAAACTTATAAGAAAATACATTTTAAATTATCATTCCCAAGTACCGCGCGCAAAACGCTAGTCGCTATGATGTCAGGTCGTGACGTCACTAGGGTAGTAAACAAGACAGCTCTATTATCAACATTTTGTGGACAATAATAATATGTTATTGTTCACTACCTAAAACATACTGATGTCATAACCTAAAACATGGTGGCTGGCGTTTCAGAAATTTAAAGAATAGATTAATAACCTTGATTTTTAGGGTTCCGTAGTCAAATGGCAAAAAACGGAACCCTTATAGATTTGTCATGTCTGTCTGTCTGTCCGTCCGTATGTCACAGTCACTTTTTTCCGAAACTATAAGAACTATACTGTTGAAACTTGGTAAGTAGATGTATTCTGTGAACCGCATTAAAATTTTCACACAACAATAGAAAAAAAAAATTTGGGGGTTCCCCATACTTAGAACTGAAACTCAAAAATTTTTTTTCATCAAACCTATACGTGTGGGGTAAAAAATTAAAATATCGTATTTATTCGATAACTTATTACAAATACTACCGCAAATAAGCAGTTTTAGATTTTTTCTTGTATAGAGTAAAATACTTATTTGAACCGGCTGTAGTAAAAGACAAGTAAGGCTGTGTCGTAATCGACACTACGAGTAAAGTTCGTTTTTTTTTAGCATTAGACAAAAGGAAAAAAAATGTCTTTTACATGTAACACTTTCTCAATGAATAATCAGGCGCGGTCCGTGAGGGGGGGCTACAGGGGTCATGACCCCTCCCAAAACCATGCACGTCAATTCGACAAACCTTCTAAACACGCTTCGCGCTTTCTTATAGGTGTACGTGAAAATGCCCGAATGGTCGCTATACCGTTTGAAAGCTGTCATATGAATTGAACGGTGCGGCAGCATAAAAACAGAAAATGTAAATTAATCTAGTCTAGAAAAACTAATCTAGAAAAATAAAACCAAATATCCAGTGTGTTTTTTTTGTGGCAGTGTTGTAAACAACAACACAGCAAACCGACATCTATTTGTTTGGCCCTCTTGTACCGAATACCCGGTTTGATAGCGGGACATATAGTAAATTTATTATTTTTTCGTTTCTGTTACAGGAAGTTTTACTACTCCCTACATTTCATAGCATTGGGTGCATTAATGATACCTGACCGCTCCGCGCGTTTGAAGACTTCACAAAACTCGCCGCAACTCTCCGCCAAGAGCAGTAAGGAAAGCGTAACTGTTTACGATCCCTTAAAAGATGCTAATGGCAAACTTAAAACAACGTAATATCATTCGAAAACCGAACGACTTTTAAAATTACCAAGTAGATAGTAAAAACAATATTCAGGCACAAGAAATCATATGTGATACTAATTGATAACCAATTCACACAGAGTAGGTAGTCGTGTTGCTTTAGATGAGAAAACAACAGTACATTGTGTTGTACCGAGCACGACATTATTCGTGATACTACATTTTTTAAATATTTATAACGGTACCGATAACAGTTTCACTTCGAAAATATGTTGCAAGGAATTGTTTACGCTAAGCTAAACTGATCGAAACATCCTTATACAGGCTGTAGCAACCAGAATATTCACCATAGTGACTAAACATTTCTCAAGATGGTGAAACAAAAAACATATTGAATAAAGTTTTTCGGTATGCTGTTGTTTGTTTGGCACTGTGCAGTTACTGAAGAAGATGAAACATAAAAAAGATGATGTTTTTTTTCTGTTTGATGAATGACGATGTTTAATGTAAGATACCGGGTTTTTGCGACACTATACAGTATAAATGGTGTAACAAGAAGGTAAAGTACTGTTAGTAGTACTGGTTGAGAAAAATTTGTTCAGTTTGCTACACATTAAAAAATATATATATGTATATTGCCATATACAGATGTACCAAAAAGATGTCACACTCCCATGAAACAACAACATTTTATAAATACTTTTGAATCTCAAAAACAATTGGAGTCCCCATACCAAACTCCATACAAAGAACAAAGTTTTACAAATATTTTTGAATCTCAAAAAAATTGGACGCATCCCCATACACGGCCTTTATACTTTATACAGTGTAACAAAATTGGTGTAGGACCCGTTTACTGAGGATTCTACTTAAAAATTTTTGGACTCCATACAAAAATGGCAAAACAGATGATCAATTTGTATGAAAAGTCAATTTTTTTTTGTGATTTGACCAAAGTTGTAGAACAAAAAATGTTCAGTATGATGGGTAAAATCCCCAGTTAACGGTTAACACCAATTTTGTTACACCTGTATAATAGTCAAATCAAATCTTGGGGTTTCATAAAAATCGAAGAACTATAGATTTTCACTTTCTTGAGAATATACCCACCTTAAAGACGCGCAGTATATTGTTTTGAACACAATATTGAATATACAAACTAGATATATGTACAAATATAATAATTTAGGGATTCTGTCTTCCTAACCATATCATGAAGTCAGCATATCAGGCTTTTTGACATAAACACCAATGGTCCACTCAACTAGATAAGGCTACGTGGGGCCATAAGTAATAAAATAATAAATATATTTGTGTTGTGGTAAATGTTAATAAATAAATTGTATGCTTGACTTATCGTGAAAAATTATGTACATTTATACTGTTAACATTATGCCAGTACGTGCGGGGAAGTGGAAACTAAATTGTTTTCTACCTACTTTGTCTAGCTATTGACATCACTTCTGATAGTGCAATCTCGCTGTTTATTTGTTTTTATTATCCCTCCCTGTTTCTCGAAAGGTCTTCCTACCCATATGACCAAATGCGCAAAAGCATTTGACAAGGATAAATAATGTAATTATCTACCTTTCCTACATGTAATACTATACATGTAGGTATTATTGATAAACTACAATATATAGTTGCATCTTTGCTAGTTACCTAATATATTTGTGCAGATTTTTAAAGTGCTTTTTTAAAATTTCACTTGAAAATATTTTGCCAATCGTTTTCCTCCGATACTACCTATGAAAAATGAAAACCATAACATAAAACAGCCGAATCATACATATAGATTATTTTAAATTTTCATAGATAACTCAAAACTGACCAAAAAATTACTATGACAATTATTTTTTCATAAAAATATCAAGTATAATATTACTTGAGGCAGTTTCACTTATGTATCTTTCTGGTTTCGACGTTTCCTGTATTGTCGCATGCACCAGTGACTGTCGCAGTAAAATTAATTAGTCAAATTAAGTAACATTAAATTACAGTATTTTGTATTTCATATTTTCAATACATCTAACAAAATTATTTTGTATTTATTGTTATAAACTAATATATCGTTTATAAATATTGTGTAGTTGGTAATTAAATTACTAGTTGATGTGTATTTGGCCCAGCCCCGATTGCCCTCAATGGTATCAACCTGCTTTCCAATTCAAGAAGTAGAAAGTGCTATTTGAGAGTATCATCTACACTGGCAGGTTATGGATATGAAGAAAAAGACTGTTTTCCTAAGGTCTGAACTACTACGAATATTTTTAGACCTTTCATGTTGTGTAAAATAAGAATGAATACTCACTTTTAAAATTAATTAAAAAGGCACAGAATAATATTTTTCTTCCACTCCACGTGGTGAGCTGTATTTTTGATACCTATATTGCGATAATTTATGCACAAACCTGTAATTTGGACAAAACTGACCAATTATCACAGATTACGAAACCGCGAACCAGTCTTCTAGTCAGGTCAGCTAATGCTCTTATGGTCTCTTACTTTGATTGTTTGTGATTGTCATTGTAATGTGTAATGAATGAGGTAAAATCAAAAAATAAATGCATGTTTGTGCAAGTGCAACCCACATAAAAGTCTCTAGAAATACTGCGGCTAATGTTAGATGCTCAAATTACTTTCCATACAAAGATTGCTCTGATTGAACCTATGTTCCTTTGGGAAAGTTATTGTTTAATGAGTAGCATCTACTAACTGTATGCCGCTTGTCAGCAAATAAAGTCACCCTGTATAAAGTGCAGTGTGTAGATGGAGAAGTGAATGTTCCAATTGAAAGTCTTCTTCCAAATTGAAGTCACAAAATTATTGAAATGTTATTTATTTATTATAATATTAATTATTGTACAAATTAGCACATATTTGTAATAAAATATATTGACATGCCACAGAAATACCTCACTTATGGAATTTTGTTTTAAATTGTTAAATTAATATGTATATGTAACAAATTTTGTATTTCAATTTTGAATGTTTAACTAAATAAAGAAATATTTTAGTAAAAACATATTTTATTTATAAATATATTTAACAATAAATTGAATATTATATCAACAAGGCAGAATGTTATTGTTTTTTCTTCATTGTTAGAAATGCTTGACGTATGGAACAGAGTATGCCTGGAAGGTCTTCAGACTCATGCAACTTCATTTTCAGTTCATCAAGTATACTTATTTTAGGCTTGGTCTCCAAGACTGAAATAAAAGAAAGGCATTTTAGTTCAGGATGTTTTTCAAGGTCTAAAGAAATTTATATTTTTTTAAATCAAAGAAGGTTAATATGGTTTGTACATAGTTTTAGTGAATATCCTAAATTGAATACCTAAAATAAATTGGAAATCATATATGTAAAAGTTAATCTTATCATAAAAATATAAAGGGCCCGTTTACATTTTTTGCGAGAAATCACAATTTTTGAGCTCGTAGTTTGCTACCTTCGGAAAGAGTTATACCTATTATTATTATTGTTATTTAGTAATAGGCGAGCAGCTAATAGCTGAGATGCCTATATCTGTGTTGGTGTTACATGATAGTCTATTTAAGTTCACTTTGAGGATACACTAAATTGGATTGTCTTTGCACCATTTGCCCAGTTTATACATTTAAAAATATATGTTTTCGGTAGATTCGTGTTTCTTATTGTAACTTCTTAGAACAGATTTTTTAAATTTTGCTCCATTATTTTATAAAAAATATAACACACAGTCGTGTTTTGGCAAAACGGCTGGCACGGTCATTTTCAAGCTCCTAGTTCTCTAACTAGAAAACATTTATTGAACCAGAAAAAATATGTCCAAATCACTCAAATAAATTTATTGAAACTCCTTTGACACTTTTTCGATTAAATGTCACAATCTTAAGTAAAAATATGATTTATAACGTCAATTTCAGAATGTGGCGAGGAAGAAGGTGATGTTAATCATTTATTCTTTTCTTGTCCTCTCTTAAAACACAACTCTTTCTTTTCACAGCTTGTATCCCTAAACATTCCTTTTCCTACTAATATCTCTTGTCTTCTTTCAAATATTAACTATCCTATCCTTTAATGTCTATCTTCATTTATTTTTGTAAATAATTTAAAAATTTAATAATCTATATAATAATATGTACATACACACTTTATTTTTGTAAATATCTGATATAATATCCTAGTTTTATTTTTCAAATTCCGTACTTTTTTCTTTCCTTTTTTGCTAATATTGTAAGATGTTTCCCAACCTTTTAAAATGTCTGTGGCAAATTACAAAGTAGAAGCCAAAAAAAAAAAAAAAAAAACGTCAATTTCAGCGAAATACGTCTACACTAAACCGCGTCTTTTTATAATAAAACCATAATGAATGAATGAATGAATGAATGAATGAAAACACTTTATTGTACAACAAAACAGGAAAATAAATAAAATAAACATTTAAAAAAAGTTATACAGGTAGGCGGTCTTATCTTATAATATTTCTGTTTGAAACTGACACCAAAATAAACAGTGTTTTTTCCCCAATAAAAATCAATAAATATATCGGCATTAATTAAAAAGGTTTTAAAAATACAATAAATTAAAATGTACCAGAAATCTACTATACAGGGTTACAGGACAAATCGTACTGAATATTAAAGGACGTTATTATTCAGGTCATTTCTGATGGATTTGATTCTATGATGTAGTGTCCGAAACTTAACCGTTATGGAGATATTGAACTTTAAAGATTTTTTAAAAAATCCTAAATTTTTTGGCTTTTTTGGCGATTTTTTTGAGATTAGTGCTTCTGGGGTACGTTTTTTTGATGTAACTAGTTAGAAAGCATGTCAATTAATAAAAATGATTAACCTAAACTGAACCTACTACTAACAGCTTAAAAATACTTCTTGACAACGGTTAGAATTAAATAAATTTTCAATAAGAGTTTTTAAATTTGAGCCTCTGTTTTAAAAAAAAATATGGAACTTATTCTGCAAATAGTTTTAAAAACTTCTACGTCTCTTTAGCTATTCAAAAAGGTATAACACTTACTGTAAACTTAACCGTTATGGAGATATTGAACTTTAAAGATTTTTTTAAAAAATCCTCAATTTTCTGGCTTTTTTGGCGATTTTTTGAGATTAGTGCTTCTGGGGTACGTTTTTTTGATGTAACTAGTTAGAAAGCATGTCAATTAATAAAAATGATTAACCTAAACTGAACCTACTACTAACAGCTTAAAAATACTGCTTGACAACTGTTAGAGCAGAGTGGAGCGAAGTAGGGCAGAGTGGAGCGAGGTAGGGCGGAGCGGAGTGGGGTGGAGCTGAGCGGGATGGAGCGAACCTGAGTGGTCTGGAGCTACATGTGACCATTTTCTAGGTCTGCTCTGCTCCGCTCCACTCCATTCCACCCTAATTCGCTCCACTCTGCTCTACTCTAATCCGCCCTACTTCGCTCCACTCTGCTCCACCCCGCTTCAGTGGAAACACTTGCTACTATTCTCTGATTTTCTCCGCCCTGCTCAGCCCCGCTCCGCGTCAGTGGAAATGCACCCTAAGGCCTTTAGTTATTAATCGATGGGAATCTGTAAATTAAAGAGTCGATTAACAAGAATTAAGGCCTTAAACAAAGTTTTGAGAAGAAAACTGCTCTTCGTTTGGAGCTGAAAAGGACTAAAGAGTTGTCAAAAAAATGTACCCTCTGCTAATTTAACTGTTATTTGGTCAATATTTTGCCTATTTAATAGTAAGTGTTATACCTTTTTGAATAGCTAAAGAGACGTAGAAGTTTTTAAAACTATTTGCAGAATAAGTTCCATTTTTTTTTAAAACAGAGGCTCAAATTTAAAAACTCTTATTGAAAATTTATTTAATTCTAACCGTTGTCAAGCAGTATTTTTAAGCTGTTAGAAGTAGGTTCAGTTTAGGTTAATCATTTTTAATAATTGACATACTTTCTAACTAGTTACATCAAAAAAACGTACCCCAGAAGCACTAGACCCAAAAAAATCGTCAAAAAAGCCAAAAAATTGAGGATTTTTAAAAAAATCTTTAAAGTTCAATATCTCCATAACGGTTAAGTTTCGGACACCATATCATAGAATCAAATCCATCAGAAATGACCTGAATAATAACGTCCTTTAATATTCAGTACGACTTTTTCTGTAACCCTGTATAGTAGATTTCTGGTACATTTTAATTTATTGTATTTTTAAAACCTTTTTAATTAATGCCGATATATTTATTGATTTTTATTGGGGAAAAAACACTGTTTATTTTGGTGTCAGTTTCAAACAGAAATATTATAAGATAAGACCGCCTACCTGTATAACTTTTTTTAAATTTCGTTACCTCAGATCAGAACGGCGCGAGCGCCCGTCGAGGAAGGACCTGCGTCAGTTTTGCCGCGCTTCGATAGTACTAGTTATACGCTGACCCGCAACGTTTTGATCATTAATAATAATATCTGGGACAAATCACACACGGTCATCTGGCCCCAAACTAGGATTACCTGTATCTTGGGAACCAGAGACTGATATACATACACATATACTTTTAAATACATACATATATAGATATAATACACCCAGACTCAGAGCAAACAATTCTGCTCATCACAGAAGAGTTTGCCCTGTGTGGGGATCGAACCCATGACTCTCGGATCAGAGGTCAGGATCGCTAACCACTTAGCCACCGAGTCATTGTGGATATACATATATTTTTAATAAATATTCACAGCTCGGTAGCGAGAGCGGATGTACGTCTTGTAGTCGCCGAGCTTCACGCGCAGGGGAAGACGCGACGACAAGACGGGACGCAGGAGGGCTCTGGCTGCGCGAGTCTGCCCGACGACAGACGTGACGTGGTGTTTCATGGACAGGTTTCGGTCTATGGTCACCCCGAGGTATTTCGCCTTGGGGCTCCACTCGACCTCCTGTCCATGAAGGCGCAGGGCTGGCAAGTCTCGGCATCTGGTTCCGATGACTAACGCCTGGATCTTCGACACGTTGACGGTGAGTCGCCAGTCGGCTAGCCAGGCGGGGAGTGCGTCGAGTGTCAGCTGCATACAAGACACAGCGTGACGCGGACTTATGGATCTGTGGATGTACGCCGCATCGTCGGCGTACAGCGCCAGCTGGGTCCTCCCCAACACAGGGATGTCGTCTGTGTACCTGGCATAGCATACGGGCGACAGGCAGCTACCTTGCGGTACTCTGGCTTAGATGGGGCGCTCCGAGGAGTCGGCGTTTTCCACTGCCACTTAAACGCCGATCTGCCAGGAAGGTGGCCACAGTCTGCACGACTCGACGTGGAGTCGTGGACGTGGACAGCTTGTAGAGCAAGCCGGGATGCCATACGCGGTCGAAGGCCTTTTCCATGTCGAGGAAAACTGCAACCGTTGTTAGAGGCCACTGACATTCTGTGCAGTACGCTCGACAGTTGGAGCGTGGTGGAGTGTTCGGCTCGGAAGCCGAACAGCTCGTCACGCGGCGTTATGTGCGGAACCAGATGCCGCAGCAGGAGTTTCTCGAACACCTTGGAGATGGTCGGAAGCAGCATGATAGGCCGATAGCTTTCGGCCTTCAGGATATTCTTCCCTGGCTTTGGCAGCATTAAACACGTCCCAGCTTCCACGTTTGCGGGAAGTGCCCTGTGCGCAGGATTCCATTGAAGAGTCGCGTCACCGCCGCGATTGCACGCGGCGGAAGGCGGCGGAGGGCTTCGTTGGTAACCTGGTCGGGTCCTGGGGCTTTCCGGAGCTGGTTGCGACGCATCATGCGCCGCACCTGGCCCAGGGTAAATATCACTGGGTCTTCGTCGGTAGCTATCGTCTCGGCGAAGTAGGCTTCCAGGTGGCGAGAAATCTCCTCTGCTTTGGTGTCATCTCCGTGGTTCGGTTTGAAGGCTTTCTCCAGGGAGTCCGCGAAGATCTCAGCCCGGTCCTCAGCTCGGCAACGGGGTGTTCCGTTACTGGCGAGGAGTGGGCGGATCGGATTCGGGACGCCCGAGATTTGCCGACAAAGCCGATGGACGCTAGGCCAGTCGTCACCAGCTGAATCGATGAAGCGTTGCCAAGACTCTTTCGCGACTGTTTCCAGTGCGGTCGAGATTTTCTCGGCAAGCGCGTTCAGCTGGGTTTTCAACATGGGGCAGCGTGTCCTTTGCCACTGCCTGCGTAGTCGACGCTTCTTCTCAAGCAGCCTCTTGATGAAAGGTGTCTCTCTACTCTTCACCAGTGAGGAGGAGGACTCTTCAGTAGAGGCTGCGAGTGCGGCCTGCATGCAGGATTGGAGATCGACTACAAGCAGGTCTACGTCCGCAGGCGAGATGACAGGTCTCGTTGGGGTGTGCATCGCTATGTGGTTCTCAAAGACGTCCCACAAATGACGACGGCGCGGCCTCGGTGGAACAGCCCTGGTAGAAGGTTGTGCCAGGGTGACGAGAACCGGCTGGTGGTCAGATATGAGGTGGTCATCGACGACTTTAATGGTAGGGCGGGATGGTAGGCCACGTACCCGAGTCAAGTCAATGACATCAGGCATGTGGAGGTGGTAGTGGGGGTAGTGCGTTGGCACCTCCGGACCCAGTACCTCATATTCTTGACGCTCCGCGTCGTCAAGGAGACGTCTTCCGTTGGGGAAGATGTGTGTGGAATTCCAAGCCGTATGCTTGCAGTTAAATTCTACCCCGATTATCGTGGGCAGTGCCGATTCCAGCAGGGCGTGGATATCGGTTACTGCGATTCGACCACCGGGGGATCGGTAGAATGCAAACAGACAGACTGGCTGCCCGGCGATGCACAGTTACACGCCTAAGGCGTAGGCAGACTGGTAGCGGCAATTTGTAAATAAATTTGTATTAAGGGCATACAAATTAATTTACAAAATGCTCTACCTATATCTAGAATTACAGTATCGCTACCCGTGGGTGTGTTAGCGATGCGCGCTCGCGGGGGGCGCGCGGGGTGCGTGGGGGCGTGGCACAACGCAGTGCTAGGCGGTCGGCTCGCTGTCCGTTACAATTCCTCCCCCCGGCGCAGCTTGCGTAGCCTCTTCTTTCGCCACCAGAACGGCGACTTGCTGACTGGACGCCTGAAGGTGCCGGTCCTCGTTCTGACGTCCGCGACTCGTACGCCGCCGTCTAGTCCAGCGTAGACTTGCTCGACGCTCCCCATAGGCCAGTCGTTTCGTGGTAGTGTAGGGTCCACCACGACCACGATGTCGCCTTCTCGCAGCGCTCGACGGCGGTTTGTCGGCTCTCCTCTCGGCACCAGCATCGGCAGGTACTCGCGCAGCCATCGCTGTCAAAAGTGATCGGCGAGCGCCTGGCTGGCTCTCCAAGTTCGTCGGTCGGCCAGGTTGCATGGGCCGGTGATCGGCAGCCCCGTTGATGACCCCAACAAGAAGTGGTTGGGGGTGAGGGCCTCCGGTTCTTGCGGGTTCACGCTCACGTGGGTCAGTGGCCGCGCGTTGATCGTGTGCTCGGCTTTCGTGAGCACTGTCTGCAGCATCTCGTCGGACGGCACCCTCTCTTGTAGAGTCGCTCGTAGTGCCGTCTTCACTGAGCGCACCAGTCTTTCCCAGGCACCGCCTTGGTTCGGCGCCCCAGGAGGTTTGTAGCGCCACTCCATCCGGTGCTGGAGCCCCTCGTCGCGGAGAAGAGGCAGCCACTCAGCGTAAGCCTTCTTCAGCTCGTGGTCCGCCCCTCGGAAGTTGGTCGCGTTGTCCAAGTACATGAGGCTCGGCCATCCTCTGCGCGCAGCCATCCTCCGCAGCGTCATCAGTGCCGAGTCAGTCGACAGGGACGGGACGACCTCGACGTGTACCGCTCGCATGGTGAGGCACGTGAAGAGAGCCCCCCACCTCTTCTCTCGACGGCGTCTCACCTTCACGGTCATCAGCCCGAAGTAGTCGACACCGCAGTTTGTGAAGGCGACGTCGACGACGACGATCGTTCTACAGCTTCGGGCGGCCGCGTCGAAGACAAGCCGCCACTTTCCGGGCTCGTTCGGGTTCTGCACGGCGAAGTGGGGCAGGTACCAGCAGACGCTGCTCGTTTGCTCGGTGCCGTCGCATGGTGTCGCGTAGCCCTTCTCAAGCAAATTGTTTACTCGGGTGACGCGTCCATCTTCTGCTCGATTTTTTTGCCGCCGCGCTGCTGCCTCGTAGCTCGGAGGCATGATCACGTGGTCGTGTCGCCATGGCAGGCCAACCTCGTAGCCCGCGTCGATCTTGCGCAGCGTGCCTTCCATGATGCGTGTCGCTCGTTGGTCTTCCTCGCTGACTCGCGGCTTGTGTGAAGCGCCAAGCGAGTCGATCCGGAAGTGCTTCCCAACCAAGTCGTGAAGATGCTGGTCGTGCCGATCGGGCACGTAGGTATGCAGCACGTTCTCGTAGCCGCTGACCAGTCTGCGTGGCATCGTCCCGTAGATCACCCAGCCCAGCTGAGTTTTCGATGCAGCGGGTTGACCGGGGTCGTCGACTCGTAGCTCACGGGACACGATCATCTCCCAGTGGTCGGTGCCGATCAGGATCTGTGGGCGTGCCAGTGGATAGCATACCTCCTCGTTCAGCAGGTCCCGCATGTGCTCGTGTTGCAGCACAGCACTCGGTACCCCTTGGCGGTGGAGTGTGAGGTCTCTCACGGTGCGTGCCCGCACTTGAAACGGCACTTCTTCGTACTTCCCGCGCAGCTCGATGGCGACGATCTTGCTGTCTCGCTTGCTCTGAGACATGTTGACGCCATGTAGGTGCAGGGGTTGTGAGGGTCCCTCCGCTCCGATGATTCTCGCCAGCTCTTCATCGATGAGTGTCACGGTGGCGCCCTCATCTAGCAGGGCGTAGGTCTGCGTCTCTCCTCGCGGTCCAAAGATGACCACCTGGCATACCTTGAGTAGCACAGATCGTGTGCTAGTGGCAGTGGGCGTGGTCACCTATAGTACCGCCTCGCTGTTGCTCGGAGGCGCAGTTCGTGCCGCGGTGCTCGGTGCGGCTGATGCTGGCTGCGCGTCCTCGTGCAGTGTAGGGTGATGCGGGCGGCGGCACTGGTTCACGCCGCGCCGCACCGTCGGTGGCGCCTCGCTATGCACTTGAAGCACAGCCCCTTCTCTCGCACGAAGTCCCAGCGTTGATCGATGGACAGCGCCTTGTAGGACGGGCACCGCGGTAGCGGCAGCTCAGGCACGGGTCGCTCAGCTCTTCCGTCGTCTCCGAGGTAGCGTAGAGGACGGTTGCCCTCTTCTTGCCACCCATCTGGGTAGCGGCGGGTCGCGGCATCGGTCCGCGCGTCGCGGTCGCAGGCACGTTGCTCGATGCTGGGGCGTAGGTGTATTTCAACGCCCGGTCCGCCTCGCGCATGAGGAAGCGAGACAGCACTACTATCTCGGGGTCAGCGGTACCTTGATGTTCGTCGACGAAGTCACACCAACGTAACTTGATGTGTGGGCTCAGCTTCTCCAGCGCCTCGCGTACCAGCATAGGGTTATGCAGGTAGCCCCGTCGGTCGATGGTCTGCAGCACGCAGACGACGTTCTGCAGCTTGATAAAGCTGTTGAGTTCAGTCGAGGACGTTCCCGGCTTCGGCAGCTTCCTCAGGTCCTCGAAGGCACGATCGATGATGACTTCGGGACGCCCGAAGCACTGCTCCAGCGTTCGCATGATGATCTCGGGGTCCGTGGCTGTGTGAAGTAGCGCAGCCGCGGCATCGCGAGCTTCCCCCTTGAGGCAGCTCCGCAGGCGTAGCAGGTTCTCACTTACCGACAAGTCAAACATCGTTGTAGAGTCTCGCATAGCTGCCTTAAACGGCAACATTCGCTGGGCGCGCCGAAGAATGTCGGCAGCTCTGGGGCGTGGCGCGGTCGTGCACGTGTTATTTTTTGTAACACGTGCGCCAACTGTGCGATGTCGCTGCTCCGTCTTGCCGGCGACGGTGAGTCTCGGCGGCGCTCTCGTTCACACGGTGGCTCTCCCCGTACTGGCTCCACAATGGCTTCCACGTGGTGTAATTCGTGTCGGTGCGACGGCTCTTCGTGGTGTTTTCTTCGTGGTGACGGGTGGGGCGGCGGGAGCTGAGGGGGCGGAAGCCTCTTCTTCCTCCGACGCGGTCTCCTCTTGACGGCTGGAGCCGAGGCCCCGCGCCTGCTGGTGGGCAGGTTAGCGGGGGCCATCCGGCTCGCAGCGGCCGACTCCTGCACGGCCGTTGGCCGAGCGGGGCGGGGCGGGATGCAGCGGTGGTGGTACGGACGACGGTCCCGGCCGGGACTGGTAGCGGCAATTTGTAAATAAATTTGTATTCAGGGCATACAAATTAATTTACAAAATGCTCTACTTATATCTAGAATCACAGTATCGCTACTCGCGGGTGAGTTAGCGATGCGCGCTCGCGGGGGGCGCGCGGGGTGCGTGGGGGCGTTGCACGACACAGTGCTAGGCGGCCAGCTCGCTGTCCGTTACAAGACACATATTGACTATGAAAATATGGCGAAACTCATTATTTTTTCAGTTTCCCATACAAATTCTTTATTCACTGTTGAAATTTAGTATTGGAACCTGAAAAACAATGAGTTACGCCATTTCCCTCATTGTCAATATGCGTCTCATATTTTTTTCAAAAAATGTAAACATCTCGGAAACGGTAAAAGATATCGAAAATCTGACAGAAATTTTAAAAATCTTTTCAAAATTTCTGTCAGATTTTCGATATCTTTTACCGTTTCCTTTTCAAAATTTCTGTCAGATTATCGATTTACGAGCCATCCAAGTTGTGACCGTGTCTGTAGTCAGTTAAACTGCGTGATCGACGCGACCATGTAAGCAGCGCTGAGCTATGACCGCTTCAGTGTCGTTATTGTGTCATTATATTACAGTTGATGACATAAGTGATTTTGACACCATCACCTTTACCATGCCCCTCACTCCTTATTTCCGAAAACTGGGCATAAAACTTAAACAAATTATACAGAAAATAGATCTTTGCTTATAAATTACAGGAAAATCTCTAAGAAGTTTCTATAAATCTTAAAATAAGTTGATAAAATTTAAAATATTGTTTGTTTGTAGGTACAAAGCCCTCTGCGCGAGAGTCAGACTCGCACACTTGTCCGGTTTTTATTTTTTATGTGTATAGGTTAACTCATATTTATTTTATTTTAGATTGGCTAGAAATAGCTACGGCGACAACGTTACTGTTTATGCAAAAGTTATAAGATAAGAAGAAGGTGATAGACATAACTTTTGGCTTTGGGTCTGGGTGGATCATACTTTCTCATCCATTTCAAAAATATAATAGTTAAAAATGACTTTTCGGGTATATTGGTAGTTGTATTTAAGCACTTTGACACGAGCACGATTTTCTAGTTTGTGGATTCGTCATTTTTAAAATTTTCAACGCAAACTTCATACATACAGGTAGGGAGCAGTGCGCGCACTGAGCGACCGTTGTGGAGTGACGTCACAGCAGCGTACGGTGACCCCGCGTCACTTGCCTACCTTAAATAATTCAGTATCTCAGAAACTATCAAACGTATCAAAAAAATTTTTTCACCATATTTTTTTATTTTTAATAGAGTATATTTTAAGATAAAAAACAAAAATTGGTGGTATTCTTCATTTTTGCAAAAAAAAAGAAACGGAGGTCGAGTCGAGATCAAATGCAGATCGATTTTTTTCAATATTTTTCCTGTATTCTATACTTCATTCTGAATAGTGATGTAAATATTAAAAAAAAATCTAGTCTCACTAGGTGAGAATATGACTATAATTTTGAAGTCAAAAAGTCAAAATGTTTTTTTAATTACAATAAATAGATGTTGTACACATACTTTTCAATCTACTTATAGTAATATGCAATACTATTTTCATCATAATGATTTATTTATTTTTATACTTTAGTAAGATAGCTAATTTAAAATGATCAATGCAGCTTAAAGCGTGGAACTAAATTGAAAAAATATATAAAACCTAAAATGTAAGGTCAAAAGTATATAACGATATCTTATAAACGTTATAGTAATCAGAGTTAACAATATACGCAAAACAATGCAACGGCTGTTGATTATACAAACAAGCGTATAACACTCCGTGTTGATGCCTAAACTTGACCGCTTGAGTTTCAAGAACGGCCTCTTAAGTTAATAAAATAAAAAAACTGATGACCAGTTTCTAAAGCAAGACAGTGATTAGTTTTATTTGTAAGCTTTTGATTTGTGGTTGCAAGTGGTTAACTTAGGGTTAACCACTTGAAGGCTCTTCGGAGGAGTCGATGCCCGATATGTCCCCGGGCATCGCTCAAGTGGAATGGGTGGACTAAAGTCCGCTCCGAGATGGATCCGCTGCGGCGGATAGCGGCGTGCGTGGAGCAGCGGAGCATGCGAAAGCGGTCCCGAAGCTCCACTCCGGCCGATGAAGTGGACATCGTGAGGTTTTAGTCGGTAGGAGCATCGAGTCCGAGCTGAGCCCGACATAACCAGTTTTTTTTTTTTTTTTTTTTTCTGGCCTGTTATTATGTTGGCCACAATAATTCCGCCAACGTCAACGTAGAAATAATTTAAATTTAAAGAAGAAAAGACATAACCAGTTGCTTTCCCCAGAGCCCTGGTATGCGTAAATGCATTTCCTCACGTTAAAAAAAAAAAAAAAAAAAAAAAGGGTTAACCACTTGCAGTGGTTACTTAAGACTTGGAGGTTGAATTGCATATGTTGTCCATTTTTCACATCTTGTTATTTATAAACTAGGTAGGTACTAAAGAGTATATCAATTAATAATATTATTATAAGGTGCTCCTAAAACATCTGCCAGGATTTAAAGTGAGGATTCAAAAGTACTTAGTATAAATTATAAAACCAAATTGAATAGCAAGCCCATATATTCACAATTGTAAACAAAAATGAATCTAGAGTAATTAACAGTAACTTTGAGAGTGCCACAGGGCTCATTTTGGGAACTTCTTATTTTCAAAGATGCTCGGTGGACTGATGACCTAGTGAAGGTCACAAGATGCCACTGGATGCGGGCAGCGCATGACCGGTTAGCGTAAAAATCGTTGGGGAGGCCTTTCTTCAACAGAGATATCTTTTAGCTGATGATGAAAACGTATGTGTGGAGTAAATAGAATTTATAAGGAATAAGCATATAAGAGGAAGTCTGAAAGTAGCACCATGAGGATGAGGAGAGATGAACAGTCATGTGACTAGAAGAGTGAATATGAATTTAGATGGATTAGTGGGAAAAATCTTGCAAAATTACACTACCTATTCCAATTACTATGAGTAAAATGGTAATACTTACATTCATAATGACCAGTTTTGGTATGGCGTAGGAGTCGTATAGAATAGTTTTCAGAATCCTTTTTGGTCTCAGTAAAGAATTGTACAAATATTGTTTGTTTTTCATCACTCCTGGATTCAATGGTGTAATACATTTTCAAGAATTTCTTATAATACTTTTTGGCCATCAGGAATGCCTCGTGTGTATCTTTTATTTCCTGGGCTAGAAGTTTTTGATCTGCAAATAAACTTGATAATTAAAATAATTGAAAACAAAAAAAATTCAGAACATTAACCACTACAGTTTGGGTGAACTTAAAGGAGCTCCTGGTATTTTCTTTTTTTTTATACATATATATAATATAATACAGCTTTCATAAGTGCTGGGGCGCAGACTTCAAAACAATATTCATGTTTTTTTTCCTTCTGTTTTTGTCCACGGCTCATACAAGGTTACTGGTAATTCGACGCAAATATTTTAAGGGATTACGTAGCGTAGCCCCCGGCTAAGTGGAGCGATGATCTGTGCAAGGTTACTGCTTACAGCTGGATGAGCGTGGCTGAAGTTAGGTATAAGTGGCGTGCCTTGGGGGAGGCCTAAGTATGTACAACAGTGGACAAATGCAGGCTGATGATGATGATGATGATTTTAAGGGATTACAGACGAGGTCATTACCACTCAATTTAACCCTCTAATGTTTTATGCAAAAGTGACCCATTTACAAGATATATATTATTTTTTTTAATCTCCGGACTGTCACCTTAAAAAAATCGTAAAAAATAATGATTCATTTTATTTCATTTTTTAAAAATTGATTACGTAGAAGACATGTTGTTATTTTATAAACACTAGTTACATAAAAAATATCTACGAATATTCTGAAGTTCGAGCATAAAATAACAAAATCTACAATTTTTCTACAATTTACTGAACAGAATAGGGGGTTTTCTAAGAAAATTACCTACACATTAAGCATACAATACATAGATATTTTTTAAATAATCTGCATTATTTAAAAAATATCTATGTATTATTTGCTTTCTAGAAAGGTACAACAACCTTGCCTAAAATAAATAAAAACAAACAAAAACTGATTAAAACATGTTAAAACCATGAAACACACCTAAGTCTAACTTTGAACTGAACTGTCTCTTTTTAAGGTAAAAACACAATAAAAGATGTTCTCTAACACAGTTTCACTTCAGTAAGTCTAATTTATGACTACAATTCATGTTCGAAATGTCCTTCCATGTTTTATACACACGATTGCGTTCATTTACGTAGTTTAGTTTCTAAAACTCGATTTGTCAATAATTCGCTGTCTTAGAACCTTGACAGGAGCCACATCATACATTAGACTTTTCATGTGACCCCACACATAAAAATTCTAATTGTGTGAGGTCTGGGCTTCTCCCTAGCCATGGTATAGGCTCTCCTCTACCAATCCATCGTTCGGGAAAATCTTGTTTTAGTCATTTGCGGACAGTTCTACTAAAGTGGACTAGACACCCACCGTGTTGATAATCATAAATTACGTCTTGTGTTTCATATTTTTTATTTAACTACTGATTATAAAGTAAAAATATGTCATCTACTTAATCCATTTTTAAAATATAAAATAAAAATAATAATTATTTCTTTAAGATTTTTTAAGGTGGCAATCCAGAGATTTTTCAAAAAATATTTAATTTAAATTATCTCTTAAATGGTTCACTTTTGCATAATACATTATGGGGTTAAACTTCACTATAAGCTCATTCGCGTCGAATTACCAGTGACCCTGTATATAAGTACTCGGAGCTCAGCCCTGCTGATGAAATTGGGGGGGCTTGGGCACGGGCACGAGTCGGCGCCAGTGCATAAATGCACTCAAACCAAGTAAAGTGCCTACTCACCTTTTTTGAAGTTTTCATATTGACTCTTTTGCTTTGATATTTCGCTAAGCTTTGATTCAATGTTTTGTCGCAACTGTTTATTATTTTCAATAAGTAGTTGGAGGTCCTCATCTTGATTTTGTTTTATTGCTTTGTAATTTTGGATTCTAAACCAGTCACTGTCATTCAATGCGTTATCACGTAAACTTAGCAAACGGGATTCAAATTCACGGTAGCTTTCGCTTATAATATCAGTTTCACTTATAACACGATAACTCCAGTTTTCTTCGATAATGCTCATGATTATATTTCAGTTTTAAGAATCAGTATTTATTTTAGAAATATTTTACTTATCTGTGCTCTTTCTTTTCTTTTCAAATATGTACTTTTCGTATGGTTTGACTTTTGTTGTTGTTGTTGGCTTATTTGTTGAACAGATATTTAAAGGATTCGTTATTTCAAAAATGAAGTACATGACATATTGTAGGCAGGGTGACCATCTCAAAACTGGAGAATCTGCCCAACACTGGCAAAAAATCTGCCGGATCGACTCCAGAAAATGCCGAAAAATATGCCATCATATTATTGCCTCCATGGGGATGGAAATTAATAAATAAAATACGTATATATGCATCTTAAAGTAAAAAAAAAACTTAAAAAACATTACTTATGCTCAATAGAAAAAAATATTATATTTTACTCGAACTCACTGACTGCAAATAAGCCAATCATCTGACTTCGCAGTCGTTAGTAACTTAAGAATATGAAACTCTGCGATCTGGAACTTTAAAAAAAGTATTCAAAATAATTTCCTTATTTAACCAAAAATATTTTTATTACTTATAATAGGTATTTTTTCATTTAATATGTAGGTACTGTACTATTTTTATTTGTCAAGATTTGCTTCCTATTCTTCATTTTGTTCATTTTCATTACACGTTAATTTTAAAGACATCATTTTAATCACTTCTTTAAAAGAAATACAGGCTTCTTTTGTTGTGATTATTGCGAATACATGTTTTTTAGTAGTTCCTGTTCCTTGTTTTTGTTTTATTCAAGTTTACTTGGGAGAATATTCTCCCAATGAGTCCACCAAATAAGTCATAAAAAAATAAAGTAAATAATGAAACAGAAAATTGTAAGTTTTCTACTTGTATTTCAAACATAATAAGGATGTCCTTGAAATCTGCCAATTTCTGCCACTTTTTTCAAATGGTCAGCTTATTCTGCCAGAGCTTAAAAATAGTAGCCAAATCTGCCCAAATAGCAGAAATCTGCGACAAATGGTCACACTGATTGTAGGTGACGTTCCTAGGGATGGGTAAGGCAGAATGTCGTTGGGTAAGGCAGTACATGGCAGTACACATTAGATAAGGTTACTCGCCCTGTTTGTTTCTGAACCAGCGTGTTCGTCTTGCGAGGGCTGAAGCGGGGTGAAGAGGGAGGCATTTATTTAAACAAATATCGCCGTTGTGTGATAAGCTTAAGGTTTATCTATTTAATGTTATCTACTAGCGACATCTAGCGACGAGTAGGGAGGCATGTATTTAATTAATGTTATCTACTAGCGACATCTAGCGACGAGTAGTGTAGCATCACTATAAAATGACAAAATATTCATAAAATAACAAGCATAAAGTGATAAGAAATGTTGCTGTTAGTTTTGTTCTTTATTTTTTTATTGTTTTAGCACATTTCACTGCTCTGTAAGGCATATTTTCATTTAAACACGGGATGTTTACTCGTCGCTTGTCAGATTGCGAATGGTGCGCGAAAAGGCGGCGCTACTCAACATAGGGGAGCAAACCACTATCAGCGACTACGCTGTCGTGGAGTATTAACCACATCTAATTGTTCTCTTATATCGATGATAAAAACGGAGTCAGAGTAAATACCATCGATATGGGAAACATGTCTCTCATATCGATGGTAAATCATCGATATGGGAAACATTAGATAAGGTTACTCGCTCTGTTTGTTTCTGAACCAGCGTGTTCGTCTTGCGGGGGCTGAAGCGGGGTGAAGAGGGAGGCATGTATTTAAACAAATATCGCCGTTGTGTGATAAGCTTAAGGTTTATGTATTTAATGTTATCTACTAGCGACATCTAGCGACGAGTAGAGAGGCATGTATTTAATTAATGTTATCTACTAGCGACATCTAGCGACGAGTAGCGTACCATCACTATAAAATGACAAAATATTCATAAAATAACAAGAAAAAAGTGATAAGAAATGTTGCTGTTAGTTTTGTTCTTTATTTTTTTATTGTTTTAGCACATTTCACTGCACTGTAGACATATTTTCATTTAAATACGGGATGTTTACTCGTCGCTTGTCAGAGTGCGAATGGTGCGCGAAAAGGCGGCGCTACTCAACATAGGGGAGCAAACCACTATCAGCGACTACGCAGTCGGGGACTATTAACCTCATCTAATGTCTCTCATATCGATGTATATTATGTAAGTTCAAATATTTTTATTTTCCAAGCGTCGTCGCGTCGGGGGACCGCTAAAGTTTATAAAGTATTTTTTCAACAACAGCTAATTAATTATTAAGAATTACATTTAGGTACGAGTGATCTTTAATTTCATGCATAGTCTACGCACTACGTAATGCCACGCGCGGCGAGCTCGGTGTGCGGTATTCGGCGCGGGGGAGGCGTCACCAAGTGCGGCGACCCGAACGGGCATACACGTGAGGGCAGACGTCGTTGACGGTTGTGTGGCAAAGAATTGTTAGACCAGTGCAAAATAGAACATGACATACACACACAGCAATTAAATATCGAGATAAGTAAATTAAAACAATCATTGTCGGAATGTGAATCGAAGTATGACCTGGCCGAGAAACAAATTGAGCAGCATATTTTATCTGCACATGAGTTAATAGAATTATGTAACTATAACTCCGAACGTTTTGAGTCATTGACAACAAAACATAGTTGTGAATGTGGCCTATTTGTTTCTCCGGAATGTCAACCGTCAATGCCCAGCAGCGCGGGTGGCGTGGGTGGCGCGGCCGGTACCGCGAGCACCGCGAGTGCGGGCGGCTCACCGGGGCCGGCTGCAACGTTCCCCCTTGCACATCGATATGAGAGACATTAGATGAGGTTAATATTCCCCGACTGCGTAGTCGCTGATAGTGGTTTGCTCCCCTATGTTGAGTAGCGCCGCCTTTTCGCGCACCATTCGCACTCTGACAAGCGACGAGTAAACATCCCGTATTTAAATGAAAATATGTCTACAGTGCAGTGAAATGTGCTAAAACAATAAAAAAATAAAGAACAAAACTAACCGCAACATTTCTTATCACTTTTTTCTTGTTATTTTATGAATATTTTGTCATTTTATAGTGATGGTACGCTACTCGTCGCTAGATGTCGCTAGTAGATAACATTAAATACATAAACCTTAAGCTTATCACACAACGGCGATATTTGTTTAAATACATGCCTCCCTCTTCACCCCGCTTCAGCCCCCGCAAGACGAACACGCTGGTTCAGAAACAAACAGAGCGAGTAACCTTATCTAATGTTTCCCATATCTATGCCCTTGCACCTCATAAACATTGCAAAACATTTCTTTTTTCTGATGCTCTTGGCACCAATTTTGGAACTCTGTTTGCAAACTCTCTTGGTCACCAAACAATTAACCTATGCTATCCAGGTGCCTCAATTGATTACATTGTAGATAAAATATGTAGCAGTAATTTCGAGCCAAAAACCAATATTGTTATTATGTTAGGTAATAGTGACAAAATAAAAAAATCTCAGATAAAGAAAAACATTGACAGTTTAATTCAACTTAGCATACAATCAAATTGTAAGATAACAATGTGTGCCTTCCCGTATTGTAAAAATAGGACACGGAGCTATAACAAAAATGTATATGATTTAAATTTGCAGATATATAACCTGACATGTTGTTATACAGATTTTGTTTTGTATTTTGATACAAACAGTTTTATATATAATTTTAAGATGACTTCAGACACTATGTATCTCTCAATTAAACAAAGAAAACGACTAGCTAATTCTTTAGCTTACAGCCTTTTACATCGTACCGATTAGGGCATGGAACCGGTTTTTCCCGGTTCCGAAAAAACCGGGAAAACCCGGTTCTGTGTAATAAAATAAAAACCGGTTCTACAAGTCATAAGAACCGGTTCTTTCGGTTCTTCAAGATTTTAAGCAGCATATTTATGATCATTTTATGATCATTTCTTTCGCCATTTAGTTAAAACCAGACAATAATGCTTTCAAAACCAGCCGTTCAAAAAAGAACATCTTGGATCTTGGACTTCACCAGCAAGCTCATGGAGGCAAGAGGGAGCCTGATTCTGAAATCCTCTGAAGATGCTTCTCAGTATCGAAGACTAAAAAGATAGATCTCTCCAAGTCTGTGTCTCGCGATATACGCCAATTTAATACTAATCGTATAAAAGAGGAGATTCATGCGCAGTAAAACCAGCCGTTCAAAAAAGAACATCTCGGATCTTGGACTTTGGGTGACCTTGAGCTTTGTCATAAGGCCCATAGTAAGTGACCATGTCTCAGTTCCGTATGCCATCACTGGCAAAACACATAGAGGTCAAAGACCTTAATCTTGAGATACTGCGGTATTTTGGATGTGAAGATATTGCGGATCTTCCCGAACGCCGCTACTCAGCCGTGTTGGATTCGGTGGTTGATCTCTTTCTTGAGGTTGGATCTACCTAGCTGGACTGTTTCTCCCAGGTATATATTTGTCAACAACTTCAAGTCCAACCTTCAGAGGAGTGGGTGTGATACGGACATTTGACATAATTTCAGTCTTTTCCATGTTCATTTTAGGACCCACTTGTTGGAAGAGTCCATCGACCATTATGTCTAGGTCTTCCAAGATCTCTGCCACAACCACGATATCGTCAGTGAATCGAAGGCGAGGTGATGTAATCGCCGTTGATATTAATATCAAGTCCTCTCCAGTCCATAAGCTTCCAAACATCTTCCAGGCCAGCGGTGAATGGTTTCGGAGATATAATGTCTCTCTGTCTCACCCCTCGCTGCAACCGGATTGGTTTCGAATTCTTTTCCTGGAGGTGGACCGACATGGTGGCGTTTTCATACAAACATTTTAGCACTTCGATATATCGATAGGCTATTTGGCACCGTTGGAGAGACTGTAACTATACTCTTAGGTCTTCTGTAAAATCTGCCTCAACGTATGAGTGTGGTCTAAGGTACTGAAGCCTTTTTGGAAACGGGCTTGTTCAGGAGGCCAGAAGTCGCCAAACCTGCATGCGAGATGATTTGTAATGACTCTCAAAAACAGACATGGCTCAGAAGTGAGATGGGTCTATATTTCTTCAGCAGGTTCTTGTCACGCTTTTTGACGAAGAGAACCACCACTTTCCTGTATCATGCCATAGACGTTCGTCCCTCGAGCATATCGTAATTTAAAAGCTTCTGAAGAACTTGAAGTATCGGTTTTCCACCTGCTTTTAAAAGCTGTCGTAATTCCATCTTCACCCGGTGCCTTGTTGTTCTTAAACTGTTTGAGAGCCATTCTAATTTCATACAAGCTGATGTCCGGGATATCTTCGGTTTAGTGTCTACTTAATTTGGCTCTTGGGTCTTTACCCAGATTACTGAAGGGTAAGCGTGTGGTCGTGTATAATTGTCCGTAGAACTTCTCAACCTCCTCCAACAGCTCAGGCTTGGAAGCTCAGGATTCTGCCATCCTCAGTCTTCAGCTTTGTCAGTTGGCAATCAGATCCATTGCCAATTCTTTTGAGCTTTTACTGAGCATGAATCTTCTCTTTTATACGACAAGTATTAAATTGGCGTATATCGCGAGACACAGACTTGGAGAAATCTATCTGTTTATTCGTCGATACTGGGAAGCATCTTTAGAGGATTTCAGAATCAGGCTCCCTCTTTCCTGCATGAGCTTGCTGGTGGTCCAAGATCCGAGATGTTCTTTTATGAACGGCTGGTTTTGAAAGCATTATTTTCCGGTTTCACACTAAATGGCGAAAGAAATGATCATAAAATGATCATATGCTGCTTCAAATCTTGAAGAACCGAAAGAACCGGTTCTTGTGACTTTTAGAACCGGTTTTTATTTGATTAGACAGAACCGGGTTTTCCATGTCGATCCACCTCCAGGAAAAGAATTCGAAAGGGAGTTGAGACAGGGAGACGTATCGAATATCGGATCGAACGAATATCTCCGAAACCGTTCACTGCTGGCCTGGAAGATGTTTGGAAGCTTATGGACTGGAGAGGACTCGATATTAACATCAACGGCGATTACATCACCTCGCCTTCGATTCACTGACGATATCGTAGTTGTGGCAGAGATCTTGGAAGACCTAGACATAATGCTCGATGGACTCTTCCAACAAGTGGGTCCTAAAATGAATATGGACAAGACTAAAATTATGTCAAATGTCCGTATCACACCCACTCCTCGGAAGGTTGGAGACTCTTCACTTGAAGTTGTTGACAAATAAATATCTGGGAGAAACAGGCCAGCTAGGTAGGTCCAACCTCAAGAAAGAAATCAACCACCGAATCCAACACGGCTGAGTAGCGGCGTTCGGGAAGATCCGCAATATCTTCACATCCAAAATACCGCAGTATCTCAAGATTACGGTCTTTGACCTCTATGTGTTTTGCCAGTGATGACATATGGAATTGAGACATGGTCACTTACTATGGGCCTTATACGAAGGCTCAAGGTCACCCAGAGTCTAAAGGGTAATGGAGCGTGCTGTGCTTGTAGGTTCCCTACGTGATCGAATCAGAAATGAGGAGATACGTAGGAGAATTAAAGTAACTGATATAGCTCACAGAATCGCTAAACTGAATTGGCACTGGGTGGGGCACATGGCTCGTAGAGTCGTTGGGGCATTAAAGTTCTCGAGTGGCGACCGCGCACCGGAAGAGGTATAGGGTGGGCAGGCCTCTTACTCGGTGGACCGATAACCTAGCAAAGGTCGCGGAAAGCGGGATGCGGGCATTGCAAGACCGGTCAGCGTGGAAATCCTTGGGGGAAGCCTTTGTTAAACAGTGGACGTCATTTGGCTGATGATGATAATAATAATTAATACTTAAGTTGTTCCAATAAAAAAAAGGAAATTATACATATTTTGCGTTTTTTAACCTTCTGTCTTTTACGTAAAATCGTGTCAAAAAAATCTTAGAAGAACCGAAAGAACCGGGTACCCGGTTCCAAGTAGCTATCGGAACCGAAGAACCGGTTCTTACTAAAGAGGTCCGGTTCTGCACCCCCTAGTACCGATTGTATTCAGTCGGTAATAACTTGTATGACAATAGAGGAGCCCGCCACAGGTGACAGCGGCGCAGGTATGGCACTGCCTTTAAATGTACCAGCGAGTACGCCCTGCGACGCTGGTGCCAATGGTGGAGCTCAGCCTCTAGATTTAAACTAATGTCCAAGACAACGGAGAAGCCTAATTTATTAAAATTAGTACATCAAAATATACAAGGCTTTTCCGGCAAGGACTTAGAAGTGGAATTATTTTTAGAAAGGTTCACTGTTGACATATTGTGTGTAACGGAACACTGGCTTAAGGATTATGAAATGATATTTAACTACGGAAACTATAAGTTGGCCAGTGCTTTCAATCGAAAGAGTGCACAACGTGGTGGCTCTCTAATATTTGTGAGTAAAACACTAAAAGCTAAGGAACGAAAGGATGTGATCAGTCTTTCGATTGAAAAAGCAGTAGAAATTTCTTGCGTAGAATTAAATCATCATATTGTTTTATGCGTATACCGGCCCCCCTATGATGAAAACTTCACAGACTTTGAGAAGGTTAGGTTAATGGAAGATGCATTAGGGATTTTAATTAAAACAAATAAATACATTATCATCTGTGGTGATTTCAACGTAGATTTGCTTGAAAAGAAATCTCTTTCGACTAGGTTAATTTGCCTCTTCAAATCTTTTGATTTACAGTACATATTCTTAGAACCAACTAGGATAACAGAGTCTAGCGCTACATGTATTGATAACGTTTTCTGTAATTGCAATTTTTATGATAAAAAAGTTTTAAATTGTTTAAAGTCAGATCACAGTGGTCAAATAGTTAGTTTTTCTGTACAAAAACTAAAAGAAGTAATTAAATTGCAAACAAGGCCTGTCACAGCTAGTAGGATAGAGAGATTTAGAGTTAAACTTGACGAAAACTTGCCAATACCAGACATATATACAGTAGAAGTAAATAGATTTTATAACGATATTTTTACCGTTATAGATAGGGAATTCAAAAACATTTTTAAACAAAAATCTATAACGATTAACCAAAAATTTAACTTTTGTGACTGGGCAACTGTTGGAATTCGCAAAAGCAGAGAAAAACTATTTGAACTTTATGACCAAAAGACTTACGTGTTTGATGAGAATTTTATTAACTACGTTAAGAATTATTCAAAAATTTTTAAGAGGGTATGTTTAACTGCTAAATCTAATCATATAGCTAGAAAAATAAAATTATCTACAAATAAAGTAAAAACTGTATGGAATATCATTAATAGAGAAACAGGAAAAATAAAAAGTCGCGAACAAGATTATGTACTAGACACAGATCATGGTAAAATCACAGATCATTCTGTAATAGCTAAAGAATTTGAAAAATTTTTCACTAACATACCCGTTAAAACGACTGAAGCCCTTAATTCTTCGCCCGTACAAGCTCAAATTTTACTAGAGGAAAACGTTATGTCATGTTCTTCAGTATTTACTTTGAAAGAAATTGAGCCAAATGTTGTTGTAAAGACTTTTAAATCTTTAAAATTAAAAAATACAGAAGACCTCTGGGGATTATCAGTTAGTTTAATCAGTAATGTAATACATATTTTGGCACCATATTTGGCTTGCTTGTATAATACCAGCGTTAACAGTGGTGTATTCCCCGATCTTATGAAATACAGTAAAGTACTACCTTTATATAAATCTGGCAAAAAAACTGAACCGGGAAACTACAGGCCTGTCTTAGTGCTTCCTGTACTTAGTAAAGTTTTTGAAAAAATTATGTTAAATCAAATGGTTCAGCATTTCAACATGAACAATCTCCTGCATAATGAACAATTTGGTTTTGTCAAAGGGCGTTCAACAACAGATGCAGGAGTTGCTTTAGTACGCAATATTAATGAGGCATTTGAGGAATCACAAAATGCAATAGGGGTATTTTGTGATCTATCTAAGTCTTTTGACTGCGTAGAACATCAAACCTTACTCATAAAATTGGAGCATTACGGCGTGAGGGATAGGGCACTCGGTCTCCTTAAATCTTATCTTGATAATAGAATGCAAATGGTACGAATCAAGGACGTTAATTCTTCTGGGTCCACTGTGAAAATGGGCGTGCCACAAGGATCTATTTTAGGCCCTTTCCTTTTTCTGACGTACATCAATGACTTGCCATTCATGGTGCAAAACCTTTCAAATATTGTGTTGTTTGCTGATGATACTTCCCTTCTTTTTATGGTGAGTAGAAAGACAATCGAAATTGACGAAGTGAACAACACTCTCTCTAAGTTACTAGACTGGTTTACTGCTAATAATCTTTTACTAAATGCGAAAAAAACAAAATGCATCAAGTTTTCTTTGCCAAATGTTAAACAGACTCATAATAAAGTAATATTAAATGGTAATGAATTAGATTTTGTTCCTAGTACAGTTTTTCTCGGCATAACTATTATTATTATTATTACTGGATGGGACGCCTGCGGGGCACAGGCGGGTGTTCAAGTCGCCAGGTGGACTCATTACACCCTATTCCCGGTGGTACGCGAGCGTTACTGTGTCCCCGTTGACGTCCCCCCCATAAACCTTGCGCTCCTCCTGCAATACTCCGCTATGCAACCAGTGTCCAGGTCACATAGTTCTTCTTCATCGATGCTGTCGGTGCCAAACGTCTCCCACCTGAGCCTGCTGTATAATGCACACTCCGCCAAGAAGTGTTGGCTGGTCTCCAGCGCTCCGCAGTTAGGGCAGGAGGGGTCGGTGGTACCGTCTATTAGGGACATATGTCGATTCAGTCTACAATGCCCAGTGATGATGCCTAAGACCGTGCCTAGACTTGTCCTACTTAATGATAGTAATGTCCTAGTTCTTCGGCGATTAATTCCTTTCAGAAACATCTTCGATTGTCTGCAGCCGATGCACCCAGCCCAGGCTTTCTGTGTTTCACGTTTCATGAGTTCGCCGATAACCCCTTTGGTGACTGTTGCAGAAATAGGAAGTGCTGGCTCTGGTCCGACGAACCTAGTGCTGGCTCCTTCCCTTGCTAGGGCGTCTGCTCTTTCATTGCCTAATGTTCCCATGTGTCCCGGTACCCATGCTACTGTAACTGCCATTTTATTAGCCAGTTTATTGAGTGCTTCCTTGCACTCCCTGACTAGTTCCGAAACAGTTTCTGCTTTGGCGAGTGCTTTTATGGCTGCCTGGCTATCCGAGTAGATTATAGTGCCGTCCACTTCCCCTTCGGTACTGTTCAGCATTTCTTCTACGCATTCCTTGATAGCGAAGACTTCCGCCTGGAATACGCTTGCGTAAGTCCCCAAGGAAAGAGTCTTGTCTGCGCTAGGGTCACTGGGTATATGAATCCCGGCACCTGCTTGTCCCGTCTCTTTCATTCTAGATCCGTCTGTATAACAGATGAGCTGGGCATCAGTTGTCCCTAGTTCCCAGTCTGATCTGTCACCTATATGTATTCTATACTTCTTATTGAATATCCTTTGTTTCTTGATTAGGTCGTTATTTGTCAACAGTAAAGACATATCCCTTCCTAGTGCTTCCTCTATGGCGGCGTGACCTGCATCTGCGTCCTTCGCCTTCCATTCCTTGCATGCTTTCATTCTATACCATTGCTCTGCTGCTCTTCTTTTGACTTCTATTTGGATAGGGTTTAATCCCAAGGCCATGTCTAGCGCCATTGTTGGCGTGGAGGTCATGGCTCCTGTGGTCATAAGAGTTGCAGCCCTTTGTATTTTCCTTAACTCCTTTAGATTCTGCCCGATGTTGGCTCTGTGCCACCATATTATCGAGCCATAGAGAATCCTTGGGAGTATTATGGCTTTGTATATCCACTGGCAGACCTTCGGTTTCAGCCCCCAGATCCTACCAACGGCTCTTCTGCATTGCATCAGAGCCATTATTGCTTTGTTGCTTTGGTTTCTTATGTGACTATTAAAGTTCAGGGTCTTGTCCAGTGTCACCCCCAGATACTTTATCTCTTCTGTGATTTCTAGTGTGGTTCCTCTTAACGCGATTGGCGCCAGGCTTATGTTTTTCCTTTTCCTGGTGAAGAGAACTATCTTTGTTTTGTCCGGATTTAGTCCGAGGCCCTTGTCCTGACACCAGTTCTCGACCAGCTTCAATCCTTTCATAGTGATAGCCCTCACAGTACTTAGCACCTTCCCTGTGACGAGGAGAGCTCCATCGTCCGAATAGGCTTGCATATATATATGCTGTCTATTGACGGCGCTCACTAGGCCGTCTATGAGAAGGCACCACAGGAGTGGAGAGAGACACCCCCCCTGAGGGAATCCTCTCTTGGCTATAACTGTACGTGTCTCCGCACCTAGAGTCGTAGTAATAATACGATTCTTTAACATGCAAAACCTTTCAAATATTGTGTTGTTTGCTGATGATACTTCCCTTCTTTTTAAGGTGAGTAGAAAGACAATCGAAATTGACGAAGTGAACAACACTCTCTCTAAGTTACTAGACTGGTTTACTGCTAATAATCTTTTACTAAATGCGAAAAAAACAAAATGCATCAAGTTTTCTTTGCCAAATGTTAAACAGACTCATAATAAAGTAATATTAAATGGTAATGAATTAGATTTTGTTCCTAGTACAGTTTTTCTCGGCATAACTATAGATAGCACGTTACAGTGGGGCCCACATATTGCAACTCTAGCGGGGAGGCTTAGCTCGGCTGCCTATGCCGTCAAGAAAATAAGGCAATTGACGGATGTAACAACTGCCAGATTGGTATATTTCAGTTACTTTCACAGTATAATGTCTTATGGCATTTTACTGTGGGGGCACGCAGCAGACATTGAAACCATTTTCATTCTACAAAAAAGAGCAGTCCGAGCTATATACCAACTACGTTCCCGAGAATCACTTCGAGATAGATTTAAGGAAATAAATATTTTAACAGTTGCCGGTCAGTTTATTTACGAAAATATCATCTACGTTCGTAAAAATCTAAACTTGTTCTTCAAAAATAGTGACAGACATAACCGTAATTTGAGAAGTAAAAATAATCTTGACATAGCTTTCTCGAGGCTTAGTAAGGTGAAAAAATCATTTGTGGGGCAGTGTGTACGCTTTTATAACAAAATTCCGAATGACGTGTGTGAACTACCGGAATGTAAATTTAAGAAACATATTAAATGCTGTATTTGTTCAAGAGGATACTATAAGACTATAGATTATTTTAATGATAATGACATTTGGAATATTCCTCCAGCAAAATGATATGACGTTTATAAGAGTGCTTAATGTACCTACATAAAGAAATTAAAAAAAAAAAAAAATACTATACATGTTGTGTGGATTTTGCGAATTTTTCGGAGTAAATTATTTTGTTGCAATCTGCGACTACACTTGTTTTTCTCACTTAGCGGTCCCCCGACGCGACGATGCTTGGAAAATAAAAATATTTGAACTTACATAATATATGTGACGATAATAATTAAAATAGGTTTAAAATATTATTTGTTAGTTTTTAGAGTTTATTTTTTGTGTCGGGGGGTTTTTAAAATTTTAATTTTACTTTTATTTTGTCCTTTTTAAAGTAGGTATAAATATTAGAAAGGTATTTATAATGATTAGTTAGTTGAGTTAGTAACGATAGGACATAAATCAAATCAAATCAAATCATTTATTGCATGCTATAACATAGGGTAACATATGGAAGGTAGTCAGATCCCCTCACCAACTATTAAAGAGCTGATGATCTTCAAACGGCTGATCAGGTCATGGTTACCTTACCATATACTTTCAATATCATTGAAGTAACATGGTACCAAATTTCGAATCGATAGGACATATGGAAGGTAGTCAGATCCCCTCACCAACTATAAAAGAGCTGATGATCTTCAAACGGCTGATCAGGTCATGGTTACCTTACCATATACTTTCAATATCATTGAAGTAACATGGTACCAAATTTCGAATCGATAGGACATATGGAAGGTAGTCAGATCCCCTCATCAACTATTAAAGAACTGATGATCTTCAAACGGCTGACCAGCTCACGCTTGCCTTACCATGTTCTTTAAATATCGTTGAAGTAACACAGTACCAAATTTCGAATCGATCGGACATAAGGAAGTTAGTCAGATCCCCTCATCAACTAGAAAAGAGCTGATGATCTTCAAACGGCTGAACAGATTTTCATGAAACATGGCTAAGAACACTCGGGATAAAATTATCTATGACACAAAAAAAACAAAACGAAAATCGGTTCATCCGTTTGGGAGCTACGATACCACAGACAGATACACAGATACACAGATACACAGACACGTTAAACTTATAACACCCCTCTTTTTGCGTCGGGGGTTAAAAACCAGTTTTTCTGTCCGATCAAGGCGACTCTTTTAGAGTTCTGTACCACAAAAGAGAAAAAGGATCACTTCACTCGTGGGTCTGTCTGTCCAGCCGTCTCTGTCACATCTAGGCTTGCCAACTCCAAAAAAGGCATTTCCGGGATTACCCAGATCGACATCCGGGACTTGGGTATATTACGCGGGACACACACCACATACAAAATGGTTAGGAAAAAAATCAATATATATTTTTAACCATTTAATAAAAAAACCAATTCAAAGTATGACAAACATTTTAAATTATTAAATTAAATTATTTTTTTACATTTAAAATGGTACTTATTTTGCTATTTTGCGCATTTTAACAAGTTTTTGTTTTGCAACACTTAGTTATAAAATTCGCTGCATTTTTGGTCAAAATTAATTTTAATTTGTACCTAGTTCAGCCTTGACGACTTGACTATTTCTGCTGTCTGTCCATGCATTTCCACAGAGAGAAAACATTCTCTCTGCTGATGCATTTGAAGGTGGTATCGAAAAGAGTGACCCACCCCCGTGCAACGCACCAACCCTCCCGCGCAGTGAACGAACACCGATCGCTCCTCACGTGAAATACACAAATCGTAGGTATTAAGAAGTTTTAATAATGTGTAACAAATTACTCGGGCCAACTGCCCAACCCGACGGTAGTTGCTACGAGATAGATACTAATATCATACAATCGCAAGGGGTCACGGCGGTTCGGCCCAAAATTGACCCAGAAGCGGGACGTCCCGGAAAATCCGGGACGGTTGGCAACCCTAGTCACAGCCAATTTGCTGTGAATCTATTGGTTTGATTAAATAAATCGAAACTTAGTAGTACACAATATATAAGTAGATTAACCCCAACACGGATGTGTAACATAAATAAATTCCGAGGGCGGACAGTTTATCGATCAAAGATTTATGAAAGTGAAAGAACTTCATAAACCTTTTAATATGATTTTTTTTAACTTATCCAACAACATGAAGTAATCAGCTAATACATTTTGGAAAGTCATATTGCAAATGAATATGTCCTTGAAAACACGGGAACTCGTACGACGGCGGAGCTCATTCCCTGTGCCCGTGCACTGGGGTTACCTGTACGAGGAGCGCAGATCAGTTCAAAGCGTTAAGATAAACGCTTGAAATTAACAAAGCATTGATTTGATTATATCTGCTTTGTGAGAAATATACCTCAACACATAGAGGTAATAAAGTACTAATTACTTCTATGCTATTCTATGGTATGATATTTGTTCTATGGTACTAGGTAGAAAAAATATTGACGATTTAAAAGCATGTGTAATACTTAAACATTTTGAGTTTTATGCCGATACATCAAAAAGTTTGTTGTTCAACTTGTCGATGTTACCCGATTTTAGTTAATTTAAATACGAAGCCAAATAATAAAACATTTATAAACATCATACCAAAAATTTTTCTGCTTAATTGTCCAATTAGTTCTGGTTGTATGCTACCAATTTAGGAAGGTTACCTTTTTGTATGGCGCGGCGGCTTTCTCGTATACATTCTAATTTGGTCGGGTTATAGGGAAAATGTTCGTTCTTTCTTCTTTTCAACCGACTTCAAAAAAAGGAGGAGGTTCTCAATTCGTCGGAATCTTTTTTTTTTTTTTTTTTTTATGTATGTTCACCGATTACCCGAAGACGCCTGAACCGATTTAGAAAATTCTTTTTATGTTTGAAAGGGTATACTTCACAGGTGGTCCCATATAAATTTTATCGAAATCGATTCAGCGGTTTTTGAGAAAATCAACAAAAACATAGCAAAATTGGAGTTGTTGCGATTGAAGTCGGTTGTTTTTAACGTATTCAGCGTGGTCAATTATAGGTAAATCTTTTTAAATCAACGTTATTCAAAGCTGAAACTTACAGGAAAGCTTGCTAGCAGGACGCTCTAATTTTATGTAAAATTTCATGTTACATAGTCTTATGGGAGCACTGAATTCAATCTTTAAAATTTCGCTAACTTAATTTCGTAATTAAATGGTATATCTCACTAATTGACTGGATAATATAATCCACAATTGCAGACATTATTAGGATTTACTAGAGGAATATTTGAGTGCTCTTTATTCGATTGCAACTTCACTCGTTTCCTTGTAAATTAGAATTTCCTGATTTTCTAAACAAATTAATTACTAAAAAAATATCATAATTTTCAAAAAACTAACATTGCTCAAATTACGCACAAATTAAGGTGTACTTGTGTTTTTTTTTTTTAATTTCTTCTATCAGCCGTTTTCGAGATACAGAAAACACAAAAACGTTACTGCAGCGGAATCTTGAATAATTCGAAAACCGTAAGATGCACAAATTCCGCTATTTGCGCACATTTATAACACGACGAAAGCTACTCAGTCATGTACTTTGTTATGAGCTAGACCGTCTTTTTCAAAATTATCCCGCTGAGGGAACGTTACCCTGGCGGAATCGGTTTTTTATGAATATCTCCGAAATTGTAAGACGCACAAATTCCGCTGCTGGCGCACAATTAGTCCTAATGATGCTCTAATTCCCTATTATACTCACATCCTTCTTAGCTACAACATTTCGCTGGCGTAATGGACACCCAGTTTAGTTGCTTCTTGATCGGATGCTCGGAACGCACTACAGATCGTACTTGATTTTTCGTTCATTCAATTCATAATTCATTTCATTCATGAATTCTGACTTTTGTTTTGTGGTCGTTCTTCTGTTCTTCTCGCTAAGTCTCGAAAAGAAAGAAAGATCAGGAATACCTGATTTGGATTTTGTGAAATGAAATGGTGAAATGTATTAATTTTTTGCTGAAGAAGCTTTATGAAAAACAGAAATTAATTATGCACTCCAACATCTCTTCATCCTATTTTCCTTGACTTCAAAGTTTAGTCAGTAGAAGGTACAAAAATGTTATTAGCGTTTACTATTTTAGAACTAGGTACGTCTAAAGTTATCCAATTTATAAATATATTTGAATTTGCAGGACTTCCAGGTCTTCCAAAATAGCGTCTATAGTGGCTTCATTATCATTATGTGTTATAGCATAAATGGTGCAACATTGATTGGGTCGGCCTGGGCTGTTCACAACGCCGAACTGTGTTTTATGCATTTGAGGAATCTTTTGCTTATTTTGTCCAATGGGCAATTGTCTCCGTTGTTTCAAAAACCAAGCCAATGCTGACGATGCGTCATCTAATTGCAAAAAAGATGGTAAGTTCACACCCTTCACAAACCTTATCCTGTTTCACAAAATAATACACAGTGATTGATTCAATGACAATAATACCCTTATATTTTTATTGTTCTAGAGCTGACAGAAATAGTTGCCACAAATCAAGTACCTGTTGATATGGTATCAGATTTTCCACAAGAGGTGCCACTTTTGCATGACAATGAGAATAGTTTAAACTGCTATAAGAGCAGTAGTTATGCGCAAAATGCGAACACTTTGAACTCTCTAGGAGAACAGTGCACAGGAGAAGTTGTCAGTTTACAACGGAATAATCTAGGTAATGAAAAGACACCTAAGCCATTTTACCAAAAGTTGCCATCAATTCCTCGAACTATGTCCTCACTAGGGTCTAATGAGCCAAGGGTTTCTGAAGCTAAAATCAACCAGATGTTTGACCAGTACAAGGATTCACTAGAAGATGCGATTCTGGCCGAGGGAATCGAAAATCTTTGTAATGATCTTCAGTTGAATCCAGATGACTTCAAAGTTTTGGTACTTGCTTGGAAATTAAATGCTAGTCAGATGTGTAGATTCACAAAATCTGAGTTTATACAAGGTTTGAAGAATATGAAAACTGATTCCATAAAAAATATACAACAGAAACTCAATGAAATAACTAGTGAATTAAAATGGGACTCAGAGCAATTCAAAGACTTGTACAGATTTACATTTAAGTTTGGCCTTGATGTAAGCACTGGTCAAAGAATACTTCCATCAGATATTGCCATTGTCTTGTGGCGGCTGGTGTTCACCATCAATGAGCCACCAGTATTAGGGAAGTGGTTGAGTTATCTGGAGAAAAATCCCCATATTCGAGGCATTCCTAAGGACACTTGGTATATGTTCTTGAATTTTTGTGAGTTTGTGGGAGATGATCTCAGCAGTTATGATGATACAGAGGCTTGGCCAAGTCTCTTTGATGATTTTGTTGAATATGAAAATGATCAAATGAATCAAAATGTTACAAAAAATGACATGAAGATACAGGATTAAATTCCTATGCCAAATTTTAGCTACTAGGTACTTAAGATATTGAGACTGATAATAATCAAGTATGTATTAAAATCTGTCTGTGGAGTTGTGCTCACACATCTACAGTCTTGTGGCTGAGTTTAGATTATTATTCATAATAATGAAATTCAGTGGGTAGTGGAGGTACTTTAAGGCTGGATATTGTTTGCGGTGGACATTACCTGCTGATGTCATGCATGGACAAGATTAAACTGTTTTAGAGTGAGATGGCAGTATATTTGGTATAATTGGTGCACACAACCACACTGATGTTCATCACAGACTAAAACCAGCTTTTGGTGAGATTTATAAATAAATGAAATGTACAGATTATTATATTTTATATTTACTTGTGAATCTTTGTATTTTTATGTGTTTCGATGTACATTAAAATAACATTCCACTAATGGAATTAACCTAAATCTGTAAATATTAAATTCAGTAACAGGTCTGGAATGAATTTTAAAATAAGCATAAGCAACCCTATCATCATCTTATCCTTTCCAACCCTTAATTGCCGCTATTTACCTTGCATAACTGAAAATTTCCCTGTTTTCTCGTGGACCCACTATTTTGTCCCACTGGTGGTTCCACAAGGGAGACTTGTTTCTCAAGGTCCCACTACATTGTATATTGTGAACTAAGTATATCTTAATCGGACAAAGCATGGTGAATAAATTTTCCTCATCATATACGTACAATCTCTTTGTACTGATAGTATGAGTTTTCTAACTATTCTGTGTCGTCGTGACACATAATAGATAAATTAATAAATGACAGTAGCATTGTTTTTTTTTCCATGAGATAAAAATACCCACCTGTTCAGTTAACTGAACTGTACAACTGTCCTATTGGAAACAAAGGAAAGACACCGGCTTTCAAAAGAGTACAAACCTCTTTGTACGCGCATCGTAACCGCACTAACTTCAAAGAGAAGGGAAAAGTGGATCAATTCATTTTATCACTTGCTACTAATTATGAATGTTTATTGCTGATTTCTGATTTAAAGTGTATTCGTGAAAGTGTGCACAGCGTTGCTGTACATTTTTTTTGTGTGTTTGTATATTTTATTCTGATAAGTAGTTTAGAAGTTATGCAGGAACAGCTGAACATACATGCATACATAAGGGTTAAAATCATAACCCTCCTTTTTGCTTCGCCGTAGTCGGGAAAAAATCCCCGACTTTTACTTTTTTTTTTCGTTTATTTTCAGGCAACTTAGGGCCCATAGATATATAGAAACTCATACAATAAATTAACTTAAATACTATTGTCGTGGCCATCCAGCCTTCATAGACTTGACATGACTGACTGGCTGGTACGCTACTGACACGACGACGACGACAACTGTGACAGACAGACGTGAAAAACTATCAGACGATATAAATGTAAAATAAACGAATACAATACACAAACCATATATTTCTTTGTTCTACAAAGTGGTCCTTCGAATTCTACTGACCCGGCACCATGGGAGACGACAAGCGCGTGACGCGCAGTGTGACGAAGCTGCAGGCGCTGTCTACTGCTAACGCCGAAGGTAAAGACGATCTGCCTGACGTCGCTGAGCGCTCTATGACTGACTCGCAGCGCAATAGTCGCGACACCTCTCCAAACCCCACAATCGTCTCTGCACGCTCACAACGGAGCACAACATCGACGTTGAAAAAACAAAAGATCGTTGAACTACAACTACAAGCCGCCGAGCGAGCAGCAGAGCTAGATAGAAAGGCAGTGGAAAAAGGCTTGGAAATCGAAAAACAGCTAATCTACGAAAAGTTGCGCATCGAAACAGTAAGCTTAAGCGAAAAAAGCGAAGACTACGCCTCGAAATGCAGCGTGCCTAGACAAAAGGCACAGCCGACAGCTGCCAACGCTGCTGCCTCGAAGATGCCCGCTTCTTACGCCTTGACACAGTTTTGTGCGAAACCTAATCTGCCTTCTTCCTACGAACGTGACGAGCACCCGCGCGCACCTGAGAGGGGTGATAATATGAGCAAGTTTATGGCACGACAGACGTCCACTAAGGAGCTACCAATCTTCTCAGGAGACCCCGAAGACTGGCCTCTATTTTATTCGCAATTTAAATCGACAACACGACTATGCGGATATAGCGATGACGAAAATATTGCTCGGCTCGCCAAGTGTCTTCGAGGGAAGGCGCGAGACGCCGTTTCTGCACTGCTTGTAAGCGCCACTAATTTAACAAAAATTATAGACACACTTCGACTTCGTTTTGGCCGACCAGAATACATCGTTGAAGTAATGTTGAACAAGCTGAGATCTTCGCGGGAAATACGACATGACGATGTAAATGGTTTGATCGAATACGCAACGAGTGTACAAAACATTGTGGCCATGATGACATCGACAGACGAGTCCGGCCAACTGACAAACACGTCACTGATAAGAGAAGTCATAGCCAAATTACCGTCCATAGTGAAGTATCAATGGAGTTTCTATTTAAACGAAAGAGAATCTACTCAGTCAACTCTTATTGATCTGTCAGAATGGCTTATGAAAATTGCGACTGCAGCAACTGCCATCGCACCGATGCCAAAATCGAATGACAGAACACAGTTTACAACAACAACAAAGTCTAATTCAGCAACTGCATCTTCTAAACCTCCATATCTATACCAGAAACACACAGTTTTTACAACGACTAGCCGAGCCCGAACATGCATCCTTTGTCAACGAGAACATGGACTAGACTCCTGTCCTGATTTCCTACGCATGACTACCGACGAGCGGTGGAAGTTGGTGACGGAGAAAAAGCTCTGTTTCTCTTGCCTGTCGGCACGACACCAGATAAAGGGTTGCAAACGAAAGCAAAAGTGCACGTCATGTGAGCGGGCCCACCACTTCAGTCTACACACAGAACCTTTGCCAATAGTGGAGGAACCGGTCGAACCGGCCGCAGTGAACCATGTGACCAAAGACGGTGGCACCGTACTATTGAAAGTCGCGCCCGTGGTAATAAAAGGTTCAACGGGAGAAGTCGAGGCTCTGGCTCTACTAGACGAAGGCTCGTCCATCAGCCTCATTGATGAGAAACTCGCAAGCCGTGTCGGTGCCTCCGGCCCCTCTAGGCAACTTCAAATGCAGGGCGCCTCTGGCATGACAGTGACGGAACGCTCCTCACAAAGAGTTTCTTTCGAAGTACGTGGTGTTAATAGTTCTGATTTTTTTTAAGTTATCTAATGTAAACTCTGTACATAATTTGAGCTTGCCTCTGTATAAATGTAATTATAAAAAACTTGTAAAAGACTGGACTTATCTGACGGATTATATTGTAAACATTGACAAGACTGTTTACGACCGACCGATGTTACTAATTGGACACGACAACATCGACTTAATTGTTACCCGACAGGTGGTGCAAGGGCCGAAGAACGCGCCGCTGGTCTCCTTCACCAGGCTTGGTCCTATAGTCCACGGTAAGTTGCCTGGCTCGTCGCCCGACAGCGCGAGCGTACTACATGCCTGCGATTGTCAAGAGCTGAACGAGGCCTACCGTCAGACTTTTTCGACCGAGAGCTTCGGCACCAAGGCCGCTTCTGACACCCCTCGGTCCAGGGAGGATACGAGGGCACTCGACATCATGCAGAAGACCACCAAACTAGTAGGTAACCGGTGGGAGACCGGACTACTTTGGCGTGAGGATCACCTAGAGCTTCCCGACAGCTACCCCGTCGCCCGTAAACGCCTGAGCGGGGTTCAGAACAAAATGAAACGATTTCCCGAGTTTGCTATCCGCTACAAGGAGAAGTTTGCTGAGAACTTGGAAAAGGGCTATTTCGCCAAGTTGTCAGACCACCAGAGACAGCACAAAACCTGGAAGACATGGTATCTGCCTCATTTTGCCGTTTTTAACCCAAATAAGCCTAACAAACTACGTATTGTACAGGACTGCGCAGCGCCATCTATGGGAAAATCTTTGAACGATTTTCTGCTAAGTGGACCGGACCTGTTAACTTCTTTGCCAGGGGTACTTTTAAGATTCCGCTGTGGTAAGATAGCGATTATAGGGGACATCCAGGAAATGTTCCACCGGGTACTAATACGCGAAGAAGACCGACAAGCGCAGCGGTTGCTGTGGGACGACGGTGAATATGTCATGAACGTTATGACTTTTGGATCGGTCTGCTCGCCCTCCTCCTCGCAGTTTGTTAAGAACCTAAATGCACGGAGATTCGATGCAACGTACCCAGAAGCTGTCAAAGCTATAGTCGATCACCATTATGTCGACGATTTTATTTTTTCGGTGAACACCGAGAACGACGCGGAACGGATCGTTGACGACGTGATCCACGTTCACGCACAAGTAGGTTTCAACATGAGGAACTTTATGTCAAACTCCAAAAGGTTACTGAGACACCTACCCCAAGACAAGTTGGCTCCTGGTGGGGTGAAACTTCTCTCAGACTTGGAAGAGGAACACATCGAACGGGTTCTTGGTGTTAGCTGGGACCCAGACATTGACAACTTCACGTACCGACTGAAGTTTCACAAGGTTGAAGGTAAACTTGTGACTGGAGAGAAAAGGCCAACCAAGAGAGAAGTACTAAGGCTCATTATGTCCGTGTTTGATCCCCTGGGCTTCCTGCTCTATATGACCGTCAAGGGCAGAATAATCTTTCAGGACGTCTGGAGGTCGAAGATAGGCTGGGATGATGAGATCGAGGCGTCAACTTATGACAGATGGCAGACCTGGCTAAAAGAACTTGTCTCGGTATGTGACGTCACGGTGCCCAGGTGGACGATGACAGACGGCTGCGACAACGACGGGCCCGTCGAACTGCATGTTTTCTGTGATGCGAGCTCGAGAGCTTTCTGTGCGGTTGCCTACCTACGGCGGAAAACAATGTCTCATTCCTGGCACGTTTCGTTTCCTTCGTAATGGCTCGTGCAAGAGTCGCCCCACTTAAGACACTTATATAGTGTACCTCGATTAGAGCTTCAGGCCGCTGTCATGGGGGCGCGACTTGCTCAAGTTCTAAGGAAATATGTTGACAGTCCGTCTACAAAAATCTCAAGTACATGTTTCTGGTCCGACTCAAAGACAGTCCTCAGCTGGCTGCGATCAGATACGGGACGTTTCAAACCCTTCGTAGCCCACCGCATAAGCGAGATAACGGAACTTACGTCACCCCATGACTGGAGGTGGGTACCATCAGCTATGAACGCCGCTGACGACGCAACACGTGACGGCATGGTGGATGGTTCCAAGTGGCTCATTGGGCCAACATTTCTACGTGGCCCCAACGAGGGCTGGCCCCAAGAGGACACGGACAGCGTGTTCCTTGACCCCAGTGATTGCGAAGTTAAGCTGGTCTGCCCACTGCAACTCGAAATACTGAGCGAATCGCTTCCAAACGACCAACGTTTCTCCCTCTATTGGCGACTCATAAGGAGCACGGCCTGGGTTCAAAGATTCATCCACAACCTCCGGCACGCCAATGACAAGAGGATCGGTGAACTTACGGCGAACGAGGTTTCCGCTGCTGAAATCCTATGGATAAAGGAGAGTCAAAGGAGAACATATTCATCAGAGGTTCGGGACATCAAAAAGAATGGCTTAGTAAGCAAGAGCAGCTCCCTTCGCCAGCTGACACCTTACATGGATACTGACGGACTACTCCGTGTAGGCGGGAGGATTGAACGAGCAGACATTGGGGACGATGCTAAGCACCCAACCATACTTCACCCAAAAGACAGGTTCACGTTAATGTTAATCCATCAGTATCACAAGAACTCCGCACATGTAGGAAGAGAAATGGTACTTAATAATCTGCGGCAGAGGTTCTGGGTTACGAATGGACGCAGTGCAGTGAAATCTGTATGGAACCATTGCCAGGAATGCAAAAATAGGCGGGCTAAGCCAGTGCCCCCCCTTATGGGACAGCTACCTATGATGAGGCTGGAGCTTAAGGGAAGAGCCTTCACCTATACAGGCCTTGATTACTTCGGCCCAATGACTGTCAAGGTAGGGAGGCGGCACGAAAAGCGCTATGGTGCTTTATTTACCTGTCTGACAGTCAGAGCCGTACATATTGAGCTTGTCCACGACCTGACGACCGGCAGTGCCATAATGGCGCTTCGCCGCTTTATAGCAAGACGGGGCTCCCCTAAGGAGATCTGGTCAGACAACGCCACTACCTTTAGAGGTGCAGTAAGAGAGCTCAAGAATGCTGTACTCGGTATTGACCACGCCGAACTAGAACGATTTGGATCTCTACGCCAAATTAAGTGGAACTTTATAGTGCCTAATTCGCCACACATGGGAGGTTGTTGGGAACGCCTCATCCGCTCGACAAAGACCGCACTTAAAGTTACCCTGAGAGAAACAGCCCCCTCTGATCAAACCCTGCAGACACTCTTAGCAGAAGTGGAGTTCATGATCAACAGTAGGCCTTTGACCCACGTGCCACTCGACCATGCTGATGATCTACCGCTTACTCCAAACCACTTCTTGCTGACAACGACCGCACCCGTCGACTACCGGACGGGATTTCAGACGACCGACGGAGACTCACTGCGACTGGGTTTCAAACAGGCTCAGCGACTGTCAGACCTAATATGGCGGAGGTGGGTCAAAGAGTATCTGCCATCTCTCACCCGACGCGATAAATGGTTTGGGCCTGCGCAGCCGCTTAGCGTGGGTGATGTAGTAGTGATTGCAGATGATCAGATGCCCCGCAATCTGTGGGTAAAGGGCATCATTACTCGCACCTACCCCGGGAGAGACCAACAAGTACGAGCTGCAGACGTTATGACAGGACAGGACCGACGTACATACACAAGACCTGTGGTCAAGCTATGCAGGCTGGATGTACGCTCCTCATCTTAAGTATCAGCTTTCTGATACTGGAGGTGGGGATGTCGTGGCCATCCAGCCTTCATAGACTTGACATGACTGACTGGCTGGTACGCTACTGACACGACGACGACGACAACTGTGACAGACAGACGTGAAAAACTATCAGACGATATAAATGTAAAATAAACGAATACAAGACACAAACCATATATTTCTTTGTTCTACAACTATAAATACATACAATTTAATTATTAAATAAAACATAACATTAGTTTGCACGAGCTGTCGGTAGTGCTGCATCGGTAGTAGTGGTCAGCAGGCACCCTCGGAATTTGCGGAACACCACACCCTTCGGCTAAAACTCCTCCTTGGTGAAGAAGTCCAGCTGCTCTGACGGGACTCGCACCACAAACGACTTGAAGTTGACGCTGTGGCGCGATTCCAGCGGCATTACCCTCAAGGTATACTTTGACTTCACTTTGATGTACTTTGACTTCACCTCTGAGGAGGTGGTGGAGTAGTACAGCCGAGACACGTACAACAGTGTAGTTGGCACTGCGGCGCGCAGCAGAAAGTTGGGCCCAGTCGGTGCCGTACCGCACTTGTTGTTGTTCGGACGAGTTCGTTTCTTCTTCTGGACAGTAATGAACCCGTCGTTGTCCACTCGGTTGGTAGCTGAAGAGCGTTCGGTCTCCTTGTCTAGTTTCTTGTTGGAGATAGATCGCCGAGATGGACTTTACTAGTAGTTCATTAAGGCCATCTTTCCCCAAAATTACGTTTTTTTGAACAGTTTTGACAGAAAACTGTAGAAGTTTCAAGTCTGAAAAAAATTACACTTATTTTTGACTATATTTCCGAAGATTATACGCTATCCGAAACACGATTCAACAATTTCGGCTCGATAGAAAAAAAATCCAAAAATGGGTCTACCGTTACTTAAAACTTAAAACAGTTGCCTGTATATTAAAAGAATAAAATTGAAAATTATATGGTAATATTGCTTTCGACGATATGAAGGAAACTACGCCATTAGTTTGAACACTTTGATTCAGAAAAAAAACTAAAATAATCAAAAAAAAATTTTTATCGTGTGGCGCGTGCGGGTGGGACTTGCATTTAGTACTGCGCAGATGGATGCGCAGTAGCTCTGTGCTACCTGGCCTTAATTGATATTACAGGTAAACTTGAAAGTTTTCAGTGCAAGCAGCCTGGTTATATTTGATACTGCGTGTTCTAAAGTACCAGGAGAGCATGACCGAACAGAAGGTAGTGCCACATTACTATTTGACCCCCTAAGCAATGCGCGCCTATAGACCCCTTCTACTAGGCCACGGAAGAGGTGGGGGTTGGAGGGATTTCAGCAACGTCGCAGAAGATCAGTCAAGTCAGATCGACTATAAGTTTCATCCTATAAAAATATAATGCCACCTACTAGGTTTTCTAATAGAGGGGACCCATAGGCATGTAATTGATTAGGGCATCAACTAGTAATCCTGCACTGTCTACCTTCTGTTCGGTCATGCTCTGCTGGTACTTTAGAACACTACAGGACGTGCATGTCCTTGTGCTCCTACCAGTAGAGAATGTAGTGCGTTAAACGATCATTATGAATTTCATTTGTATGTTTTTAATTGTTAAGTATTAGTTGTAATTCAATATTGTTTTAATATTCAAAATACAGTTATATTATAAATAAAATCCGTTATGATTTGTCCTTTAATGTCACATAACAAATTGTAATTTTTTGCACCGAACGGAGTAGTGGGACCATGAGAAACAAGTATCCCTCGTGGAACCACCAGTGGGACAAAATAGTGGGTCCACGAGAAAACAGCGGAAAATTTGCCTGGTATTCATAATAAATAGATAAATTTTATTCCAAAAGTTTTATTCGTCGAAATATAACTATGGGTGTGATGTTCATAGGAAGTGTATGTGTACATCAGGATGACGGATATGAAAAAAAATTACTATTTAGTATCTAAAGAGATTTTAAATGTACCTTTATAAATTCGCACTGACATCAAAATATTTGTGATATCAGAATGGCGGGTCCAGGCGAAAAGACGTTATCTGTTGTGTTATTGAATTGTAAAATAATAAAGCGGCTTACATCTGAATATTTTCACTATAATCTGGAGCTGTAAAAAACCTTTTAAAGGATCACGGCGTATACTGCTGACTATACAGGGCTTTTTGTTACACCCTGTATACAAATCGCAAAAAAATTTTTGGACTCTATAGAAATTGATCATCTGTTTTGCCATTTTTGTATGGAGAGTCCAAAATTTTTTTTTGCTATTTGAGCAAAGTTGTAGAACAAAAGTTGTTTCAGTACGATGAGTAGAATCCCCAGTTAACGGATCCTACACCAATTTTGTTACATCCTGTACAGGGTGACTTTAAATTAGTTCTTGATAGGAAAGGCTAAGCATGTGCTCATGATAACAAACAACTTTCCCTAAGGAACCCATAGTCAAATCGCAAAAAAAATGTTGAAGTCTTATAAATGTCGAAGTTTATAGACGTGGGAGAGCCATGCTTCGGCACGAATGGGCCGGCTCAACCGAAGTGATACCACGGCCTCACAGAAAACCGGCGTGAAGCAACGTTTGTTGTGTTTCGCCGAGTGAGTGAGGGGTACCGGAGGCCCAACCCCCCCTCCCCCTCATTCCCCCATCCCCCATCCCATTTCAAAGGTCGGCAACGCACTTGTGACTCCTCCGGTGTTGCGGGTGTCCATGGACGGCGGTAATCGCTTACCATCAGGTGATCCGTCTGCTCGTTTGCCACCTATCGCCCAGCGCTCGCCCCGTGCTGAAGGACTTCATGAGTGCAAGGCGTCAGTTCGTGGTTGCTCGAGGTGGCACCCTAAAATCAGACGCAAAATCGATGGAAAGGGGAGTTCCTCAAGGTTCTTCCTTATCTAATGTAGCATTTTCTATGCTACTTAATGACCTGCCAACTTCTGTCCCCCAAGCAGACATTTATATGTACGCGGATGATGTGGCTGCGGTCGTGAAAGCGGGTACTTTTGCTGATCTGGAGACGAAGATGAACGCTGTTGCTTGCCAGCTGGTCACTTGGTTTCGGCATAATGGATTGATGCTCAATGTCACTAAAACCCAATTTATCCATTTTAATTTATCGGGCCGTGAATGTCGTCCTTTAATTGTTGACGTCGAGGGGGTAGAGATTGAGCGGGTTGCAGCGCTTTCGTTTCTCGGCTTCCAGGTGGATCAGAGTCTCACGTGGGAACTCCACATAGAAAAGCTTTGCGGTAAGCTGGGCAGTGCGTGTTTCGCGCTGAGTCGGCTTGCCTCAACCCTTACAAAGGATATAGTGCGCACGTGCTATTTTGCCACCGTGCGGTCGCTTCTGCAGTACGGTGTCGAGCTGTGGGGGCGCGCTGCTGATTGGGAGCGCGTCTTTCGCTTGCAAAAGCGTGCTGTGCGAGCGATTGCACGTGTGGCGCACGATGAACCGGCTAAGAGTCATTTTGTGTCCTTGAACATAATGACCCTGCCGAGCATCTACATTTTCCGAGTGGCCCTGTATGTAAGGGAAAATCTTGATAATTACTCGCGGGTTGGTGACCGTCACACACATGGGACACGACATCGACACGGCGGTAGAATTGCTCCTATTTCATGTGGGCTGGCCAAGAGCGCTAAGATGATCCATATAACCGGTCCTTCCGTGTACAACAGGCTCCCGCTTGAAATCACCAGCGCCCTTACTTTGCCTTCCTTCAAAAATAAATTGAAGAAGTGGCTTACCGAGCAGGCATTCTATAGCTTGGACGAATTTTTAAAATTAAAAGTTATTTAATTTTTATTTAATTTATTTAAAATTATACAACTATATAATTTATTTTATATTATTCTATTAGTTAAATAATGACTTGTAATTAACAATTACCAATAAATAATGTCTATGTCTATCACAAAAAAAAAAAAGTCTCCATACAAATCGAGCAACTGACCGCCAAATTAGTATGAAGAGTCCAAAAATTTTTTTGCGATTTGACTATAGGTTCCTTAGGGAAAGTTATTTGTTATCATGAGCACATGCATAAAATGATAACTAGTGGTTTAGTGAACTGTACTAGCTGGGTGACCGAGCTTCGCACGTTCAATTGGAGCGTTTATAAACGAATCCACTTAATATAAAAAAAAAACTGGAGACGACATATTAAGATGAACCACGCCAAAAATCACGGAAGAAAGAGTAGGGGAAATGGTAAGCAGGCGGATCTCGCGTGTCATAAATTAGCGCTGCAGTCAGTGTGACCATTTGTGGCAGATTTCTGCCATTTGGGCAGATTTGGCTACTATTTTTAAGCTCTGGCAGAATAAGCTGACGATTTGAAAAAAGTGGCAGAAATTGGCAGATTTCAAGGAAATCCTTATTATTTTTGAAATACAAGTAGAAAACTTACAATTTTCTGTTTCATTATTTACTTTATTTTTTTATGACTTATTTTGTGGACTCATTGGGAGAATATTCTCCCAAGTAAACTTGAATAAAACAAAAACAAGGAACAGGAATTACTAAAAAACATGTATTCGCAATAATCACAACAAAAGAAGCCTGTATTTCTTTTATTTTATTTTATTTTTATTTTTTTATTTTATTTTATTCAGGATAACAACAGCCACTTATTAAAAGTAAACATATTACATTGAGACAAATGATAGTAAGGCCAATAATAGCTATCCACTTGATATCAAAAGTACAAATTAAAGAATACATGTCGTTAAAGAAGCGAACGGATAACGTCTAGGTACATACATTATTCAACATGAGTACAGAACATGAGAACAGAACATTGAGTTGATTAAGACCGGAGACACGTCCGCTACGAACGACGACGACTTGGCTTTTAAAGAAGTGATTAAAATGATGTCGTTAAAATTAACGTGTAATGAAAATGAACAAAATGAAGAATTTGAAGCAAATGTTGACAAATAATAATACATAGTACAGTACCTACATATTAAGTGAAAAAAATACCTATTATAAGTAATAAAAATATTTTAGGTTAAATAAGGAAATTATTTTGAATACTTTTTTTAAAGTTCCAGATCGCAGAGTTTCATATTCTTAAGTTACTAACGACTGCGAAGTCAGATGATTGGCTTATTTGCAGTCAGTGAGTTCGAGCAAAATATAATATTTTTTCTATTGAGCATAAGTAATGTTTTTTAAGTTTTTTTTTTTACTTTAAGATGCATATATACGTATTTTATTTATTAATTTCCATCCCCATGGAGGCAATAATATGATGGCATATTTTTCGGCATTTTTTGGAGTCGATCTGGCAGATTTTGGCAGATTTTTTGCCAGTGTTGGGCAGATTCTCCAGTTTTGAGATGGTCACCCTAGCTGCAGTACAGCACGCACTAATGCACTAATTCTCAAGCCGGACCGGATGGCTGACGTTCTCGGATAAATAAAATAAAAAAAACACGTAAAAATGCGATACTGTGCTGTTTTAGAGTGCAAAAATAGAAGCACAGACAAAACATCATAATATAATGAGGGCATTACATTTCACCGGTAAATGCTGTGTTGTATATTTCGATTTAAAATTGAATTTAATTTAATTTAAAGCTTTATCCCGACTGAATTAGATAATTTTAAACTTTATGTCAGAGTAATAAAGAGTCATACGTCAGTAGCATAAGTCGGCCTGGTCCACCAACCACCAACCAACATTCTCGTGTTCTAAATAGTGGCGTGCAATAATTTATCTTTGACAATACAGGGTGACTGGTAAATCAACGGACGCATTTAAGGAGGTGAATAAGAAGCTGATACACATTCCAAATATGTAAAAAAAACATGACCTTAATTTTCATCATTTAAAAAATAATTTTAAAGTCCACTTCTACATTTACTAAATACTAAGTCACATGTACGCGGCCTCGGGCAACGACCCCGAGTGGCGGCGCGGACTCGCCACTGCGCAATACTGCGCATGCGCGTGAGCGACTGCTCCCGCGTCTCTACCCTGCGCCGCCGCGCCGCGCTGGCCGTAGTCAGTCACCCGCGGACCATCGTTAGGGATGGCGTGCGCCTCGCGCCTCCCGCTCGCCGCGAACATTCTCGTTTTACTTACGTCGCTGTCGCGTGGATTGCAGTGCCTTAATAGCAGGGTTCGCATGATATATATCGGATATATATCAATTGATATTTATGCTTGATATATAAGGTGCTACTTTATTAGTGCCCGATATTTTAGTCAGTGCTTCTACTCCTGATTCTGATCAACTTTCCCCAAGGAACCCATAGTCAAATCGAAAAAAAATTTTTGGACACTTCATACATATCGATCAGCCGAGCGGCCAAATTAGTATGAAGAGCCCAAAACATTTTTTGCGATTTGACTATGGGTTCCTTGGGGAAAGTTGATCAGAATCAGGAGTAGGAGCACTGACTAAAATATCGGGCACTAATAAAGTAGCACCTTATATATCAATATTGATATTTATATTTTCCTAGCTTCTAAGGGCTGCTTCTTACGAATGAATGTGCCAAATGCAAAGAATAAAGATATGATTATCACAATAATAAATAAATGAGTTTAGTTTAATTAACTATCTTCAAATTTGCAAAAATAAAATATACATTTTAGATTCAGTTATTTCGAAAAAACATATCAGAGTATAAAATTTTCATGTTATTTTAATAAAAATCTTCAAATTATCAAACATATACCTACATTTTAAATTAAGCTATTTCGAAAATCATGTATTAAAGTAAGAAATTGAAATTAGTATGTAATTTTGATAAATATCAAAAATATCAAAGATATCGAAAATATCGGATATATATCAAAAATATCTGATATTTTGATATTTATTATAAATATCGGATATTTACGAACCCTGCTTAATAGTGATAATGGCTTATCAGTACTCTAACGTGGATACTGGGATATGATGTGATGTCAGCTAGTGTTGTTAGACGTGAATTACATCATATTGCGATGTATCATGAATTACATAAGTTGCCATCATAGGATTTTTTTTAGGAGTCTTAGAGCGTTTGCCCTCCTCCAGTTCCTAACCCTAATCAAGGACGAGGAAGGAATCCTTCGTTATCCAGTGAACCTGCACAAAGCAATTTACTTTGATTATTACCCATGTGAAAGTACGCGAAATGCAGGAAGGCATTTCCAGCTATCCCAGTGGTTGGGGTAACGTATCCTACATGAAGAGGGACTCCATCCTTTCATTATCAGTGTGTTATCAGCCTGTCCAAGAGATTGGCCTTAGCGACCACGAGCAGCACGGTGCACGCTGTGGGAAAGTGGTAAGTACCCAGGCATAGAGTTAGAAAACACAAGAATAGTTGCGTTTTATAAAAAAATATGTAACTTGTGTTTTTTGAATGTATGATTTTTTTGTTTTATATGGTTGAAAAGTATGTAAATTATCCTATCATCTCCTTAAATACGTCCGTCGTTCAACCAGTCACCCTGTATATTATCGATATCGATTAAAATAGAAGTTGATTTTATTATCTTTTTAGTTGTTTATAATGTGTATATTTTAGATACATTTTATTGGAAAATATCAAACCTTTGTTCATTCCCTATTACCGTAGGACTTTGTAGGTATGAATGTAAATAATTCTTTGGTACGCTCTATAGCTTAAAGGGCGTCACACACGAGCGCTATTTCATCGTAATATCAAATATAGCTCGCCATACTATAAATAAAGGTCGTCACACACGGGCGTTATACTGTGAGTGTGAGTTTAAAGCTGTAACTGCTCGCATACTAAGAATGATGCCATGAGTGTATCAGTAGATAAGTAAAGCTGAAACTTGATTTTTTTATATAACTTGTCTACGTTACGTTATCTGGGGGCACGGGAGTGCCCCCGCCAAGACGAGCCAAGCGAAGCGCAAGGGCACTACCTACCTTTTCTCGAAACGCTTCGTCGTTTTTTTGAACTCTCATAACTTTGCTTTTGTACAGGTTGTAACAAGAGTAGCTAAGGGAAGAAGCTAAGGGTTGAAGCTAGGGGGGCGGCGGCACTCCAAAGGAGAGATAAATGACCGAACCCGATGAGTGCTAAACGTATACTAATTTATTATATCCACAAAATTGATGAATTTACAAAATGCATCGAACGATACATAACGCGAACGTGGCTATTTTAAATATGTATAATAAAGTAAAGATATAATGTATGTTAGAATGTACATCTTGTACATCTTGCACACCCAAAGGCTTAAAATAAAGATATTAATATAACACATAATAACTACATATTTAAGGTTCATATTGTTTTTTTACATAGTTCTAAATCACTCACTAAACGCTACTTGGCCTTCGATCGGCCGCACTATTTCACCAAGAGATGTAGTGGGAATCGGAATTGACACTGATCGCGGAGGTTTAGGAGGCGCGACGCCTTTATCTACACTTAAAATGCCCATGCTTACTGCTTTTCGCAACTCACTATTAGGCTCACTCTCACTTGGCACAACACATTCACTAGACACGCACAGACGACGGGCGGCCGCGCAGCCCTGGCTCCCCTCGCGACAGGGCGCGGCGGGGGCGGCGGGGGCGGCAGGCCTCGCACTCCCTGGCTCCTCGCGAGGCATCCTCCTCCTCCGGACTCGAACAAATATCGCAACAGCTGCTGCCAACACGATTATGGCAAGGGTGACATAGCTCACGCTATAATGGTGTATGTCATGGACATTCAGCTCTGTTGAAGATTCCTGTTTTAAATTTTTTATTTCGTTCATGATCTGATTGTAGCTCTTCTCGTGATTCTCAGTAGTGAAATCATACCTTGGAATGGAAGTGTTGATTACGCTATTCAAAATAGATACCTCTGGGGCTTCGAATGTAGGTTGAATATTTAAATTTCTTGAGAAATAGCTATGAGAATGAATTGTAAACGATTCCCCTTTAAGAGTACACCCTTGACCTATCTCAAGAAGGCCGGTGCCGGATAAAGCATTTAAAGTCATACCAGCTGGGCAAAAGGTACGTATCTTGCATTCTTCACAACATGAGTAAAGCCAGACATTTTGCCGATGTAACCTGATCCATCTATTTGCACAAGGTACTTGTTTGTAGATACAGGGCGATGTATTTTTATCTGCGTTGAGCAAAGTTAAGTTGCAAATATTTTGCTGAATATCTAGATTATAGGTAGGTTTGTTCAATGCGCACATTACTTTTTCTTCCGAAGCATGAAGGCAAGCTTGTAGATCGTGATCATTTAAAAATACTGCCATGTCTTTTCGCAGATTGAACGCTAGGTACGGGTAGGTAGGTATAGTCAGATGTGTCCCAGCTCTGTCATTTTAAGGGACGCTTACAATTTTGTCGAGTTCATAGATTTCGTTACTCACCAGTGGGACTTTTATTTCTATAATAAAATAGTGTTTGTAGACTTTAGCGAAAACTTTGAGTAACTTGTACAAGTTTTGAATCTTTTCTGTGGGTATTTTCAGTTCACCCTGTAAATGCGCTGATATGAAGTTCATTTGTTCTGCCAGTTGTTCGCTCGCGATTAGATGTGTATCAATGCGGCCATGCCTGATGTCAGTTAGGGCGTCTATGAGGGTGTCTTGCATGCGTCTCAAGTTTTTGAGAGTTAAGCTGGCTGACAAGGCTGATGATACAATGTAGAGGCCGTGGTCGACATCTGAACGAATTTTGTTTAATTCTGTCGATACGCTCCTCAGATGTTCACTAATTTGGGCGAAATGCTTATTCATAATTTGCTCATTGCGCTGTATAATGTTAGAGTCTGCCTCAATCACTAATGTTTGATTTCTTATCAGCTCTTTGAGATGGTTTTCATTGTAGCTTATTTTCTCAATATCCTTAGCGTATTGCTGGGCGAAATTGTCATCTAGAACGCCAAATAAATAGTTTGCCAAGCTCCCAACACCGTTCACTAAGCCTCTTTTGTGTCGTCTGCCAGGACTTTCTAATAGCCTATTGTAGTGCTCAATCTCAGTTAGCTCATGTGCTAGCTGATCAGTTATCCCCTTGAATTGCGATTTATCTTTCAAAGTTAAGCCTTTTAAGTGCCTTAGATATATTTCCATATCTGTTATTGCCTGCCAGTAACCTGTGAGATTGTAATAAACTACTAATTTCCATTCGTCTCGAATGAATTGTAGGTTTGAAATCTTATCAAAGTAGAGTGCTCTGTGATCATTTAATGCAGTGATATTGCTGGGTGTGACGTTTTCTTGTGTAGATATGGGGATCATCATAGTAAATAATAATAAAAATGCCATCGTTAGAAAACCTTTTGGATTTACAGCTTTCCTTTTAGGATTAGCTTTTGTCCAGTTGTTTGATGCAGTTGAAGTTTGCTGCAGTGTTTCATTTTTAGTGGTGTTACCGTTGTTTTCTGTTTCGATAGGAAGGACTACGAGCTTACTAATCGGTCGTTTTAAAACGTTGTTTTCGGTTTTAATTGAAACAACTCTGACATATCTATCCTTTCCAGGGTGTAGCTCCTGCACTCTAGCAAGCGCCCATTTACCAGGGGGTAAGTTGTCCTCCTTGACTAGCACAATATCATTTACGCTCAAGTTTTATAGAGTTTATAGAGTTCGTGATCACAATTACATAGAGGGCATTTACACGAAGATGTGACATGAGCGGCTTGGTACCCTTTTGAAGAAAACTTACTGTTGTTGTAGTTGTAGCTATGTTTATAATAAGGCTTATGCTGCAGGGCGGGAGCTGGCTTAGCTGGAGAAGGGCTTTCCTCTTCTTTCTGTATCGGCTCTAAAAAACCATGAGTTCATCTAGCGATGGGAGATCCCGGGGATGCTTACGTGCCTCTTTGTATGAGCTGTAGGTCTCGCTGTCCAGTTTTTTCGATATAAGATGCACCAGTATAGGGTCCCAGGTCGAGGTATCTACACCTAGGTTGTGAATGGCATGGATACATTCAGTGCTAGTGTCGTAGAGTCGCTTGATCTCGTGAGACGATTGTTTACTAATGGTGGGCTGGCTCAAAAATGTCTCTATATGAGTAGTGAACAATACCTGCGGATTATTATAGCGGTGAGTCAATATCTCCCACGCTATGTCATAGTTCTGAGCAGAGATGTTTAGATGCTGGATTAGACGCTCTGCCTCTCCTTTTACCTTTCCTTTCAGATGCTGCAACTTTTGGGCCTTTGATAGAGAGGTGTTGTTGTGAATAGCTTCGGTAAAAAGGTCAAAGAATGTAGGCCAATTACTGTACTTGCCTGTAAATGTAGGTATCTCTAAGGTAGGAGTCGCATGGTGAATATGACATGTGGCAGAAAGTTTATTATTAAGCGATCTTTTGGTGGTCTTAAACAACTGCTCTATTTCCGTAAATAGATCTTCGTAATCCTCATCCCTACCTTCGAGAATATTGTCTATTTGTAGATGTAAGGTGTCGATGGCACTCCACCTGGATTGTATACTGCGGAGCTCATCGTCTAACTCCCACTTTTCGCTAATCTCACTCACATCAATGCTCGAAACGAGGCGCTTGAAAGCGCGAAAGTTGGTTCTCTGAAGGGACATAAGCTCATCTATTTTGCTAAGTTCACTTTTTTCGTTAACCTTACCCGGTTTCTCCTCTGTATACGGCGGTAAGGAAGCTATTTTCTCACGAATATCAGTATAGTAAGACTGCGTTTTTTGATAGATGTTTTCCTGAAAGTACCTTTGCGTTTTGGCTTCTACAGCTTGTAATAAATTATGATTGCTACTGAACTCTCCCCAGAGGCTATCCAAGGCATTTAGTCGAGCCTGTAGATAGGTAGAGGTTTTCCGGTGCGCAGGATCTTTGCCAAAGTTAGCGCCAAGGCGCTGGATTTCAGCGACGATTTCACCTTGGCGAATAAATAAGTCATCGAAATTAGCCATTCTAGCTGCTACTAAAGTAAATATGAACGCTCTTACTTGAAAGTCGTTGGTTTGCGACTGTCGAGAGCCGAGAAGCTGATGCTGCGTGAGTCACCTGACCCACCAAGACGAGGAGCTGGAGCTGAGTGGGTCTCCTGACCCACCAAGAAGACGTGTGTTTGGACCTTGCCAGTCACTTTAAACTCAGGTTCAAAAGTTACAGATATGTTAGGTACACGCACACACCATTTTTTCTTAAAACTGTCACAATACAAAGACAAAGCTAAAAGTTTGCGAGGACAGTGTAAACGGCCACGACGGCACAACGTGACACCGTTTCCGGTCACACTCCGTGCGCTAGTTCATCGTATAACAGCACCTTCCACTCGCGAAAGGTCCCGCTTATACGGAAGCTCGAAGGACCAATGTACAGGTTGTAACAAGAGTAGCTAAGGGAAGAAGCTAAGGGTTGAAGCTAGGGGGGCGGCGGCACTCCAAAGGAGAGATAAATGACCGAATCCGATGAGTGCTAAACGTATACTAATTTATTATATCCACAAAATTGATGAATTTACAAAATGCATCGAACGATACATAACGCGAACGTGGCTATTTTAAATATGTATAATAAAGTAAAGATATAATGTATGTTAGAATGTACATCTTGTACAGCTTTGGATGATGCTAAATAGTTAAAATTTTCAAGATAGAATGCCATCAGTACAATCATTAAACATACAAAGTTTTGATTATCGTAGCTATTATACTTTAGATTTTATTAATGTCTCAAAACCCTCAATTTCGTCACTGACTCACTGATTCACTGACTCACTGATCATCAAAATTGTTAGGGTACTTCTTGAAGTCCTAGAAAGCTGAAAGTTAATATTACTACAAAGACAACAAAAAAATTAAAAACCTAACCTAACCTATCCCCTGGAAATAGGAGGTGGAAGGACAGATTAGAAATTGTTAGGTTACTTCCTGAAGTCCTAGAAAGCTGAAATTTGGTATGTAAGTTATTAAACCTAACCTAACCTATCCCCTGGAAATAGGAGGTGGAAGGACAGATTAGATAATAGTACCTACTACGGTGGAAGTTTGTATAAGATGAGACTTGCACTACAGTTTGTGCTACATAAGTGAAAGTTAATTTAAATACTTCTTATAACAAATAAAAAAAACGTACGTCATAATTTTTCGAAAATCATCCCCTAACTCTTAATAAATGGGGGTGAAACCTTGAACACGGTAATAGTGACGGTGATATCAGCCGGCGTCACTAGATGGCGCTGACTGTATTTTGAGACACGGTAACGACTTGTATATAGGGCAGCCTTATATAGCGAAGTGGTTCCTCGGCCGTTTACAGTCGTTTACGACATTCTTCTTCTGCGCTAGTAAAACTTTGGTAAAGAATATTCGAATATCTCATATAGTTGTAGCATCGCTTGTTAGGAAATATAAGTATTTCGCATTCGTAGGTCTATAATTCGAGTTAAGTAGGTTACTGGTACATATTATTATAAGTATTTCTTTGTTATTTTCTTAGAATTTAATATTGGAAGTTGGAATAGAATTAGGTATAGGATGAGTATTGTTTATATTAAGGTCGTAAGGTGTAGGTTTAATTGCTTTAGATTGAGTATTATCGGTATTCTTCTGATTTTAACATGGTTTCTGAAATTGTTGTACTGGAAGTACAGGTGGGACCCCGCCGTCATCGTGTGGTACACATGCCGGGAGATGGTTCCTGCCTCTTCCATTCCTTGACGTATTTGATGTTCGAAAAAAATTACTTTGACGTAGCGCTGCAAGTAAGGACTGATATAGTGCGATATGTAGTAGATCACTGGGCTGAACTGCAACTTTATACTTGCGCCGAGGATGGGGAGCCCTATCGTGATTCCGATATTATGGCCTAAGAACGAAGTATTGCCCTGATCTATCACTTATTTTAAACAGTAAATCATCAAATAAAAAAGGCAAAGATAGAGAGTGGGCTATAAAAAAGGTGTGGCTGACGTGCAAGAAATAAACCCAAAAAAAAAAGGAAGAAAAAAAAAATAAAAAAAATCCATTAACCAACTTACAAAAATAAATGAAATCCCACCAAAAACATTTTTATGTAAAAATGTTGCCAAGACGAGTCTACGTAGCTTACCCTGTGAAAAAGTTATCAGATCTCGTATAAAGCCAAGCTCTAAAGACTGCATGCTCTAAACCTACAAGCTCTACACTACACCTTACTCAAAATATATGAAAAAGTGGTCGGATCTCATGTAGAGCCAAGATTTTTGATCTATGCGCCCTAACTTTACCAGGCCTACCTTCACAAATTCTACATTTTAGTCAAAACGTGTGGCTGTACTTTTTCGTATATTTTGAGTAAGGTGTAGTGTAGAGCTTGTAGGTTTAGAGCGTGCAGTCTTTAGAGCTTGGCTTTATACGAGATCTGATAACTTTTTCACAGGGTAAGCTACGTAGACTCGTCTTGGCAACATTTTTACATGAAAATGTTTTTGGTGGGATTATATACTCTACCTTTCAAGAATCACACCGACGCTATACTGTGATATTTCATCTTACGATATCTGCTGCTGTCGTGTGTGACAGCAGCAAGCTATCACACATGGCGTCGACACTATCGTATAAAGAGTAAGAGGTAGGAAGATTTGTGGCCTATGACCTGTCGAATCTTCACGAAAGTGGTGTCGCAGTTTTAAACCTACTTTAATCGATAGAGGATACCTAAATGATCAAACATGTAATAGGTCTTTTTTTCGTAACATCACCGGTTGCAGAGATAGGTATAATTGATTTTTATTGTCCTATATATGGTAGGGCCATCTTTGTCAAGAAATATGTCCGAAACTGGTGGTTCAAACACTAAACGACTTATCATATTTTTTCACCATCTAAATGTTCACTAGGTAGCGATTTATAAAGGATTCAAGGTGCGCGACTCTGAAATCAATGCCGGCCATAGGCCACCTTCCATAGTAAAATCTTACATCGCCTTTCCCTACCCTCAGGCGTTGTGGCGCTCATATCAAGGTTATCTCGTATGCTGTCATCTCTGTATCGCTCGATGTCACGTGACATATTAAGATAAAACAGTATCGTATAGCGCCCGTATGTGATGGTCTATTTATTTGTTTGGCGAGCGATATTTGATGAGAATAGTAAAATGAAAGAGTATAGTAAAGCGCTCGTGTGTGACGCCCTTTACGTAGGTCCACGCAGTAGATATGGGATCGGAAAAAGTGACATTCTCGACTTTATTCCAAAAAATGGTAGAAAAATTCATGTATAACCCACGACGAGAACTCCCGCGTGTCAAATATGTGGAGTTTTTATTTGAGGGAAATTTTCAAATTAATTTCCCTAACTGGAAACAAAACTGGAAAATCTTAATAGAAATTTAATGGTACTAGCAATTAGGCAATCAAAAGCATATTGTTGAAGCCATTAAAAAAAACTTTATTTGAAGCCTTGTTTGGTAATTCTATTCAATGTGTATTAGGACCTATTCAAAGTTACTGAATTTTTCTTTCTCATTTTTTTACTCCGTTGTTCTGCCGTTTTGGGATAAGTTAAATATATGTAAGAATATGTAGGCACAATTACGTCCTACATGCACAATTTTTGTTGTTTCCCAAATACATAATAGCAGAGAAAAATAGAGTTTCACCTGAGGCACAAAATAGACATACCCAGAAGGTCCGCTCAATACGCTCACTATAATCCTAAGCATATACATGCTTATAGACGTATACGGTCGTTCTAGGCAAGGTCACGATACTATGTGATCGTGACCTTGCCTCGAACGACCGTATAGTTCTATAAGGGGTCGTCCATTAATCACGTGAGGCTCAAAAGGGGGGGGGAGGGGTTCAGAAAAAATCACGAAATATCACAAGGGGGGAGGGGGGGGGGGGTGTACTGAGATATCACGTGTATTTATTTTTACGTTGAACACACGATTTCTAGAGTAATTTCCAAACGTCGGACTGTTGTTGTTATGTTGTTTTTAACTCTTCCCATGGTTCGAAACGGTTTCAGGCAGTCAGAAACAACCTGCAGCCTTAATGTCTGTCTGGAAATTTTTATTACGGTGCTTAATTTTCCCAGAATTAAATTACATTATACCTGTATTTAAAGATAATATTTTGTACCAAACGTGTAATCACGTGTATTTGACGTGATTTTGGGTAGGGGGTGGGCGGTAGTTTAAAACCTCACCACGTATCACCAGGGGGAGGGGGGTGTTAAAAAAAGTGCGTTTGTAATTTTAAGGGGTTACTCAGAATCAAGTATAGAATCCAGGAAAAATATTGAAAAAATTCGCTCTTCAATTATTTTTTTTGCAGTTTTTCATACAAATTCTCGATTCACTATTTAGATTTAGTATGAGAATCTGAAAAAAAAATTGAAGAGCGGATTTTTTCAATATTTTTCCTGGTTCTGTACTTGATTCTGAGTAACCCCTTAAAATTTCAAATGCACTTTTTTTAACATCCTGTATATGTTTTGTATAAGGTGTAACGTAATCAGCTGAATCTATTTAAAGTGTGACTTCTATGTATAAAACTGAACAATATTTCTCAAGCAATAAATTATAGTCAATACGGGAGTTTTTTGACCTTTTTAATAAGTTGATCAGCTGATTGGCCAACTTAGTATGGGAAATCCAATTTTATGCGAATTGATTATTGGCATCGAATGAATGAATGAATTAACACTTTACTGCACAACAAAATAGGAAAATATAAACATAAAAATTAAAAGAAAAAAAGTTATACAGGTAATTGGTTACTTGAGGCAAGTTGTTCAGATTCAAAAAATAGAAGATTTTGTTGCACCTTAATGCACTTAATAAAATAAGGTCTTAAAAATCTAGTTTTGTCTTCTGTCTTATTTATTGCCATTCAGTTTCAGTATTATGACTATCGAGGATGGAGCATTTCTCATACCACAGGTAAACCTTCACAAGTAATTTTCGAATAAAAGGTATAAATTAAAAACTAAATCACTCTTGAATCCGACAAGAATGCTTAAGCGCCTTTGAATTTGAAATAGTACTGTCACATTTTTTGTTTCGAAAAGTGACAACCCTAGATAGAAAAAACCGGTCATGTACGATTCGGACTTGCGCACCAAGAGTTCCGTATAAATTCATAATCACACATGTCTTGAACTCTATATCAAATTCTCAGGTCTGCAATTCCTTAAAGCTGTGAAAAAATCAAACGCAAAAGCAAATTTTCAGTTTACCTTTATTTATGAAGCGGTCGATGGTATTAGACCGTGAATAAGAAAATTTTTGAATAGTTAAGAAATGCCTCTATTTATTTGCATTTTATAAAAGTTTTACTACTTCGGTCAGGCTTCAGGGGGGGGGGGAAATTGCACCCATTGCCCCCCCCCCCCTATATCCGCGCCTGAGCGTTCTTAAGGCACTGGAAGATTTAAATGGTAGTCAATTCTTAACAAAATCACTGGATACGTATCCTCAGACGTTTTTGATGACATTTACGCGGATATCTTAAAATAGTTAATATTTGATATAGTTAAAATGGTGTACTATGCTATGTGCCAATCGATTCTAACATACTGTATTACTAGCTACGGCGGTGCTGCCAAAACACACTTTAAATCCTTAGAAGTAGTTCAAAGAGCGATCCTTAAAGTATAATAATAATAATAAAGCCTTTTATTACTGACACTTATGTTAACTTACACATATTTAAAATATACTATATACCTAATTATTAAATGCTACTATTTTAATTTAACTCATCGGCAACCTTGTCAGTTTGCCTTACGGCATAGGCCTCCTCCAGATTTTGGCAAAGACGTTTATCCATTGCCTTCCTGGTCCATGTTCCTCCAGCTGCTTTTCTAATATCATCTATATCCACTGCGATCCTTAAAGTAGCTACCTTTAAACCAATTCTGTACCCTACGAATGAATTGTACCGTAACTGCAAGGTTCTTCGTGTTAGACAATTGTTTATCTTACATACCTTAATAAAGCAACACACTTCAGTCATTTTCGATCCAAATAATAAGACTAGAAGACAGGCTGTGTGCAGTATACTAAAATTAAGAACTGCTTTTTCTCACAAATTCTATTGTTTTCTCGGACCCTATTTATACAATAAAACAAATAAAACAGTAAATCTTACCTCACTTTCCAACTATGAATGTAAAAAGAAAATAACAAATTGGATTCAAAATTTAGATTACATTGTAATTGAAAATCGTTTACACGTTTTATCGTAATCCCCAATAAACACACACACACACACACACAAACACACACACACATACACACATCACTATTTATACACGTTTCAGTTTATTTAGTCTTGTATTTTTTACTAGTTTAGTATTCATTATTTTCGTTACCTTATGCTCTATGAAATGTTATAATATATAAATATTTTGATTGGTTGATAAAATAAACTCATTTTGAACATTTTGTCCGGGTGGTGGAGACCTGGTGCTCTGAAACACAGGATCACTTAGTTCAGACATCAGGCTTCACAATACAATACCTACACAAAATTATTTTATTATTTGTTTAAAGTTTAAAGCCTTATTTTTAACACGGTTTAAATATGCATTCCTACTTTTATTTAGCATACTATTTACCCTGTATTGTATTTTGTGGAGCAAACAATAAAAAAAATTGATTGATTGATATCACACCGGACGGGAGATTGGAGCGACGAAATTCGCATGCGGCAGCGTTAAAGAATAACCTTGTATAATATTTTTAATCACTCATGGACTACAACCCAAATGTCTGGATATTTATCGATTTGCTAATTGTTGTCCAAATATAAGACGAATCCTAAGTATATCTTCATTGCTTCATCTTTGACCGCATCTAATAATTAAATCTACACTACTTGGCTAATTATTTATTGTTATTCGTTTTGTACAACTAGAGTGGTAATTAATTAACTAAAAAATATTGAAATAATTAACAGTGGCTACTTCGTAAGACAGCAACAAACTAAGCGAGACTGTTCATGTGAATGGGGTAAAACGAGGCGCGACGCGTTTTGGCACCCTGGAGTGTTTAGAATTGTTTTTTGTTTTTCTTAATTAAAGCACGTTACTATACATTGCACAGACAGAGTAATTACAAACAATATTTAATATATCTCTTCGCAAAACAAATATTATCCTAAATATAGGGTGAGGTTATTCAAGTGATGGCACTGTAGATTTTCTAGTCTCTTGAAACGTTTCCGGAACCATCGGGAGTTTCAAGGGAAACATTTTCGGATATCGATATTTCAATTATAGAAGAGTAGTTACATCCCTAATCGAGTAGCGAACGGAAATGACGTGGTACTAGTTATAGGTAAAATAAATTTGTTCTTTATTAATATGCATTGAAAGTTAATTTTGCTAGGAAGTTTATGAGGCGCTTTTGGAATTTTCCGTCATCTTGAGTTTCTGCTACTCAGCACTAGATGTCACTATCAAATACGCCTCTATTTGCTCGTTTTGTATGAGCTTTATGAACGAAGTAACAGATTTCAATGTTTCACATTTTTTTTTGCTATATTTATGGTCCAATCAAAGTCCTTCTTGCATTAGTAGTGCGTAAATATACTAAGTGTTGATGTGCGATTTCGGCGACATCGGTTCTGGTACAAATGCGTCTTTAAACCCCTTCCCCTTACCCATCGATATAAGAGAACAATTAGATGTGGTTAATACTCCACGACAGCGTAGTCGCTGATAGTGGTTTGCTCCCCTATGTTGAGTAGGTAGCGCCGCCTTTTCGCGCAACATTCGCAATCTGACAAGCGACGAGTAAACATCCCGTGTTTAAATGAAAATATGTCTTACAGAGCAGTGAAATGTGCTAAAACAATAAAAAAATAAAGAACAAAACTAACAGCAACATTTCTTATCACTTTATTCTTGTTATTTTATGAATATTTTGTCATTTTATAGTGATGCTACGCTACTCGTCGCTAGATGTCGCTAGTAGATAACATTAATTAAATACATGCCTCCCTACTCGTCGCTAGATGTCGCTAGTAGATAACATTAAATAGATAAACCTTAAGCTTATCACACAACGGCGATATTTGTTAAAATAAATGCCTCCCTCTTCACCCCGCTTCAGCCCTCGCAAGACGAACACGCTGGTTCAGAAACAAACAGGGCGAGTAACCTTATCTAATGTTTCCCATATCGATGCCCTTACCTTTTTTTTCAGTGTTCCTTCAAGAACTGCACACCATTTGTTGTCGAGTAGCGCGGACCGTGCTTTAAGTCAATGTTAGCAAGGAATGTAATTCACTTACTCGACCAAAGATGGCGCCATTAGTGAAATATATTAGTACAAAACAAAATACCTACTATCAAAATAAATTCCTTTTTTTTTTTAGGATAAGTTTAGGTTTAGACCCTCACAGATCCATTGTAGATCCAAAACAACTTCGCCAAAGATAAAAAAAAAACAAATGTAATGCACAATAAATTAGAAACATAAACATTATAGCACTCGTTGATTTCTTTTAAATGAAAACTTGATAATGCAGCGTGCGTGGATTTTTTTAAAATAATACCTACTTCGATAATCCTATACTATTAAACGAGTTAGGTGTCCCCGACGATTTCGAAAACGGCTTGAAATCGTGAATCGTCTGCTCGTTTGCCAATTTGCCATAAAAAAATAAAATATACAAAAGTTATGTTCCCTCGATGCATTTATTGACTCGTAATTATGCAGTTGTACAAAGGATGTACAATAGTTACATTTATAAAAAAGCGGCCAAGTGCGAGTCGGACTCGCCCATGAAGGGTTCCGTAACAGCAAGTAACATAATATATATATAGTTATTGTAATTATATAGTTCTTGTAGTTCGTTGTAGTTGTAGGTAAATTGCGGTTTACGATTTATGACGTATTAAAAAAAACTACTTACTAGATCTCGTTCAAACCAATTTTCTGTGGAAGTTTGCATGGTAATCATCGATATGAGAGACATTAGATGAGGTTAATAGTCCCCGACTGCGTAGTCGCTGATAGTGGTTTGCTCCCCTATGTTGAGTAGCGCCGCCTTTTCGCGCACCATTCGCACTCTGACAAGCGACGAGTAAACATCCCGTATTTAAATGAAAATATGTCTACAGTGCAGTGAAATGTGCTAAAACAATAAAAAAATAAAGAACAAAACTAACAGCAACATTTCTTATCACTTTGTTCTTGTTATTTTATGAATATTTTGTCATTTTATAGTGATGGTACGCTACTCGTCGCTAGATGTCGCTAGTAGATAACATTAAATACATAAACCTTAAGCTTATCACACAACGGCGATATTTGTTTAAATACATGCCTCCCTCTTCACCCCGCTTCAGCCCCCGCAAGACGAACACGCTGGTTCAGAAACAAACAGAGCGAGTAACCTTATCTAATGTTTCCCATATCGATGATGGTAATGTACATCATATATTTTTTTTAGTTTTATCATTCTCTTATTTTAGAAGTTACAGGGGGGGGGGGACACACATTTTACAACTTTGAAAGTTTCTCTCGCGCAAACTATTCAGTTTAGAAAAAAATGATATTAGAAACGTATGGGTTTGATGAAAAAAAAAATTTCGAGTTTCAGTTTTAAGTATGGAGAACCCCCAAAATTTATTGTTTTTTTTCTATTTTTTGTGAAAATCTTAATGCGGTTCACAGAATACATCTACTTACCAAGTTTCAACAGTACAGTTCTTATAGTTTCGGAAAAAAGTGGCTGTGACATACGGACGGACAGACAGACAGACAGACAGACAGACAGACAGACATGATGAATCCATAAGGGTTCCGTTTTTTTGCCATTTGGCTACGGAACCCTAAAAACCGAGCATAGGTATTTTTTTTACTTTTAAGAAATGAATTAAGTATTGTCATGGCAAAAAAATCGAACTTGACATTTTGATTGGGATCATGCAGTGCAAGGTTAAGAGTATTTGATGCCCTAGATATCCACGTCTGTGGGCCCTTTATCCACTAGTAAAGTCCTTATAGACTTATAGCGCAGAAGAAGGAAAAATGGCAGGATAAGATTGGAAACAGGTGGCTCGAGTGAGAAATATGTTACGAAGTTCAGTTGCGTACCCAGATTTATAACAAAGAAGCGGAGTCCTCAAAATTATAAAAATTTGAGGTGTTACTTTCTAATCGTATACAGTCAGGTTATATACTAATATATAAAAGCTCCTCAATTTTTTTTTTAAATTTTAGGTTTAAGTGCATTTTATAGCCCTGGTACACATCCAAAATAAAACCGGCCAAGTGCGAGTCGGACTCGCGCACCGAGGGTTCCGTATAAATTCATAATCACACATGTTTTGAACTCTTTATTTTTTAAATTTGAGTTGATTGAATGAAAGTAATTTGCGCTTTACGATTTATGACGTAGGTATTTAAAAAACTACTTACATGATCTCGTTCAAACCAATTTTCGGTGGAAGTTTGCATGGTAATGTACATCATATATTTTTTCTACTTTTATCATTCTCTTATTTTAGAAGTTACAGGGGGGGGGACATTTTACCACTTTGGAAGTGTCTCTCGCGCAAACTATTCGGTTTAGAAAAAAATGATATTAGAAACCTCAATATTATTTTTGAAGACCTATCCATCCACACGTATAGTTTTGATGAAAAAAAATTTTTTTTAGTTTCAGTTCTAAGTATGGGGAACCCCCAAAATTTATTGCTTTTTTTTTCTATTTTTGTGTGAAAACCTTAATGCTGTTCACAGAATACATCTACTTACCAAGTTTCAACAGTATAGTTCTTATAGTTTCGGAAAAAAGTGGCTGTGACATACGGACGGAGAGACAGACAGACAGACATGACGAATCCGTAAGGGTTGAGCTACATCTGGACGCACCGAATCGCATTTGTTCCGCCTGTGCTACAGCGTGCTGCAGCATGCTGCCGCCCGCGGTCGCATTTGTATGCTGCGGAATACGGCCGCAAGCGGCAGCATGCTGCAGCACGCTGTTGCGTTCTTTCATTAGGTACACAATTTCGTTTGCTCACAGTATAGTTTCAAGTTCGATATGGATAGGACAGCGGAAGAGAGAGCAGTGATAATAGCGTGTATTTTGCAACAGCAGAATAACAGGACTAAAAAGAAACGAATTCGAAAAATAAGACGTAGATACTGGGTTGATCCTTTTTGGAAGCAGCGAGAGGTTCATGGACAGTACGCTACACAGTTTCCGGTTATGGATGAAAGGGGTGAGGCGCGGGGTGCGGGGGGGGAGGTGCGGGGTGCGGGGGCTTGAAGCACGGGGTGCCGGGGGGGGGGTGAGGCGCGGGGTACGGTGGTGTGAGGCGCGGGATGAAGGGGTAAGGCGCGGGGTACGGGGGGTGAGGCTCGGGATGAAAGGGGTGAGGCGCGGGGTGCGGAGGGGGGGAGGTGCGGGGTTAAGGTGCGGGGTGCGGGGGCTTGAAGCACGGGGTGCCGGGGGGTGAGGCACGGGGTGCGGGGGGGGAGGCACCGGGTGCCGGGGGGTGAGGCACAGGTTGCGGGGGGTAAGGTGCGGGGTGCGGGAGCTTGAAGCTCGGGGTGCCGGGGGGGCCGAGGCACGGGGTGTGGGGGTGAGGCATCGGGTGCCGCGGGGGGTGAGGCGCAGGGTGCGGGGGGGGGGCGAGCTGCAGGGTGCAGGGGGTGAGGCGTGGTAGGAGCGCGGGGAGCTTCCTGCTTTTCTCACGGTACAACGATACAGGATGGAATTTTGTAACCTCACCTGGAGGGAAAGTACTTTAAATACTGGAGATCTTACTTAAAGGAAACATTCCTTCATTTTTTAAAGAAGCAAAACTATATTCGAAGATTTTGAAAATACGCTTGACACACCCAGGAATCGAACCGGCTGCTATCTTGGATTAAAAAACTGACATCATTTTTCATAATCAGAACCTCGAAAAGTACATGTCTGCTTTTGTGGATGGAGTGGATGACATTTTCCTACTCAGCACCTCAAAAATCCTCATTTACAACACCCATAGGGGTCGTCCATTAATTACGTGGGGGTGAGGCATCGGGTGCCGCGGGGGGTGAGGCGCAGGGTGCGGGGGGGCGGGCGAGCTGCAGGGTGCAGGGGGTGAGGCATGGTAGGAGCGCGGGGAGCTTCCTGCTTTTCTCACGGTACAACGATACAGGATGGAATTTTGTAACCTCACCTGGAGGGAAAGTACTTTAAATACTGGAGATCTTACTTAAAGGAAACATTCCTTCATTTTTTAAAGAAGCAAAACTATATTCGAAAATTTTGAAAATACGCTTGACATACCCAGGAATCGAACCGGCTGCTATCTTGGATTAAAAAACTGACATAATTTTTCATAATCAGAACCTCGAAAAGTACATGTCTGCTTTTGTGGATGGAGTGGATGACATTTTCCTACTCAGCACCTCAAAAATCCTCATTTACAACACCCATAGGGGTCGTCCATTAATTACGTTATGCTCAAAAGGGGGGAGGGGGTTCAGAAAAAATTACGAAATATCACAAGGGGGGAGGGGGGTGTACTGAGATATCACGTGTATATATTTTTTCGTTGAACGCGCGATTTCAAGAGTAAGTTCTAAAAAACATCTAAAAAACATCACGTGATTAATGGACGACCCACTGTATGCCAAGAACCCTTCGGATCGGACATTTTAAGCTAAACTTAGAGATCGATGCGTTTCGATATTCTAAATACCAGACAAACACTCCCGAGTGTCAATTATTTCTAGTTTTTGAGAAAAAAAATCCAAAGTTAGCCAATATGTTTTATTTAGAAAATATAACAAAAAAAAAATTCCGGAATAAACTATGTGTCCGTGAAGCTATTAATGTCAAATTATAGAGCGTTTAAAACAACATTTATTGATATGTACAGCTAGTCGAAAACGTAAACGTAACGTGAAAAAAGTTTTTTTCCTTTTGACGGTTTTTTTAAAATAATATTTGAAGTCAGTAGCACCCAGAAACCTACTTAGAATGTAGAGAATTAAGTTGTGCGTCGTCACAAAAAAACGAAACTGTTGATACCGTAGGATATCGGAGATACTCGTTAGTATGTTAAGTTGACTGAACATTTTGACTAGCAATATTTTAATTAAGTTTTTGCTATAAAGATTCATCAGAATCAAAGTCTTTGATTTTCGTACGCCTACGCCTGCGTATAAGAGTGGTGTTTATGTGTGAGTTATGTGCGTAAGCTTGTGGCAATGGCTTGTGCAATATTATTGAATTTGTTATACAGGGTGACTTTAAATTAGTTCTTGATACCAAAGGCTATGAATGTGCTCATGATAACAAACAACTTTCCCTAAATAACCTAAAGTCAAATCGCAAAAAAAATTTTTGACTCATACTAATTTGGCCGCTCGGCTGATCGATTTGTATGAAGAGACCAAAATTTGTTTTTGCGGTTTGGCTATGGGTTCCTTAGGGAAAGTTGTTTGTTTTCATGAGCGCATGCATAGCCTTTCGTATCAAGAACTAATTTAAACTCACCCTATATAATAATAATTCTTTATTTCGAACAAAAATAGTGGGCCTCGTCACCAGAAATAAATGAATAAATAAAAAAAATTATAATAATAGGCTTGAGTAGGTAATTGTTTTTTCTATCAAATGGTAATTAGAAAATCGAAACGCATCGATCTCTAAGCTTAGCTTAAAATGTCCGATCCGAAGGGTTCTTGGCATACAGTGCGACCCCATATCAATATTTTTTGAAAAATGCATGACCGCAACCTTGGATTCAAAAACAGATGTTTTTTATAATGTAATCAGCACCCCACAAAACTAATAAAATTATAGCCATATCGATATGGTAAGTCAGTTCCTGCGCTTCAACCATGGTATCTTCGAAATATAATCAATTTTGCTTTATTCTCGATACTAAGGTAGTTGATACTTACTTCAAAATTACAAAAATACGAAGTAAAAGCAAATAAAGTTAATGCTTTATTTTTAAACGACAATTTAATTTTATATACCCAGCGATTGGGTATATAACTGGGTATATTCCCATAAATACCCAATCTACCCTATAAATACCCTCCCGGGTAGATAGGGTATGGGAAGATTGCCCATCTCTAGTCGCTTATGATCTAGCCGCCATCTTGAATTTTGACAAAAATGGTGTCGCAGTTTGAAACCTACATAAATCGATAGAGGACACCAAGATAATAAAAAAAAAAAAATACATTTTGTCGTTAAATCGCCGGTTAAGGAGATATAATATTTTTAGTGATACCTCCATAATGCTGCTCTGCCATCTTGGTTTCTGTTTTAAACACTTTAAAAAAAAGGTGAATACCCCTAATATCGCTATAATTAGTAGGAGCTAGCCCCTAATAGAAGCGATCGTGGCTCAGTGCGGCTTGCGTGGTCGCATAGAACACGCAAGTTAACTGACATCTTACACCATTGCAACATAGATCAGAACAGCGTATCGTGTAAATACATCGTGTGGACCTATGGGTAATTACGTTGTCCCGTCGATCATGCAAGTTAACTGACTACAGACACGGTCATAACCTGGATTGTTCTGACTGTTAGTGGCATTTATCTCGACCGTTTCCGTGCTTCGCAAGGCATGTTATGTCGTTGGTGCCGGTTACTATCACTAGATGGCAGTCGTTAAGCCAGGTCAGAGGTCTTATAGGCGGCTTAAAAACTTCTGGTCTGGCACTGGGGTTAGCAACTAGCCCCGAAACCTCCACCAATCCGGACTTGACCCCCGTGTGTGGAGTATGGCCTAACCTTCCCAAAGTATGGGAAGAGACCCGTACCCCTGCAGTATCAGTTTGTCGTCTAGTTCTAACCTATTCGTCTAGTTTGTAATAAGCGCCGAAGCCTCTCACTGTGCCATCTGGACGCCAACCACCCTCACTACTCCAGACCTCTGTACTTGCCAGTATCTCACCCGCATCCTGCTCCTATTACGACGCTACAAAATCACAGCCATAGTTTCCATTCGTCATAAGGAAATACAGATCTGTAAGTTTATGTGGGTTGCTCGAAGGCGACCCACGTAAAGCAAATAGCTGTAATTAGTTATAGATCGTTCATTTAACGAAGGCACGCCCCACTACTTTTCGTGAGGGGTGCGCGCGGGACGCTGGGAGTTGTTTGCTCACGACGCGCCACTGTGCTCTAACCTTTGATTGGTATGAAATGAAATGAAATAAAATGAAAATACTTTATTCGAAGTAGGTATCAGTGTACACTTTTCTAATGTAATTTTTTTGTCTACCTAATACGAAGGTAGGTAATTTATTTTAGTGCACGTATACACAAATAGATAACTAGTACGTAACGACCAGTAACAATCTAACGCATACTTAAAATATCAGCGAGAGTGGAGTTTGCCTTCGTGAAATGAACGATCTATATATATACAACTAGTTTTCCGCACGCGACTTCGTCCGCGTTAACACGTGAAGAAAACCATCCCATTTGAGAGGTACCCCTTTGAATGTTATATATAGTTTCGGCGGGCAGTAGGGTCACACCCTGATGAGAAGCATATTCACTGCCAACCATCGTTCAAATTCCCAAAACACAACATTAACAAATTCTGGGTCCGAGCCAACAAAACTTTTCCGTAAAGAAAGCTTTAGTATGGCGGCCATCTTGAAAAATGGCGGAATTGAAAAATCAACCCAATATTTGTTATCAGCGATTGTGAAAACCTCCGGATGATAAATTTCAGCTGGATCATCGGAACTTTTTCACCCGCCATTTGGAATCCGCCATCTTGGATTTTTATTACATCAGGCAGTTGTCCCCCTTTAGTCTCAATGACTTTTGTTCTTTTGGAGATGTTGCACTTTGAATTTTGTATGGCGGCCATCTTATTTTCCGCAATTTTTTTGTTTTCTGCAATTTTGATCATGGTGAAGAGAAATCTTTGTGTGAGAGATACCCCTCTTAGTATTATAGTTTCGGCGGGCAGTAGAGTCACTCCCTGATGAGGAGCAGATTTCCAAAATCTGAAGGTTTTCCCATATTCACTGCCACTCATCGTTTAAATTCCCTATACACAACATTAAGAGATTCTAGGTCAGAGCCAAGAAAACTTTTCCGCACAGAAAGATTTGCTATGGCGGCCATCTTGGAAAATGGCGGAATTGAAAAACCGACCCAATATTCCTCATCAACGATTCTGAAAACCCCCGGATGCCAAATTTCAGCTGGATCAGCGCAACTAAATTTTCAGCCGCCATTTTGAATCCGCCATCTTGGATTTTTATTACGTCAGGCAGTTGTCCCCCTTCATTCTAAATGACTTTTGTTTAAGCACCCCATATCAATCTCAAATACTTTTGGAGATGTTGCACTTTGAATTTTATATGGCGGCCATCTTTTTTTCCGCCATTTTGGATTTTTCTTACCACTGTTAAATTTTGACCGAGGTGTAGAGATTTTTTTGTTTGAGAGGTACCCCCCAAGTGTCATAGTTTCGGCGGGCAGTAAGGTCACTCCCTGATGAGGAGCAGATTTCCAAGATCTCGAAGTTTTCCCATACTCACCAGCACTCACCCTCTATATCCCCTATATATCATTTTTACCCCCCGTGGCTCCTTCTGGGAGAACAATTATGTCAGTCAGTCAGTGGGTTTGCAGCTATATATATTGTAACTAGTGGGCGCTCGGTGCGCGAGCTGCACGCAGCTCGCGGTGAAACTTTTTTTTTATACAATTTCATAAAAAGATAACACACATAGTACACGGTCGTGCATTAGTGAGGAGTATGTCGGAATTTTGCAGGCTACCATATACAGAACGTAACAGAAAGGTGTGATAATACTTCAAGGTTGGCTTTTACCCATCAAACTGAACAACTTTTGTTCTACAACTTTGTTGAAATCGCAAAGAAATTTTCGGACTTTTCATACAAATTTGGTTCGCCAGCTGATCGATTTGTATGAAAAGTCCAAAAAAAATTTTGCCATTTCAACAAACTTGTAGAACAAAAGTTGTTCAGTTTGATGGGTAAAAGCCAACCCTGAAGTATTATCACACCTTTCTGTTACACCCTGTATAGGCACGGATATGTAAATAAACTAAATTCTTCTTAAAACTCAGATTAGTCTTTATTTCATTATTTAAAAAAAACTTTCTTATCCAAAATTATGAAAATCGAAAATATAATTAAGCAATAAAACCAAAAAGTTAAAAAAACTAAACCAAGGTAGTTGATTTAAAACATCTTTGCTGGCATTTTCTTTAGCCCTTCGATCATACAATACTCTTCAATTGTACTTTATAATATAAAATCTCATGGATGAAAACCTTTTTTTTGAATATATTTTTCATGTATTTTAAGCACCCAACTTCGACCGCGTTGAAATCGCACAAAAAAATATAATGCACCAACTATTAGGTCGTACACTTCTGCGGAGTTGGCATATCGTATGGCGGGCTACTATCTAGTGGCGCGGAAAAGTGTCCATTATTCCAGCGGAATGTTGTAGCTAAGAAGAATGTGAGTATAATAGGGAATTAGAGCATCATTAGGACTAATTGTGCGCCAGCAGCGGAATTTGTGCGTCTTATAATTTCGGAGATATTCATTAAAAACCGATTCCGCCAGGGTCACGTTCCCCCAGCGGCATGATTTGGAAAAAAACGGTCTAGCTCATAACAAAGTACATGACTGAGTAGCTTTCGTCGTGTTATAAATGTGCGCAAATAGCGGAATTTGTGCATCTTATGGTTTTCGAATTATTCAAGATTCCGCTGCAGTAACGTTTTTGGGTTTTCTGTATCTCGAAAACGGCTGATAGAAGAAATTTCGGAAAAAAACCACTAGTAGACCTTAATTTGTGCGTAATTTGAGCAATGTTAGTTTTTTGAAAATTATGATATTTTTTTAGTAATTAATTTGTTTAGAAAATCAGGGAATTCTGATTTACAAGGAAACGAGTGAAGTTGCAATCGAATAAAGAGCACTCAAATATTCCTCTAGTAGACCCTAACAATATCTGCAATTGTGAATTGTATTATCTAGTCAATTAGTGAGATATACCATTTAATTACGAAATAAAGTTAGCGAAATTTTAAAGATTGAATTTAGTGCTCCCATAAGACTATAAAACATGAAATTCTACATAAAATTAGAGCGTCCTGCTAGCAAGCTTTCCTGTAAGTTTCAGCTTTGAATAACGTTGATTTAAAAAGATTTACCCAAAAGAAGAAAGAACGAACATTTTCCCTATAACCCGACCAAATTAGAATGTATACGAGAAAGCGGCCGCGCCATACAAAAGGATAACCTTCCTAAATTGATAGCATACAACCAGAACTAATTGGACAATTAAGCAGAAAAATTTTTGATATGATGTTAATATGTTTTATTATTTGGCGTCGTATTTAAATTAACTAAAATCGGGTAACATCGACAATTTGAACAACAAACTTTTTGATGTATCGGCATAAAACTCAAAATGTTTAAGTAGATGCTTTGCACATGCTTTTAAATCGTCAATTTTTTTTTTCTACCTAGTACCATAGAACAAATACCATACCATAAAATAGCATAGAAGTAATTAGTACTTTATTACCTCTATGTGTTGAGGTATATTTCTCGCAAAGCAGATATAATCAAATCAATGCTTTGTTAATTTCTGATCAAAGTGTTTATCTCATCGCTTTGAACTGAGCTGCGCTTCTCACACAGGTAGCCCCCGGGGCACGGGTACAGGTAATGAGCTCCCCCCGTCGCGCGAGTTCCCGTGTTTTTGAAACCCGTCCAGATGTGCACCCGTCCATGTGGCAGATTTCTGCCATTTGGGCAGATTTGGCTACTAAATTTTAACTCAGGCAGAATAAGCTGACGATTTAAAAAAGTTTTTGGCAGTTTTCAAGGAAATACTTTTTTTAAATAGCAATAGAAAAGTTATATATTTTTTTTATGACTTGCTAACTAGAAAATAATTTTAATTAGGTTCTGAGCTAGCAACTTTTGTTTCATGCAAAGTAGTACGGGAATTTCCCGTTTATTAATTTAATGTAGGTGAACCATATACATAATTATCCATAATATCAGGGTTCCACATAGTGTGGCAGATTTTAGCAGATCGCTTCTTTCTTCTCTCAGAACTCTTCATTGTTTCATTCTTCTTTTTAATTTTTATTTTAACCTTCTCGAACTATTAATCAGTATGCTACAAATTAAATACTACTTAATGTTGATTTTTTTTTAATCCTCTGTTTTTAGCCCTTGGCATCATCTCACCTGAGTAATGATGACGCCGATGATGGAAGCGGGCTTACCAAAGAATCCCCAACGCAATGGGGAACTGGCTATCTTCATGCCGGAACACATCCGTGCTGTTAATATTTATGTTTGGCGGCAAGACTTAGATAAGATACTTACTATCTAGAAATCTTATTACAAGTATCTTTTATAATAACTTCGTCCCGGCCGCTATACGAGCACGTAGGTACTAAGAAAACAATCGTCAATAAAACATTTGCACGCAACTGTACTTACAAAGCTTCCTTCAATATACCTTTCATTTAAGAAGGTTATCCTTTTGTATGGCGCGGCCGCTTTCGCGTATACATTCTAATTTGGTCGGGTTATAGGGAAAATGTTCGTTCTTTCTTCTTTTGGGTAAATCTTTTTAAATCAACGTTATTCAAAGCTGAAACTTACAGGAAAGCTTGCTAGCAGGACGCTCTAATTTTATGTAAAATTTCATGTTTCATAGTCTTATAGAAGCACTGAATTCAATCTTTAAAATTTCGCTAAATTAATTTCGTAATTAAATGGTATATCTCACTAATTGACTGGATAATACAATCCACAATTGCAGATATTACTAAGTTCTACTAAAGGAATATTTGAATGCTCTTTATTCGATTGCAACTTCACTCGTTTCCTTGTAAATTAGAATTTCCTGATTTTTCTAAACAAATTAATTACTAAAAAAATATCATAATTTTCAAAAAACTAACATTGCTCAAATTACGCACAAATTAAGGTGTACTAGTGGTTTTTTTTCGAAATTTCTTCTATCAGCCGTTTTCGAGATACAGAAAACCCAAAAACGTTACTGCAGCGGAATCTTGAATAATTCGAAAACCGTAAGATGCACAAATTCCGCTATTTGCGCACATTTATAACACGATGAAAGCTACTCAGTCATGTACTTTGTTATGAGCTAGACCGTCTTTTTCCAAATCATGCCGCTGGGGGAACGTGACCCTGGCGGAATCGGTTTTTAATGAATATCTCCGAAATTATAAGACGCACAAATTCCGCTGCTGGCGCACAATTAGTCCTAATGATGCTCTAATTCCCTATTATACTCACATTCTTATTAGCTACAACATTCCGCTGGAGTAATGGACACCGCGGAAAAAAAGAAAAAATTAAGGCGGAAACATATTATTAAAACGTCACCCGACGTGCGTGACGACACCCGAGTTTACCCGACCCAACAAACGCATATGGTTATAGAAGCCTTTGCTTCATTCTTGCGGAATAGAGAAAACAAAAAATGTAAAACGAAAAAAAAATTTTTTAACGAACCGAAGATTTTTCATACCTATCAGACAAGACTGTATGGATATAGAGCCTATGCCTTATACTTACAGAAAAAAAAATTGTTTCGAACTACGAAGCGGCGCTTTTTCTTCCACCCTATTCGGAATGCGTATATGGGTACCCGCCAAATAATTTGCAACCCGAGACTCGGAATGCGTATATGGGTACCCGCGTAGATGACTCATTTAAAAAGTGCTTCCTTGTATTGCCATCTTATTTTAACCGTATTAGATGTGTATAAGAAGAAAAGAGAGGGTAAAATCCTCTTTAATTTGATGTATAATACTTGTCTATGAATTTTGAATGTCAGTTCGAAATCAATGCAAACTTCATAGGTGTGCTGTCAAGGTGTGCGCGCGTGCGTGATTCAGTGGTGTTTATCGTAGTTTATCATATTTTTTCTATCAAATATGATAAAACTAATTATGTAGGTTGATCAATCATACATTTAACTTTACCGAAACCATAATTTACTCTTACAAATATACCAAAATCTTCTAAAAATTGTGATTTACTTTGCCGTCGGAATTTTTTCCAAAGTACGGTTTTAGCATGAAATTATAATTATATTGTTTCAGAAATAACACTTGAATTAGGGATAAATAAAATAGTCAATTAATACAGAGTAAATTACTTTTTATTTCGCATTGATACATGTTGTAGTTTTTGAATAATCATCATTTTTGTAAACACGGGGCAATATTTTCGTCAACCACCATGATTCCGCCGCCGCGCCGCGAGTCTACTATAGAAAAAGTACCGCGCGTATTCCGGGCTCAAGGGTTAATTCGTTTTTTTTCAGGAATTGATTGCTTTATAAATTATCTGATGTCGAATCGGATAAAACTTTCTTTTATAAGGATTCAGAAAGGATACACGTATTTGCCCATGGACCCATCAATCGCACCTTACTATAACAGAGTGTCATACCATAACTGATCAAGTCTGCAGGAAATAAAAACAAAATAAGCATCCCAAACAGTCTGTTGTCTCGACACAGGATATCTACAAGGTGAGCAGAACCTTCTGCAGCCCCAAAGCACCCAAAGTAAAGCAGTAAGCAGAAAAGTAGCTCTAACCGATTTTGATTCAAGACAGTAAGAGTATGGAATCTGTCCACAGTACACAGGGAAGTGCCTGATGTCCCAGCAGTAGGGTCCCTATAGGTTGATAAATGATAATATTTCTGGTAGTTTGTCTACAGGTGACATTAAAACAGTCATACATACTGAAACTCACAAAAACAAATCTGCAACTCAACAATTGTTACCTTCCCATTTAGGCAATCTGTTAATAATTTTGTATGATGCAGTGCTGTTAAGGGTTACTTATGTTTTTCAGATCAAGACGTTAATAGATGGAATACCTAGTTGGACTCCCAAGTCCACATTTGAATCATAAAAATGATGTAATAACTGCCAATTTCAATAAATGAAGTCTACGGAATGTAGAAAACAGACGCTTAGGAATCCAAGAAGAACAAAATATAATAGCAAAAAACTTATAACTGTTTGTTTTTAATTATGTGACTCAAAATAAATAACAAATTGTATTCTATTGCGCAGGCCCCAACTTTAAATTTTGAATAAGAGATGACGGCTTACCTTATTTATTAATTATTTACAACTGGAAAGCATCTTTCTATGACATTCCTGATTATGATGTGTGATATAGAAGGAATATTTTTTTACTGGAAAATTAAAGATACCTAAAATATTTTTTTTATTTGTAAAATTGATATATCTTATAGTAAATTAACTTTATTTTCATCATTTTAATATTGTCATGACTATTTTAAAACTGTAATACTAACAAAAATGACCACAGAAATTTAAGAACTTTTTATTATGTATGTTGCTTTTTAACAATAATAGGCTACTATATTGCTGTGCTCAAGAAAGGTATCACAAAGGAACTTCATTTTATTAATGTAACACCAATATGTAACTGTGGTTGCAATAAATATGTACGGAACCCTCAAGGTGTGCAAGTCAGACTTGCTCGGTTAGTAGAAATAAACTAACAAAAATTATAGATATACCTAACTATCTGGATAGAAAGTTGTAAGGGGTTATAAATTAAAGTTTGAAACTGATGAACTGACTATAGTTGTAAAATATTGCCAAAGATAATATAGGTATTTAGTGGCAAAATAAAGAAACATTTGACAACTATATGATTTCTTTATTTATTAAATTACCTTCATCATCTCCGTGAGCTAAAATACATCCACTGCCGATCAAAGGCTTCCCTAAACACATAGATTTTCACACCAACCGTCCTGCCCTGCCCGCACCAGTGGCTTCCCGCAAACTTCACCAGCTCATAGGTGTGGGGACGCCTGTAGGTGTGGCCTTATAATAGCACTACCTCATCTTCTCCTATGGGTTTCGATAGGTATAACTAACAAAATAAATATTACAACATTAATATTTATTAACAAAATTATTAATGTTATTTTAGTTTAGGTGGTTTTTTCACAATTTGGCATGGATCCTTGCTGCTGTTTCTGAATGCTGATAACATAACTACAATCAATACACTTTTCACTTCATAGTTTTAGCTGGTTTTTTCACAGTTTGGCATGGACATTGATCAGTAAGCATCTCTAATGGCAAACGCAGCATGTGACTCTTCCTTCCCGTATTCTTCTGCGCAGGTGTCCGCCTCGTAAAGAGCCTCCCAAGGCCGTAAACGCAAGACCTGCCTTGGAGTCCTGGTGAAGAGTAGGTTGGGGGCTCCCTATTATCTGGATTGAGAATCTATTGGCACGGATTCGTAGATCGGTCGGATATAGGCGTTGATTTGCCATTTCAATGCCATTCTTCTTGAAAATAAACTTGCCTCTTACTTATTTAATATTGTTTACGTTTGATTTGCGTATTATGTAGTAAAAATATTTGACATCTGAATTTGACATTTGCACCTTGATTGAAAGCAGGATAGTTTATTGTAATTTGTGTAGGTGTGAAAGGGATAAACTACAGTGTTGCACCTTAATTAGCTCAAATCCCCGACCGTAAGGCACCCGAAAATTTAAGTCATAAATAACAAGAGAAACATACGTAATAAAATATTTCGTTATTACTTGAGGCTAACCAAATATAAATACATAAAAACAAAATGAATAAATACTTTGCCGGAGGAATTTTTTCATCTTATAATTAGTTCAATAATCACCAACTTTTTTTATAGTTAATGATACGGCAACATTCCGTGATTTGCTTTTGCATTTTGAACTCTAATAACATAAAGTTGTATGGACTTCATTAAATCTTAATTATTTTAATTTTATTAAATGAAAGTGGCTTTTTTCGGATTTTTCCTCTACTCACTGGAGAAAACCACGAACTTCTGCATTCAAAGTCATACCCTCCAACCCCCGCAACAGGGCAAACAACCATGTCAGTGAGTCAGTCAATGGTAATCCAGCTTTATATAATTACTAGTGGGCGCTCGGTGCGCGAGCTGCATGCAGCTCGCGGTGAAACTTTTTTTTTATACAATTTCATAAAAATATAACACACATAGTACACGGTCGTGCATTAGTGAGGAGTATGTCGGAATTTTGCAGGCTACCATATACAGAACGTAACAGAAAGGTGTGATAATACTTTAAGGTTGGCTTTTTCCCATCAAACTGAACAACTTTTGTTCTACAACTTTGTTGAAATCGCAAAGAAATTTTCGGACTTTTCATACAAATTTGGTTCGCCAGCTGATCGATTTGTATGAAAAGTCCAAAAAAAATTTTGCCATTTCAACAAACTTGTAGAACAAAAGTTGTTCAGTTTGATGGGTAAAAGCCAACCCTGAAGTATTATCACACCTTTCTGTTACACCCTGTATAGGCACGGATATGTAAATAAACAAAATTCTTCTTAAAACTCAGATTAGTCTTTATTTCATTATTGAAAAAAAACTTTCCTATCCAAAATTATGAAAATCGAAAATATAATTAAGCAATAAAACCAAAAAGTTAAAAAAACTAAGCCAAGGTAAACATCTTTGCTGGCATTTTCTTTAGCCCTTCGATCATACAATACTCTTCAATTGTACTTTATAATATAAAATCTCATGGATGAAAACCTTTTTTTTAAATATATTTTTCATGTATTTTAAGCACGCAACTTCGACCGCGTTGAAATCGCACAAAAAAATATAATGCACCAACTATTAGGTCGTACACTACTGCGGAGTTGGCATATGGTATGGCGGGCTACTATCTAGTGGCGCGGAAAAAAAGAAAAAATTAAGGCGGAAACATATTATTAAAACGTCACCCGACGTGCGCGACGACACCCGAGTTTACCCGACCCAACAAACGCATATGGTTATAGAAGCCTTTGCTTCATTCTTGCGGAATAGAGAAAACAAAAAATGTAAAACGAAAAAAAAATTTCTTAACGAACCGAAGATTTTTCATACCTATCAGACAAGACTGTATGGATATAGAGCCTATGCCTTATACTTACAGAAAAAAAAATTGTTTCGAACTACGAAGCGGGCGGCGCTTTTTCTTAATTCGTTTTTTTTCAGGAATTGATTGCTTTATAAATTATCTGATGTGGAATCGGATAAAACTTTCTTTTATAAGGTTTCAGAAAGGATACACGTATTTGCCCATGGACCCATCAATCGCACCTTACTGTAACAGAGTGTCATACCAAAACTGATCAAGTCTGCAGGAAATAAAAACAAAATAAGCATCCCAAACAGTCTGTTGTCTCGACACAGGATATCTACAAGGTGAGCAGAACCTTCTGCAGCCCCAAAGCACCCAAAGTAAAGCAGTAAGCAGAAAAGTAGGTCTAACCGATTTTGATTCAAGACAGTAAGAGTATGGAATCTGTCCACAGTACACATTAGGGAAGTGCCTGATGTCCCAGCGGTATGGGTCCCTATGGGTTGATAAATGATAATATTTCTGGTAGTTTGTCTACAGGTGACATTAAAACAGTCATACATACTGAAACTCACAAAAACAAATCTCCAACTCAACAATTGTTACCTTCCCATTTAGGCAATCTGTTAATAATTTTGTATGATGCAGTGCTGTTAAGGTTACTTATGTTTTTCAGATCAAGACGTTAATAGATGGAATACCTAGTTGGACTCCCAAGTGTCCACATTTGAATCATAAAAATGATGTAATAACTGCCAATTTCAATAAATGAAGTCTACGGAATGTAGAAAACAGACGCTAAGGAATCCAAGAAGAACAAAATATAATAGCAAAAAACTTATAACAGTTTGTTTTTAATTATGTGACTCAAATAACAAATTGTATTCTATTGCGCAGGCCCCAACTTTAAATTTTGAATAAGAGATGACGGCTTACCTTATTTATTAATTATTTACAACTGGAAAGCATCTTTCTATGACATTCCTTATTATGATGTGTGATATAGAAGGAATATTTTTTTACTGGAAAATTAAAGATACCTAAAATATTTTTTTTATTTGTAAAATTGATATATCTTATAGTAAATTAACTTTATTTTCATCATTTTAATATAGTCATGACTATTTTAAAACTGTAATACTAACAAAAATGACCACAGAAATTTAAGAACTTTTTATTATGTATGTTGCTTTTTAACAATAATAGGCTACTATATTGCTGTGCTCAAGAAAGGTATCACAAAGGAACTTCATTTTATTAATGTAACACCAATATGTAACTGTGGTTGCAATAAATATGTACGGAACCCTCGGTGTGTAAGTCAGACTTGCTTGGTTAGTAGAAATAAACTGACAAAAATTATAGATATACCTAACTATCTGGATAGAAAGTTGTAAGGGGTTATAAATTAAAGTTTGAAACTGATGAACTGACTATAGTTGTAAAATATTGCCAAAGATAATATAGGTATTTAGTGGCAAAATAAAGAAACATTTGACAACAATGAGCTATGATTTATTTATTTATTAAATTCATCATCTCCGTGAGCTAAAAGACATCCACTGCCGATCAAAGGCCTCCCTAAACACAAAGATTTTCACACCAACCGTCCTGCCCTGCCCGCACCAGTGGCTTCCCGCAAACTTCACCAGCTCATAGGTGTATGGGGACGCCTGTAGGTGTGTCCTTATAATAGCACTACCTCATCCCCTCCTATGGGTTTCGATAGGTATAACTAACAAAATAAATAAAACAACATATTACAACATTAATATTTATTAACAAAATTATTAATGTTATTTTAGTAACTTTAGATGGTTTTTTCATAATTTGGCATGGACATTGATCAGTATCCTTGTTGCTGTTTCTGAATGCTGATTGCTGCTCACATAACTACAATCAATACTTTTCACTTCATAGCTTTAGCTGGTTTTTTCACAGTTTGGCATGGACATTGATCAGTAAACATCTCTAATAGCAAACGCAGCATGTGACTCTTCCTTCCCGTATTCTTCTGCGCAGGTGTCCGCCTCGTAAAGAGCTTCGCAAGGCCGTAAACGCAAGACCTGCCTTGGAGTCCTGGTGAAGAGTAGGTTGGGGGCTTCCTATTATCTGGATTGAGAATCTATTGGCACGGATCCTTTGTAGATCGGTCGTATATAGGTGTTGATTTGCCATTTCAATGCCATTCTTCTTGAAAACAAACTTGCCTCTTACTTATTTAACATTGTTTACGTTTGATTTGTGTATTCTGTAGTAAAAATATTTGACATCTGAGTTTGACATTTTCACCTTGATTGAAAGCAGGATAGTTTATTGTAATTTGTGTAGGTGTGAAAGGGACAAACTACAGTGTTGCACCTTAATTAGCTCAAATCCCCGACCGTAAGGCACCCGAAAATTGAAGTCATAAATAACAAGAGAAACATACGTAATAAAATATTTCGTTATTACTTGAGGCTAAACAAATATAAATACATAAAAACAAAATGAATAAATACTTTGCCGGAGGAAATTTTTCATCTTATAATTATTCCAACAATCACCAACTTTTTCAATAGTTCATAATACGGCAACATTCCGTTATTTGCTTTTCCATTATGAACTCTAATGACGTGAAGTCGTATGGAGTTCATAAAATCTTAATTATGTTAATTTTATTAAATGAAAGTGGCTTTTTTCGGACTTTTCCTCTACTCACTGGAAAAAACCACGAACTTATGCATTCAAAGTCATACCCTCCGACCCCCGCAACAGGACAAACAACCATGTCAATCAGTCAGTCAGTGGTAATCGAGCTTTATATAATATAATAATAACTAGCATGTAGAAAAAAGTATGAGATCTCTAAATAGGTAACAGAAAAAGATACGATTTTGCGCATTTTTCAGTTTTTTTTCATCAGACGTAAACGTAAACTCTTTTGTAGAGTTTTTAGTGTTATAATAAGACGAATTAAATGTTCAGTATTAAAAGGAGTAAAATGAACATATTTTAACATTTCAACGGATTCTTATAAGCATTTTTATACGAAGTTCGAAAACAAAATGAATGTAATACATTCTAATAAACAAATCTTTGTCATTAAATATCTCCAAGACTGGTGGCTTAAACATAAAATGACTTATTGTATTTTTTGATCACCTGCACGTCTTCTAACGATTTATATAACTCTCAAGGTGCGACATCGATTTCGGAAAAAATCAAGATGGCGGCTGGTCATAGGCCACCTTCCATACTTAAATCTTCGAATTCCTTTGTTTTTGCCCTTAATAATATAATATAAAAGATAATAATGTTCTGTGGATATGTGATATCCATGATAAGGCGCCATTGATTTATTACGTAAGACTATTTTTGCTAGTTTTTGACCCCCTCTCTCCCCTGAATAAGAAAAAATAAGAACAGGCCGATCCCCTCCCCCCTGTTTAATATTTATTACGTAAGAATCTAAAGGAAAAAATTAATACACGTTTGGTTTGTTTTAATGTTTATTTTTCAAAGTTACCATTTTTAGGAATGTTTATTTGTATTGTACCTACAAAGTTAGGTACAAGTATTTTTAAAGTATAATCTTTGCGCATTTTTGTGATCTTACCACAGTATAAAAATTAGTAGTGTCGTACAGTATGGACACTCGCTGCCTGCTTGTTATAAAAAAATTGATATGGTCGACTCTCCCCCGTCCCCCATAAATCGTTTTACGTAATAAATGAATGGCTCCTAAACAACTGAAATATAGCATGAAATACATAGAAACACGTGAAGAACACAAAAAATAACTGGATACAGGCATTATCAGTTGTACCAACTGCCTGCCTGATAATCTTTAATAATACAAATAATGAACACAATAAAATTTATCGTAATAATAAAAAAGTCAAACTGCCTTTATATACCGTATGTATTTATTCTGTGTCAAGTCTAGAGGAATCGCACAGGGCCGCGCGGCGTGCGTCAGCGCGCGACCGCACGCTATCAGCGGTGAAAGGGTGCGACAGCATGCTTTCGCGCGTGCCAGCGTTCTGACGCGCGCGTCAGCATTCCGCCGCCTCCCATCCGTTCCGTTCCGTGTCGTCGTTTCCGTTGCGTGCGGTCGCACTCCCACTCTCTTTCTTGCTCTAGTAAATGACGGTTCTAAGTGATAGAAAAGGATAGAAGCACGGGAAAGTGCGATTCGATGTCAATCGCATTTTTTCGGTATTGCCGAGCGCCTTGTCTATTCCGCCGCGTGCGGTCGCACAACCGCTCTCTTTCTCGCTTTAGTAAATGACGGTTCTAGGTGATAGAAAAGGATAGAAGCACAGAAAAGTGCGATTCGGTGCGGCCAGATGTAGCTCAACCCTAAGGGTTCCGTTTTTTGCCATTTGGCTACGGAACCCTAAAAATCGCGAGCGGAGCGAGCGCGAAAATCTAAGTTTTTTTTTTTTTTACCCTCAATTGGTAAGCCCTTGGCATCATCTCACCTGATGGTAATTATATTATGCATATTATTATTATGCAGATTTATTTTATAATAAGAAGTTAAGGCATATTTTGATCTTCATATTTCATATGAGAGACATTTTTTTTCGGTGCTGTTTATGGTGCCCCGACACGTGATGTCCCTTAGCGATTACATTATTTACATCGTTTTTTCCGGATTAATCATATCCCAGTATAGTAAGGTATTAGGTACTCCATATATTTATAGTATCATAAAAAGTTTCATTAATCGTTAAAATTGTGATAAGAAAAAAAAACAAAAATAATGCTGCTTTAACGTATGTCCCTCCAATTATGAAATTTACGAGACAGCAGGATTGATTGTCGTATACTCAAAATCAAACACTCTTTAAAATTATTTCGATCATTAATTCGTAAATCTGCACACAAATCAATTCTAGATATGAAAAAAAACCATTGCACAATTAACTAAACACATTCAGTATTATATGTCCCGGGCACACTCCAGCAGGATTGATTGTCCGGGTGTGCCGAAATAATTTTAAAGAGTGTTTGATTTTGAGTGCATATTACAAATGTGATGTTATAGGACTCCGATATTCTGTCGAAAGAATACAGTAATATTAGGACTTATGCTGAGTATGTATAGCTTATTTATTACCGTTAAAAGATAAACCCAGTTCCACCTGTTAGACTTAGTATTTGCTAACGTAAAAATTGTGGGATTAATAAAGTACCAAAAAGTGTTTCTAACGAAACCTTTACATCGAAGCGCTACTCGTACAGGATGAAGTGGAAGAACAAATGTGAGACAAAAGTGAAATGTAACAACGGATAAAGCAACCATGTACAACGAAATATGGAAGAAATAAACAGAAATCTGAAAACGACCGACGTGGACACCAGCACAAAAACGCCACGCAAACTCACGGACAACACTGAAAGTAATAATCACCGTATGCCGAGCCCTTTTTTTTCTCGGACATCGACGACCCAAGCCTGTTTCAACAAATCAAAACTTAAGCCGAAATTCAGTGGGAGGAAATGCTACCTGCGGATAACACAAAAACTTCACTACGAGCGAACGACGTGAAAATAGAGATTACAACAACGAAGCGAAGAGCAGTCTTTTACTTCCCATGTATATATTACACACCAAGTATAGTATCAATCCTCCCAATACGCTAACTCATGCTACTTGTTGGTTCTGCCTCCCGTCTCTCCTATCCTAACTGCAACCGCCCTACACTCCTGATCGCATCTACGTGGCCACTGGTGTCTCGGGTAGATTTCAGTTGCATAACGACAGTGGGTCAACAGATGCAGCACCTCCGACTTTATTGGCTTGCCCACCGCCGGCTGTACCTAGTAGGCTACAAAGGGAATCCGAGGTAGCAGACCGCATATATCTCAGAGACGCGTCGCATGCCAGGTGCCACCACGACGGGCATGCCTGTAACGTAGGGTGCATCATCCTTGATCACCTTCTTTATCCGCTGATATCAATGCCCTTGCAGAAGAACTTCTGGTCAGTGTGCTAAATTTTTTTTACCCTCAATTGGTAAGCCCTTGGCATCATCTCACCTGATGGTAAGTGAGAAGAACTGGAACGTAACGGAACGGTATACGACAATCAATCCTGCTGTCTCGTAAATTTCATAATTGGAGGGACATACGTTAAAGCAGCATTATTTTTGTTTTTTTTTCTTATCACAATTTTAACGATTAATGAAACTTTTTATGATACTATAAATATATGGAGTACCTAATACCTTACTATACTGGGATATGATTAATCCGGAAAAAACGATGTAAATAATGTAATCGTTAAGGGACATCACGTGTCGGGGCACCATAAACAGCACCGAAAAAAAAATGTCTCATATGAAATATGAAGATCAAAATATGCCTTAACTTCTTATTATAAAATAAATCTTAAATTTTCGCGCTCGCTCCGCTCGCGATTTCTAGGGTTCCGTAGCCAAATGGCAAAAAACGGAACCCTTACGGATTCGTCATGTCTGTCTGTCTGTCTGTCCGTCCGTATGTCACAGCCACTTTTTTCCGAAACTATAAGAACTTACTGTTGAAACTTGGTAAGTAGATGTATTCTGTGAACAGCATTAAGGTTTTCACACAAAAATAGAAAAAAAAAACAATAAATTTTGGGGGTTCCCCATACTTAGAACTGAAACAAAAAAAAAATTTTTTTCATCAAAACTATACGTGTTCTATGGATAGGTCTTCAAAAATAATATTGAGGTTTCTAATATCATTTTTTTCTAAACCGAATAGTTTGCGCGAGAGACACTTCCAAAGTGGTAAAATGTCCCCCCCCCCCTGTAACTTCTAAAATAAGAGAATGATAAAAGTAGAAAAAATATATGATGTACATTACCATGCAAACTTCCACCGAAAATTGGTTTGAACGAGATCTAGTAAGTAGTTTTTTTTAAATACCTACGTCATAAATCGTACAGCGCAAATTACTTTCATTCAATCAACTCAAATTTAAAAAATAAAGAGTTCAAAACATGTGTGATTATGAATTTATACGGAACCCTCGGTGCGCGAGTCCGACTCGCACTTGGCCGGTTTTATTTTGGATGTGTACCAGGGCTATAAAATGCACTTAAACCTAAAATTTAAAAAAAAAAATTGAGGAGCTTTTATATATTAGTATATAACCTGACTGTATACGATTAGAAAGTAACACCTCAAATTTTTATAATTTTGAGGACTCCGCTTCTTTGTTATAAATCTGGGTACGCAACTGAACTTCGTAACATATTTCTCACTCGAGCCACCTGTTTCCAATCTTATCCTGCCATTTTTCCTTCTTCTGCGCTATAAGTCTATAAGGACTTTACTAGTGGATAAAGGGCCAACAGACGTGGATATCTAGGGCATCAAATACTCTTAACCCTGCACTGCACGATCCCAATCAAAATGTCAAGTTCGATTTTTTTGCCATGACAATACTTAATTCATTTCTTAAAAGTAAAAAAAAATACCTATGCTCGGTTTTTAGGGTTCCGTAGCCAAATGGCAAAAAAACGGAACCCTTATGGATTCGTCATGTCTGTCTGTCTGTCTGTCCGTCCGTATGTCACAGCCACTTTTTTCCGAAACTATAAGAACTATACTGTTGAAACTTGGTAAGTAGATGTATTCTGTGAACCGCATTAAGATTTTCACAAAAAATAGAAAAAAACAATAAATTTTGGGGGTTCTCCATACTTAAAACTGAAACTCAAAAATTTTTTTTCATCAAACCCATACGTTTCTAATATCATTTTTTTCTAAACTGAATAGTTTGCGCGAGAGAAACTTTCAAAGTTGTAAAATGTGTCCCCCCCCCTGTAATTTCTAAAATAAGAGAATGATAAAACTAAAAAAAATATATGATGTACATTACCATGCAAACTTCCACAGAAAATTGGTTTGAACGAGATCTAGTAAGTAGTTTTTTTTAATAGGTACGTCATAAATCGTAAACCGCAATTTACCTACAACTACAACGAACTACAAGAACTATATAATTACAATAACTATATATATATTATGTTACTCGCTGTTACGGAACCCTTCATGGGCGAGTCCGACTCGCACTTGGCCGCTTTTTTCTAAATGTAACTATTGTACATCCTTTGTACAACTGCATAATTACGAGTCAATAAATGCATCGACGGAACATAACTTTTGTATATTTTATTTTATTGCAAATTGGCAAACGAGCAGACGATTCACGATTTCAAGCCGTTTTCGAAATCGTCGGGGACACCTAACTCGTTTAATAGTATAGGATTATCGAAGTAGGTATTATTTTAAAAAAATCCACGCACGCTGCATTATCAAGTTTTCATTTAAAAGAAATCAACGAGTGCTGCGCCCCTGTCACCAGAGATCGATTTATGAACAGATACAAGAAAACTGATGTGGGCTGTAAACAAAGATAGAAAGAATAATAAAAAGTCCATGTGTATTAATAAAATTTTATTTTAAACAAAATAATATAGTCGCAGCTTGCCAGTGCTCGCGCGGCTCGACACAAGGCACTAGACGCCCCGCGGCGCGGGCGCGGGCGACGCCACTCGCTATAGAATAGATATAGCACGAGGTGAACGATTGGGGCCGCGCGCGCCTCACATTGTCCACTGATATACACAAAATATTGATAATAATATACAATCGGGCCTAGATGTAAAATCTGATTACATTAAAAAAAGCTGAAAATTTATAAATCCATAATATACAATTATCGTAACAACTCGGAGTTTAAGCCGAAGTTATATAAGATCAACTTTGCTTGTTTCAAACCACCTCTACATAATTTCCACAACATTCTATAAGTACCTACTTTCTTCGTATTAACATTTTGACATTGAGACTTAGCCAGCGCGGGGCACGCGGGCCGCGGCGGCGACGAGCGGTCGGCGCAGCGAGCCTTGCCATGGTGCTGTGCTGTCTCCGCTATATCATACACATACATAACACAAAGCAGCTTGTTTTTATTGCAATTAACACTTCCTCGCTTCGCCCATGTGATCGATTGCGCGACACATAATAATCATTAAGTGGCAATTTTATAAACTATTAAAACATCATGACCGAAACGAGTTTTGATCTACATAAGTAAAATGATACCTACTTCAGTTATGAACTGAAAATATCTACAACATAATAAATATGCAATTTATATAGCAAATTATTAAAATTAAACAATTTTGCTGTTCAAAATAATATATTGTATGTTTACAATTAAAATAAAGGTAAGCAGTGCGGAGGCGCGGGGACTGGCCCACGCCGCGCCTTCTCTAGGACGCAACTTGTACGCAACATTTATCTCGTGCGAGTTAACACGTAGAAGAAATGATAATGGTCCTATCGCACAACCTGTGCGTGCGACTTGTCCTCTTCAAAATTCAGTAGCGGTCAACTGACTACTTTATATTTCAGCAATAATAGTTACCAGGAACACAGCATTTTCGACCGAAATAAAGCCCGGTCAGTCAATCGGCCGCTACTGAATTTTGATAAGGACAAGTCGCGCATATATAGGTGTGCGATCGGAGCACTACAATTTCTTCAATGTGTAAACTCGCACGTGTGCGAGAAATTTTGCGTGCAAGTTGCTTCCTAACAGCCGCGCCCTGCTTGCCTCACGATACCAATAAATAGATGCGATGGTATGTGTTAGCTTCACTTCATCCTTCCACTGTATTATATCAACGAAACATTACGACAAAACAAAATCTGATGCCAAATAACAATATTTTGTAGTCTTCACTCGTTAGTGGCGTTATTTATCCTGATGTTTTAACTAGAACTCTATATGACACTGTGTTACATGTTTCACTATTTATAATATTCTTGTAAGCACTGACTTGCACTCTCCCTTCCCTCTGAATAATAAAATAAAACTTCTTTGCGTGCAAGAATCACAAATAAACTTTTTTAAACATATTTTTTGTGAATAAGACTTGAAAATTAATGGCATGTGAGAAACCAAAAAAACCAAAAAAACGTATTACAAATTAATAACATTTTTAAGTATGAATGATTGAATGTTAAAATACCCATTAAATATCCGTTAGTACACTCCTTAAGTTTCTGGTATTATTATTACTGTTTTAAAAACAGCATTATGTTTATAGCCAAATATGTGCGAGTCTTAATTACGTTTCATAGGCTACAGAATAAGATAAAACATTTTTAAACGGACGTTATACACAGTACTGTCATATGGAGTTTTAGTCTAACATAATATCTAGCTTTTCTATGAAATGTTAAAGTAATAGCTTTGAATTCATTCAATCAAGATGAAGCAGTTACACTCTTTGAGTTCTCACAAGTCCCAAAATTCAGGATTACAAATTACACGTTTCTCTGATATAGGTTTGGAAAAGCCTATCCTAGCTAAATTACAAATCGTAGTGCCAAACTTACTCGATCACCTTTAGGACTTTACCAATAGCAATTGTTTTATCTGAAACAAAAATACATAGATTAAAGTTTTCGGCAGACCTAGTGTAGGCATAGAGCAGGGGCGAGCGAATTTTTTTTGCGATTGGAGCAAAATCGTAGAACAAAAGCTGTTCAGTACGATGAGTAGAATCCCCAGTTAACGAGTCCTACACCAGTTTTGTTACATACTGTATTAATAAAATAATACTCACTCTCGTCTCTTTACTGTATTAATAAAATAATACTCACTCTCGTCTCTTAAGGTGAATCTGCCCATTTGAGCAAACTTCTTGAATGGTTCTAAGCAAATGATGCCTGCGCACTCTATCCTCATGATAGCGACTTGGTCCTGTTTCACGAAGCGCGGCCGCGTCTTGGACTTCTCCCCCGTTTTCTTGTCCACCAAACAGATTAGTGCCTGTCAATGGAAGTACAATATTAACGTGTGCATCAGGATGGCGGGTGCATGGTTGCAAATCTGCATATAATGCATATGAAACAAATGTACGAAAAATGTACTATTTTGTACCTATAGAGATTTTAAATGTACCTTTATAAATTCGCACTGATACCAAAATATTTGTGCACCCGCCATTCCAATATCAGGATGGCGGCGGGTCTACTTTTATTTTGCATAAACTACTGAATAGATATAAGTGCATATTTAATATACAGGGTGTAAGGGACAGATTTCCGAAAACTAAGGGCTTAAAAAAATATTGTGGAAAGTTGTTCAGTTTCGTCTACTGAGCAAGCCCTTAACGTTTTCGGAAACCTGTCCCTTACACCCTGTATAAATGTACCTAAAATGTACCAGAATCTACTCAAAAATTACAATAGACTAAATATTAACCACAAACAATAATGTAAAGAAACAAGTTTGCGAAGTTATAAGCCCCCTGGAAATGTTTGATAATTTGAATTCACGTGCGCTGTACGAATATGCCAGTCGTGGATTCGCCCAGTGGCTTAGTGTGGTTGGGGCCGGGGGGGCCATGGCCCCGGGCGGCACATGGAGGGCGGCGAGCGCCGCATTTTGTTTTAGCAACAGTGTTATTAGTCGACGATGAACTGGACTTAGATCACGCTCCTTAAGATATTAACAGAGAAGAGTTCAAACTTGAGCGTGTACGTCTTTGGGCTTCTGTAGCTGCAACAGACCCAAACTTAGTTGTGAGAGAAGCTTCTCTAAACTGCAGTTAATTAAAAATTACCTAACGTTGACTATATGCAGACCGGCCGCAAGCGGACGTGCAAGGCGTGCAAGGAGTTCGTTTAACACCAATATTCTTAGATATACATAATTATGAATTAGAAGTTTTCGCGCTAGCTTCGCTCGCGCATTATTACCAAAAATAAGCTATTAAACGTGACATGCACATTGAAATTGCTATGAAAAAAAAACACGAAGAGTACATTTTTAATTGATTACAGAATTTGGCTGCTTTATTTGACTTTTTTTAACTAATGATGAAAATAGAAAGGGGCGGCAAATTTCCGCCCCGGGCGGTGAAAACCCACGCTACGCCACTGGATTCGCCGATGCGTTTAGGCGCCAACGAATTTGAATATTACTACTTGTAAAAGGTACGCGCGCATCGCGCTTTCGACTTTCGTTCACAACTGCGACTGACTAACGATAACGTGGCGTGATAGTCGGGGATTTAGTGCGATGAACCGTTTTATTTTGGATCCGGCGCTCAAACTTAGCATAGTTGTTCCCTAGGCCGTTCTTAGTGGATTAAGCCCGGGAGCCATCGGGAGCCATCCCCCGTTTGACAGGGGGAGGGGGGGAAAGTTTGTTTCTGCCGCGCTCTATTTGTGGACATATATCTCCAAAACTATTGGTACTAGGGCAAGTGAGATATCATTTTCATATGATTCAAGGATAACGAATTCATTTCTGTAACAAAAAAAAGACTTTCCATACATAAAAAAAGAAATATTTGATAAAACGTATAAAACATGACTACCTTTTTTCTGCATATGTCTCGATTAATTTTTGATGGTCTAAGATATAAGCATGAAAAAAAATATATATTCTGAAAGCCACACTTCCTAGGATTATAAAAATATAAAAGACAATGCCAAGCTGGCCATACTGTCGTGCCCCAGCCCGAAAATAGGCAATGCACACATATTACACGAATGATTTATATATCAAACGATAGCTGTTTGATTGTAAAATAAAACCGTATTGCCATTTTACCTTCAAAAGTTGGGAAAACTGAAATATTAACTTGTAAGCTAAAGTGATGCTTACCTAAGGTACGATGGGGAAATAGCGAAAAGAAATTAAAATTGTCAAGTTACCTTTTTACTTCTTGTTTTAATCTGAATATAAATATTGTGATATTTAAACATCTAACTAAAGGTTTCACATTGAGGTTTACGTTTACATGTTGTTATATGACTTAATAAACTTAGGACCCTTGGTAGGTGAACTGATCGAAAGAACTAATTTATCCGGACCAACAGAATAATAAAGCATGTTTTTTTTTTTAACAAAACAGACCTTAATTCTACTAAATGTAATGCTTACGGTGTACGGTGTACGGTATTTTAGTAACTATCTACATATTATAACAAAGGTTGTCTTATAATATACTGAGGCAACTGAAAATAAATTCAGAGGTTTGTTTATAGTAGTCTATATAGTTATATGCATCTTGTTGGTGTGTGTGAATCTAGTATGGTGTATTTACAGCCGAAAATAATTTAATGCTATTTTGACATTTAATCTCCGGAGATCAAACGTCAGTGTAGTGATGTATGATGTGGATATTTCGTGAGTTTATGGAAAAATCGGTTTATTGATAAAGAAACTTTCATAAACAGCATTGTTAAAATGTCAAAGGAATAATTATTCTCATGTTGAGTAGTTGACAAAATATCGACAGTAAGATTTAAAAACTAAAATGAGAATTGCATACCGTTCGTAAAGTTTACATAGATCTATTTAAAAACTCTCTCATTCTGAATTGCAATAATAAGTAATAATATTAATGTTTAATATTATATTCTTTGTCGTTTCTATCATTTTCATTTTTTTACATATATAAATCATTGGTATTTTTAAATACTCGTTAAATAAAGTTATCGGTATTTGAATATTACATATTAAATTGATTCATTTTTCCGATAATTTCACAACACTATTGAATGAGTGAATGAAAATCAAATGCCTATCAATCTTTCATGTATCACGTATATAGCAGTATTTTTTATTTATTTATTATCTATTTTCCAAACTTTTAAAGAGGGTAGAGAATACCCATAATTATTAATTCATTATTTTAAGGTATGTCACGTAATTTTATTTTTGTAATACATAGGGGTAAAAAATTTTTAATACAAGTCCAAAAATGTTTCTATCTTCCTTAGGTAACTCGCGTGAATTAGTCAAATATCTATACTTCATTCTAGGGCATGCACCCGGGTTTATCCGGTTCTCAAAAACCCGGGAAAACCCGGGTTTTTTGATGATCTTGAGAACCGGTTCTGAATAATATGAAACCCGGTTCTCCCGGTTCCGACCAAAATATTAAAATGTAAAGTATTATTTATATTTTGCTGCGTATTTTAACAAATTTATTCTATCTGGCGACGACGTCGGACTCGCGTGCATCGCGAATTTTCGCGCCACGCCTCACGAGTGGCTCTGATTGGTTGTCTTGTCGCCAGGCGCGCGGCGAAAAATGAAGCTTTTGATTACAGGGAATCCTAGTTTGGGGCCAGATGGATGACCGTGTGTGATTTGTCCCAGATATTATTATTATTATTATTTGGAAGTATACATTTGGGCTACTCTGACCGCTTCGCGCTAGGCGAAGTGGCAGGAGCTGCTCCAGCAGAAGCACAGTCGGCTCGGAGATCAATGCGACGAGGAGAGAAAGCGTCGGACAATCCGGGGATTGTCGAGGAGAACTGCCTTTTGCATAGCCGCTATTATCGGTCTGCCTCGAAGTCCCAACCGCCTAAGGTTACGATCCAGGTCAGCAGGGATCAAACCATTAACGGACAGGACTACAGGAATGATTTCAGTGGATCGCACTTGCCACACATCCGTAACCTCGTGCGCCAGGCTTAGGTACCGCAACCTCTTGTCGGCATCAGCTTGCACGAGGTTTTCGTCGTGTGGAATAGTGACATCCACCAAAAACACCGTTGACTGCGCCCGATCCATCAACACGATATCAGGTCTATTATGATCAATAGACCTATCCGTGATGATGTCTCGGTCCCAGTGGAGCTTGGCGCGGTCAGTTTCGAGAACTGACTCCTGTGTGTACTTGTAATATGGCAACCGCCGAGCTATGAAGCCATACTTTAGAGCGATCTCTTGATGAAGGATCCTGGCTGCTTGGTTATGTCTTTGCAGATACTCAGTGTTACAAAGAATCGCACAACCGGAGGTTATATGGCGCAGGGTCTCACCTGGCTGACGGCACAACCGACATACGTCCAAGGTACCGTCTTTCATTATGAACCTCCTGTAGTTATTCGTCTTTATAACCTGATCTTGTATTGCACAGACAAAACCCTCGGTCTCTGCAAAGAGGTCTCCGAAGCGCAGCCAATGCACGGAAGCCTTCTGATCTACGAAGGATCTGTAGAGAGCCTTAAAGAACCTTCCGTGCAGCTCTTTCTCTTTCCATATGGCTTCCCGCTCAACAGTGCTGAGCACAGCCGGCGCTTGCCAGTTCTCTTGGGCCATGGATAGAGGGGTTAGTCCTTTATCACATGCTATGACCACTCTATGCAAATCACTATCAACTTTCGTCTGAAAATAGCATCGGAGGCTGCATATTTCCCGGTTGTACATTTGTTTTACACTAAGAAGGCCACGACCACCATTCTTCCGCGGAATATACAGCCTCATCACTGACGACCTCGGGTGATGCATCCTGTGGAGTGTCATAGTAGGGCGGACCTTCCGATCCAGGGTATCCAATTCAGTCTGAGTCCATCTGAGTATGCCGAAGGTGTACAGGACAACGGGGATGACCCAAGCATTAAATGCTCGTATCTTGTTAACGCCCGACAAATAGCTATCCAAAACTTTTGTCAGGCGCTCCCAAAATACGTCACACATCGCCTGCCTCATCTCCGTCTCGCTGACACCAATACTCTGCAACATACCCAGATACCGGTATGTCTCAGTCTCAGAGAGGGTACGAATGTTCATGTAGTCACTATCGACTCCATTCGAATGCACAACCCTACCCCTTTCAACATGAAGGATCGCACACTTGTCCACCCCTAGCTCCATATTGATGGAGCTGCTTAAATTACAAGTAATTCTCAACAGCTCCCCCAACCGTGTCGCATTTGGAGCGAACAACTTGAGATCATCCATGTACAAGAGGTACGTCATGCGTAGGCCACCTGTCTGAAACTGAAATCCCGTCCCTGACTTCTCAATCAGAAAGCTGAGTGGATTAAGGGACAGGCATAACCAGTCACCCTGAAATATACCCCTCTTTATCCTAATCCGGTCTTCCGCATTCGACAGCCGCTGACCATGGAAACTAAGGATCGTACTCAATTGCCCCATACATGCACCGAGGAAGTCTCTAATTGTACTATCAATCTTGTACAGCTCGAGAACTCTCTTTAACCATGAATGGGGAACCGAGTCGAAAGCCTTCTTATAATCAATCCAGGCAGCGGAGAAATTGCGTCGATTGCGATTCACCAATTTGCCCACGACCGCGTCGATCAGGAGCAGCTCCTTCGTACCGCGACTGCCGCCCCTACATCCATTCTGAGTTACAGCCATGATGTTATTCGCCTCTATGAAGGCGTCTATTTTGGCCTTCAGAATGGATGAAAGTGTCTTGTATGTTGTAGAAAGACACGTAATGGGGCGGTACTGGCTAGGGTCAGCGGTATTGCTAGACTTAGGAGCAAGATGAGTGATCCCAGTAGTCAAGAAGTTCGGGACCTGAAACTGCACGAGAGCTTGCTGGAATTGGATGGCTAAGGTCTCGTGACTAGCATTGAACCCCTTGAGCCAATAGTGGTGCAGTCCGTCGCTTCCTGGAGTTTTCCAATTTGGAGCTTTTCGGACTGCTTGCAACACATCATCGGCACTAATGGTCACGGGGTTCATAGGCTCGATGCCATCACACGCCTCCTCCAGCTCAGCCATCCACCGCTCCTCGTTGTGTTGAACAAGCCTAGACCACAGGTTTCGCCAAAAGGCCACCATACCTGCGCTCTCTGGGCTTTCACCTGTGTTCAACACAGCAGGTCGGTTCAATGATCTATAGAACTTCTTTTGATCACTCATGAAGAGGCGATTCTGACGAAACCGGTCTACTCGCTCCGAGTATCGCCGAATACGATTTGCCCACACAGCTATCCTTTGCTTTAGGTCATCGATGCGCTCAGCAACTAATCGCATTGCATGGTCTCCTGCAGGATCAAAGTCTGATCCTGCAAATGCGAGCCTGACGAAGCGCATCACTTATCATAATAATAATTATTATTATTATTTATTATATTTAATGTTTTATTGAAGTGCAGTAATATTCATAGTTCTTTTTTTGTTTTGCAATTTGCTGTTAATAAATAAGGTTTAAGTTTATATGTGATATGATAACAAGGTAGTTACTGAGCTGAGTTTGTTTCAAATAATTTAATAATGTTGATTTTATAAGACTGATAAATAAAGAGAAGTATTATGATTACAATTTTATTTATTTATTAACTTATAACCATTTTCTGCACACAAAACAATACAAAAACATAAGGCACGTAAAATAAAAGACACATCAGGTACTTTTACAGTTATTTTGTTTTATTTCGTATTTTTTCCGTGGTATTATAAAAGAACCGGGTAGAACCGGGTTACCCGGTTCTGAGCTCGATTTGGAACCGGGTTTCAGAAACTTGGAACCGGACTCGGTTCTGCATGCCCTACTTCATTCCAATCAAAAAAAGCAAAACGTAAAAAACTTACTATGGAACTGACACATGTCAATGTCATCTGCATACTATGTTTGTTTACCTTTTGCTTTTTTTTGATTGGAATGAACCATACAAAAATATTTTTTTATATTTTTTCTCCCAACTTTTACAGAAATTTTGAAAAATGTAAAATTCAGAATTATTTGTGTTACGGTTTTTTACTTTATCTTATTTTTGTAATATTTCGGAATAAAATAATAAAAATATAAGTACGAATATGACTCTGGGGCACAAACGGGCATTGTCTTTTCATTAGAACAGCATAATAAGTACTTAGTGAAAAAAATAAAATTCAATGCGTGGCAGCGTGGCATAAAACGCGTGGTTCGCGCGGTTCTAAATTTCAGCAGTTCTGTTTCTTTTATTTTCTATGAAAAGTATTTTTTTTTGTTGCAGAAATGAATTTTTCATCCTTGAAATATCCGAAAATGATATCAAACTTGCCCTAGTACCTAAAGTTATGGAGATATAAGCCCCAAAAGAAGCGCGACCCAACAAGTAGATAATGAAGTGTGAGTGGTTTTTTCCACATATGTGTCAATTAATTTTTAATGGTCTAGGATATTAGCATGAAAAAAATATATTCTGAAAGCCACATTTCCTAGGATTATAAAATATAAATTTCATTAGAAAAGCGTAATAAATACTTAGTGAAAAAAAAATATTTGATGCTCGGCGGAGTAGCTTAAAACGCGCGGTTTTAGTATCTGTTGTTCATAAGTAAATAAAATGAATCATCTAGCGCCCAAAAATGACTGATAACATAACATAGTATAAACAGGTACATAATATTATTATTTAAATATATCTCGCACGCACAAAATATTTGTCACGTAAAACAAAAAATATTTTATAAAAACGTACGTAAAAACGTGACCATTTCTCATACGAATTATGGTGGTTTACTAACTTGCGTTGTATTATGGTGGTCTACTATGTAACTTGCTTTAGAAAAGGTCATACATAACCATAATGAGTTTGACTCTTATTTGCGCATTAATCTCGTAACCATTTCCGTGCTTCGCAAGCCACGTCAAATTATTATCATGTCAACTGATGAAGCTTCGACCAGCGCCTATACAACTCCAAAACCCGAAACCTTTCAGCTCGAGCTGCACAACCGCTTCGAATGCCTAGGAGAATGTGAAAATGTGGACAAATACAACGACAGGTTTGTGGAAATTGTCCAAACGGCTGGGAAAAAGGCCTTCAAAACAAGACGTTCAAAAAAAAACAAATCGGATCTCGGAACAAAACTGAAGACCGAGGATGACAGAGTCGTGTCGTCTAAGTCCTAGCTGTTGGAAGAGGTTGAGAAATTCTACGGACAATTATACATGACTACATGCTTACCTGTCAGTAATCTAGCTGAAGATCCGAGAGCCGGATTGAACAGACACTATACCGAAGATATCCCAAACGTCAGCCTGTGCGAGATTAGAATGGCTCTCAAACAGCTTAAGAACAACAAGGCACCGGGTGATGACGGAATTACGGCTGAGCTTCTGAAAGCAGGTGGAGAACCGGTACTTATAGCTCTTCAGAAGCTATTCGTTTCCGTCTTTCTCGAGGGACAAACGCCTACAGCATGGCTCAGAAGTGTGGTGGTGCTCTTCTTCAAGAAGGGTGTTATGACTCTGCTGAATTATTACAGACCCATCTCACTCCTGAGCCACGTCTACAAGCCATGTCGAGAGCCATTACGAATCGTCTCGCACACAAGTTACATAGTAGACCAGCATAATACAACGCAAGTTAGATAGTAAACCACCATAATTCGTATGAGAAATGGTCACGTTTTGCGGATTTTCTTAAATACGTTTTTATAAGGAAAAATATTTTTTGATTTACGTGACAAATATTTTGTGCCTGCGAGATATATTTAAATAATAATATTATGTACCTGTTTATACTATATTACTTATCAGTAATTTGGGCGCTAGATGATTCATTTTATTTACTTACGAAGAACAGATACTAAAACCGCGCGTTTAATGTGACTCTGCCGATTTTTCATACTAATATCAAAGACGATTAAAACGTAATCGACCCATATGTGGAAAAAAGGTAATCATGTTTTATACGTTTTATCAAATATTTTTTTTTTTATATATGGAAAGTCATTTTTTGTTACAGAAATGAATTACTTATCCTTTAATCATACGAAAATGATATCTCACTTGCCCTAGTACCAATAGATTTGGAGATACCTATAAGCCCACAAATGGAGCGCGGCAGAAACAAACTTCCCCCCCCTCCCCCTGCCAAACGGGGGATGACTCCCGGTGGCTCCCGGGCTTAATTTACTCAGAACGGCCTAGGGAACAACTATGCCAAGTTTGAGCGCCGGATCCAAAATAAAACGGTTCCCATACAGGTCCCGTCAAACTTTAAGATCGCTGAAGGGTACTGAGTGGGGGAAGTGTGCGTTCACTTAGAATCCTCATGCTCTAATTTCGAAGTAGTTCCTTTGTTAACACCTTTTTTTGATTTTTTCGTAAATTTCTATTTTTTTGCTTTTCAACCGACTCGTACCCTGAGCCGTAACAATTTTGTTGTTAAGAAAGTTAATTTAGAGTCTGTCCTTTTCGCACTTGAGGAGTTTCTTATAGGTTATCGTTTTGGTTAACTGATATGCTGATTTTTTTTACCAGTTTTGGAACGTCACCTCGTTGTTTTTTTTTATTCTCTTTGGAGAACTGTCAGCTTTCACAGCGCGGCGCGCGGTTGCGCGGTGCGCCACCAAAAAACGTGGCCATTTGTACGTATGATCCAAGCTCCTAGAGAGTTTTTGAGTATACGAGGCTTTAGTGCCGTTTAAAAGATGTCCTATGATCATATTCCGCTCATTTGTGCCGCTACGGTTGGAGAAATATTCGATGGAGACGGTGGTACAGACAGGGAAATGCTTTTGACATCCTAACCTAAAAATTTTCGAAACCAGGCAGCGAAGGCCTCGTTTTCCTTGAAATAACTTTTGTGACGGAGAAAAAAATAAGATCCAACAAATGTCCGACGTAAAATTTGCAGTAGTTTTGATACAATTTGACTCAGATGGTGGTACAGAGGATTTCGTCGGGCCCACCTGAGATCAGGACAATGAGCCTGTGCAGACACAAACTGATTAGTGGAACACTGTCACAAATCGCAAACGATCATTTGTAACGCATTCGCAACATTTGTGACGCAACAGAAAAAAATATATAAGCGATCGAAACTTTCGAGGCATTTCCCCGTCTGGCCCACCAATACACCTCAATTTCTCCGCAAGTTTGGCGTTACAAACGTAGTGAGTTAGCTCCAGGTGAATGTTTTCTCCGTCACTAAAACATAGTAAACAACAAAAGCATTCTATGCATTAGATACAGAGATATCAATACCTCAATTTGTATGGAGATATTGACTAGGGTGTGTTAAGTTTCGCTTTTTGTAGGACTACAGTTTTACAATGACTTTATAATATAAAATTATGTTTTTAGTATATTAAAACCTACTCTACTATAATTCGTAATATTGTTCTTGTAGAGAAAACTAATTTTAAAAAAATTTCAATAATTATATATTTCTTAGTGAATTTACCATAATATTACTTTCCGGTAGTTGTCTGCTAGTCATTTTGGTTACTTTTTATCAAATGTCAAAACCGGCAAATGTTTGAAATTTGGAACGATGTCGTCATTGTTCAAAATAGTAGTTTGCATACAAATTAGGAAATTCTTATAAATTGAAAATGTAATGAAAATTAAAGTGATTAAGTTTTTCATCAATTTCAATTAAAGAGCTATTTAGTCAATAATATTTCGTAATTTATTTTTCATGCGGTCAAGTCCCGTATAAGAGTGCCTTCTCTCTTATATAGATTTTAAGTGTGAAAAATTGCATCTTCTATCAAGCCTAGTAATTAATGTACTTAATATAAACAAGCAAAAACAACTGAAATGGAATAAAACATTTAAAAAAAATGTTTTCTTCTAATTGTAATTGATAAAGTCAATCAAATTATATTTACAAAAATCTTAACCAAAATATAAACCATACAAGTATTGGGGAAATCCTATGCCTCAGTAAACATCAAACATAACATTTTTAAAATAAATAAACAAAACATTGATGTAAGTATCCTAGTTTTTTTGGCTTCTACTTCCTAATTTGCCATAGACATTCTAAAGGTATAGGAAATATCTTTGGTCAGGTTACAAAAAGGAAAGAAAAAGGAATTTGCAAAAAAATAAGGATATTGTTGGAAATAAAGATAAAGTAAATATGTAACAGTTATTTAACGATAACACCTTAAGGATATTTTTATTTTTGTACACTTGGAAAAAACCTGCGCCTTTTTAAAGTAAAAATTACATTTGAATTTTCAAGATCAGATTATTATATTATTTTGTAAGAGTTTCCTATTTTTCTATGAAAAAACACCCATATCAGTAGAACAGTAGTATAGTTTCATAATATTATGTGTTTCAAGTACCCATGTTTTTATACTGATAACTAAGCTACAATACATACGTATATAAAACAATTGAAAAATAAATCTAATAAGTAAAGTTAGTATTTCGGGAAAAAGGACTGATAACACTTATTTCAATTACTGAACTCATTATATTAGAATACGATGTGAATTTTATTATAGCGTTTATTTGATTCAACTTTGATAGGAATACATAAATAATAAAAAAATACAATAACTGAAATTACTGTGAAAATAATGCTAAACTACAGAATAATTATATAGGATCATTATAATACCAGAAAAAAAAATACCACGGGTTCTACTCATGAAACTGAACAACTTTCCCCATGGAAGCTAAACTCAATTCGCAAAAATTTTTTTGGAATCCTCATACTAATTGATCAACTGAACCGCCAATTTTGTATGGGAAGTCCAAATTTTTTTTTGCAAATTGAGTATAGGTTCCTTGTGGAAAGTTGTTCAGTTTCATGAGTAGAAGCCAAGGTTAATTTTTTTTCAGGTATTTCAGAAGGACCCTATATAAAAAAATAGATGTAAGTTTTTTATTCATCCATAAACTGTTTCTGACATCATGTTTATTCTAAAATAGTTATTTAGTATTTATTAAAAGTTATTTAATGTTACATATTAGTATATTAAACATTTTTAATCAAATCTACTTCTTTTTTATGATCTGCTATAAAGTGAGTTGTCCTACAAAAAGAGAAACTTAACACACCCTAGTCAATATCTCCATACAAATTGAGGTATTGATATCTCTGTATCTAATGCATAGAATGCTTTTGTTGTTTACTATGTTTTAGTGACGGAGAAAACATTCACCTGGAGCTAACTCACTACGTTTGTAACGCCAAACTTGCAGAGAAATTGAGGTGTATTGGTGGGCCAGACGGGGAAATGCCTCGAAAGTTTCGATCGCTTATATATTTTTTTCTGTTGCGTCACAAATGTTGCGAATGCGTTACAAATGATCGTTTGCGATTTGTGACAGTGTTCCACTAATCAGTTTGTGTCTGCACAGGCTCATTGTCCTGATCTCAGGTGGGCCCGACGAAATCCTCTGTACCACCATCTGAGTCAAATTGTATCAAAACTACTGCAAATTTTACGTCGGACATTTGTTGGATCTTATTTTTTTCTCCGTCACAAAAGTTATTTCAAGGAAAACGAGGCCTTCGCTGCCTGGTTTCGAAAATTTTTAGGTTAGGATGTCAAAAGCATTTCCCTGTCTGTACCACCGTCTCCATCGAATATTTCTCCAACCGTAGCGGCACAAATGAGCGGAATATGATCATAGGACATCTTTTAAACGGCACTAAAGCCTCGTATACTCAAAAACTCTCTAGGAGCTTGGATCATACGTAGAAATGGCCACCAAAAAACGCACTCCGTGGAATAAGTGCTGGTGACGCTGTGGCCGGGTTGACTTTGGACATTGTTCCCATGTTTCCGACTGTTCCCCTTTTGGTAAGTAGACAGCAGAGGCTCAGGCCAAACCTATTTATCGATTTCCTCAGAAGATTTCTATTCTAAATTAATTTTTGATTTACAGGCCGCGTGGCGTCACCAGAACATTTGGCGTGTTAATTAACTATTGACACCTTCCAGCCCCTCAAAAGGTACTGAACCTTATTTATAAACACGTGTCTAGCATTCTTTCTAAATTACCTTTTCGAATTTGACCGAAAACTGCTACATTGAGGTTAGAATATGTAGGTACCAAGTCCTATATTTTACATTAATTTCTTTTTTTTTGGTGCTTCATGATACACCAACACCATTGTTTAGTAACCCCCTTGTGTGAACAGAGCACATCGAGTGGAACTTTCACTCTGAAACTTAGATTTATTTCCTTAAAGGTTAGTATTGTTAGTCATGGTATAGCGTTGCTTTCCCCGAGTTCTTTTATTTGTGAATGTTTTTCACATCATACAAACCTTTGTTTCATTCGTGTCATTGAGTAAGAAAGGCGTTTTATTATACAAGTTTTCCCATTAGTTATTTTTTGATAGGATAGGTTTTAGCGAAGGACGGGGTCGGTTACTTGTTTTTTAATTAAGTAGTAAAGTAGTAACAGTGAGCTGTGGACTGAAGTGTAGTTTATGTTAGGTTTTAAGATGTTTGTTGAAGCGCCTACCAGCTTCAACAGTTTTTTGTTACTGGGACTAACCCTTAGTGTTTTTTCCAGGGGTGCTTCTACGGGGCGCATTCATCGCAAGAATTGTTTCACCGGGGCGCATTTGTGACCAAGAGTTTATTTTCACCGGGAGTCAAGAGTGTTTCTACGGGGCGTATTCATCGCCAGGATTGTTTCATCGAGGCGCATACGCCATCAAAAGTTTTTTTTTCTACAGGACGCATTCGTCACCACGAGTTTTTTTTTTGCGGGATGCAACAGTTTTTTTGAGGGACGCATTCGTCACCAAGAATTGTTTCATCTGAGGGACGCATTCGTCACCAAGAGTTTTTTTTTCGACAACAAGGTTTTTTTTCGTGGCCAGGATGGTTTGGTTTTCGGGAGGCAACTTTTATTTTTCCGGGAGGCAATCTCATCACTGGGAGGCAACTCAGATATTCAATTGTTTTTGTTTTTCTGCTTTGCTGGATGCATTATTAAGATGTGGCAACGGGCCGTGTTTCCATTTGACTACATCTGAGTATTTTGACTATTTTTTTAAGACAATTTAGAGGCGTTCCCTCATTAAGGGCGACTCTTGACATTTTTTATCCGACGATTTGGCTAAAGCGGTTTATAATAAGTGTTTAGAATAAGTGACCACCGGACCACCAACGTACCCACTTTTTGTTATTTTCTGTAGGAAATATATTTAATTAAATTAAAAGTTTGTTAAACTTTATTTCTTGTTTTTACTTTATTTATGAAGCCTCCCCTAGGGAATATAGGTTACACCTTGGTTCCAGAGATGAGGCTGCCAGCGAAACATTCCGCTAGCAGCCTCAGTGAAAAACTCTATTTTCTCTGAAACTACGATAGCACATTTTTTTCTTTGGGCACTATTAGACAATAAATATTGGCATAATCAGAATTCCAAGTGAACGCACACTTCCCCCACTCAGTACCCTTCAGCGATCTTAAAGTTTGGCGCGACCTATACTAGGCGTTGTACTAAATTCCCTACTATGATGAATAAATAATATAATAAATAAATTAAATAATTTAAATTTTCTATGTGTTAAACTAGTTCTTAATAATAAAAAATAAAAAAATATTCCATTTTATGGACAATTTGTTTTGATAAAGTAAATTGTACAGTCGCGCTGTGCAAAGCTTGTATATTAGGCACGCGGAAGCTATATTCTCACGTTTGCATTTACTGAAACTATACATTTCTGGAATAAATTATGCACGTCACTAAATTAGTTTTCATAAAACACTGTGCTTGCTTGTATCATATAATACGTAATAATAATATGAATAAAAAAGCACTCACCTTAACAGTAACTTCTTCAGCAGCACAATGTATGTGCATGACAGCTGAGTATCCCGCACATATTATAGATTTGTGCTCTAAAATAACGACTTGAGCATCGAACACCTAAAATGAAAAAATGTATCAGCCACTTCCGGGACTCCCAAGTGCATATTTAAAATTCTTCAAGTTTTTTTGGAATTATGCACAAGTCCCATTATAACCCCATTATACAGGGTGTAAAAAGACCTCTCCCGGAAACTTCACGGGGTTTATGTACGACCTATATGAAGTTTAATCACCATGTACGTTTTTAAAAAAAACCTTTTTTTAGACATGTGATCATTTTTAAGCAAGCAATGTACGTGCAAAAATTCATTGCCGCATGCCGCCGCAAGCGTGTGAGTGTGCCCGTCGTTGTACGTACCTACTAAGCTAGGCAACGTTTTTGCATCTCGTAGTCGTCGTTGCGACCGTTCGCCCCCACCCCCGCCCGCCCCGCGGTTTGTTTTTGTGATCAGCTGTTGCACTTCGTAAGTTGGTAAATAACACAATGTTAACTTATCAAAAAATCCAGACCCAGCTCCCAACACCTTTGTTGGTATAAGATACGATACAATCAGTCTCTTTGGAGTGTACCCTTAGGGACCCTATGGGCCAGGGACCCTATGGGCCAGGGACTTGGCCATCTATCGCATATTCATCATGGCTAAATCCCCTAAGTCTACTTTTAGTGGAGTTTTGGATTTTGGTTGCATTTTTGTTTTTCAAAAACGGTGCATCCTACATAAATAGGTCACATGACCAAAGTTATTTTCCCTGGTAGCCCCTAGACGATGCAACAGTAAAAAGGCGGGGTTGGAAACAAAAAACAATCGACGAAAATTTCCTGAGCCCAAAAAAAGCATTTTGGTTGGGGTGCACATAGGAGGGCTCAGTCAGAGAGAAGCTTATTACTGCATACCAACTATGGGTCTTGCCTACAAAGTTGTTAGTAAAACCTTACCTGGAGTACCTGGTAGACTGACTGGAATACCTGGAAGACTGTTGTGGACTCTGTAGTGTTATGTATCTGCAAGTACAACACCACCTCTCACTAATCCAACACTCATCGTGCACACTATTCACAATTTTCATTACCACGAACACTAAGCCGATGTAATTATTTGGCGTAGTAAAATTTATAAAAACACACAAAACTATTTACGAAAAACGAAATTATCGAAACAAAATACGATCACCGAAAGGGGGACGCGGGGGGACGCGCGATTGCGCGGCAGCATCATGCGTATTACCCGCACGGCTCGCGAGCCGCGACTGTGGAGCGACGGAGGCGCCGCTGTCGAGCGCGGAAACATGGCAACGTTGCCTACTGGCCTGGCCGTAGCAGGGGTGCCCAATCGAGGCGGTACACGGGCCGCAGGCCCAAAGTTGTGCCGCATGTTTTTATTTTTTAATAATTATTAACTTTTTAGATACGATATGTTATTGTTATTTAGAATAAATTGTACAGCCACACACAGCACACTTTCTCGCGAATCCCTTTTTACCATCGGACATACACAGGATTGTCATAATTATCTCAACATAAATCAACAATAAACATTGATAATTAGTAGCAAGTGATAGGGGTGGGGGTGATGTAGAGTAGACTTCACATAACAAAATAATGTGGTTTTGTATGGGAAGCACCTTATTTCAATACTGACCGGTTTATTGTCATGTCAGATGTGAAAGCCGCGCCCTGCTGGTACGTTGTGAGTGTAAGCACGCGGTTCTAGTTTCTACTCACCCAAACGTGGACTTTGCCAGACTGTTCCCGACTTATTTACAGTGCCATTCTTCACATCTCGGCAGCGGCAGTCTCCAGTCACGTGGTACGCAGCGCAGTACTTAATTTAATTTTAAAGCGAAATTTTATTAATAGCGGGCGTAAAAGTTGACAACCCCTGACTGGCAAGTCATGTTGCCTGTGTTAAAACTCGGCTTGCGCTTGATGTTTGGTCTTCTCTTTTCTGCTACCGTGCTTGAATATCATTCTATCCTGTTCTTTCGCGCACACAAAAGCGGGCCGCTCTTTTTGATGTTTTTGTAAAAAAACATTGTTTGTAACAGTAATTAGGTAGTTCGTGGATCGTTCTGCTCCGAGCTAGACCTGTGCTCTCAGTAACTAATTCCCGTCTCGCACGTTTCCTTTGTTTTTTCTGTAGGCTTTAAAGTTTTTTGTACCTAAATAACTTCGTTCTGATTATGATTAGGTATTTGTTATGATTATAACTTTTTTGCTTAAATCGCTGAGTGTTTCTGGTGTTTTTAGTTGTGTAGTTTTTTGTGACTTATTTGGTTTTGATTTTTGTTTATTTTTTGTAAAATGGCTAACCGCCCGCGTCGTCGTGAGTTAGTTAATTATCACTACAGCGCTCAGGAGTACGCAGAAATGGTTTTGTGTTATGGCATGACAGAAGGAAATGCTGCTGATGCTGCTTTAGAACTCTATCGAGAGAGATACCCTACGCGACATCATCCATCGGATTCCAGCATGACGGTGCTCCTCCTCATGTTTTACTGTCAGTGCGTCGGAGATTAGATGAAATGTTCCATGGACTTTGGATCGGACGATTCGGTGAAACGCCTTGGCCTCCGCGGTCTCCTGACTTAACCCCGTTAGACTTCTTTTTGTGGGGTTATGTGAAGGAAAGAGTATTTAACAGGCCCTGCGACAGTGCAGAAGAAATTATAATGAGAATACGAGAGGTATTTGACAGGCTGAGAGAGGACTGCGCCGCCGAAGACCCAACGCTGATGCCTCGCCTTCATGAGGAGACGGTGCGTACAGCTCCCTCCGTTTTGAGATGGGGGGCGCTCAGTTTGAGCCGTACCTCATAAGATCAGAAAGAAGACGTAGCTAAGATGGTAAGTTTTGATTTTTTAAGTTTTCGAACGAGCGGCAGCCATGTTTGTTGTGTCGTTGACCCGCGTGCGCCCCGCTTATGTGTGTGTCGTTGAACCGCGTGTCCCGCTCGCTTGATACTGCCGCTTGTGTGCGTTTCTGGCGAGTTTACCGTGTTTCTCTTTGGTTTTCATTGCGGATTTTTGCTATTTTATTCATTTTTAATTTTTATTTAAAAACATAAATTGTATTCGATTTCTCATGTTGTTTAGAGGTAATTAAAAATAATAAAAAAATACTTTTTTTTTTCAAAAATGACATCTAATTTTGCTGTTTTTTTTACATAAACGTATTCAGTAGCGTGCCTAGAACCCCCACTTTAAGTTTCCGGGAGTGGTCTTTTTACACCCTGTATAGGGTGACTTTAAATTAGTTCTTGATACGAAAGGCTATGAATGTGCTCATGATAACAAACAACTTTCCCTAAGGAACCCATAGTCAAATCGCAAAAAAAATTTTGGACCCTTCATACTAATTTGGCCCCGGTCAGTTGATCGATTTGTATGGAGGGACCACAATTTTTTTTTGCGATTTGACTATGGGTTCCTTAGGGAAAGTTGTTTGTTATTATGAGTACATTCATAGTCTTTCGTATCAAGAACTAATTTAAAGTCACCCTATATTATATCGTAACTACCATCCCATTATAACTGTAAAACTACATTCACAATAAAAAAAAATAACAAAAAAACGAACTAATATACTCACTCTCCCCGTGGTAATGGGTTCGCTAGTGTCGCATAGAACGAAGCCAGGCGAAACATCTTCTTCTTCAATGCCTTTGAGCTTGACTTTCACATTTTCTCCGGGACCAATGGACGTCACTTCGATGTCGTCCGACCATAGCTGGTCTACTGTGACTTGCACCTGTATATAAAGTGGAAAAATATAGGAGTAGCAATCAGACTTGTGATTATACCTTCATGCATTACTAAAGGTTTGAATTTGTGGAACACAATTTAAATTTAATCAGGTGGTGACACATCCAGTGTCAATCATAAAATAAATTGTCGCATTAGAGTAAGAAGTCTACGAAAACAAACATCTCTGCTCAATTTTTACTTAGGTATTGGCATCTAATTTGAAAATAAATAAATACATTTATATGTTATGTTTATGTGCGGTAAAACGCGTGAACACAAGCAGTAAATGGTTTTACTTAGTTTTTTAAAGACAGAGTAACGTGACGTTTTTAAAAAGTTGTCAGTTTTATACAAATAGTGATAAGATAACCTAGCTATGAAACTAACAACATTCCAAAACTGTTTTGCAACGACATTCTATACATGGACTTTGCATCAGCGCGCTGTAGACGGCACAGCAGAAGTGTGCTCAAATACGATGTGCGCACACTTTTTACCTTTTTTTTTTTTTTATGTGATAAGGAAGGCAAACGAGCAAGTGGGTCACCTGATGGTAAGTGATCACCACTGCCCATAGACACCTTAGTCGTGTTTTGACCGCAAAGCAGTAAGGATGCCGAAGTGCGTCATGAAAAAGTGTCGAAATAACACTCGAGCGATCCTAAAAAAAGATGGTGTGACCTATCACCGGTATGTTAATTTTATTTATAAAAGATAACACGCGAAAATGTGTAAAAAAAGTAGAAAAGCACTGAAATTTCAATAAATATCGTAAATTATTAAGGAGTATTCCTTTTCTTTTCTTTCATGCGCGCCAGAAAGAGACATGCGTCAGTACGCAACAAGAACATAGTCATAAAACAAAAGAGTGGAGTCGCTTTTGTTTAAATGTTTTAAGTGTAAAATCCATACTGCCGAATCGGAAGATAATATTTTTCGGGTGTATGTATGTGTTATGTATGAAGATCTGTTTCATTATTAACGACTTTTTATATGATTAACCCAAAACGTAAACAAACTTACTATGGAACTGACACATGTCAATGTCATCTGCATACTACGTTAGTTTACCTTTTGTTTTTTTTTTTTTTGATTGGAATGAAGTATAGTCGTTTTCTTTGTTTAATTGAGAGATACATAGTATCTGGAGTCATCCTAAAATTATATATTTATCTGTATAAAACTGTTTGTATCAAAATATAAAACAAAATCTGTATAACAACATGTCAAGTTATATATCTGCAAATTTAAATCATATACATTTTAGTTATAGCTCCGTGTCCTATTTTTACAACACGGGAAGGCACACATTGTTATCCATTTAAAAATCACATTATGTAAGGGACAGGTTTCCGAAAACTTTAAGGGCAAGCCCTTAAAGTTTTCGGAAACCTGTCCCTTACACCCTGTATATCTGGAATTCTAATTAAGTCAATTGTACAATATTTCAGAAAACATTACGAGTGGCAGTATTTGAAACACTAGTTTTGGATGCCCAATACAAAAAAATATAATTCAAATGCTACTCCACGCTACTTATGTTCTCAAGAGTCACGCGTTCGGCTTGCGAGATGACGTAATATGAAATAGCAATTCACGCGCTCCATTTTTAAGAAAGAGATAGGCTGTGTTTCGTTTGTTTCTACGACGTTTACTATTGATGTATAGCTACGTATAGTGTCCTTGTGCCGCGCTACGATGCCGCGTTGCTTTAGCGTGCAATATCCTTAGTTAAATATCATTCACGTTTTGAGAAAAAAAAAATGCGTGGAAGCAGTGTCTATTATGTATGACTTGTAAATATCAATAGGCCGTAGTTATGCCATAACGATCCAACTTATTTAAACTAAGCGAGCGATAATGTACTTTATGTCAGGGACATTAAGTACATTATCTCTTACTTACTACTACATTATCTCTTACTTAATACTAGACGCTTATCAAGGCTACGTACCCTATTCGGCATGAGGAACAGCGAGCTGCCCTTGCGCGTGGTGCCAGCCTCCACTTTCCCCATGAGCACGGTGCCCATGTCCTTGTACTTGTCTAGCACGGGCATGATGAAGGGGCCGTCCATCTTGCGGTTCAGAGAGGGTAGCTCGTCGATCAGCTGGATGAACGAGGGCCCGCGGTACCATGGGCACACTTCCTCGGATACCTGATGAAACGAATTACATAAGAAAAAAAATATACTTAAATATTTTTGTTTATTTGGCACTAACTGATGCCCGCTAATGTTAATTTTTATTTCCATAACTTGAAAACTGATTGGTGTCCCATACAAACTCTCATCCCCTATTTCAACCCCTTCAAGCAAAGTTTGATAACTTACTTTTTCCAATAGGCCTTGCCCGGTTTGACCAGAAACAGGTAGGAATGAAAGGTCCTTAGCAGGGTTGAACCCAAGCTTTTTGAGGTAAGGCATTATCTTGTCTCGACATTCATTGTATCTGGAATGAAAACGAATTATTTTTCAGTGTTTATTAGTTATGTAACTAATATGACCTGAATAAATAAACTGGAGAGCCACACTGTGCATACTTATGTTTATCTTCTGGCATACACAGGGTACTCAGGTTGGCTCAATATAAATCAGCAATAAATATTTGTAACTACAAAAAAAACTTAAGAATTACAAAGAGAGAAACTGTAATGTTTTATTTTATAGTTTTTTGGGTTTTATCATTCCAATTCCCATCAATCAATATCTCAAGTGCGTTTTTTTTTGCTCGAAAGTAAAAATTACTAGTATCCTTATCAACACTTTTTAGCTAACAATTTTCACTAAAACACTGCACATCTATCTTGTATTTTCTCGTACATGTTATAATGACGTCATATATTGGCATTATAAGAAAGAAGGCCGCTAAGTATATGGTTAACGGCCTTCTTTCCCAGTTGATGGTCGGATCATCCATCTTGTTGACGAGGGCGACGAGGTGCTTCGAACCGGCGATCTTATCAACACTTTTTAGCCACGTTTTGCAGATAGTTTATCTATCAAGCCTCTGACATACCATATTCCTATTCCCATACATATTTTCCCTACTTTCATTAAACACTGCATATCTTGTTTTATAGACGGCTTGAAAACTTCTGACACTGCGCATGGCCACTAGCACGGGGTCTCATTGCATACAACGAAAACCTTAGTTCATTAAAATGTCAATAGATGGCACGACAAGTATCGATTTGTAATCGAAGTTCATGCAAAACGAAGAAAAACCCATAAAGTTGCTAAATATAAGTGTTTTGATTATTGTAATAACCAAAAAGTATGACAAAGGCCGATAATGCACTTTATTATCAATTACTACAAATTATCTGATCACGGCGATGCATATCAAAACTACTTTCGTCTTAACTTGTCAGAGTTGAGGAATGACACGTACTAGTTGAGTACCAGTTTATAGCGTGAATTGATAGATGGCGCTGATACAATACAATTGAAAAACGTAATGGGTGGTTTACGTTTTGATTTCATATTTCAAATTATGTATTTTTATTTATTAATATCACAGATAATATAATACTAGTAGGTTATGTGCAAAAAAAATCAACAAAAGCAAATGAAGCTACAGGTAAGCAACCAGAATGTCTTCATTTATAGCCCGCGCCCTAGATGTCGCTAGTAGCGGTAGTTCTCAATGAGTGAAAAAAATAGCCCGTATAATAGCCCGAGTTACGGCAGTCGCATTTCGTTGTATGACATGAGGTATCTGTACGTTAGTATTATAAAATCTGTGCCTCCCAACCCGTGTGTGCTCTTATGGCCTAACCTTCCAGAGATATGGGAAGAGACCCGTGCTACTGCACGAGGGACGATATGGGTTGTTAAAGATAACTTGTCTTTTTTTCTTGTATATGTTATATTGATTTATTTAATATACATATTATCATACCGCTTCTCGTCCCAGTTGACGGTGGGGTCGTCCATCTTGTTGACGAGCGCGACGAGGTGCTTCACGCCGGCCGTCTTGGCCAGCATGGCGTGCTCACGCGTCTGCCCGCCGCGGTCGAACCCCGTCTCGAACTCGCCCTTGCGCGCCGAGATCACCTGCACATTCATCAATAAATAAGCCTTTTTCTTTCTTCACACTTTTTACAATTTAGATACGTTGTTAGTATAACTTATATGTAATGGTTAGTGTATTTTAGAAATAAATTTATATATTTATGGTTCATTCCAATCAAAAAAAGCAAAACGTAAACAAACTTACTATGGAACTGACACAAATGTCAATGTCATCTGCATACTAGGTTTGTTTACCTTTTGCTTTTTTTTTTTGATTGCAATGAACTATATTAATGGTTGGATATCAATCCCTTCTTGGGTATCCTGTCCTGACCCTTCCCTTCGTCATCTATCTGAGTATAGCACAAGCAAATACTGATGTTTTCATATATCCACAATCACTATAAACATTAACCTACAAGCGTTTCTTGTGCAAGAGTTATATTAGGGAAGGATTTGTCTGTCTTTTTTTTCGGACGGATCACCTGATTGTAAGCGATTACCGCCGCCCATATACACCCGCAACACCAGAATGTCTGAATTCATCGCGGCGCATACAATAAATTACTCTATAATAATCATAGAGATGAGTTCGAGTCTGTAATTAATATTTTGTTGTTTATTGTTTATTTCAACTTAACATTATTTTTACAAGATAAACCCAATACAATAATGTAGTTATATATTACACAAGTAACCTAAGGTCACCTTTTCGAATTCCGTCAATGAGCAACTGAATATGTCTATTTTTTCGGAAACCGCGTTTAATATTATTATCGCCCGGGTAGTGGGCGCAAATTTTTTGTCTTCAACAACATCATTTTTTATTCTAAAAACTTGAAGACTTCAGCAAACATACAATACATTGCACTGTCTTGCCAGTTTTAATGCTATATGTCCTAACTGAATTAATTAATTATAGAGTATCACATCTCAGTATGAAGACATCCATTACTGGACATTAAAATGTGGTACTCTAATGTGTCCATTCAGATTTTAGTTATTACAGTTTTCATAATTTAGCTATGCTATGCTATTATCATCAACACACCTCCACCCACTCTTCTATTGCATGGGCTAAAGGTCAAACACAAAGGGAAATAAAAATTAGATTAAATAATGAACTTACCAATACAGCGAGATCAGCTTGCGCGGCGCCACCGATCATGTTGGGCACGAAACTCTTGTGACCCGGCGCGTCCAGGATTGTGAAATGCTTTTTGTCAGTCTCGAAGTATGCTCTCCCCACCTCCACTGTCTTGCCTTTGTCTCGCTCTGGAAATGAATGTGTTGTTTTAAGTAGTCTTACACTGAAATGTAAAAGTATTATTCTAACTCTACATATAGTACATTCAGTTCAAGGTCAAAATATTTTTTTAAATACTTTTTTCTACCTAGTACAAACTTCCTTTCACTCGGAATTCAAACACTCAAGTTAAAGGCATTCTAAGAAATATTTTCCCCAAAATACCTACATTTTGATAAACCAAGTTTAGTAATTTAAGAAACACGAATTGGTGTACAGATAATATTATAACTCATTCTAATTACAAAGGGTTACCTAATTAAAGTACGCTTACCTTCTTGGTTAGTGTCGAGCGCCCAGGATAGGTACCAGGATTCTCTGGACTTCTCTCGCGCCTCCCTTTCGTATTTTTCGAGTGTTCTCTTGTCCACCATTCCAGTTAAGGACATAATTTGACCACCGATTGTAGATTTGCCGGCATCTGCAGATAAATGTTGTTTAGCTTTAAACTTATAGATTTTAGAGTAGGTAAATCAAAAGAAGTTAGCAACAAGTTCGCGTAATTCTGATACTCATACATACAACTGTTTTTAGTTCTGTGCTACTTTTGAATGAACATCCTAGTGTCGTTCTCGATCACAGGAATATCTCTTCATTTTAACTGAGTGAACATACTTCCAAGGTTTTATTATTCAAATAAAGCTAAAAAGAAGTGCTTAAGGGTGACCTCTTATTACTCACCAACATGTCCAATAAATACAACATTGACATGTTCCTTCTTGCTCCTGGTATCTTCAACGCGAGGTGGTTTCTTCTTGGGGATCTTTTTGGCTACTTCACCTTCATCCTCCTAGAAATAAGAGAACTCAAAATACTGAATACATTTACCAACAAACAAATAAAACATTACTGATCAAACGTGTATTATCTGCATGTTATTCCTTAAAGTTGGCATAGACATTAAAGTAAGTAAGTGTAAGTAGTTGTGTTGTTACGTAGCACTTTCATTCTGGTTTTTTTTTCGAGAGTTCTAGAAAAATCTTGTGTACTATATTCTGTTCGGAGAAATTACTGCAAGGGTTGAATTTCAATATGTTTTTAATAGTCATTATAGTATACAGGCTGTTAAAAAAAGGGCGTTTGAGATTTTAAGGGGTTACTCAGAATCAAGTAGAATACAGGAAAAATATGGAAAAAACCACTCTGCAATTTTTTTCAGTATTCCATAAAAATACTTGATTCACTGTTCAGATTTAGTATGGGAATGTGAAAAAAAGTTGCAGAGCACATTTATTCAATATTTTTCCTGTATTCTATACTTGATTTTGAGTAACCCTTTAAAATCTCAAACGCAGTTTTTTAACAGCCTGTATTGCCTTTTAAAATAAATTATTATGTAATTTCCTGTGTCATAATCAATTCAACTAAATGGTATAATGGAGTGGAGTTGCCTTAAAAGTCGATTTCATCATCAACATGACCATCAATCATAAAATATTGTAGTAGTTGTGTGATTAATACTACCGAACTTATAAATGATAATCTTCTTTTTAAGCTATAACAAATTCTAACATGATTTGAATTCTTAAACAGTGATATGATGACTCAGTTGTATTACTAAACGATTTCAACTTACACACTGAACATAAGGCATCTGTTAATTGTGTATCATTTCAAAAGGTGTCTGTGGCTCCAAATTGTGACAAAGCCTTCTTAACAACGTTTGACCAGGACCAGTGTATTGATTACCAGTGAGTTTTTGAAATAATTATGTACATTATATAATTATCGATTAAATAAGCAGTGAAGAAAAATATCATGACGAAACTTGTACATCTGATAATTAGATGGGTATGAAGTTCGCGTTACCTAATGTACAATACACAAGTGTAAAACTGTAAATGTGAAATAGTGACCGTCGGAGATGCTAAGGCCTTGTTTAGGGAGACGCGGGGCGTTGCGCGGCGCGTTTTTCAGTACAAACAAAACGCGCTGCCGCCGCTATCTTTTCCTTAAGATAGTAAACTTAATCACAATCCTGAATAGTAATGGCCACGAACTAAGGCTACCCTGAAATAGTTGGTATTTGAATTTGAGTTAAGATGACTCCATAAATTATCCCCACCAAATTCCGCGCCTGCTTTAGCCTATGACATGGGGAAGGACATAGTCTATCTTTTTTCCCGATGCCTCAAATGTTTCCGAACGAAGCCACGGGCAGAAACTAGTTAATGTATTGAAAACCGGGTATATTTTATTTATAGCACAATTTACAAAGTAGTAAAACCAGTGAGACTTTAAGTAAAAACTAAAGAAAAAACTTACAGTTTAGGTACCTCCAATATTTTTTATTTTTTCAATGAAATGTTTGTGCGTTTAAGCTTCTTAAGCCTATTCAAATAATATTCATTGAGGTTTAAATTTTAATGATAAGCTCATTTACTACCAACATTTCATTTTCATTTACATAAACCTCAGTTTTCGGGTTCCCAGATTATTATTTTTTAAATAGAATTTTACATTTTGATGACAAAGTGTTTCATGAAACTTGGCATTTCTCGTGTAAGAAGTTATATAACCCATTTTAAAATTTGGCTGACTAACAACAATGTCGGCCTCCTCCTCTTCGTTGTTGTCCTCGGGGGTGAGCAGTGCGTCGTCGGCCTCTGCCTCCCAGCTGTCAGCGGTAGGCGACACGTCCGGCGGTACAGCGGCAGCGGCGCCGGCAGGCGGCACGGGCGGGGGCTCTTCCACCCGCGGCGATGCCGACGCTGGCCCGCCATCACCGCTGTCGCCCCCGTCGCCGCAACCTGCAAGTAATAATTAGGATATTAACAACCCATTTTTCTTTCCCCGTCGATTAGTGGTAACATTATGAAAATATATATTTTGTTGGACGAGCACTCTGTAACGCATATAGCATTATCAGTTGCTTCAAGCAGATCCTCGTCGGGTAGGTGTATTTGTAGAGATACACTAGGCACAATAATAAGAGCGTTTTGGTTTAATGAAAATTTAACAACTTATTAATGTCCAAACTGTTGGTGTAGTTTCTTCCCATATCGCTTGAAGATTAGACCAAACTGAGCCATGAATACTCCACAAAATTTGTGTTAAAGGTCTATTCATATTGTTTTCTCTATATTGAGTCTCAACACGTCACATCTAGTGTTGCTTTGAATGTATTAGTCTCTCTAAGTCAAGCCTGTTTTTAGTATTTTAAATTTTTGTTAGTTGTTGAATATTTAATTTTAATTTTTTTTAACTATTAATTTTTCAGTATTTTTTAATGTGGTGCAATACTGTTATTTATAACTCTTTTTTATTTTTAAAATTACTGACTATCTTCTTTATTTGTAACTCTTTGTTATTTTTACCTTTTTTTTTTCTTAATTACTGACTATCTACTTATCTTTATTTCTTTATATTATATTTTAAAATAATTTTTATTAATTTTCATGCAAAACAAGTATTTTATTATATTTCTGAAACTGTACAACTTTTTAAACTGTAGTTGCGAACATATTGTAGAGAGAATTAAGATACATCCCAATCAGAGCAGAGAGACTCGCTGTGGAGACTTGAAATAGAATCAGTACTGAAGTAACAATTGAACCAATGCGATGTCTCTAGGTCAAAAGGCGATGGGCCAAAAAAACCCAGAGTCGACAAAAACTTCTTATGTGCGGTCTGAGTGGTCTTATTGTGCACTTAAAAATAATGTTTTTATTTACTGCAAAAACTGTGGGATATGTGTTTTTTTACCGTTTATATTTTTTGAGTTATTATGGATATTTGACATCAGTGTACACTTATAATATCATTAAAACAGCAATGCACCATTTATCTACGCTCGTGGGATGTCGACCTAAATGTGCTATCCTTGTTTTTGTTAAAGCTAGAAAGAGATAGCCTGCCCCGCCCGGCCGCCAGCCGGATTAGCCCTTTGGTACCTTCAGATGTCTATTACATGAAAACGAAACAACAATTACACACAATTACGACATTATTTTTAATGTATATACATGTTTATTTTATATTTAGAATGTATATAGCTCCTATATCCCACTGATTTCAAGGTTGTCCCTTTGGTACCTTCAAATATCTACTATAACAATAATAACCAACAATTACACACAATTACGACATTATTTTTAATGTATATACATGTTTAATTTTTATATAGAATGTATATAGCTCCTATATCCCACGGATTTCAGGGTTGTCCCTTTGGTACCTTCAAATGTCTATTATAACAACAATAACCAACAATTACGACATTATTTTTAATTTTTATTGTTATTTTTATAGCTCCTATATCCCACGGATTTCAGGGTTGTCCTTTTGGTACCTTCAAATGTCTATTATAGTCAACCCGTCGGTACACATATCATTGCTGTCGATTCTGGGCTTTTTTTTTTTTTTTTTTTTTTTACTTTTTAAACTGCAATCGGTCTTTCTGACCATAAGCAGTTGCTTTGTATGATCCTGGAGCACCGCTTCCCATTCCTTACAGTCAGACTCTATAGGACAGTGGATCTTTTGAGGCGTGTTGCCTCTCCAGAGCTTTCCAGCAAGTCAGCAGCCAATGGATTTGGGTGGACGGCCAGTCTTTCTGAGTATCTTTTCTTTTGTTTTAGCACATCTTCCTTTACTGTTGGCACCTGTAGGTAATCGTGGATTTCTTCGGTCCGGGTGAACCAAGGAGAGTTGACAATGTTCCGAAGAATGCCATTTTGTGCTCTTTGGAGGCACATTATATGGCTGTTGCTGGCCACGCTCCACAGTTGGATGCCATAGGTCCATATGGGTTTTAGTATAGAGTTGTAGATGAGGAGTTTGTTATCTACGACGGAAAGTACCGAGTTACGACCCATTAGCCAGTGTAGGGATTCTGGGCTTTTGGCTGGGAAGTTTGTTTTCGATAAAACTGAGAACTTTTTAAAAAGGTTTGGCAAACTTCACCATTGCCAACCATTTGGAACGAAACCTTGAGTCGATTTAGTAACATAATTAACATGAACAAGCAGGTCATAATCATAATACTTTTTTTTATTTCTTTACAATTATTAATCATATTCAACTCTACAATAGAAATATACTGAAAACTGATAATACATCACTGTGATTAAATATACCACCTTCATTAGGATCTTTTAAACCACATAATGAGATGTAATACACTTACAAGTTTTGATGATGACATGCTTCACACAAACAGAATTAGTACACAAGGTATGCTCATATTAAAAACTTGGCAAATCATAACCTATTTATGGCATCATAGGCCTTTATCCATGAACAGGGTATGTCACCTTAACACCTGTCACTAGAACAGATGGGTAAAGTGCATACAATTTTAATTTAGCAGCATTTAAAGTAACAAGTTATTTACATAGGTTGTACTGAAATGGCTATCAGTGAGAAATTATTTCAGGCTATGATAAGCAAGTGAAAGGGAAATTTTTACAGCTGATCTGAGTTGAAATAAATGTAAAAATTGATTACCTTTTGTCATATTAATATAATCAGGCACAAACTAATTAGAAATTACGGAATTTACGGAGAAAGTTGGTAAAAAAGTACAGTAAGTAAATCGTGCGCCGCGTGTCTCGAAGTAACCCGTTAGAACTGGATTCAGAAAAAAAATAAAGTCATTGAAGCCAGCTTCGATTCATACACGATACCTACTACATGAATCATACACTTTTGACTCGGAATGAATGATTTTTCGTATGAATTGTCAAAATAATGATAAGTATCGTTTTATCTAAATCGAAATGTAGTGGTACGGGCAAAATTGGTAGGACATAACATAATATAGACTTACCATTTAGGACGGGACTGGAAGTAGAATTCGTAGATCCACTTTCAGATTTTTGTGGTGACGTCGGAGAGTCAATATTTTCGGTAGCCTGAGATGGAATACAAAAGGAAGGCACGAATTCCACGGCATTTACATTCAACGTGGAAAATTTTGTAGACACATCGGAATCCTTTACACCTTTATCTCCTACAGCGTCGGCTTGACTTTCCCAAGAGTCGGGAGCACCGTTATTGGACATTGTTATAATCAAGGAGATTAAATCTGTTAGCTTTGCCTTGGTTTTGGGTTGTTTTACAATTTTTTCGCGTTTTTTCACGATAGATCCGCGTGTGTCTTTATCCTGCACCGGAAGTTCATGGCAATTTGCCAATTGTGCTTTGAAACCTAATTATTTTATGTGTAAAAAAAAATTAGAAGAACATAATTGTTATCAAAAATCAAAACTTATTTTAGGTTTTAAAATATATATTTTTTCATTTCTATACATAATATTTTGTGATTATGTAAAAAAGAAATCAGTTGATCTTGAACTTCCGTTATTCCGTTTAGGTTTTTTTAGCTCAATAGTTGCCATAGTTAAAAATATCTTTTAGCATGTTTTCTCTTTACACGGACGACTTTTTAGTTGTATGTACCACCGACTACCGGGCCGGCTGATGAGTTCTGTCTGATTCTGAATTTCTGATGAATCATCAACATTCAACATCATCACCGAATGATAATGATTCAATATAGCACTGTATCTTTCTACGGGAATATTCCCCGGGAACAGTACTGCAGTAATTTATACATATGTATAGTAATTATGTATTTATTCATACTAAAACGTACATAGTGGTTATACTCTTTGATTCCTCCAAGGGTGTGTTTATGTTTATCTGTCTGTTTCTGTATGCAGAAACAGATAAACACACCCTAGTGTACGGAAAAGACGAAAAATCGGAAATTTTCTATTGATTTCATTTTTGAATAGGTTTTATAATTATAAATAACAGAGTAAAACTCCCAGGTGCACACTTAATACAGTTTACGAGAAAACCGTTGGCAAAAATCGGTATTTTCTTGCGGCTCATTTAGTAAAAAAATTACTCCGTTAAAATGGTTTGAAATGATATTTTGTATTTTTACTAGATATAACAAAAGGCTTCTTGCAAACTTCAAAGCAACATGATAAAACTAATATACAGGTGTTAAAAAAAGGCGTTTGAAATTTTAAGGGGTTACTCAGAATCAAGTATAGAATCCAGGAAAAATATTGAAAAAATTCGCTCTTCAATTTTTTTTGCAGTTTTTCATACAAATTCTCGATTCACTAGTTAGATTTAGTATGAGAATCTGAAAAAAATAATTGAAGAGCGGATTTTTTCAATATTTTTCCTGGATTCTGTACTTGATTCTGAGTAACCCCTTAAAATTTCAAACGCACTTTTTTTACACCCTGTATAATAAGAAACGTTTTTTTTTTATTTGTAGATTTAATTTTTTTTCTTCCAAGTTATGGCCTATTAGCGCCAAAACTTTGTCTTATTATAAACATTTGCTTGTCTACTAAACAGACAAAAAAAACCGTACACTAAATCAGTGGAACTTCCGATAATATCTTCAAAATTTGGTTCAGGGTTGATACTCGACCATGTACAAGCAAAAACACAAGATTATTTTTTTAACTTTTTTTCTTATGGCAAGATTATACCTGACTTTTTAAAACGTATAAAATAAAGACGAAAACAAAAAGAAGTTAAATATTTACTCTTGATTTTTAAATAAGTCAGTATGGTTATTGCAACCGGAGGAAATTAATTAATACTTTTCGGAAGTTTAGTTGACTGGAAGTGTAGTTACTGGTCCCGTAGCGCGTTCCGAGGGTACGTTCTGACATACTGATGTGCCGTTACCGGGAACATTCCCTTAGACAGAGACAGCGCTCTATATTGCATATAGCGCCATCCTTGGGAATTTTGGGAATATTCCCATGGGTAAATTACTAAGGGACGGCGCTATATGTATTATAGAGCGCTGTCTCTGTCTTGCGGAAATATTACCGGGCATGGCGTATCAGTATTCTGACAGCACCCGTTCACTTTGACAGCAAGATAGCCTAATACAAATCTCATAAGTGCGAAAGGGAAAGTACATAACAACAACAGTTGCTCTCAGGGTGTACCTATTGAACGTGGCCCTGAGCAAAATGTCATTGTTGTGCTTTTAGTGTTGCCATTCGTTAGATACTTCACAATTGTAGAAGATTATTTCTTATTTCACTTTTAGTGTAAGGAAATTATTCTCTTTATCTTTTTCTCTGGTTCTGAGAGTCTTAATTCTTGAAGGAATACGTTATGGAGTAACACCTGAATAGTTTTTTATATTTTTAATTTTTATACTTTAACAAATTTAATCCAGGTAAATTAATATATGGCAATTTGCCATTATTCTTTATAAATATGTATGAAAATACCTTTTAACGTCTACATAGTAAATATATAAAATTTAAAAATGAATATGTATTTGCAAATTTGTATGTGAATATGAATTTAAATACAATGTAAATAACTTCTGTAGTACCTGTAAGTAAAACATATAACCACATGAAAGTGTATGTATTTTTTAATAACTAGGTTTTATGCTTTAGTAAAAGGAAACATAAAACAGATTAACAACCGATTAATGCTCGGATTAAATCGCGGGCAAAAGCTTCTACTCGCGCTTGATAAGTATTTTCTAACCAGGAAATCATTAAAGTTACCTTATTTTAACTCTTCAATTCCCAGTGTCACTTGTAGGTGACAGAAGTTTAATATTTTATTTCTACCAGTCTAGTCTATCAGCCGAAAGACGTCCACTGCTGGACAAAGGCCTCCCCCAAGGATTTCCACACCGACCGGTCCTGTGCGGCTCGCATCCAGCGGCTTCCTGCAACCTTTACCAGGTCGTCGGTCCACCGAGTCGGGGGCCTGCCCACACTGCGCCTTCCGGTGCGCGGTCGCCATTCGAGAACTTTACTGCCCCAACGGCCATCTGTTCTACGAGCTATGTGCCCTGCCCACTGCCACTTAAGTCTAGCGATTCTGAGAGCTATGTCGGTAACTTTAGTTCTCCTACGTATCTCCTCATTTCTGATTCGATCACGTAGGGAAACACCAAGCATAGCACGCTCCATCGCCCTTTGGGTGACTTTGAGCCTTCTTATAAGGCCCATAGTAAGCGACCATGTCTCGGATCCATATGTCATCACTGGCAACACACACTGGTCAAAGACTTTAGTCTTGAGGGACTGCGGTATTTTGGACGTAAAGATATTGCGAAGCTTCCCGAACGCTGCCCAGCCGAGTTGGATTCGACGATTGATCTCTTTCTCGAAGTTGGACCTACCTAACTGGACTGTTTGTCCCAGGTATACATATTCGTCAACAACTTCGAGTGTAGAGTCTCCAACCTTCAGAGGAGTGGGTGTAACACGGACGTTTGACATGATTTTCGTCTTATCCATGTTCATTTTAAGACCCACTTGTTGGGAGACTCTACTAAGTCCTTCGAGCATTGCGCCTAGGTCTTCCAAGGTCTCAGCCATGATCACGATATCGTCAGCAAATCGAAGGTGAGTGATGTACTCGCCATTGATGTTAATGCCGAGTCCTCTCCAGTCCAGAAGCTTGAAAACGTCTTCCAGTGCAGCGGTGAACAGTTTCGGAGATATAACGTCTCCCTGTCTCACCCCACGCTGCAGCCGGATAGGTTTCGACCACACATTTCTACCACATATTTCTACCACACGGAGGTTTTATTATTAAATTCCATTATCATTGTTGCAAAGCTAATAGGGAGTTTTCAGATGACGTATGTCACACCGTTCATAAGTGTCTCAATAGATGGCGTTTCTAAGCTTTGGCAATGTATTTTAAAAAACAGCGTAGAATTTACGGTAGCAAAATAGATGTAATATTGTTCAAAATATATATAAAAAGCCACCTGAACATAGATTCTTATTAATTGAATTAACAGAAACGATAAATGTCCAACTTAGTCAAGTATGGATAACCTGGGTGCGTTCTCGTTTCTCTGTTATATGTAATTTCTTCTACCGAACCAAAAATAAATTGATTTTAATACATTCTTATGATTAAAATGCAATTTATAACTCAGTATTATGTAAGAATTCTTTGAAGAAATACAAAAACAATACTGATAAGCTTTGTGCATCAAAAATTATGAAAAGTATTTTTGGGATCAAACTGCAAGAAAAATATTCAATGAAAAGTAATCTTCAAAAGCTATTCATAATTATTATATTATATTATTCATATATTAGTCGGTAATATCAGTCAGTTTAGACGATTTTTAAGAGATTTTCTTATTTCCAATGTTGATCAGCGCCATCTAGTTGAGTTTAGAGAAACCCGTGGAAAATTCCCTATTAGTAAAGCTATAACGGAACATGGAAAAAAGTAGTCTCGCTAATGTCACGTCCCCATACAATTTATATGGCGACGTGACATTAGCACGACTTCTCTTTTCCAAGTTCTGCTATACTTTTTTTTCTGGCAACACTAACCAAATGTCATCAATGTGAAATACAATCAGATATTTCACGCGAAATTCGAGCAATTTGTGTGTGTGTAATCTGTTTCCTTCAGAATCTGTTTTCTTCAGAATTGACACCCCCATAAAAAATTGGGGTAGTTTTGTTTTTATTTATATATATTTTTTGTCATAACCAAATATATTAAGGTATTTTATTAAAAAATAAACCAAAATTCTTTATTAACTTGGACGTGGGAATTGAAGAGTAAAATAAGTATTCCTTGTGCCCCGGAAAACTAAGCTGATAATCTTTAGCAATTACACTTACTAATAAAAATTACTTAAAATCACTTACAATTAGAATAATTGGCGACGGAGGCACTAAGTCTAGAATCGGGAAAGAAGATACCTAACAATTACTTAAAATGTACTCTATTATAATAGGCATGCTTAAACATTATTTTTGGTGATAATACGCCTAGGGTTGCCAACTTTTTTTACAAGAAATAAAGTATATTTTGGTCTAAGAAGAATATTCTACAGTATTTTAGAAAAATGTACAGTATTTTATTTATTTGACGTTTTAAATACATATTTTTAGAGCTTCTCGCACAACTTATTAATTTACAGTCTTTTTTAAAAACTTCAAACGTCTCACCACAATTATAACTAAAATTTAAAATAAATTAGGAGCTCATTTTTTATTAAATTAATACTTGCTCTATTTCTATCCTCCCGCCACTTTGCATTCATTACTGAATAAACTCTCAGTAAATGCAAGAAAAAAAGGTTATGGTCTGAGAACGCACACACTAGCATGTCTGTGTCAGGGAGTGACAGTCTTGATGTCTTGAATATTTGACATTGACAGATTCGTTCTTAAACTCCATTACTGTGATTTATTTGTGGCTGCGCTGCACTGAACGCCCTCTAACTAAATAAAAAAAAAAAGTTTGAGCGTCTAAGTCTAACACTTATGGTGCTGAAAACAGTATTTTGTATACTTTATTTTTGTTCAACAGTAAAAAGTATAACGTAGTGAAAAACAGTATAATACTTGTTAAATATTTATTAATTATTGATGTATTTTTATAATTAATCTTTATTTCTTTTGCTTGTTGTTTACGCTTAGTTTCTATTTCGCGTAAACAACAAGAACCACGTGGTAATAAATTTGTGTAATTTACAATTAAACATACATTTCAAAATGTTAAATAATTGTAAATATGTTGTTTTTGACATTCTCATATTTTTTTCGTCTGTTGTTTACGCGCACTATTTCGCGTTAACAACAAGAACCACGTGGTAATTAATTTATGCTATTTTGTATTTGTAAATATATGATTAATAATAATATTATTCTAAAATATAAATCAAATAATTATTTTATTTTACATTTATTTATATTAAGTAGCTAAGTGATTTATATTAGTGAATTGTTGGTCGCCATCTTGCGCTGACTCCCTATATAAGACGCTGTCACTCCGCTTTTGGTCTCAGTTCGCTCTCGTTCGCCGCCCCGGTCGGACGTCTCGCGCCGCGCTCCGCTCCTGCTCGCTGTCGTCGCCCCTGCCGACGTGCATCGTGTCTCCTGCCGCTGTCGTCGCCGCTGCCTACGTGCACCGTGTCATCGAACCGCTCCCAGCCGAACCGAGTGTAGTTTTCACTGCGCGGCCAGGCCTGTTTCTAACGGGATCCGTCCTGTCTTTTGTAAATCCACGCTTTAGTGGTTACCTAGTGGATACTTAACGGTGCCAACGAAGCTAGGTAGAGCGTGCCCCGTGCGCTCGCGGTTCCCCTTCTGGGAAACGTAAACAGCGGATGGGACTGGAACCACCGGCCTTGGGGGGTCTCCTAGCCGACGCCAGTCATCTCCCTCCCACCCTTGCCCTTCCCTACCATCCATTCCTGTAACGTTGTTTGGGCGTAGCTTGAGCTTCGGTTCACTACTACCCTCTGCGTCTCAGGCTGCTAGGGACTTAGGCACTCACCCGTCAGTACAATAAGATTTACTGGCGGCACACTACACACCACACATAGGATGGACACCCTAGGTACCCACCAACCCGCACACACCTCTGGGATCTCCAACTCAGAGTTGTCCCCCGCCCACCTGGAGGCCCTCCGCCTCATACACGAGAAACCCGGGTTTCTCGATAAGCTCCTTCTGAGCATCCCACCCGAGGTCATGGTCGCCCTGCTGCCCGCCCTAAATCGCCGCGATTCCCCCCTCTCGCCCCAGCCCACCGAAGAGGCTTCACCTCTATCCCAACCTCCGACGATCGCTTCACGACCACTAACCCCTGCCCCCGCGACTACCCCCATGGACTACCAAGTCCAAGACCGCGTATCTTCCTCTTCAGAGAGTGAGGACGGCGACGGCTTTACGACCGTCGACTCCAAAAACTCAAAGAAGAGGAAGCGCAAAGTCCCCGTCCCAACAAAAACGTCCAAAAAGGCCGCCACCGCCGCGACCTCAGTGACGACCCGCCCACCCGAGCACTCTGACCAGAAGTCTTCCCAATCTGCCCCTCCCGCATCTCAACCCCCCCGCATCGAACGCCCCCCGCCCCTCTTCATTCAGGACAAGGAGAAATGGAACAATGTTTCATTTCTCCTTAACGAACGCAAAATCGCATTCACCTCTGCTCGGACCACCCAACAAGGGATCAAGGTCCAAGTCCCCACTCCCAACGACCATCGTCGCCTCACGACCGTCTTGAAAGCCGAACGCATCGGCTTTCACACCTACGCCCTCGAGGATGAGCGCATTTTGCGCGTCGTCATCAGAGGTGTCCCCAAGGAGCTTAACTCCAATGATATCCTCGAGGACCTTAAGTCCCAAGGATACCCCGCCCACGAAGTACACCGCATGCATAGCGGAAAAACAAAAGCCCCCTTCGATCTAGTGCTGGTCACACTAGACCTATCCCCCGCCGGAAAGCGTATCATAAATACGCTTACCACCGTATGCCAACTATCCGGCATACGCATCGAGATGCCCCACAAAAAGGGTCCCCCTGGCCAGTGCCATAGATGCCAACTCTATGGCCACTCGGCCAGAAACTGCTACGCCAAGCCTAGGTGCGTCAAATGCCTAGGCAATCACGGCACCCCTGACTGCCCCCGCCCCAAAGACAAGAGCGAGTGTACGGAACCCCCTGGTTGCGTACTCTGCGGTGCCCTGGGACATCCAGCGAACTACCGCGGATGCCCCATGGCACCACGCGCTAGTCGTAGGCCTGGCAAAAAAGGCCCCGCGCCCTCCGCCTCGGAACCCCGGCCCGCACGCCGCGCTGTCCCACGTACTGAGGATTTCCCACCTCTACGTCCGACAAAAACACCCGCCTTCACCCCCAACATCGCAGCCTCTCAGGAGCTGCAACCCGCCTGGAGAAGCCAAGCAGTCTTGGCTTCACCACCTCCACTCATGGAAACTCCAGTTTCCATGCCCACGGCATTCAAGCCGACCCCCAAGCCCCCCACCAAACCAGCTAAGATCAGCAAAGCGCCCCTTCCCCCTAAGGTCTCCCCTCCAGCGCCTGTCCCAGACACGGTGGAGGAAGACGATCTTAGCCTTGTCATCCGCTTTGCCAGCGCCATTAACATGGAGCAGGTCCGCGACCTGGCTAGGGAGCTCAGAGCAACCCAGCATAACACTGAACAGCGTTGCATAGCAATGCTTAAGCATTCGCGACTCATCGCAGCCATCTCGGAGTTCAATGTTAATTCTCCATAATGGATTTAAACCCCTCCAAAGGTAGACTCAAGCCCCGATCTATTACCGTTGCATTCTATAATGCAGACGGTATCCTCCCCCAGCGTTGGCAAATCATAGATTTCCTTCGCGAACACCAAATCGATGTCTTACTAGTGCAAGAAACACACCTTAAACCTTGCACTCGCGGGCCTAAAATCCCCAACTACGATTTAGTGCGTAACGATAGAGTGAACTCCGCAAAGGGCGGCACTCTCATCTATTACAAAAGGTCCTTGCACTGTATACCCATCGACACCCCCCCTCTCACGAGCATTGAGGCCTCTGTCTGTCGGCTAGCCATGACCGGCCACCAACCCATTACCCTAGCTTCGGTCTATCTCCCTTGTAGTGGCGACAAACCACTACTCGGAAGCGACATCGAGGCCCTTCTCAATCTAGGAGGCGCAGTCATTCTGGCTGGCGACCTAAATAGCAAACACGAACGGTGGAATTGCGTATCCACCAATACCAGAGGTAGAGCCCTTGACAGACTCGTTGACCGACTCAACTTCGACATCATTGCCCCAATGACCCCCACTCACTTTCCGTACAATGTCAATCACACCCCAGACATTCTAGACATAGCACTTCTAAAGAACATCAACCTTCAGTTGTGCTCGATAGAAGTGCTTCAAACTCTGTGTTCCGACCACCGGCCGGTCCTGTTACAATTAGGTCCCCCAACCCCCACGGCCCCGCCCACCAAGACGATAGTTGACTGGGACAGCCTTGAGGACAAACTCAAAGCTACCAGTTCACCGGACCTTGACAACATACCCGACGACATTAAGTCTTTAGATGACGTCCGATGCGCAATCGATGCCCTCAGCAACCACACTCAATCAGTCGTAAAAGACTGCTCCCGGCAGGTTCCAGTGCTGCCCCAGCACCGCTGGAGACTGCCGGAAGACGCGAGGTCGCTGCTGACCGCAAGAAATGCAGCCATCCGTGCCTACGACAGCTTCCCAAACGAGGAAAACCGCACTCGCATGCGAGCTTTACAGAGGGACGTAAAGCAGACCATGCAGGAGCTGCAGCAGACCCGTTGGGATGAACTTCTTGGGGGAATCTCGCCATCTCACGTCGCGTATTGGAGCTTGGCGAGAGCCCTCAAGAAGGATGTCGAGTCCCCCATGCCCCCTCTCAAACGCCCCAACCTTCCGGATGCCTTTGACGACTCCGAAAAGGCCGAGTGCCTGGCCGACAGCCTAGAGGCCCAATGCTCCCCCAGTACACTCCCAATCGAGCCCATCCAGCTATAGAAGGTGGATGAGGAAGTCGAACGGCGAGTAGCCCTCCCCCCGACCGAGTCTCTTGCCCCAGTCACCCCGTGTGAAGTAGAGAAGGCCATTAAACAGCTCAAACCCCGGAAGGCCCCCGGCTCTGACGGCATCACCAACAAAGTACTCAAGTACTTCTCCCCGAATCTCATTGCTCTTCTAGCGTGCATCTTCAATGCAGCCATCGACAACTGCACATTTCCCGACACGTGGAAAAGTGCAGACGTCATAGGCTTCCACAAATCCAATAAGCCCCGCTCTGAACCCTCCAGCTACAGACCCATAAGCCTCCTCAAGGCCTTGGGTAAACTGTACGAACGCATCCTCCTCGCCCGCCTAAAGGACATTGTCCAGTCCAAAGGCCTTCTACCAGACGAGCAGTTTGGCTTCAGAGCCAGACACTCGTGCGTCCAACAGGTGCACCGCATAACGGAGCACATTATAAGCAGCTTCGCCCGCAGACAGTTTACAGGAGCTCTCTTCTTTGATGTGGCGAAAGCTTTCGATAAAGTCTGGCACAACGGGCTGATATACAAACTATATCAGCTGGGACTGCCAGACCGGCTCGTACTCATACTACGAGACTTCCTCACAAATCGGAGCTTTCGCTATCGCATAGAAGGAGTCTACTCGTCCCCCCGACCCATCAGAGCCGGAGTCCCCCAGGGTTCCGTTCTAGCCCCCACACTCTTCTCGCTCTACATGAGCGACATGCCGCGATTCCCAAATGTCAACCTTGCGCTTTTCGCAGATGACACAGCCCTCTATCTATCCAGCCGCTCAGCAGGCCTCATCCTTCGAAACCTCCAATCCTCTGCCAGTGCCCTGGGCAAATGGTTTAGGAACTGGAGGATTGAAGTGAACCCCGAGAAAAGTGCAGCCATGCTCTTTTCATTCAAACGGCTCAGTACCGAGACCAATCCCATCGATCGCAGCATTAAACTGTTCGATCGCCCCATCCCGTGGGAACGCTCTGTCAAATATCTAGGCGTCACCCTAGATGACCGACTGACGTTCAAAGACCACATCAAACGAGTCCGAAACAAAGCAGCCTTTGTTTTAGGCCGTCTCTACCCCCTCACGAACAAGAAAAGTAAAATGTCCCTTAGAAATAAGGTGACACTTTACAAAACTTGCATCCGTCCCATTCTCACCTACGCCGGCGTAGCGTTCGCCCATACAAAGCCCAGTCTCATCCACCGACTTCAGGTCATCCAAAATCGCTTCATGCGCCGAGCCACGGGCGCCCCATGGTTCGTGCGCAATGAAAATCTCCATTGCGATCTAGAGCTTCCCACCATAGCTCAATACCTGAAGCAAGCGTCAAAACGCTACTTCGACTCCGCCCCCCATCACCCCAACCCCCTATTCGTAAGCTCCGCAGTTTACGACCTCCCCGCGAATCCCATACGCGTGATCCGACGCCCCCGGCACGTACTCGAGGATCCCGATGATCCTATCACGCTAGCCGTAGCAGCCATGACCCCCCCGCCCCAACCACAGAGTAACACCACACCGACATACTGCCCTCGCTGGCGAGGGCGGCGTCCCCCCGCTTCTCGCGCCTACCAGCGCTATCGGCACATACCGGGCCGATTCTCTCCGATCCTCCCCGTCCAAGCAACGTCCTAAGCCGAGGTCCGTGCCCACCTGGGCGCCCTTAGGCAGTTGCATCTTTTTGCTTAGGCTGAGTACCCTACGTACTCGCCTTCCCTGTCCGGTGAAGTTGTAAAGGCCCAACGGCCAACAACAAACATGTCCTATCGAAAAAAAAAAAAAAAAAAAAAGCTTTTGGTCATTCTTGTGCCAGCGTTCGCAGTGGCAACAGCTCTTGGAATACTGAGTGAGTGAAACTATGTAATAATTCTGTTCGAATAATTATAGATTGTAATTATTATTATATTATAGCATGCATGTAGTTCACATTATTATTACATTCATTTTAATAGTCGTTGCTATTTTGATTTTGCCATAATTTTTATTCAGTAATAAATTACTGAAAACCATAAGTAAATATTGTTTTATTTTAAATCTTTAACATACTGTTTTTAACAGTATAGTTGGCAACCCTAAATACGCCGTAACTTGGAAGAAAAAATATATATCTACAAATACGAAAAAAATCGTTTCCTATTATACAGGCTGTCCCGAAACTAATGCAATGTTTCGTTATTTTGATAGGTCTTGATCAAAGCTATCACCGGCCAAAATTTGTTGCATTAGTTTTGGGACATTCTGTATATTAGTTTTCTCATGTTGCTTTAAAGTTCGCAAGAAGCCTTTATTAATGTTATATCAAAAAAATACAAAATATCATTTCAACCCACTTTAACGGAGTAATGTTATTTTTTTACCAAAAAGAGCCGCAAGAAAATACCGCCTATTCAAAAATGAAATCAATATAAAATTACCGATTTTTCGTCTCTTCCGTACACTGTGCCTTGGAGGAATTAGAACAAAAAAGGAGGAGTCTGAGGATTGTTGAGGTGAGGGTAACACTGATCAAGCCAATGCAAAAAAAATGGCGTTTGGTTTTTATGGCTTTCGTTCCTTGCGTGCGTGATAATTTTCTAAAAGAAAAAGATGACTGTTTATTTTAGTACCAATTTTTATTAGTTAGTGGATTTTTGCGATATCCAGAATTAGTTATTGTAGTTCAATAGATTTCAGACATTTGCACTGTGACTGTGGCTGGCTTGTCTACTTGAAACCGGGTTAGTGAAAAGTATCAATCGTGAGCGTTGACATGCTACACGAAAATAGCAGTTTGAGTGATTTTTTGAAATGTCTGTACACTATAAGTTCAAAAGTGCATTGGATTACGATACGGTTACCTTTGATGGACTGCACATATCTGTAGGCGATCTAAAGGCAGCTATATCTCAGCAGAAACGAATTGGGAAGACTTCAGATTTTGATCTGCAAATCACCAACGCTCAGACAAAAGAAGGTCAGTATAATAAATAAATATGGTACTTTAAAAATGTTATCAACCAACACTGCTCATTAATTTAGGTATTTACACTCTTCTAGCATGGATGGCTACAGGTCCCGTCAAACTTTAAGATCGCTGAAAGGTACTGAGTGGGGGAAGTGTGCGTTCACTTAGAATCCTCATGCTCGAATTTCGAAGTAGTTCCTTGGTTCCAGAGATGAGGCTGCCAGCGAAACATTCCGCTAGCAGCCTCAGTGAAAAACTCTATTTTCTCTGAAACTACGATAGCACATTTTTTCCTTTGGGCACTATTAGACAATAAATATTGGCATAATCAGAATATCAAAATTCAAGCATGAGGATTCCAAGTGAACGCACACTTCCCCCACTCAGTACCCTTCAGCGATCTTAAAGTTTGGCGCGACCTATAGATAAATTGTAATTATCATTTATCATAATAACAGGCTCTGCCCGTGTGGATGTTGCTTTTTGTTACTTTATGGGCGCACAGGGCCGAACCTGCACTCAGACAGCAACCATTCACTCTGACAACAGGATAGCATAATATATATCGTGTAAATGTGAAAGAGAGGGTCTGAAACGGTTTCTGTCAGAGTGCAGGTTCTGAACGCAGCCCAGTTGTTCCCCGCCCTCATTCTAAGCTCTTTACCTTTCAATAAAATTGGTTGTACTCAACAATAAATAGTAAAAGCGATAAATAGTATTGTTTATTTCTATTGCCAAGTTGCATTATTTTTGGTTCCTGAGAAAAAAAAAACATGGCAATCTGTTGTTCCATAGTGATAAGAAAAAAGGAAAAAAAACTTTTACATACTAAGTTTGTAACCATTTAAGTTGTATGCAAGAAAAATTTCCCAATAGGAAAAGCTTTGACCAGGCAATAACACATTGTTTTGCAATGTTTTTTACAGTCTATGTTGACGACCACACTTTGATACCAAAAAACACATCACTGCTTGTGGCTAGAGTACCACTTTCACAACAACCTAAAAAGCAGTGGGAGGGTTCAAACAAAGATCAAGCAGCACATAAAGATGCCTCAGTCAACAAGGGACTGGCAGACCTGTCCCGCATGGAAGGCAGTGAACAGGACAAAATAAATGCTATGATATCACAGTCTACATTTGACTATGACCCAAGCAAGTAAGGAAAACAATCATACATTACTTTCCCCCCAATAGATACCCTATACAAGGTAGCCAATGGTCACTGAGCATATTATGGTCATCTAAAATCTGCACAACTTCAGCATCTACCAAAAAGACCGTGTGGATTTTACTATTGTTTGAATGAAATACACTGGCAATAATGGTGTCGATTTGGTGTTTATGATTAAACTTATTTGACAGGACTAAATTTAAGTTCTGTCAAATTAGAAAAACTTATTGAATGATTCCTTGAATTAGACGATCACGAGTAATCGGAGTAGGTAGATTGATTTAGGGTCAATGACCGCATGGACATGCCTCTCGGATTCCAGGAGTAAAAAAATTTTTAGCTTGCAAAAATGTATATTCATTCTGTTATTTGACATATAAATAACTACCTTCACAACCATTTTCTAAATTAAGTAGTTAAATCATTAAAACTTGTTTGCTCGATTAGTGACAGTGTAAAAGAGAGAGCTCTATAAGGAATACAGACCCTGTATCTATCTGTCTCTCTTGAAGAGCCACTAATCGAGTGAACCAGATTTACTTTAATAATACTCAATCCAGAAATAACAGAACTTTCCATAAAATAGGATTGTCCATGTTATAATATCATGATGCAAGTACTTAAAATCAATCTACCTACTCTGATAACTGACAATCACAGTACTGAACTGCGGTTTGGTCCTCAGATCTGAGGTTTTTCACTAGATTTGTTTACTTTGGTGTCGCATCAACAAATGTTTAAATGCAGTATCCATAGGGTAATATAAAGTTTTTAATGGAAAGCATGCTCTTTGAAATTGCAAGCTCTTGAATATTAAAAAAATAAAAATAATTTTATAATTTTCTAGCTATCAAAAAATAAGAGGACAGAACCAAAGAGGTGTAGTTCCAACCAATTATATCTGTTACAAGTGTCAGCAGCGTGGACATTGGATCAAAGATTGCCCTACTGCCACATTGGTAAGCATACATTGTATTGTATGATGGATCAAGCTGTATTCCAATAAAGGCCTCTTTCAAAGTTGTTTCTACCTAATTGCGTTATTTAGCTGAGATAAACATATTATTGGACAGCTTCAAGAGGCCTTGTTTGTGTTGTTTCCTTCAATAGACAGTCTTATCTAGATAATTTCCAAGATTACAGCATATTATATAGGTTGTGTAACAGTTCTGTATTTACTTTATAGACCTACTGATTTGATTATGGATACTATTTTTATTTTTAATATTTCCTAAAAAATATTTATGTTTTACTGACTCGGTGGCTCCTGATCCGAGAATCTTGGGTTTGATCCCACCCAAGATTTGTTTGCTCTATGTCTGGGTGTATTAAATATATATATATATATATATATATATATATATATATATATATTTAATACACTTCACAAGTGAAGACATCAGAAAAGCAACAAAAGTGAAGGATGCTCTTAAATATGCCCTAGAATTGAAGTTGAAATGGGCAGGGCATATATCTAGATGCAGAGACGAAAGATGGACAGTAAAGGTGACTGGATGGAAGGGGCCAGCAGGAAAAAGAAAAATGAGAAGACCAAGGAAAAGATGGAATGACGACATAAGAAAAACAGTGCGTCAGCAATTGACAACATCTAGTAAAAAATAGAGATGAATGGAAGAAGTTGGAGGAGGCCTATACCCAAGAAGGGGTCCTTAACCTTGAAAATAAATAAACAAAAACTAACTAAAGTAACAAGTAACACATTTTTTTTATTAAACTTTAACTAACAAAACTAACCAAATTCTTTACTTAATTTTCAATGTTTATAAGTTGGCCTGTGGTGTGGCCTTAGAATAGCACCACCCCATCTCTTCCCGTGGGTGTCGTAAAAGGCGACTAAGGGATCCATAAACCGGAGGATGGGCAGCAGCGTTTTTCCCGCGTACCATCTTGGCTCACGCCACACTGCGATCGCCAACCCGCATGCCAAGCGTTGCGATTATGGCAACTACCCCCCAAATATGATTAGGAACCCGAAACAACGGCCCCTAGTCCCCGGCAGCCCCGCTATTCCTGACTCCGGTAGCGGCCACGGTAACGGCAGGGCATGGGGTGCGAAGAATCTCCGGCAGAGGCCAGGCTACCAAAAACAAAAACCTTTGGCCCTGGCAACCTATAACACGCGCACACTGCGAACGGACGAAAGACTCGCTGAACTGGAGGAGGAATTGAGCAGGTTACGATGGGATATTGTGGGATTATGTGAAGTCCAAAGAGAGGGTGAGGACACCATGATCCTTAAGTCCGGAAACCTGCTCTATTTCCGGGAGGGCGACCAACTGTCCCAGGGTGGTGTCGGGTTTATTGTCCACAAGTCCCTTGTCAACAACGTGGTCCAGGTCGAGAGTGTTTCGACGAGGGTAGCGTACCTTATACTCAGAATCACCAAACGGTATTCGCTAAGGTCATACAGGTATATGCGCCGACCGCGGAACACCCCGACGAAGAGGTGGAGGCTATGTATGAGGATATCTCCAGAGCCATACATAGCTCCAGGACCCATTTCACCGTTGTGATGGGGGACTTCAACGCGAAACTAGGCAAACGAAGGGACAACGAGCTGAGAGTGGGGAAATTTGGATACGGAGAGAGGAATGCGCGGGGTCAGCTGCTGGCTGGCTTTATGGAGAAGGAGGGCCTCTTCATGATGAACTCCTTCTTCAAAAAGTCAAAACACCGCAAGTGGACATGGCTGCATCCCAGTGGCGTAATAAAAAATGAGATTGACTTCATCTTGTCGACAAAAAGGCAAATATTCAATGATGTCTCTGTGATCAACTCGCTGAAAACAGGAAGCGATCACCGAATGGTAAGAGGCACATTGAATCTAAAAACAAAGCTAGAAAGATGTCGACTGATGAAGTCCACGCTCCGACCAGCGCCTATCCAACTCCAAAACCCCGAAAGCTTTCAACTCGAGTTGCACAACCGCTTCGAATGCCTAGGAGAATGCGAAAATGTGGACAATTATATCGACAGGTTCATGGAAATTGTCCAAACGGCTGGGAATAAGGCCTTCAAAACCGGCCGTTTAAAAAGAACATCTCGTATCTCGGACCTCACCAGCAAGCTCATGGAGGAAAGACGAAGCCTGATTCTGAAATCCTCTGAAGATGCTTGTCAGTATCGGCGACTAAACAGACAGATCTCCAAGTCCTTGACCCGTGATATACGCCAATTTAATACCAACCGTATTAAAGAGGCTATCGAGCGCAATAAAGGGTCAAAAGTATTCGCAAGGGATCTGTCTGCTGGTCAAAGCCGACTGACAAAGCTGAAGACCGAGGATGGCAGAGTCGTGTCGTCCAAGCCCGAGCTGTTGGAAGAGGTTGAGAAATTCTACGGACAATTATACATGACTACACGCTTACCTGTCAGCAATCTGGCTGAAGACCCGAGAGCCAGATTGTCCCGACACTATACCGAAGATATCCCAGACGTCAGCCTGTGCGAGATTAGAATGGCTCTCAAACAGCTTAAGAACAACAAGGCACCGGGTGATGATGGAATTACGGCTGAGCTTCTGAAAGCAGGTGGAGAACCGGTACTTATAGCTCTTCAGAAGCTATTTTACTTATAGCTCTTCAGAAGCTATTTAATTCCGTCATGCTCGAGGGACGAACGCCTTCAGCATGGCACAGGAGTGTGGTGGTGCTCTTCTTCAAGAAGGGTGATAAGTCTCTGCTGAAGAATTACAGACCCATCTCACTCCTGAGCCATGTCTACAAGCTGTTTTCGAGAGTCATTACGAATCGTCTCGCACGCAGGTTTGACGACTTCCAGCCTCCCGAACAAGCCGGTTTCCGAAAAGGCTTCAGTACCATAGACCACATACATACGCTGCGGCAGATTATACAGAAGACCGAAGAGTATAATCGGCCACTATGCTTGGCGTTTGTGGACTATGAGAAAGCCTTTGATTCGATCGAGACCTGGGCTGTGTTGCAGTCTCTCCAACGGTGCCAAATTGATTATCGATACATCGAAGTGTTGAAGTGTTTGTATGAAAACGCCACCATGTCGGTCCACCTCCAGGATCAGAATTCGAAACCTATCCGGCTGCAGCGTGGGGTGAGACAGGGAGACGTTATATCTCCGAAACTGTTCACCGCTGCACTGGAAGACGTTTTCAAGCTTCTGGACTGGAGAGGACTCGGCATTAACATCAATGGCGAGTACATCACTCACCTTCGATTTGCTGACGATATCGTGATCATGGCTGAGACCTTGGAAGACCTAGGCGCAATGCTCGAAGGACTTAGTAGAGTCTCCCAACAAGTGGGTCTTAAAATGAACATGGATAAGACGAAAATCATGTCAAACGTCCGTGTTACACCCACTCCTCTGAAGGTTGGAGACTCTACACTCGAAGTTGTTGACGAATATGTATACCTGGGACAAACAGTCCAGTTAGGTAGGTCCAACTTCGAGAAAGAGATCAATCGTCGAATCCAACTCAGCTGGGCAGCGTTCGGGAAGCTTCGCAATATCTTTACGTCCAAAATACCGCAGTCCCTCAAGACTAAAGTCTTTGACCAGTGTGTGTTGCCAGTGATGACATATGGATCCGAGACATGGTCGCTTACTATGGGCCTTATAAGAAGGCTCAAAGTCACCCAAAGGGCGATGGAGCGTGCTATGCTTGGTGTTTCCCTACGTGATCGAATCAGAAATGAGGAGATACGTAGGAGAACTAAAGTTACCGACATAGCTCTCAGAATCGCTAGACTTAAGTGGCAGTGGGCAGGGCACATAGCTCGTAGAACAGATGGCCGTTGGGGCAGTAAAGTTCTCGAATGGCGACCGCGCACCGGAAGGCGCAGTGTGGGCAGGCCCCCGACTCGGTGGACCGACGACCTGGTAAAGGTTGCAGGAAGCCGCTGGATGCGAGCCGCACAGGACCGGTCGGTGTGGAAATCCTTGGGGGAGGCCTTTGTCCAGCAGTGGACGTCTTTCGGCTGATAGATAGATAAGTTGAGGAAATAAAAAGGCCTAAGTAAAATAAATATATATGTATGTATTAAACATGTATGTGTATGTATATCAGTCTCTGGTTCCCATAAGGGCTTGTACACGAAACTGGGATGCGACGTCGCATCGCGAACTAGCCCATACTAATAACATATACTTTGTATGGGCAAGTTCGCAGATTTCTGCGATACAATGCGAATTCACAGTTATGTGTGGGAGCCCTAATACAGGGAATCCTAGTTTGGGGCCAGGTGACAGTGTGTGATTTGTCCCGGATATTTATAATTTATGTGTGTTTTTGTTTTAGTCTGACAAAGTAGAGATAAGACGGAGTACAGGTATTCCAAGGAGTTTTATGGTACCAGTTGATGGACCAAAAGCACCAGGCGCCATGATGACCCCTAGTGGAACATTTGCTGTCCCAGCAGTTGATCAGTAAGTTTTAAAATATTATCTTTTTACCTGTTTGGTCCAAATGGAGGTATTTTATTTATTGACTGTAGGTGTACGAGGGTTGTTCCGAAAATTGTTAGCCACAGAGTAAATATAGACTCTTTTTTCTTGAAACTATTTTGAACTGACGGTAAATTTCATTACAATTCTCTTTGGTGAAAATCATTGGCCACCTATGTGTAGTTTTTTTTTTTCTATTTTTAAATGTTATCTGTCACTCTTCTTTTGTTTGCAACGATGGAGGTCTCGCGGGAAGCTTTTCGTGCTATGATTTTCTATGACTATAAACGAGGGTTAACCTTCAAGGAATCTCACGATAATTTACAAGCTGCTTTTGGGGAGTCCGCCCCTGCGTTAGCAACAGTTACATATTGGTTTCGTGAATTTAAACGTGGCCGAGAGAACCTAAACGATGACCCCCGACCAGGCCGACCGCCAACTGCAGTAACTCAAGAGAACGTCATCAGGGTAGAGTGGCTATTGCGGGAGAATAGACACATTACACATCGGGAGATTCAGGCTGAACTGAAGATTGGATCACAGGCTGTTTCTACCATTCTGAATGAACACCTTAAAGTTAGGAAGGTTGCGTCGCGATGGATACCTCATTCTCTCACCGAAGAGCAAAAATCCCGTCGAGTTGATTGGTGCCGATTTATGCTGGAAAAGTTTGAAGGAGGATCTTCGCAAAACGTATCCTACATCCTTACATCTGACGAATCTTGGGTTTATAGCTACGATCCTCTCACGAAACAGCAGTCCATGCAATGGGTGTTTGAAGAGGACGAGTTGCCCACAAAAGTTGTTCGCGGTCGGAGCGTGAATAAAAAAATGATAGCGGTTTTTTTTCGACGCACTGGACCAGTAGCAGTAATTCCGCTAGAAGACCATAGAACAGTTACTAGTGAATGGTACTGCGAAGTTTGTCTACCTCAAGCTTTCGGGGAGTTGAATAGCGAGCGCCCAAGGAGCGGCGTCCGTGGCATTCTTTTTCACCAAGATAACGCGCCCGCTCACACAGCTGCTAGAACCATCGACTATTTGACAATTTCGGGAGTACAAATGTTACCCCATCCTCCGTACAGCCCAGATTTAGCTCCATGCGATTTCTTTCTATTTCCAACAGTAAAAAAAATGCTTCGTGGACGAAAATTTAACACCGCAAGAATTTCGCCGAATATTTTTCGACCTACCGCAAGATACGTTTTTCAAATGTTTTGAAAGCTGGTTCACCCGAATGCATAAGTGCATAGGGGTTGGAGGAGAATATTTTGAAAAACTATAAATAAACTTTTTTCATATTCTAAATATTTTTCATTTCACTAACTATTTTTGGAACAGCCCTCGTATGTCCAATTTGGAATATACAGTTGTAGGATACATTTTAAATAGTGGTCTAACCATGTTATTATTACTGCAGTTGGCTTTTGTAGTTTTGCCTTTTGAGAATGAGCACTGTAATAATCATATTTTGGTCTTGAAATTTTTTGCTCATATTAATTTTGAGTTTCTTTTCAGTGAGGCCTATTTGGCATCGGAAAACGCAGGCGGCGGCGACACGCCTACCAATGCGCCGGCAGCTCCAGAGCCAACCATACCTGATGAACTGATATGTAGTCTGTGTCGAGACTTACTCACTGATGCAGTTATGATACCTTGTTGCGGAAATTCTTTCTGTGATGAGTGTAAGTAATAGATCAATATACATACATAATTTTAACTTAAAAAATCGAAAAAGTTGGTTATACATATATAAATTTTATTTCATCAGGTATCAGAGGAGCTCTATTGGAATCTGAAGATCATGAATGTCCAGATTGTCGTGAGAAAGAAATAGCACCGACAACACTTATTCCCAATAGGTTAGTGACATAATAAATACATTTTACTGTAATAAGGATAGTAACTGGTAAGGAAAGTATAAAAATAAGGTCATTTATTCCTTATTATTGTTCAGATTCTTGAGGAATTCAGTGTCGTCGTTCCGCAATCAAACCGGCTACAGTCGTCGCATGCCGCACCGGCCGGCGGCGCCCCCGGTGCAGGCACCTCTTCCAGTCGTTGGTATGTGTTAATTTCTCACTTATTTGTTAATTTCTCACTTATTTGTTCACTACACTGCATTCAACTTATATACAGGGTGTAAGGGACAGGTTTCCGAAAACTTTAAGGGCTTGCTCAGTAGACGAAACTGAACAACTTTCCACCAGAAATTTTTTCAGGAAACGAAAAAAATAATCGGCTTCCTCATACAAAATTATAAACTTGATTGGACAGTTTGTATGGAGAAGCCGATTTTATTTCTTCGTTTCCTGAAAAAAAAATCTTGTGGAAAGTTGTTCAGTTCCGTCTACTGAGCAAGCCCTTAAAGTTTTCGGAAACCTGTCCCTTACACCCTGTATGTAGTAATTGTATACTTAACTGAGTTTTTTTTTGTTGTAGAACCACCAGCAATGCAAGGTCCCCTTAATGGTCCTAGCCAACGTCCAGGACCTCCAGGTGGTGAGTTAACATCTTTTGCATATAACTTTGTGTTGCTGTCTTCTACTGGTGTCCTTTACCTAGGGTTATTCACTGACATTGGGTTTATATTGTGTGAATTTTACGTGTGTTCTCACTCTCTAACATAAAAGGCAAGTTTACCAACGTTTCGAGTACAAATAGAGTTGTAAATCCAAAATGTAGTTTTGTCTGTCTTCTGTCTACTGTTACACTTTTTAATCAACGAAGCGTTAGCACTTGGTATATTACTATGTACAGATAAACTTGTATTAGATTCGGGCGGTGTGGGACCACCGGGCCACGGCGATGAGTCAGACGGGTCGGCGGACGACAACATTACGGTGACAGTGCCGCCCGCGCACCAAGCCCTTCCGTCTCACGGGCCATCTGGGTCGCATGGGCCAGGCCCGCATGGACCGGGCCCGCACGGGCCAGGGCTGCACGGACCGGAACCACATGCACCCCACGGGTCGTACGCGCCCCGTGGGCCCAGTGCTCCGCCGGGACCGCAAGCACCGCTTGGGCCGCGCGACCCGCACCCGCGTCACACAAATATACCGCGACATCCGCGATACGGTACACGTCTCATCATCGTTCGACGCATGTCATCTGCCATGCATGATCTGTTCCTTTGTTGTCTAAAGTGCTTTGCAGCTAATAATTAATTTGCATTTGCACAATGTGTTTTTCACATGCATGTGTTTTTGGTTATACTTTTATTTAAAACTTGAAAGGCACTTGGCACACAAAATAACATATTTAGTAAACTAATATGTATTCGACTCCTGTTTCCTCATTTCATAATATGCAGGTGCTTTGTACACCAGGGATCTTTGATAAATCTGAGAATCTATTTGAGCATATTGAAGTTGAAGAATGATTTAACACTGTTTATTTAAACTCCTTTTGGATGAATTGATTAATAATTCGTTTCAGTAAACTTAATCATACAAAAAAAAAGAAAAGAGAGAGGCAGTGACAAGTCAAGGTACTGCCTTATATTTTCGTGGAGCGTCTTTTCGATGGCCCTATATAGTTTTAGTTTAGGACATGGTATTTTTTTGTAAATTTGGTCACTATACAAAAGCTTCACAAGGTATATAAAATAATAAATATATTTTGGAATGTTTCCTTGAAAACGTGTAATATGATAGCCATTTTCAGAACTCTGTGTAGTAGTGGTTGGTTTGTACTCTGTGTCAATTTTTTGAAACTAAAATGTTTAATTTTTTATATGCCATTTCTTCAATTTAACGGATCGATTTAGTTCAAGTAAAACTTAACTTCAACTAAAGTAATTGCTCACAGGAGGTAGCGTAGCTAAAGCTGCGCTAGTCTCCAAAATTAGTGCTAAAGGCGCATTTTTTTTTACAAAGACTTTGAAATGAACTCGAAATTTCACACATGATAATCAACTGCCATCTGTGTATTTTAATTTGGTACTGGTACATAAAACAGGGTTATTAATAAGAATATGTACAGCCATACTGTGTCTTCTTTCTTACTAGATCTATCCCAATACATACTTCCTTGTTTACTCCGCCGCTCGAAAATTAAAAGCGATGTTAGCAAAGTCGTATATAATTTTTCATAATTTATTTTTGATACAATCAACTTCCGGATTATTTATTCGCTCTAGTTCATTCGATCGCGATATAAAATCAGTACCCTGCGTGAGAAAAGGCAAAGTCAAAGTTGTTCCACGACAAAAGAACATTGGATTTGAAAAATAAAATATATAACTACTGCAAGCAGTAGTAGTGGACAAATCAAATTTTGGGTATAATGCGGTTTAAAAGTCAAAATCCATCCTTGCTTGAAAACCATTTATTGTTTTTATTTTCTGTAAATGTATTTATCGCATCACCTTTGAATTCCTTTGTTTTGTGAATGCATCATTTTGTTTTTGGCCTGCTAAACTACTAATAACACAGAATCTATCGCATTTGGCACAGAGGATGCCACTAATTAAAGTACTGAAGGCTTTGCCACACCAAAAGCAGGTCAGTAGCAGCGCAGTTTAAATGCGGGCCCGCGCATATTGTAATATAAGAAATTATATGAAGTACGTAACACCTAATTTGAACGCGGGCCCGCGCTCAAACTGCGCTGCGCTGCGCCGCTCTGCAACTGCCGGACGACAAACCGGGCAGCTCGAGCGCGGGTCAGAAGCAGCGCAGGCGCGGCGCGGCGCAGTTTGATCGCGGGCCCGCGCTGCTGTATAACTATGGCAACCATGTTAGCATGCCACACCGGGGGCGGGGCGGTCGCAGTGCAGCGCAGCGCGGCACAGCAGTTGTATTTTTTTACAACCGCTTGATGGATTTAAACGAAAAAAATATCGAATTAATGCGTGGAAACAAAAATATATACGATTTTCGAGACAAATATTATAGAAATGTAACATTCAAGTAAAATTCTCTTTTTTGACTTAGAGCCAAAAGCAGCAAGAATCCGTTCGACATCTTGCAGCCAACTAACTTCCACCCGTCAACGTCACACTGAACGCGGTTTTAACGCGGGCCCGCGTTAAAACCGCGTTGGAACTGCCGTCTGCATTCAGTGTGCCGTCTCCCGCGCTGCTACTGACCTGCTCCGCGTCTGACCTGCCTTTGGTGTGGCAAAGCCTTAAACCAACCTTATCTCATTTATTTTGTTAACAGTTACTTAGCATAAATTCTAATTTCAGGCCCTCCACCTGGATTGAAAACCCCCGGGCTAGACACGCCACCAACAATGCCTATGAATGTGAGTTGAAAATATTTCTATACGTATAAGATAAATATTTTATATTGTACTTTCTTACATTATTTATATTCGGAAAATAAATTTTGATACTTACAATATTTCACTATCACGTTTTAGCTGCCAAGGATCGATGAGCAAAGGGCTAGTACTCCTACCGTTGACGAGCGACGTGATCCAATGGCTGCCCAGGTAACACAGACCTCTTTTATAAAAAAGTGAATTTCACTTTCCAGCGACGAAGGAGTAAACAAGTATATTGTCATGGCAAATAATTTCAACTTGATATTTTGGCGTGGATCGATTGTCTTGCACTAAGAATATAAAATCCAAATTATATTATAGTTTGTGCGTTCGGTGTTCCAGCGTCTAGACCACTAAACAGATTTGAATGAAATTCGGGCTAGGACAATATTAGTTTAATAACTCTAGCTGTTTTCTACTTTTAAAGCTTTTTTTAGGGTTGTCACTATATTATAGAAGTTGTGCTCTATAAATAGCACTATTTGATGAAACTTTGTACAGCACTTTATTTTTATACGGTTTAAATAGTACTATTAATATGTTTGTCAAAAACGACTGTTTGTCCGCCCTTTCGACACGCTTTCACGGGCGAACGACTACAAATGGTCCTGATTGAGATCATATTTTGGAATAAAGAGATTTGTGATAATTTGATTAAGGTTTCTGAGCATTTTCTGGATGGGTTGTCATTTAACTGTAGCTGCCATACAATAAAAATGTAAAGTTTGTCAAGTTTTTGTTTGTGATTTTCTATATTGAAGTTACGACGGTACTATCATTTATTTCTTTGTTTTCAAAATGTATCCACTTCTTATTGAGGCTTATTGCTTCCATTAGCTATATTCTTAAAAGAAATCAGCTTCCAGTTTTAGTAGTTGATGTATTGTTGACGTTTTGTGCATAAGTCGACACGTCAATATATCCTGTTTGTTTCTGAAAGCTGAACGTGGCGAATCGTGCGAGAGGTTACGATATGTTTTTTGTCGTCCCTTTTCCTACAATTCTTTTAATTGTACGTACGTAGCGTAGTATGGGCATATGTGTTCGTAAAATATCTGTCAAGGCCCAAATTGCAAACAACAAAAACAATACATACAAAATTGTCCAATTAGCTTAATTTTTTTTTTGCGATTTCAGTCTTTAGCGAGTCGATTTTCTTGGGGAAAGTTGCTCAGTTTCATGAGTAAAAAGCACAGCTTAAACCCTGGCAATATTTTAAGAGCACCTTATATTATATAGGGAATTCAGCTTGATTTGTCGCCGTTGTGTACAAAATTATCTCATGATTTCTTATATTGCATATAGTTATATATATTAGTTTGACAGTTAGGAAAAATCTGATTAATCGAGCGCTTGATATAAAAAAAAATTGATGATTTTGCCGATTAAAAAAACAAAAAAACGGGAAGAAAACCAGTGTAAAAGCACGCTCTACATTTTACTTTATTTACTATAGCTTACATTGCGTTGTACATCATGGGTGACCCACCATGTAGCTAGAGCGTAATAAAGACGCTTGGCGAGGTTATACCCTTTTTTACAAATTCCCCTGCCGTCCTGGTCTCTTGGGATACATATTTTAAATTCCTACAACTTCCGGGATCAGAAGTAACCAAAACACTGAATGCTAGATGGGGAATGTTATGTAAGGAAGTATGAAGAGCGTGACGTACAATTAATAAGTTTTCTTTGGTAAATACCATACCAATTGATTTGCTTTGCTTAATTGTTGCACTTGTTTGCAGGTTCCCTATAATCGCGGACCACCACCGCCATTCATGGGCGGTCCCCCACCACCGTCACAAAGATATAACAAGTATGTATTGTATATCGAATATGATAGTAGAATAGAGAGAACTATGTAGGGTGCAGCTGTAATATATCAGATTTTGAGTATATTGATCAATTAAATCGAAATGAATTTACGCTCTTCAGAAAACAGTTGGATTTTCAAACCACATTATGTAGTTGTACATTATGTAGATTGTCTTTTAGGTACACTACCTATGTAGTTTGTATAGTATACGAGCGGTTGTTCTGTCCAGCCCACCGTTCGCGAGACACGGGCCGCCGCCGGTGGGACCTCCGCCGTTCGGTGACCGCTTCCCGCCGGATCCCTATCAGCCGCCGCCGCCTGGCATCAAGGACTCTCCAACTGATGGGTAACCAGTCTCTTCGTCGCTATTGGCTTCTAGTGCAAAATTGTAACGAATTGCATGAAAATTTTGAAGTGTCAAAGAGGATATTTTTTTTTGTCGAAATAATTCGTTTCGGTCGAAATGACATTTTGTTTTGGGGTTCTCTAAGACGGTGGCGTTCTGTCGTAGGCCCGGCGCGGACCCGCTGGAGGCGTTCAACCGGATGATCAGAGAGAAGGAGATGCGCGCGCGCCGGCGCGAGGAGGAGCGCCGGCGCGGCCACTCGGTGAGCCGCTCGCCGCCGCCGCGCTCGCCGCGCTCCGTGCGCTCCCCGCGCTCGCCGCGCTCGCCGCGCTCGCCGCGCTCCCCGCGCTCCCCGCGCTCGCCGACGCGCGCGCGCCTGCGCAGCCGCAGCCCGCCCCCGCCGGCCCGCCCGCGCTTCTCTAGGTTCGTCACGTTCTTTTCATCATCCGCCTGTTGACGGCGACATCTGCTTTTGTTTAAGAGGTTTTGGTTAACGACTAGTTTTTAATATGCTTCTTTTATTTTTGCCTATGTTTCTGTTAAGTTGCTGTATTTTTTTCTGTTGTTTTATTTGAATTTTTCGTTTATTTGATCGGCTTTTGATGACACGGTAGTCGGTTTTGGTTTTTAATTTATTTGCTGTAATTTCAGTTACTCATGTAATTACTCATGCACGCACGTTTGGAATATAGTTACTCTCTCAGATGCATTTTTTAGTCACTGAACATAACAATTTCAAATCTGTCATTGCACGCTTAATAACAATGTTTAGAAGAGGTTTAGTTTTAATTGTTATTCGTGTTATTTGCAGATCACGCTCGATATCTCGCGGGCGTATCCGGCGATCGCCACCGTGGTCTCCCCGGCGACGCCGCTCCCGTGACCGGTCTTTGTCTTTGACCCGGTAAGTTTGTATTTGTTTGTTATCGAATTGTACCAAAAACAAGGTGTAAGTACAATCTCAAATTATTATTTTGTCTGGAAATGGAGGCTACTAAAATTTTCATTGAAATTGGTAATCAAATATAACTGTGGGTGTAGCACATAGCTCGATGAACATACGGCCTTTTGTGATAAAAACCTCTCAAGCGGCAACTCGATGAACCTATAATCTGGTAAAGGTAGCGGTCAACACTTTGATTACACGTAAAAAGTAAAGTGGCGAGACAGTACTTTCGGCAGAGTGCCCGGTATAAACAAATCGCCGACTGTTCGGCCGAGGGCCAGGTCAGTAGCAAGGCGAGACAGCTACTCGGACACTGTTCTAAATATTTACTTAGCCGAATGCCGACCCCACACTGATCAGCTGTCCCAGTCAGCAGGTATAAATAGGCACTCGCGCTGAGTATTGACGATCGCAGGCGTCTAATATATATTTTTTACGATTTAGGAAGAGACCGGCTCGTTACAGTGCTAAGACATACGCATAAACGCTCACTCTCGGACTAGTTGATATCTGCATAGGGGATTTTCCATTTTTTTGAAAACTGTTTCAATTAAAAGATTGGGACGATATATTGAACAAAAATAAAAATAAATTTATTTATATCCATTTTCTCAATTAAAAACGATTAAAATCAAATATATTTTTCGTTGTTTTGAATTTACCGCCAAAACGCTCCTTACGGTGACTTTTTTATGACGTGACCACAGGTTACGTCAAGTTTGTGTAGTTCTCCCGATTTTGCGCTTGGAGGATTAAGGACTGGAGTAGGTATTGGCGAAAAAATTGTTCTGACGCATTTCTGCCGATTTTTGCGGGGGTGAGGTTACTTCTACATAGATCTTACTAACACTCAGTGGCGTGCAGTTCATAGAGGCAGAAAAGCACTGCCTACCCTGGTAAATCTACCAGTTTACAAACAAAAAAAAAACTTACATATTATCTTATACGATACTTTAACTTTCATTTACCGTTACGCTCTCCATTTTTATTTAATTATAACAATATCTACTCAACTCGCAAACAGCGCCACCTACCGATTTTGAGAAAAAAAAACACAGTACTGATAAAGACAGTGCTGCCGAATGGTGTCATAAGCAGACAGGATACTGCCTGTCTTTCGCCATTTTTTCACAAACACAAGTACAGTATTTTATAAGGTTATAGTGTAGCCGCTATCTATGTGTGTGAACAGGGACGTATTTTAGATTTTAACGCCCTGGGCGAATACGATCGGGCCGCCCCTCACCCTCCACAGACAAAGGAAACAACAGTAAAGCAGAATTAAATACTAAGTAATAAATAGTTAAACGAATTTATTAGCTGATTACGATGAGCGACGATGCAACATTTGTTCTGAATAAAATCATAAAAATTAAGTGCGTTCGTTAAATCAGCCTCAATGTTGAGGATTGCTAAATAATTGAGTCGTTTCTCATTCAAGCGAGAGCGCATATAATTTTTAATTCTTTTCAACACTGAAAATAAGTTGTGATCAACTCTATGAAGAAAAGAAGCGATCACCGAATGGTGAAGTGGAAGAGAGAATGTGGAAGAGGCACATTGAATCTAAAAATCAAGCTGGAAAGATGTCGATTAATTAAGCCCACGCTCCGACCAGCGCTTATCCAGCTCCAAAACCCCGATAACTTTTAGCTCAAGTTGCAAAACCGCTTCGAATGGCTAGAAGACTGCGAAAATGTGGACGATTACTACGACAGGTTCGAGGAAATTGTCCAAACGGCTGGGAATAAATAAGGCTCTCAAAACCAGCCGTTCAAAAATAACTGTGATGTATGTGGGTAGCTTACATACACAAAATAATTATGTATGTATGTAAGCTACCCACATATATCACAATAACATCTCGGATCTAACCAGCAAGCTCATACAGGAAAGATAGAGCCTGATTATGAAATCCTCTGAAGATGCTTGTCAGTATCGGCGACTCAACAGACAGGTCTCCAAGTACTTGACTCGCGATATACGCCAATTTAATACTAATCGTATTAAAGAGGCTATCGAGCGCAATGAAGGGTCAAAAGTATTCGCAAGAGACCTATCTGCTGGTCAAAGCCAACTAACAAAGATGAAGACTGTGGATGGCAGAATCGTATCGTACAACCCTGAGCTGTTAGAAGAGGTCGAGAAATTCTACGGACACTTATACAAGACCACACGCTTACCTGTCAGTAATCTGGCTGAAGACCCGAGAGCCAGATTGACCCGACACATACCGAAGATATCCCAAACGTCAGCCTGTGCGAGGTAGAATGGCTCTCAAAAAGCTTAAGAACAACAAGGCACCGGGTGATGATGGAATTACGATGAGCTTCCGAAAGCAGGTGGAGAACCGGTACTTATAGCTCTTCAGAGGCTGTTTAATTCCGTCATACTCAAGGGACGAACGCCTACAGCATGGCACAGGAGTGTGGTTACACCAGAGACAAATGGTTACACTCTCTCCAACTGTGCCAAATCGACTATCGATATATCGAAGTATTGGAGTGCCTGTATGAAAACGCCACCATGTCGGTCCGCCTCCAGGATCAGAATTCGAAACTGGGTGCAGCGTGGGGTGAGACAGGGAGACGGTACATATATCTCCGAAATTCTTCACCGCTGCCCTGGAAGACGTTTTCAAGCTTCTGGACTGGAGAGGACTCGGCATTAATATCAACGCCGAGTATATCACTCACTTTCAATTCGCTGATGATATCGTGATCATGGCTGAAACCTTAGAGAACCTAGGCACAATTCAATGTCCGATGGACTAGAAACTCCCAACAAGTAGGTTTAAAAATGAACAGGGACAAGACGAAAATTATGTAAAATATCCGCCCACTCCTCTGAATGTTGGAGACTCTACACTCGAAGTAGTTGACGAATATGAATACCTGGGACAAACAGTCCAGCTAGCTAGGTTCAACTTCGAGAAAGAGATCAATACTTATCGAGACTCCCGCGCCCGTGTAAATTCTACATTACCTACAATTTTTCAGTCAGCTAATGAAAAAAATGAGATTTGTTGGATAACTGAGCGGGCCGCCCCTTGGGACGGGCCGCCCCGGGCGCTCGCCCGAATGACCCTATGGAGAATACGTCCCTGTGTGTGAATAATTTTGTACTGAAATTGCGCGTGTGTGCGTGATTTGTAGGTACTGCTTGTTTGATTAAACGGCCATTTTAGGAAGTCTAATATGAAAGTATACCTCATTCCAATCAAAAAAAAGCAAAAGGTAAACAAACGAAACATGCTACACACACATGACACATGCTAATCGTAGGTCGTAACAATTTTTGCCTTTTCTAATAGATTTCACTAAATTATGATACGAAACTGGCATGAAAATACAATATTTCCAGTCTAACCTCAGATTGTTAGGTTATGTTTCAGTGACAAGACGTTACTGTTATCTGTAGAAAATAGTGATGAGGTTGTGTCAATACTTTGAACGAACTAGTAAATGAATGAGTGAATGAGTGTTACGTGATAAGTGTCTGACGGTTGTGTGTGGCCTGTTTTTTATATTTTGGGCTATCATTGGTGGTGGTATAACTTTTTAGGCGTTCAGTAACGTTTTCTTGTTCTGTATTTTAAATGTATTTAATTTAAATATCCGTAACTTTTTAAATCCAAGATACATACTATATACATACATACATGCTATATTGTACTAGCAACACTGAATTTAAAAATTTCGCATCGTAGGACCTTTACATAACGTAAAAAAAAATAAGAACGTAGAAAAAAAATCTGCATGCAATACATTTGTATTTCACTCATGCTCCGTGTGAGATGTCGACAACGATATCGATATTTTTAGATATTAATCAACATTTAGTTCCAGTTCCTACCACTATGTTCACATTGTTTGCCGTTAGAAACTGCAAATAATATCCGTTAGTACGTTCGTCATTAGTCATTAGACAATGAACTGGTAACACTGAATTTCGTTCGTTCGTACCGGTACGCTCATTTCTTGCTTCGACTCTGTCAGGCACTGGCAACACTGAATTTCGTTCGACATACCGGTCTGCTCATTCGTTGCTTCGATTCCTTGTCATGCGTACGTGTGTTCTTCTGTGTTTGGATATTAACGACTTGGCTTTTGATATAAGTACACTGTTAACTTTGCGATTTGGATTGTGATTTTTCTTGGAACTGACGATTAACCGCTGCGCATTAAGGACTTTGATATTGCTCACGATTGGATTTGTGTTGACTACGTGGGACTCCTCATTGGATAAGTTTTTAAAATCCTTATTTGATTCTTACAGAATCAACTGACTACATGACTGAAGTTATTTTTATTAATTTACAGTGGTTCGAAATGAGTGATTCATCTAGTGATCTCGATCCCGGGTCTTAATAAGCTTTTCCTAGTTAGCATCACGAAAATCGTCAAAAATGACACCCATAACAATATTTTTTTATAAGTGCATATCCGCCATTTTGTAACCGAAAATTGTGAAATTTATTTTATATCTATTTGATCTCATTGGTGGTTCCGAACTCTGAAAACAGTATCAAATAACTAAATTTTTAAACTCCTCGTTCGTTCATCCATTCATTCACTCATTCATATGTAAACTTGCACATCTCTAATGTAGTGTCATGGCCGATCACAAGTGTCAGTGTCAAACGATTGTTTACATTTTGCTTTTTTTTGATTGGAATGAACTATAGTCCTAACAAGAAATTAGTTGGTATTACAATTTGCCGTGTATTTTTTAATAGTTGCAAGATGGTTGCAAGAAAAATGTTGCTCTTTGTTGCTCTTCTTACAAATAAGAACCATTTCCTTTTATTACTGTTTTTTGTGAGTCCATTGTTTTGAAATAACGCCATATTCTTTGTTTACTGGCTGCACGTGTAAATTATTCTATTAGCTTATTCCGCGTTTGTTGATAATAGTTATTTCTTGTTGCTAATGGATAAGTTTAGCTACGAGAACTGTGCTGGAAATATGTGTATAGAGCTAAACTAAAAGACGGCGCGTTTTCAAAGTGAGAAATCTCAGATAATACCCAAAGGAAGGTTTCTAGCTAGAGTTTTGATTAATTCAAATCAATTAATATTAATTAATAACTTGCTCGAAATTGTGTACACTGATAAACTGTATTGTTTTCCGTGCATTTTATTGTCTAACAGTAAAACAGTTTGGAATGACACTGGCTTTAAATGCCGCGTTAAAGTAGCACAATCTCTGTGAAAAAAAGCACCTAGAGTCTTGTTTAAAGTTTCACATATTTAAAAAGTCGTAGGTATCGAGACCAGTTGAAAAGGACAGTTAAAGTTAAACGATATAAGTACCTATGGTAAGTTTTCCATTTTTATATAAAATTTTATTTCTGCCTACCCTATGTGTAAACTCTGCACTAACACTGACGCATTTTTTTGCGTATTTACATTACAAGTGTGCCAATTTCAGTCACATATTCAATTACGACACAGTTAAAATTACAGTGGCTAAAAAGAGGAACTACCAAATTCTATCACGATACATTTGTTCACGAGCAGCGCCCCTCATGAACTGTCATTCATGTTGGAAAGTAACGTGGACAATCTTCTATGCATACACTACAAAGTAAGGACATCTAACGAGTTTATCAATATCGATATGCAATAAATTATTCTTCACTTCTCTTCATTTAGAGTGCGGATTAATTACATATGTTGAGTAAATAAAAAAATAGAACTTTATTTATTTATTTTATTTTATGTAAATTACATATTATTGCTTAACATTAGAAGGTCGCTGGTTCGATTCCCAGCGGTGTCCAACTCTGTAGGACTCGGTTTGATCGGTAGTATGACATTTTCTGAGCCCGCCTGACTAGAAGCATTTTTTTTGCTGAGACTTCGAGTTGTGTGTATTACGCCAGCGGAATGTTCTAGCTAAGAAGGATGTGAGTATAATAGAAAATTAGAGCATCATAAGGACTAATTGTGCGCCAGCAGCGGAATTTGTGCGTCTTACAATTTCGGAGATATTCATAAAAAGCCGATTCCGCCACAGTAACGTTCCCTCAGCGGCATAATTTTGAAAAAGACGGTCTAGCTCATAACAAAGTACATGACTGAGTAGCTTTCGTCGTGTTATAAATGTGCGCAAATAGCGGAATTTGTGCATCTTACGGTTTTCGAATTATTCAAGATTCCGCTGCAGTAACGTTTTTGTGTTTTCTGTAGCTCGAAAACGGCTGATAGGAGAAATTTCAAAAAAAAACACTAGTACACCTTAATTTGTGCGTAATTTGAGCAATGTTAGTTTTTTGAAAATTGTGATATTTTTTTAGTAATTAATTTGTTCAGAAAATCAGAAAATTCTAATTTACAAGGAAACGAGTGAAGTTGCAATCGAATAAAGAGCACTCAAATATTCCTCTAGTAGACCCTAATAATGTCTGCAATTGTGGATTGTATTATCCGATCAATTAGTGAGATATACCATTTAATTACGAAATTAAGTTAGCGACATTTTAAAGATTGAATTCAGTGCTCCCATAAGACTATATAACATGAAATTTTACATAAAATTAGAGCGTCCTGTTAGCAAGCTTTCCTGTAAGTTTCAGCTTTGAATAACGTTGATTTAAAAAGATTTACCCAAAAGAAGAAAGAACGAACATTTTCCCTATAACCCGACCAAATAAGAATGTATACGAAAAAGCGGCCGCGCCATACAAAAGGAGAACCTTCTTAAATGAAAGGTGTATTGAAGGAACCTTTGTAAGTACAGTTGCGTGCAAATGTTTTATTGACGATTGTTTTCTTAGTACCTACGTACTCATATAGCGGCAGGGACGAAGCTATTATAAAATATGCTTGTAATACGATTTTTAGATATAATAGTATCTTATTGCCGCCAAACATAAATGTTAAAAGCACGGATGTGTTCCGCCATGAAGATAGCCAATTCCCCATTGCGTTGGGGATTCTTTGAGAAGCCCGCTTCCATCTTCGGCGTCATCATTACTTACCATCAGGTGAGATGATGCCAAGGGCATACCAATAGAGGATAAAAAAATGCAACATTAAGTAGTGTTTAGTTTCTAGCATACTGATTAATAGTTCGAGAAGGTTCAAATAAAAAATAAAATGAAGAATGAAACAATGAGTTCTGAGAGAAGAAAGAAGAGATTTGCTAAAATCTGCTACACTACGTGGAACCCCGATATTATGGATAATTATGTATATGGTTTACCTACTTAAAAATTAATAAACGGGAAATTCCCATACTACTTTGCCTAATTAAAAATAATAAAATTAAAAATATTTTCTAGCAAGCAAATCATAAAAAAAAATATAACTTTTCTATTGCTATTTAAAAAAAAGTATTTCCTTGAAAACTGCCAAATTCTGACACTTTTTTAAATCGTCAGCTTATTCTGCCAGAGTTAAAATTTTGTAGCCAAATCTGCCCAAATGGCAGAAATCTGCCACAAATGGTCACACTGCGGGGCGGACGGGTTTCGAAAACACGGGAACTCGCGCGACGCGACGGGGGGAGCTCATTAGACATGGGCGTTATCAGTTATTTTGGAAAACGGGATTGTAACCGATATGAAGTTCTCATATCGATATCACCGTTTTCAGATATCGATATGGGTAGCACGATATTAATCGTTTTTCAAACGTAACTTATCTATTTTTTTAGAAAACGAACGGAAACACAAACTCACGCGTTATCAAGTCCAAACTAAACCGTATTGCAATGACCATAATGGTCAATTCGCCTATCATCCGCTGATGTCCGTCCCAGTTCAATATTCGCTGCATTTCTTTCGCACTAATGAAATGTATTTTTGTTAGAAAGAGAGAAAGCGAATATATCCATACATTTGATATCATATGCTTGGGTTGCGGGAGTTTGTATTTCGCGGGTTACTTAACCTATATACAGTTTTACTAATATCCGATATTAAAAACTGCCATATCGATATGTTATGATATGATCCTCATATCCGGTTTTAGTTACGTTTTGATATATCGGACTCATGCCTAGAGCTCATTCCCTGTGCCCGTGCCCCGGGGGCTACCTGTGCGAGGAGCGCAGCTCAATTCAAAGCGATAAGATAAACACTGATCAGAAATTAACAAAGCATTGATTTGATTATATCTGCTTTGCTAGAAATATACCTCAAAACATAGAGGTAATAAAGTACTAATTACTTCTATGCTATTCTATGGTATGGTATTTGTTCTATGGTACTAGGCAGAAAAAAAAATTGACGATTTAAAAGCATGTGTAAAGCATCTACTTAAACATTTTGAGTTTTATGCCGATACATCAAAAAGTTTGTTGTTCAACTTGTCGATGTTACCCGATTTTAGTTAATTTAAATAAGACGCCAAATAACAAAACATTTATAAACATCATAACAAACATTTTTCTGCTTAATTGTCCAATTAGTTCTGGTTGTATGCTACCAATTTAGAAAGGTTACCTTTTTGTATGGCGCGGCCGCTTTCTCGTATACATTCTAATTTGGGCGGGTTATAGGGAAAATGTTTGTTCTTTCTTCTTTTGGGTAAATCTTTTTAAATCAACGTTATTCAAAGCTGAAACTTACAGGAAAGCTTGCTAGCAGGACGCTCTAATTTTATGTAAAATTTCATGTTACATAGTCTTATGGGAGCACTGAATTCGATCTTTAAAATTTCGCTAATTTAATTTCGTAATTAAATGGTATATCTCACTAATCCGGTAGTTGACTGCTAGTCATTTGAGTTACTTTTTATCAAATGTCAAAAAAGGTATTTTGTTCTAAAAATGTTTGAAATTTTGTACGATGACGTCATTGTTCAAAATAGTAGTTTGCATACTTATTAGCTAATTTTTATAAATTAAAAATTGAAAATGCAATGAAAATTAAAGTGAATAAGTTTTTCAATAATTTCAATTAAAGAGCTATTTATTCAATAATATATCGCAATTTAATTCTCATACAGTCAACTCCCGGATTGATCAGATAATACAATCCACAATTGCAGAAATTATTAGGGTCTACTAGAGGAATATTTGAGTGCTCTTTATTCGATTGCAACTTCACTCGTTTCCTTGTAAATTCGAATTTTCTGATTTTCTGAACAAATTAATTACTAAAAAAATATCACAATTTTCAAAAAACTAACATTGCTCAAATTACGCACAAATTAAGGTGTACTAGTGTTTTTTTTTTGAAATTTCTCCTATCAGCCGTTTTCGAGCTACAGAAAACACAAAAACGTTACTGCAGCGGAATCTTGAATAATTAGAAAACCGTAAGATGCACAAATTCCGCTATTTGCGCACATTTATAACACGACGAAAGCTACTCAGTCATGTACTTTGTTATGAGCTAGACCGTCTTTTTCAAAATTATGCCGCTGAGGGAACGTTACCGTGGCGGAATCGGTTTTTTATGAATATCTCCGAAATTGTAAGACGCACAAATTCCGCTGCTGACGCACAATTAGTCCTCATGATGCTCTAATTTTCTATTATACTCACATCCTTCTTAGCTAGAACATTCCGCTGGCGTAATACACACCTTCGAGTTGGGGTTAGATGACCGTGCTTGTGAGATTTATCCTCGATAATTATTTATTTTATTTTTTAGCTATATGGTAGCTGTTTAAAAAGCGGCTAACCCGTTTGTAAAAATACTTATAGTGCAATTTAGCTTAGGCGCCTAAAAAATTGTCTTCCAACGCGAACGAAAATTTCCCTCGCACAGTGCTGCTTCTGCCAATTTTAGATTATGTTGATGTATGCTACCCCGACCTTACTGTTAAGCTTACAAACAAACTTGATCGCTTGCAAAACCTCTGCATTCGATTCATTTTCGGCCTCCGTAAATATGACCATGTCTCCAGTTTTCGAGACCAACTTAAGTGGCCTACCTATTCCCCGTCGACGAGATTCGCATATTGTCCCTTCTCTATAATATACTCTTTAACCACTCCTTCTACTACTCCTTCTTACCTAAAAAGTACATTTATATTTCGTTCCTCTACCCTTAACCGCACCCTGCGGACATCCAACACTATAATCCTTGAGACCCCCACTCACTCTTCCTCTATACTTTCAAACTCCTTTACAGTTAAAGCTATCCGGTCGTGTAATTCTTTACCTGAGTCCATCAGGCGTGCTCCAACTTGGCGATCTTTCAAAAGACTCGTTAAAGCTTACTATCTGATTTAATTTTGTCCTTTTCTCTTTATTCACTTAGTTTCCTGGTATCTCATTTTCCTTTCTTTACCGTAGATTATATTGTATTTATTTATTTATATATTTATTTATATATTAATAATATATTTATACTACATATTTATGAAAGATTATATAGATATGTATTTTTATTTTATTTTCATGTTATTTTTGCTACCCCCCTATCTTATTCTATCGATGTTTTCCTACCCAAAGGTTGCCTGGAAGAAATTGCTACCTAGCAATAAGGCCGCCTATTGTATCTCTTTTCCATTTGTAACCACACTTATGTATCAGTATGTATTTATTACAATAAAGTATATTGAATTGAATTGAATTTAGCGACGTTGTGTCATGTAAAAAAACCTTTTAATTTACGAAGTTCGCTCCAAGAGAGGGTTAGTTTTTTAGGGTTCCGTAGCCTAATGGCAAAAAACGGAACCCTTATATATTCGTCATGTCTGTCTGTCTGTCTGTCTGTCTGTCCGGCTGTATGTCACAGCCACTTTTTTCCGAAACTATAAGAACTATACTGTTGAAACTTGATAAGTAGATGTAGTCTGTGAACCGCATTAAGATTTTCATACAAAAATAGAAAAAAAAAAACAATAAATTTTGGGGGTTCCCCATACTTAGAACTGAAACTCAAAAAAAAATTTTTCATCAAACCCATACGTGTGGGGTATCTATGGATAGGTCTTCAAAAATGATATTGAGGTTTCTAATATAATTTTTTTCTAAACTGAATAGATTGCGCGAGAGACACTTCCAAAGTGGTAAAATGTGTGTCCCCCCCCTGTAACTTCTAAAATAAGAGAATGATAAAACTAAAAAAAATATATGATGTAAATTACCATGCAAACTTCCACCGAAAATTGGTTTGAACGAGATCTAGGAAGTAGTTTTTTTTAATACGTCATAAATCGTAAACCGCAATTTACCTACAACGAACTACAAGAATCCTATAGTTAAGTGTCCCGACGATTTTGAAAACGGCTTGAAACCTTGTGACGAAAATCTAGAATTAGGGGTTAAAACTCGCCAGAAATCGATCTATGGTGGAATTATCTTCGAAAAACTCATTTAAGGGAGATATGAGCGAAATTACATAATATGACTACATATATCATGTTTATTTTTAACACCACCTTCAAGCGCGAACTGGCTTAAAGGTTCGGTGCTGGCTTTTTTTTATGTAGGTTCGGATTCGAATCCCGCGAGACTTTATTGTTTTTTATCTTTTTATTTGTGTTATTATTATTATTCCTATACTATTAAACGAGTTAGGTTAGGTCCCGAGGATTTCGAAAACGGCATGAAACTTTTTGAAGAAAATTTAGGATTAGGGGTTAAAAATCACCAAAAATGGATTTGGAACATTTCAAATCGGGTGCTGCAGCGTGAATCACGTAGGTACATTTTTTACCTATTTTATCGAAGATAGTATTTTTTTAAAAAATCGACGTGCGCTGATTTATCAAGTTTTATATAAAAGACATCAACGACTGCTACAATGTTTATGTTTCGAATTTACTGTGCATTAAATTTTGTTTTTATTTTTGTCGAAAACGATTCTAACAAAAATAATTCTATCGATCTATGGTTAGTTGTTTCGGATCTACAATGGATCTATGAGGGTCTAAACCTAAACTTATCCTTACAAATAAGGAATTTATTTTGATAGTTGGATTTTTGTTTTGTAAATATATTTCACTAATGGCGCCATCTTTTGTCGAGTAGGTGAATTACCAGTGAATTACATTACTTGGGAGGCCTTGGAGCCCTTTGTTGCTAACATTGACCGCGCTACTCGACAACAGATGGCGTACAGTTCTGAAGGAATGAACAGAGGAATGACAACATGCACTAATATGTTCGAGTATTTTTCTGCCATTTTTGGCGTGGTTCATCTGGATATGTCGTTTTCAGTTTTTTTTACAAACGCTCCGATTGAACGTGCGAAGCTCGGTCACCCAGCTAGTTTTTATATTATATTACTTGCTGCTACGGAACCCTTTATGGGCGAGTCCGACTCGCACTTGGCCGCTTTTTTGTTAAATCTCGACCTCCGGTTTTTGTGAAAAATGCAAATATTTCGGAAACTGTAAAAGACATCGAAAATCTGAAAAAAAAAAATAAAAGCTTAACCAAAAGGATATTATGATACATGAGACGCATATTAACTATGAAAAAAAAATCATAATGAAATTTGTACTACACCAAAACAAACGCCAAAATTATGAAATTCTTTTGTTAGACAAACAAACAATGTTAACAGCATTGATGTGTTCCGGCATGAAGATAGCCAGTTCCCCATTGCGTTGGGGAATCTTGGTAAGCCCGCTTCCATCTTCGGCATCATCGTCACTTACCATCAGGTGAGATGATGCCAAGGGCTTACCAATTGAGGGTAAAAAAAAAAAAAAAAAGATTATAATATGGGCTAATGTTTTATGATTCTTCAATCTTATTTACCTATCTAGGCGGTCTAAATTATTAGTTTATATCACCTATATAACGTTTTTCGGGCCCGGACGAAGAGGTGGAGGTTATGTATGAGGATATCTCCAGAGCCATACATAGCTCCAGGACCCATTTCACCGTTATGATGGGGGACTTCAACGCGAAACTAGGCAAACGAAGGGACAACGAGCTGAGAGTGGGGAAATTTGGATACGGAGAGAGGAATGCGCGGGGTCAGCTGCTGGCTGGCTTTATGGAGAAGGAGGGCCTCTTCATGATGAACTCCTTCTTCAAAAAGCCAAAACAGCGCAAGTGGACATGGCTGCATCCCAGTGGCGTAGTAAAAAATGAGATTGACTTCATCTTGTCGACAAAAAGGCAAATATTCAATGATGTCTCTGTGATCAACTCGCTGAAGACAGGAAGCGATCACCGAATGGTAAGAGGCACATTGAATCTAAAAACAAAGCTAGAAAGATGTCGACTGATGAAGTCCACGCTCCGACCAGCGCCTATCCAACTCCAAAACCCCGAAAGCTTTCAACTCGAGTTGCACAACCGCTTCGAATGCCTAGGAGAATGCGAAAATGTGGACAATTATAACGACAGGTTCATGGAAATTGTCCAAACGGCTGGGAATAAGGCCTTCAAAACCGGCCGTTTAAAAAGAACATCTCGTATCTCGGACCTCACCAGCAAGCTCATGGAGGAAAGACGAAGCCTGATTCTGAAATCCTCTGAAGATGCTTGTCAGTATCGGCGACTAAACAGACAGATCTCCAAGTCCTTGACCCGTGATATACGCCAATTTAATACCAACCGTATTAAAGAGGCTATCGAGCGCAATAAAGGGTCAAAAGTATTCGCAAGGGATCTGTCTGCTGGTCAAAGCCGACTGACAAAGCTGAAGACCGAGGATGGCAGAGTCGTGTCGTCCAAGCCCGAGCTGTTGGAAGAGGTTGAGAAATTCTACGGACAATTATACATGACTACACGCTTACCTGTCAGCAATCTGGCTGAAGACCCGAGAGCCAGATTGTCCCGACACTATACCGAAGATATCCCAGACGTCAGCCTGTGCGAGATTAGAATGGCTCTCAAACAGCTTAAGAACAACAAGGCACCGGGTGATGATGGAATTACGGCTGAGCTTCTGAAAGCAGGTGGAGAACCGGTACTTATAGCTCTTCAGAAGCTATTTTACTTATAGCTCTTCAGAAGCTATTTAATTCCGTCATGCTCGAGGGACGAACGCCTTCAGCATGGCACAGGAGTGTGGTGGTGCTCTTCTTCAAGAAGGGTGATAAGTCTCTGCTGAAGAATTACAGACCCATCTCACTCCTGAGCCATGTCTACAAGCTGTTTTCGAGAGTCATTACGAATCGTCTCGCACGCAGGTTGACGACTTCCAGCCTCCCGAACAAGCCGGTTTCCGAAAAGGCTTCAGTACCATAGACCACATACATACGCTGCGGCAGATTATACAGAAGACCGAAGAGTATAATCGGCCACTATGCTTAGCGTTTGTGGACTATGAGAAAGCCTTTGATTCGATCGAGACCTGGGCTGTGTTGCAGCCTCTCCAACGGTGCCAAATTGATTATCGATACATCGAAGTGTTGAAGTGCTTGTATGAAAACGCCACCATGTCGGTCCACCTCCAGGATCAGAATTCGAAACCTATCCGGCTGCAGCGTGGGGTGAGACAGGGAGACGTTATATCTCCGAAACTGTTCACCGCTGCACTGGAAGACGTTTTCAAGCTTCTGGACTGGAGAGGACTCGGCATTAACATCAATGGCGAGTACATCACTCACCTTCGATTTGCTGACGATATCGTGATCATGGCTGAGACCTGGAAGACCTAGGCGCAATGCTCGAAGGACTTAGTAGAGTCTCCCAACAAGTGGGTCTTAAAATGAACATGGATAAGACGAAAATCATGTCAAACGTCCGTGTTACACCCACTCCTCTGAAGGTTGGAGACTCTACACTCGAAGTTGTTGACGAATATGTATACCTGGGACAAACAGTCCAGTTAGGTAGGTCCAACTTCGAGAAAGAGATCAATCGTCGAATCCAACTCGGCTGGGCAGCGTTCGGGAAGCTTCGCAATATCTTTACGTCCAAAATACCGCAGTCCCTCAAGACTAAAGTCTTTGACCAGTGTGTGTTGCCAGTGATGACATATGGATCCGAGACATGGTCGCTTACTATGGGCCTTATAAGAAGGCTCAAAGTCACCCAAAGGGCGATGGAGCGTGCTATGCTTGGTGTTTCCCTACGTGATCGAATCAGAAATGAGGAGATACGTAGGAGAACTAAAGTTACCGACATAGCTCTCAGAATCGCTAGACTTAAGTGGCAGTGGGCAGGGCACATAGCTCGTAGAACAGATGGCCGTTGGGGCAGTAAAGTTCTCGAATGGCGACCGCGCACCGGAAGGCGCAGTGTGGGCAGGCCCCCGACTCGGTGGACCGACGACCTGGTAAAGGTTGCAGGAAGCCGCTGGATGCGAGCCGCACAGGACCGGTCGGTGTGGAAATCCTTGGGGGAGGCCTTTGTCCAGCAGTGGACGTCTTTCGGCTGATAGATAGATAGATAGATAGAACGTTTTTCACCTGTGAGAAATACCTGTGAGTTCATTACAATAATTTCTGTTATATTTTACAAATCTACCACTGGATGCGATATATTTGTAGTGGAGAGACTCGGCTACCGTTTTTTCTCCTTCGATGTCGCTATTTTGTATTTTGTCATTTTTTATGCAAGTCGAGGTGCGTGCGGTCGGGGTGTACACAAAAAAAGAACCTGTGAATGACGCAGTTGTTTTTGTCAAAGGTAAATGAAATTGTTTAATCCACGCAGTGCAATCGAATGTAACCGTTATTGTGATTCTGAAGATACAAGAAACATGTTTCTAACGCGTATAGTTTTTCGGTTATGTTGATAGAAGTGTCGAAATTTTTACTTTTTTTGGTACCTGTGAAAAATGAGTCCGTTGCGATTGAAATAAAGGTGCGATCATATTGGTGAATGTAACTCACAGGTTCGTAACTCACATTTTTCCCGACTGCTCTAAAAGAGGAGTCTGTTTTGTATGATTTACGTACGACGGATTGTTTATTTGAGCCTTTAGCCTGGAAACACATCAAATTGTTTTCCAATATGATCACCTCTTTATACTAACCTATGAGATTTTTTTTAACCTGTGAGTTACGTAACTTACAGATAAGCAGTGAGAGAAGGTACAATTATTTTGGTTTTTACCCATATGCGCCTCATGTATTATATGCTTTTGGTTAAGCTTTTAAAAAATTCTGTCGGATTTTCGATATTTTTATTTTATTTTTTTATTTTATTTAAACCGGTCGGTGGCTCCGCGAGTAGTGACTCCGTCCCACAGTATGTTAAAAACCCTAATTTTGTAACATGCTGTTTTTATTGCAAAAATCAATAGTTTGGATCATTTTAAGCTCTGCAGTTAAACTCCGGCATTGATACGACGTGTAGTTAATTTTTAAAAAAATCTCAAAGTTGACGTATATCCGGGTCACAAAAATAATAAAAAATATATTAAAAAAGAACTAAGCTGCTTAGTTTAGTTTTGATTATTATATGTAATTACATATATAATAACAGATTTTTAAACAAAATTTTTCCTCCAAAAGGGTTCCTTAGGGAAAGTTGTTTGTTATCATGAGCACATGCATACCCTTTCATATCAAGAACTAATTTAAAGTCACCCTGTATAATACCAGATTTTTAAACAAAATTTTGACTTCATACTTTAAAAAACTAATGAAATACAAATATTTTTGTCATTTTTCTTATTTATTTATTTTTTCCACAATAACACCGTATTAGATGATCATTTATAGACTAAAATATTGGCAAAATCTGCCTTTATGTACACTATTAAAAACACAATCTAATTCCGCGTTATCTAGAAGTTATCAGCCAATTCAGTTATATCCGGATTTTTTTGGTCTAGGGTTGTCACTTCAACCGGTAATGATGTTTAGATTTTTTTGTTTGTTCTATATTTGGTATTAATTGTTACGTAATTATACAGGGTGTAACAGAAGTGTGTGACAATACTTCAAGGTTGGCTTTTACCCATCAAACTGAACAACTTTTGTTCTACAACTTTGTTGAAATCGCAAAACAATTTTTGGACTTTTCATACAAACTTGGTTCACCAGCTGATCGATTTGTATGAAGAGACCAAAAAAAATTTTGCGATTTCAACAAAGTTGTAAAACAAAAGTTGTTCAGTTTTATGGGTAAAATCCAACCTTGAAGTATTGTCACACACTTCTGTTACACCCTGTATAGGGTGACTTTAAATTAGTTCCTGATACGAAAGGCGATGAATTTGCTCATGCTAACAAACAACTTTCGATTGCGATTTGACTACGGGTTCCTTAGGGAAAGTTGTTTGTTATCATGAGCACATTCATCGCCTTTCGTATCAAGAACTAATATAAAGTCACCCTATATATTGATACAATACTACGTTAAGTATACACCATTATAGGGCATAGCGACAAATATCCTTACTGAAACATGTTTTTTGTTAAATGGTTAGTTTTGGGTCTTTTGTACACTTATAGGAGTTTATTTATAGTTGAATTTATGCATCATACTGTACCACACAAATTTTACCGCTTCCGAGATATTTGCAATTTTTTCTAAAAAAACGGAGGTCAAGATTTAACATAAATCTCAATAGTAATAAAGAATTTGTATCGGAAACTGAAAAAATGATGAGTTTCGCCATTTTTTTCATAGTCAATATGCGTCTCATGTATTATATGTTTTTGATTAAGCTTTTCAAAATTTCTGTTAGATTTTCGATATCTTTTACCGTTTCCGAGATATTTGCATTTTTTGCAAAAAATTAATAGAGGTCCAGATTTAACAAAAAATTTCCCTCTCTCGGAGCGAGCTTCGTAAATCAAAAGGTCTTTTACAAGGACGTAACGTAGCCTAATTGCACTATTAGACTATTTATTAAGGGCTAGCCGCTTTGTAAACAGGTACTATAAAGCTATTTTCAAATCATAATTTTAAATTTTTTCGTAGACGCCATATTAAAATAATGTATCCTATATCACTCCTACAATCTAAGAAGAATCTAATCACATCTCATTTGTGGAAATCCATCAAACGGTGTAGGCTGTACAGCGCACCAAAGAATTACATACATATATTCGAAAGCAGGGTAAAAACATGCATCTTTTTTTGCCCTAGAACACTACCTTACGGCATATTTTCATACTTTTTTATTACGTCTTGTATCGAGAACGTCAGGTATAACAAGCTTACTGATAATGAATGCGAGTAAGCACTGTAGTGCTAATTTGTGACACGCAGGATTCACCTACTTGCCACTTCCCCTACCTTTTTTCCCGTGATAAATATACTGGCTGACATCTTTAAAAGTTTTTTTTATATGCACAAAACGTAGCCAAATTGCAGAATTAGTATTTTTACAAACGGACTAGCCGCTTTTTAAACATGTACCATAATGCTATTTTTATTTTTTTTATTTAAGTTTTAGTTTCCCGTACTAAATCTGAATAGTGAATCGAGAATTTGTATGGAAAACTGAAAAAATGGAGATTCGCCATTTTTCTCATAGTCAATATGCGCCTCATGTATTACATGCCTTTATTTAAGTTTTTGAAAATTTCTGTCAGATTTTCGATATCTTTTACCGTTTCCGAGATATTTGCAATTTTTGCTAAAAAAATATCGCAGGTCGAGATTTATTAAAAAATAATAAGCAAAAACGTGTACGAGGGTGACACTGAAAGTTTTTAGAACTGGCCACTTGTAAACGATATAATAAAAAAATAAGTTCAAATTTTGAAAATGGAACTCTTTGCCAATGTTATCGTGTATGTATTTCATTCATTTGTCATTTGTTTCACGATTTGGCGGCAAACTGAAAATTATCTGTGTCACGTCAGCATGAATTTAACGCGAGAAAATTTTCGTGCAATGATTTTTTATGACTCGATGTCATTTAAGTCAACAAGAAAGTTATGATAGACTTCGATTGGCCTTTCACGATGAAGCCCCATCTCGTGCCACTGTTTACAACTGGTTTAATGAGTTTAAACGTGGTCGCACTAATCTCACCGATGATCTGCGTGAGGGACGGCCTTCTACGGCGACGACTGAAGATAACATCAGTCATGTGCGGCGTATGATAGAGACTGACAAAAGAGTGACCTATCAGCAGATTCGGACAAGCTTAGGCATCGGTATGAGTCAAGTGCACAAAATCCTCCATGAACATTTAGCGGTCAGGAAGCTTTGTGTCCGGTGGATACCTCATAATTTGACAGAGGCCCAAAAACTCCGTCGTGTTGATTGGTGCCGTGAAATGGTTCAAAGATTTAACGGAGGTGACTCAAATGCTGTGTTCGACATACTTACGGGTGACGAAAGCTGGATTTACTGTTATGATCCTGAAACTAAAAGACAGTCTGCTATGTGGGTGTTTCCTTCCGAGGAGTTGCCAACTAAAGTGAAGAGAGGTCGAAGCGTGGGAAAAAAGATGGTGGCCTCCTTTTTCGGAAGGACAGGTCATTACGCAACAATTGTTTTAGAGGATCGAAAAACAGTTACTGCAGAGTGGAACACTAACAATTGTTTGCCACTTGTCTTGGAAAAAGTTCGGGAGAAACGACCTCGCTGTAGGATCCTCCTTCACCACGACAACGCCTCGTCGCACACCGCCAAGCAAACGATCGACTATTTGGCGACGTCAGACGTGGAATTACTGGGTCACCCGGCATATAGCCCCAACCTCGTACCTTGCGATTTTCATTTATTCCCGAAAATAAAAGAAAAACTTCGAGGAAAACGTTTTATGGACGCCGAGGAAGCAGTGGCTGCGTTTGAAAAGGCCGTCGAAGAGACCCCTAAGGAGGAGTGGGCAAAGTGCTTTTCTCAGTGGTTCCATCGGATGCAGCGATGTATTGATGTGAATGGACACTATTTTGAAAAGATATAATAAAACTAATAACTTTTTAGTTTGTTCAGTTTTTGAGTTTCTAAGAACTTTCAGTGTCGCCCTCGTAAGACTTGCTTTGTCAGATGTTACTTCGCCATTTTTTTATTTAACCGACTTCAAAAAAGGAGCAGGTTCTCGATTCGTCTGTATGTTGTTTTTTTTTGTACGTATGTTACGCAATTACTCCGCCAATCATGAATCGATTTTGACGATTCTTTTTTTGTTTAGTAGGTATATTTTGTAGGTGGTCCCATATAAATGTTATCTAAATTGATTCAGCACTTTTTGAAAAAGTCAACAATTAGTACAAACATAAAAACAAAAACAGCAAAATCGTAGTTGTTACGATTGAAATCGGTTGTTTTTAACGTATTCAGCGTTGTCGATTATTTATTAGAATTGATCATTTTTATTCAGTTATTCAAAAATATTTGCAGTGGCAGGGTGTATTTTATTAAGACATCAATTATTTTCAGCCTATATTCGCTTAACTGCTAATAGCCGTCACTACCATTTACCACTTACTCAGTCCTCACCTCACCCGCGTGGGAAAGGTATGGCTTTAGTGACCAATACAATATGTGCATAAATCTGAGGAATTTAAAATATAAATTCCTAAAATAGTTCCTAATAAAAACCACTTTAATTAAACAAATAAATTTATTACTTCCCGGGATTCTGAGGCATATCCATGTAAAGATAACTACCTACGCCGATCACTAGTTATGAGACTCATATACGCCTATGCTTTTTAATTTGTACATAATTAGATGAAATTACTAATTGCAAATATGTAGAATAAATACGAAAGCAGATTAAAATGTTTTAAAATTATGTTGTCACTGATAAATTCAGTTATCTGAATAAGCGGCGAAATCGCGTAACAAATACTGGCGATTTGATAGGGAACACAATGCCAGAAAATTCAATCGTGAAGCAGCGATGTTTGATTTATTTCATAGAGCCATTGGTTTCATCTGACCCCGTCATATGGGACTTCAAAATAAAACAAAGAAAAAATAAAAGAAAAAATGCCATTACCACCAGCCGCAGTATGTCTGCTGAAATCTATCGAGGAAAACAATATGATAAGTGACTATGCGTCGTCCCAGGACCATGAGTATGATGAAAATTTGGTCCTTGAGAATTAACACGAGGATGGCAGTAAATTATATTTTTGTAAATATTTTTTATGATCCGGGTAATATTAAATGATATCCGGATTTAAGAAAGTGGCAACCCTGACTAAAATTGAGAAATACCGCATAACTTCTAGATAACGCGGAATTAGATTGTGTTTTTAATAGTGTATATAAAGGCAGATTTTGCCTATATTTTAGTCTATAAATGATCATCTAATACGGTGTTATTGTGGAAAAAATAAATAAATAAGAAAAATGACAAAAATATTTATATTTCATTAGTTTTTTAAAGTATGAAGACAAAATTTTGTTTAAAAATCTGGTATTATACAGGGTGACTTTAAATTAGTTCTTGATATGAAAGGGTATGCATGTGCTCATGATAACAAACAACTTTCCCTAAGGAACCCATAGTCAAATCGCAAAAAATATTTTGGAGTCTCCATACAAATCGAGCAACTGACCGGCCAAATTAGTATGAAGAGTCCTAATTTTTTTTTGCGATTTGACTATGGGTTTCTTAGGGAAAGTTGTTTGTTATCATGAGCACATGTATACCCTTTCGTATCAAGAACTAATTTAAAGTCACCCTATATATGTAATAACATATAATTATCAATACTTAACTAAACAGCTTAGTTCTTTTTTAATAATTTTTTTTATTATTTTTGTGACCCGGATATACGTCAACTTTACGTTTTTTTTTTAAATTAACTACATGTCGTATCAATGCCGGAGTTTTACTGCAGAGCTTAAAATGATCCAAACTATTGATTTTTGCAATAAAAACAGCATGTTACAAAATTAGGGTTTTTAATACACTGTGCGTCCTCCTAACCAGAGTTCTCGGGTTCAAATCCTGGCCAGTGCACCAATGAGTTTTTCGAAACTTACGTGCATTTTCATACCGACTGATCGCGTTGAACACATCTGTAGGAGTAAATCTAAAAATGCCCTACACGTGACCGCGGGTGATGCTAAGTGCAACACCAGGCAACCGCCACCTATACCTTGTGGATAGGACGGTTAAATTGTACCACACGATAAGAGAAGAGAAGAGTTCATGAGGGGCGCTGCTCGTGAACAAATTTATCAATCTAAGTGACATTTCCATAGTCCGCCATGATAGAATTTGGTAGTTCCTCTTTTTAGTCACTGTAATTTTAACTTTTTCGTACTTGAAAGTGTGAGTGAAATTGGCACACTTGTAATGTAAATACGCAAAAAAAATGCGTCAGTGCTAGTAAGATCTATGTAGAAGTAACGTCACCCCCCGCAAAAATCGGCAGAAATACGTCGGAACAATTTCGCCAATGCCTACTCCAGTCCTTAATCCCCCAAGCGGAAAATCGGTAGAACTGGCAACAAACACTGTACACACGTCAAAATTGTTTACACAAACTTGACGTCACCTGTAGTCACGTGATAAAAAAGTCATCGTAAGGACCGTTTTAGCGGTAAAGTCAAAACAACGAAAAATAAATTTGATTTTAATCGTTTTTAATTGAGAAAATGGATATAAATAAATTTATTTTTATTTATATGTTCAATATGTCGTCCCAATCTTCAAATTAAAACAAATTTCAAAAAAATAGAAAATCCGCTATTCTCTCCAATTTTTTTTTTTTTTTTTTTTTTTTTTAATGTGATAAGGAAGGCAAACGAGCAAGTGGGTCACCTGATGGTAAGTGATCACCACTGCCCATAGACACCTGCAATCCCGGAGGGGATTGCAGATGCGTTGCCAACCTAGAGGGCTAAGATGAAATGCCTCTTGTGCCTGTAATTTCCTCGGCTGTCTTACTCTCCACACCGGAACACAACAGTGCAAGCACTGCTGCTTAGCGGCAGGATTAGCGAGTAAGATGGTGGTAGCGATCCGGACGGACCTCGCACAAGGTCCTACCACCCGCAATGTACTCGTTACCTGTAATCAAAGCATTGTTGTGAGTTACATTCTTCTGTGTACAGATCCCCGTCACCGCGGCGGCGGCATCGCTCGCCCCTGCGGTATCGGTCGCCGCTGCGCTCGCCGCTGCGCTCGCCGCTGCGCTCGCCACCGCGTTCGCCACCGCGCTCGCCGCTGCGATCGCCGCCGCGCTCGCCCGCCCGCTCGCCGCACCGGCCGCGCTCGCTACCCCGCTCCCCGCCGCGGTCGCCGCCGCCGCGCCAGCTGTCGCCGCATCGGTCGGTACCATATTGACTTTCTTTCAATAAGAACCATGGTTCGAAAATATCGTGATATGTGTATATCAATGATATATATCAGTGTTTTTCAGCCTTTTTTAATACACGACCCCTTTATAGGTAAAAAAATTCTTGCGACCCCCTTTAGAGCCATAAACATACAAAATGTTAGTGATTTGAAAGACTACGTTTATAATTTTCTTCAGTTAGAAGATGATTTAGTTATTAATGTCTCTAAAATAGAACCACCCATACAACCATTTCGGTCACAGTGTAGACAATGCTACTCGCGTCGTAATAGAAGCAAGTAGCATTGTCTACACTGCGACCGAAATGGTTGTATGGGCACGTTTTGACAAATTCTTAAAAAATAAACAGGTCCAACGTTATCACTAAAATCGTATTTTTTATTGCAGTGTAGGACCTAAAAATACTGACTTTTTCTTTTACTCGCGATCCCTTGAGAAAGGCTTCGCGACCCCCCGGGGGGTCGCGACCCACAGGATGAAAACCACTGATATATATCAAGGACTAGCTTCCGCCCGCGACTTCTGCGTGGACTTCAGAATCGGGTCCAGCGAGAAATAAAATGTTAAGGCAGCAGCGCCATCTATTGACAAAGTAAAAATTTCAGTTTTTAGCCATTCCTCCTCCAACCCTCGAGTTCTCCGCGATAAAAAGTCCTATGTGTTAGCCGAGTGCTTAATCTATCTACCTACCAAATTTCATCCAACTCCGTTCAGTAGTTTCGGCGTGAAAGTGGAACAAACAAACGAACAAATAAATTGTTATCACATGCGCCATTTTTATTACAAAAACTTCGTAATGGAAATTTCGTAATGGATTGAAAACCACCAAACAGCCTCCCTACAATCTGGACTTAAATAGCTCCTTAGTGGGAAGTATGGCCTAACCTTCTCGAGGTAAGTGAAGAGACCGAGTCCCTGCAGTGAGGAAAATATATCAAATGCTATAAGTCAGATTATTTTCATGTGATTATTTGTTTTGTAGAGATTTTAAACCTTCCTAAAACGAATGGTTGTCCACAGGTATGCCGGAGTTTACGACGAACTGTTGTCGCCGCCGCGCCGTAGCGTAGAGCCGCCGTATGGACCCAGGTACGATTGTAACAGTCTAATCGCGACGCGAACGCGCGACCTTTTACACCGTCCGATGGATACATACTACTTAAGCGTTGTTTCACATTGCGTTGTTGCCGTGCGGATTGAACCAGTGCTCGGAACTCAAGTGCCTATTAAATACAAACGTATACGTTCTGCGGTCTCCATTACCCTGCCTTCCTGATCCCTAGTCATAAAAAGTTGATTTATGTGTAGAATATTACGTTTATTGTTTTATTTTTATTGGATTTTGATTATCCTTAATAAAATTGCGGTAAGTATGAAGGCGAGCAACGATACGTGGAGCTTCAATCAACTGTTCATCGGGTTGTCTGCAAGTCTGGCTGTGTTTTAATAGTGTGTAACGAACAAGAATATATTAAGCTTTAAATTGTATTTCTATGATTTTTCTAGTCTGGATACAAATATAATAAGTACTGCTGTATGTGTAGTTTTACGTGTTTTTGTAATAATTAAAGCCTGTGGATAGAATAAAGCAATGGATGAAATAATGCAATTAATTGATATTTAACAACATTACGGTTTACTGTATTCATAAAACGTAAAACAAAATTATATTAAACTTTATTTAATTTATTTGTGTAAGTATGTTTATTTTTTACGGTACCTTATTTGTTGATGTATGAAAATTGAGAGAAAAGTAAAAAAGAAGTGAGTCAATTGGGCGTAGAGACGAGTAAGTGTTACCAGCGACTGTACCTTTATTGTTTTAAAGTGGGTTGGTATGGAGAAATCCAAAACCATAAGAGAGATACAGGATACAACATATGTTACATTGTATTCGTTTTTTATGAAGAAAATTTTGACACTGGACAACTATTTTGTTTTTGGTTGTTTTTGTTTTGTGTGACTTGTCCACAAAAAGCCTTATCAGCCACTCGATATTAGATTGGCATTATTAAAAATTAAGAAGGACGCTAAACTATCGCGGTCAGTCCGCTTCGGTTTGCAGTGTAATGTGAGGTTTATGTTGCTACCAACTCCGTGCCTGGCGTATTTTTTTCCAAATAAAATCATAGACGTAGGAAGCATTTTAGCCAGTGAAAAGCAAAATATATCTCGAGATATCAACGTGTTCACGCCAGCCACGGAATTATTTGTTTTATCGAATTTTAACACTTCGCGCCGTTCAGATTTTTATCTAATATTGTATCATATCCTGACATGAAACCGAGACAAACCTCGTGACCTATTTTTCAATGTTTTTTGTGGATGTAATTTACTGAAGAGTAAAATTTCCATATAGCTTTTATGGTTTCGGACTTACCCATACTGACTGATCCATTCAAAATATACTGTAAGTATATTGCAATGATTTTCTGATTAAAATAGTTCTGGTGGTACGCTATATAGTAGGGTTCTTGAAGGTTCGGTGTTTATGATGTAAAGTGCAATCAAATGGGGATTAAATATGTAAACACGATCCCCACACAGGGCAAACTTTTCTGTAATGAGCAGAATTGTTTGCTCTGAGTCTGGGTGTATTATATCTATATATATGTATGTATTTGTTAACAACCCATTACGTCCCCACTGCAGGGGCACGGGTCTCTTCCCATAACTCAGGAAGGTTTAGGCCATACTCCACACACGGGGGCCAAGTCCGGATTGGTAGTATGTATTTAAATGTCGTATGTATATATTTAAATGTCGAAGTATGTATTTAAAAAAGTATATGTGTATGTATATCAGTATCTGGTTCCCAAGATACAGGGAATCCTAGTTTGGGACCAGATGACCGTGTGTGATTTGACCCAGATATTATATTATGTACGTACACTCATGCGGTTGGGCAATACAATAAATTGTGTGAGTCAAATAGAATCCATCTCGTAAATTAACCCCATCGTAAGTAATTAACTTATTAAACATACATGTACTCTGGGGGCAACTTTTTAGATAGTGATGTTGTTGTACGCTGTTTTGGCTTTCACTCGCCTTTGTTCCTTTACTAGAATGATAATAATAATAAAAAAACATTTAAAAAATAGTTATTTGTTCAACTAGTGAGTAAAGTATTTTTTTGCTACGAGTGCTGACTTTAAATCACGAACTAGCGAAGTAGTCTAGAATTGAACCACGAGCGTAGCGAGTGATTCTAATATAGACTACTGAGCACAGTGAGTGATTTAAAAGCACGAGACATAAAAATAACTTGCTCTCGTGTTAAACATACAACTTTTCACCTCGACCAGCGAGAAAAGTTAAAACGTAGTTGATTAAATTCTCTTTGGAGACACTATAGTTTTTTTTAAATAATGTTTTTAATTTAAAGGTTGCGTTTGGAAATTGCGCTGCTTGTAATTTTTATGAAAACCTTAGATGAAAACCAAACATAATATTTTAAGTAGACCTTATTCATGTTTAATAGTACATATTTATTTTAAATGTTACATTCTTTAAAAATGCAATAGCATAATTGACCACGCTGAATACGTTAAAAACAACCGACTTCAATCGCAACAACTCCAATTTTGCTATGTTTTGTTGATTTTCTCAAAAACCGCTGAATCGATTTCGATAAAATTTATATGGGACCACCTGTGAAGTATACCCTTTCAAACAAAAAAAGAATTTTTGAAATCGGTTCAGGCGTCTTCGAGTAATCGGTGAACATACATAAAAAAAAAAAAGATTCCGACGAATTGAGAACCTCCTCCTTTTTTTGAAGTCGGTTGAAAATTAATAAACTTAAATTTCATTAAATAACAGACAACATTTTGTGCCTTTGAGTTAAATCGCTAGGCCAAAGAGTTTCTGAACGAACTATCGCCCATATTTTTTTCAGCGCCGCGCAAAAGGTAGTGTTCGAAATTTGAATCACTTTTTCTCACGCTCGCAGCAAAAACCGTTTTTGCTTTGAGTTTAAGGGACCAAAGGCACCCTCTTCGTGCTGGAGAGGTGAAAAATAACATATTTAATTTGGTTTAACGTCAGTGCTCCCTGGTTGAAAAAAACAGTTGGATGGCCTTAATTGGACTATCACCTGGTTTCTCGAGTTTGTATGAAATGGGGTGACTGACGTTTAACTTGAAAGCGATTTGGTTACCGTAATTAATTCTTCTCTGTATTCTATTAAGGCGAGAACGCAAAAAAACAGCACTTGCCTAGGTACTGATAGGTAACATTATGTATATCTATCTATCTCATCTCTCATATAATCAGCTGGGTATAGGCCTCTTCTTTTGCACGCCATTTGACTCGGCAACTCGCTAGTCTCGCCCAGCAACTTCCAGCAACGCTATGCCATCCAACCAGCTGGCAACTGGTCTACCTACTGATCTTCTCCCTGGTCGTGGTTGCCACTTTGTTAATGTTGTAGTCGACCTCCTATCTTCCCTTCTAGCCAAATGCCCTGCTCAACTCCCTTATAGTTTCGTGATGCGCTGTCCAACATCTGCGACATTAGTTTTTAGTCGGATCTCGACATTCGGTACGCGATCCTCAAGAGATATATCTAGCATGGTACGTTCGGATTATTTGCTTATGTGGGTTTACCGTAGATTTGTGCTTTGCGTTTTTACCGCGTCCCCCGCTAAAAAGTCAGAAAAGTTCTCGAACAAACATCAGTTTAACCCTCTATTGCATACGAAGCCAAATATGGCCTTGAATAAAATTTATTTTTTATGCGGACACTTTGAGAAATGAAAGGTTTTCTTTTTAAGCAATTCAGTGATTTTCAACAGTGACAATAGATGGCGCTGCACTGAAGTTGAGCGTCAATGTCATAAAGAATAATAAGATTTCATGTTTTTTTTTTATAATGCTTATAGGTAATTACAATTCTTTATTGGACATTTAAAAAGATTATTAAATACGACACACATACATTCATGTTTCCCTGAAGACGGTGTCCCTTGCTCGTGCAGTTTTATAAATAGTTACATCTATCAAGTACCTAGGTGTAATGCTAGATCAGCGCCTAGATTGGTATTCCCAATTAGAACTAGTATCAAGTAGAATTCGTAAATTAATCTGGATATTCAAAAATCTTAGACATATAGCTGATGTTAAATTACTGAATAAAATTTATATTGCCCTTGCCCAATCTCTGTTAGACTATTGTATAACAATGTGGGGTGGTACATCTAAGACACGTTTTATAGAAGTGGAAAGAGCACAGCGAGCATTACTAAAAGTTATATACTTTAAGCCCTTAACATTCCCAACTGATCAGCTTTACTCCACTTGTAAGCTGCTAACTGTTAGAAAACTATATGTCTTAAGAACTATCCTAAAATTACACAAAACCTTACCTTTGATCCTAAAATAGAATGTAAAAGAATTAAGTATAACGTAGCTAGAACGCCATTAAATAAAACCACTTGTGCTTCTCACCAATTTAATAAACTCTTTGAAGTAGCAGTATAAAAAGCGGCACGCACACACATACACACACGCACACGCGCACGCGCACACGCACGCGCACACGCACACGCTCACGCGCACACACACACACATTTGTGTGTGTCTCACACAATTACAATCTCAGAACTCACCATTTTTAATTTCTCTTTTTTGTTGTTACTGTTTAAACTTTTATTTAGAATATAAATTGTTAAAATTTCTGTTTTAAAATTTATTAAGTACACTTGTATGTGACGATTTATGTAATGAGCGAGATCTCCTAATACAGGTATTATAAATACCTAAAAGGAGTTCTCAACCTAAAAATTGTAAAACTTGGTTGAACGAATAAATATTTTTTTTTTTTTTTCATACCAGCAAAAAGGTTGGCAGCAGATACAAAGTATCAGGAAAATTAGAACATAGGTACATTTTGAGGGGCGATTCAGCGATCTATAATATTTATCAAACTGAAAAACTTTTGTCCCACAACTTTGCAAAAAAAAATGTACTCCATATAAAGTTCGCAATGCAAATTTAAGCCGAGTAGGTACGGGATGCCAGATGTTTAATTGACACATCACTTTTCATCAACGCCATCTATTGAAGAGATTTGGCAACTTTTTTTTTCTTAAAAAACCTCTCATTATATCTTCATTTTAAGTTATACACACTACTAACACCTAACGAGAGACGGGTTGTATTTTTTTATATCTCAATTTTAATCAGGGTTCGTAAATATCCGATATTTATAATAAATATCAAAATATCAGATATTTTTGATATATATCCGATATTTTCGATATTTATGATATTTATCAAAATTACACACTAATTTCAATTTCTTACTGTAATACGTTTTTTTTTTTCGAAACAGCTGAATTTAAAATGTAGTTTATGTTTGATAATTTGAAGATGTTTGTCAAAATAACATTCAAATTTTATACTCTGATATGCTTTTTCGAAATAACTGAATCTAAAATTTATATTTTATTTTTGCTAATTTGAAGATTTATTTATTATTGTTATAATCATATCGTTATTCTTTGGATTTGGCACATTCATTCTTAAGAATCAGCTCTTGGAAGCTAGGAAAATATAAATATCAATATTGATATATATCAAGCATAAATATCAATTGATATATATCATGATATATATCCGATATGTATCATTTGATATATATCATGCGAACCCTGATTTTAATATCGGAAGTGAAATTATCCAGCATTCAAGTGTCACACAGACGTGCGCTTGCAATTAGTGGTGTTACTGTGTCTGACGATCGTTTAAAAAAATATTAAAAGGGGAGTAAATCTCATACTATAATATAATCAACATTGATTTGACACTCCTTTACATAATTCCGATTTCTGAAATTTCTAATATGTTGGTTTAAATAGATAATTAGTTCATTTTATTGAGAAGCCATATATGGTTTCGTATGCACCCAGACATCTTTTTGTCTGAAACAAATGTGGGAATCTCAGACTTTAAGTAATTCGTTTTCGCTTTAAAACATGAATGTTTGTCAATTCTATGGCGATAATAAGTGATCGGACCTGTCTAGGTACAAGTCCGATCACTTATTATCGCCATAGATGGAAATGTGATAATTGTGATTTTGCTTCTGATTTTGTCAACATACATATACACCAGCTGTAAGAAACCTGACTCTTCCAAAATGCATAGAAAACGGTCAGTAAGGCACCAAGATTTTCCTCTGGTATCTATAGATACCAAAGTTAAGGATACTATTGATTATTTCCGAACTATGTCAAAATAACTATACTTACGGATCATTAACAATGTGTAAAGTGTTATTGGAAGTGTGAAAGATTTTCGTGCTACAACGAAAACCCAGTTATTTTAAAAAACTTTCACGCTCTTTTTCATACAGATTGATAGATTATATCATAAGGTGTGGTAAAACTTTAAAAATACTGTGATATATGGTTATTATTGTTGAGTAATGTTCAGACAAAATATTTTGTCTAAAGTAGCCACAGTGAATACGAAGCCATATATGGCAGCAACTATTTCATGTTGAGTGCATACGAAGCCATATATGGCGTTATAATATTTTTTCTTCAATATAAGTGATATATTTTATTCATTCATAATTTTGGTTTTTGTGCTTCATATTAGGTTTTTCGTATTTAATATTTTTTTTCTTGCTTTCTTCATAATTCATGCATTAGCATTAAAATTTCCAGTTCTATATGCTCTAAAGTATCATACCAGCGATCGTTTCGAGCAAATTTAAAAATACAGGGTCATTTTTGGACCACCCCACCAAAACTTCACAGTGGCTTCTACTCATGAAACTCAGCAACTTTCCCCAAGTAACCAATGGTCAATTCGCAAAAAAAATGTTGGACTTTTCATACTAATTTGGTGATCGGCCTATTTTATATAGGTTGAAATTTTGTAGCCTCACCTGGAGGGAAAATGCTCTAAATACTGAAATTACTCAAAGGAAACATTCCTTTATTTTTAAAAAACTATATTCAAACATTTTTGAAAATCAATTTTTTTTTAACTCTTCATGCAAATCGATCAGCCAAGCGGCCAAATTACCTACTATGAAGAGTCCAAAAAAATTTTTGCGATTCGACTATGGGTTCCTTGGGGAAAGTTGATCAGAATCAGCAGTAGAAGCACTGATTAAAATTTGACGCACGACTAGATTTACAGCCTGTATATTTAGATGAAGCCGAAGATGGAAATGGGCTTATCAAGATTCCCCACCGCAATGGGGAACTGGCTATCTTCATGTTGGAACATGTCAATGCTATTAACCGTTTATCAGCAAGACTTAGTAACGTATCAGCTAACCAGGTGGGCTCAGAAAATGTCCTAGCATCAACCAAACCGACTCTTATAGTTAAACCCCGCTGGGAATCGAACCCTCAACATTTTGGTATGAAGCGATTGGCCTAGCAACTACGCCACGAAGCGGTTGACACATATTGCGCCACAGAGAGAAAATATTTTTGGCTACGTAGACAAAATGGTTGTTGTCTCACAAATTATTTCATTAGTTCTTAAACCAAAGTGAGTCCATCCAAATGTTAAGAACTTAATTTGAAATAAGAACAAAATTTTAAATATAAAAGAGACAGTTTCAGTGGAAGGAACGTTATAAGACCAAAATGATAAAAAACTCGGGGTAGCTTCGCTCGCCCTTACCATAAGTGTGTATTGTATTGAGCAATGCAGTTTTGAGCTATACTGGAATAGGCAATCTTGTTGTGGTCGGGGTCAAGCTATCGATATCGAAACGCCGAGCGATTTGCCCCCACCAGCACAGTAATCTGGATATTTACGCCGTTATGTATGTAAAGTAGTGCCCACGTAATTAATAATAATTTATTTATTTCATTCTACTAAGTATTACATATTCTATTTGACTGTGTACCTACTCTATTCTATTTTACCCTTTGTAAGAGCCTGGGAGTCCGATATAGGAGGAATCACCAAGCTCTCATCCCAAGAACAAAATATTTTAAAAATGATTTTTACTTGCTTATGTTGAGATTTGACAATCTTGTGTATGCCAGATGGTAAAAATAGATTCGCGAGAAAGTGTGCATAGCGTGGCTGTACAATTTATTTTACAGTAGTAGTAGTAGTAGTATTATTAGAAAACGGTGTCGGCTGCGAGAGCAGTTTGGGCGGCGCGGGCGGCGGCGCCAACGGTCACGCTGGCAGCCGCACAGTGATTATTTGTGTTACACTTCAATATTTTATGTGTGAAGTTTTTGATAAAACGTCTCAATTTATATTCACGAATGGTCTTTATGCAAATTTTAATTTAGGATATTTTATAACTCGGTGCAATCTATACTTATACGTTTATCTATAAGTAACTGAAATTAACTTATTTAAGTTCTATTGTATTGATTAGCAGTGTTGTTAGTCACAAATTGTTGATCGGATTATACACTTCCTTATGTTGTATTAATTGTTACGGTAGTGCCCAACTTTACCTACCTTGATATACTTATTTAGCCGTTCCGGCTCGACACAGGGTCGCTTCTGTAACGTCAAACGACGGGTAGTACAATCAGATTCTCTCTAAGATTATTTTAATAATCCGGATAGATGTGCTCATAAATAATACTAAATGCATCAAAGTACGTATAAATTAACTGGAATTTGGAAGGTTTGATGCGACACTGAAACAGATATGCGTTAGGCCTCGGCACTTGCCATATTTTGATCGATTGCTGGAACAAAATGATACGACGTTGTTATTAAACTTGCCAAACTGTAAAAAGCAGGCAACCGAATGCATCGGTCGTTTCGCAAAAGGGGTATCCTGCGTTCTAATCAGTTTTTTTTAGTCTACTTACTACCTTTTTATTATTTAATTTTATTTTATATGTTTAATAAAATTATGTATACTTAATATTTTTTTTGCTTACTTTGTATTTTACAATAGATTTCAATTTATTTTTATTTATTTTCGTCAAACATAGGTAAATACAGGCAGTGGCGTAGCGTGGGTTTTCGCCGCCCGGGGCCGATCGAAAATTTGCCGCCCCTTTCTATTTTGATCATTAGTAAAGAAAAGTCAACATACTATAATGTATGCTACGATTACTGGCCAAGAGTGAATCGGTGGGACTACGACTAAACAGTCAATTACACGTCGACCCACCAGTGGGACAATACGGTGGGACCACGAGTCGGGAGCGGAATAAAACTGCCAAATTCTGTAATCAATATAAAATTATGTACTTTTCGTATTTTTTTAAAGCAAAATCTTTTATACAATCGATGTTATATCGCGTTCGATTGCTAATTGCTTATATAGCTAAATTCGAAATCCGTACCTAATACTAATTGAACCCCGCTGGACATCGAACTTGCAACCTCCTGATGTGTAGCGAGCGCATTATATTCTTCCGTGGGCGAGCGCACATGAACATAATAAAAAAAGCGCGACCGAAGCGAGCGCGAAATTTTTTAAGATATCTAAGAATGTTTATGTTAAACCAACAAAAACCCTTTTACTTGGAGCACTCAGCGCCGTTTCAGTTAGGGTAGGTAACCCAACTACCAGGGTGCTTGGCGCCCCCATGAGCTCGACGCCCTGTGTCTGTGCACGGGTGACACGACCCAAAGGCCGGTCCTATTTAAAATGTAATTGTGCACCGTTGCTGTACGGGTTTCATTCTTCATACGATAACATTTGTTTTCATGACGTTTGATCTGGGTCATGTAACTTTGAATATTTTTTATCATATATTTGGATCGCTCAATTTGCCGCCCTCCCCCACGCCTGGACGTGCCTCGACCTTAGGTAATTTTTAATTACCTACCTTCAGTTTAGAGATGCTTCTCTCACAACTGGCACTGCTAATGGCAGCTGTTAAAAATATTCTTAACATTATGATAATATTTGGTAAACACTCTTCAAGTTTATAATATATTTTAGTAAGCCCAGTGAGCCAGACATAATTATGTATCTCTTTTTTAAAGTCTGGGTCTGTTGCAGCTACAAAAGTACGAAGAAGTACACGCTCAAGTTTGAACTCTTCACTATTAGTAATATCTTGAGGAGCGTGATCTAAGTCCAGTTTATCGACGGCTAATAACACCTAAAAACACTAGGTAAAAAAAAATGTGCCACTCGCCGCCCCTATCCATGTGCCGCTTGCCGCCCCTATCCATGTGCCGCCCGGGGCCATGGCTCCCCCGGCCCCCCCCCACGCTACGCCACTGAATACAGGTGTTAAAACAAAAAGGTTTAGGTTTGCTACTTTACTAAGCATATACAAAGCATAAGAAAATTGACTTAACTTACTACATGCATAATTTACAATGTACTTGTTTTATGATTTAATTTACTATGTTAAATAAATAAAAAGTTTGTGCCTCATTACTGGGGAGACCCACATGTTAACGCTAAATGTTATATTGTCATATAAGAAATAAAATTGTAAATTCATAATGTAAATATGTAATTCTTTCCCAAGGATTATTTTAAAATTACAAAAAATACAGATGTTAAAAAAGTGCGAAATTTTTACATTAAAAATATTGAAAAAATCCGCTCTTCATATTTTTTTTCTCAGTTTCCCTAGTAAAGCTGAATAGTGAATTAAGAATTTGTATGGAAAACTGAAAGAAAAGGTGTAGATCACATTTTTTCAATATTTTTCGTATATTTTATACTTGACTCTGAATAACCCCTTTTAATTTCAAACAGGCTTTTTTAACACCCTCTATACACTTTTTTAACACCCTGTATAAAGGGTGACACAAAATGTCCGGCAACATTTTATTTAACCCATACAAACTTCATCAACCAGCTGACGGATTTGTATGAAAAGTCCAAAAAAGTTTTTGCTTTTTGACCATAAGTTTCTTGGGAGAAGTTGTTCAGTTTTGATCAGTGAAAACCACAGTTCAAATATTGTCGAATATTTTTTGTCACCTGTATATTAAGATCCTTATAGTAAGCCCTTTCGTTGATATTTCACTCGGTAACTTTTGCAAAACTTTTTTTTCTGATTTGCCCCTCCAAAAATTTATTTAGGGTAACCTGTACATGTAAATGTCCTTGGTTGGGTCATAGAAATATACAGGTGTTAAAAATCGCGTTTGAAATTTTAAGGGGTTACTCAGAATCAAGTATAGAATTAGTGATGAAACAATTATAGTTTAAAAATTACAATTATTGCTTGTAATAATTGCCAATTACAATTAAATAGTTTTAAATTAGTTTTTTGTCATATTAAGGAGTGAAAGTGTTTTCATAAAAATGAATTGTTAAAAGTGAATGTATTAAAAATCAAAGTACGAGCCATAAAACACGACATAATATGACCCGCCAAAACCTAAAAGCTATAAATCTTGGGTTTTATTGAAGCACTAATTTTGAAATTTTGCATGTGAGAAGCACTATTTACATGTAAACCATTTTTTTGAAATGTAAACCATAACTGAGAAAAATAATTGTAGATTTTTGCAATATTTTTCCTGTATGCTACACCTTGATTCCGAGTAACTCCTTAAAATTTCAAACGCACTTTTATACCACCCTGTATGTGTAAGTTTCAACTTAATCGGTCCAATAGATTAAGAGAAAATTGGCTGTGACAGGACAGACAGATGCAAGTTATCCAACAAGGTTTCCTTTATTCATATTGAGGTTTTTTTTTCAAAGTTTTTTTTATGTGATAGGTGGCAAACGAGCAGACGGATCACGAATCCTTAAAAAGATACCTTGTGCTTAATTTTCCACTTTTAAATAATCTTTTTATAAAATTATTCAATTTCATTATACATTTTTTTAATCTGTACTAACTAGTTTCAAGTTCCATAAATAAAATTATCTACTGTCTCACATAAGTTGTCATAAAAATGTTAATTGTTAAATGTAAAATGAGTAACGAATTTGCATTATTAAATTCTAATCATAAGATCTCATTGTTATATTGATAAATTTAAAAAAAATAAGAAAAAATTATCGAAAAAATCTTTTTGTATACAACTTTTGTTTAGATTGATAAACAAGGTATGTACTGTGCATACTGTTCGTTGTGGTAGCCATTATATCAAAAAATTGGACCAATTTGACCTTTTTGTATTATTGTAAAACTGTATTTGTCAGATTTCTAAGTAATATTACCAATTTTTTTATTTCTTATTTTTGAAGTTTCTCTATAATTTTTAAGCATGTATGGATTTCGTAGGTACGCTGTTGTAATCTATTTGGGTTCTCTCAAGGACTTAATATAATTATTATGAATAACTGATATGGAACTGTGTGGTACAGGTTGATACCTAGTACACAGTTCAAAGTAAATATAAACTTGTAACTTGTAAGTAACGCTTACTTGAATAAACTTGAATTCAAAAATATCTTCAATCCTACGGCATATTTTAGTGATTTATTGCAAAGAAGTAAAGTATTATTTTAATTTTTAACTTGCCATTTCATTATAATGTAAACAGTACAGCTATGACGATGTTAGTAAATTAACGAGTTTACAATATCTTTGTTTAAAAGTAACACAGTTTCTAAAATTATACTGAGGTAATGTACAAATCCGCCTTAAAATAATAATTTACGATGATGATGTACAAAGGCAGATTATCCCTGGAAATATGTATGTCAAGATCATGGAATTGGCTAGATCATTAAATTTCGTTGAGGAGCTCCGAAAAAATATCAAGGATAGGTAAAAGGTGTTATCAAATAAATTGAAATTGTTTATTTGCAAAAATCATGGTAAAAAAGATGTAAAAATAACAAATACAGCGCAAAGACATGATTTGCCACAGTAATGGCATGCAAACATTACATAAAAATATTCAAAGAGAAAGCATAAACAAAAATATTGCATTCCCAAAAACGAAATCTATTTTTTTTTTAATAATACCATGCGATTTAAAAAAGAAATGTCATTAATGATTATTACTGTAAATAAATATTTTCAATGTAACTATAAAATTATATGTCAAAAAATATTATTAAATGTTAAAGAGTAAGAATTACGAATATATGTCAACCAGATCAGTAAAAAAAAGTTCATTCAACCACATCGCATATTCTAATCGTCAAAATTCAAAGAATTCATTAATTGTATAAAAAAACACTTATCTTTTAACCAGTTCTGTAGTTTGGTGGTAAAAAGTTTTCCTGTCAATGCTCTCAATTCTACTGAAATTTTATTATAAACTTTAATAGACATCATGTAACAATTTTTATCATATTAGCTCAGGGGTATTAGGCTAAATTTGACCAAAAACATAAAATGTTTCAGGACTAGCTGAAATTTTGTATACTGACTCTGTAAGTGGTAGTAAATAATTACTCAAAACTCCTCATTTCTCCCCCGCTTGCGTCCTGAGATATACAGGGTGTTTGGGTTCTATATAAAAATATATTTTTTTTTTTTTACAACGCAAACTTTATTAAAGGAACTTCAGACGGTAAAATAAGACTAAAAGAGCTCTGAAAATGTAAACATTAAATACTTCCTCTACTTGCGTCCTGAGATATAAAGGGTGTTAGGGTCATATAGAATATATATGTTTTTGACCGATATCTTTATTAATGAAACTTCAAACAGTAAAAGAAGACTAAAACAGCACTGATTTGTAAATAAAAAATAGTCATGTATAACAATAACATGACAATTTTCATGATTAGCCAAGATAATGGCGACAAATTTAGCTCAGGGATTATAAGTCTAAATTTGATGAAAAACACCAAATGGATTATAACTAGCTGAAATCTGGTATAATGAATGAATGTAAGTGGAAAAAAATATTATTAGTTCGTTCTCAGTAGATCCAATGCGTAGATCCATGAGGTATTTGTTTCTCATTAGATCCATTTTTTAAGGTATGTATCTATGGAGAAATTTATAGGATAAATTTAAAGGATTTTAGTTTAGTGGCAAAACCAAAGTAGACTCAGATAATCGCCTAGGGTTTAACACCTCTATCCATATCCGGTCTGCCGCATTCGATAACTGCTGATCATAGAGACTAAGGATCGAACTCCTTTGCCTCATACGTGCATCGAGGAAGTGTCTAACTGTACTGTCAATGTTGTACAGTTCTTTAACTCTATTAAATCATTTTAACCATTAATGGGGAACCTAGCCGAAAGTCTTCTTGAACAATCCAGGCAGCGGAGAAATTGCGTCGCTTGCAGTTTACCAATTTGCCCTCGACAACCGTCGTTTTTGTCAATACAAATTGATATAAATTACCAACACATTACTGTAACAACAATACTACTAGAACTATATTACCTATAGTATAACATTGTAAAAAAAAACTTGTCGAGAAATAAGCGATAAAAGTTAAACTATGGGTTTTATGTCTCGTATTTAATTGTGTTTCTTTTTTCACTCAGTATTTAGAACAGAATTCTTAAATTAATTTTTTTTTCAGATCCTAGTAACGTAGCTTTCATATAATGTATGCAATATATAATGAATATCTCTAGTGGTTAAAAAGTAACCGATCATTATGTGAATAAATCTTGTTCCTGTTGTACGAATTTTATTAAATTACAAATTTTGATTTAATAAATATATGGAAAGATTTTATTCCAATAATAATTATACATTCCCCACAGTACAAAATAATTATCTAGGTACCAGACAATCAATTTATTTACGAATAAATAAGTGATAAAAGTTATAACAACACATTTTATGCTACGCTGCCGCGCATTGAATATATTTTTTATCAATATTGACTATGTTCCTCCCTCAAATAAATTTATATATCAACAACCCTAGTAAGTGTGGCCTTCACATATATGTTTTCGTGCTAATTTCTTTGGTTATAAAAGAAATATTGACGTTTGTGTGAGAAAAACAAATTCACGTTTTTCGGATTTAATATAATTTTGAAAATATAAGCCTCAAAGGGAAGCGCGACAGAATCAAACTTTCTTCGCCTCCCCTCGCCACCCCCATGGTGCCTCCCGATGCCTCTCGGTCTGAATGCACTCAAGACCACCTGAGGAACCACTGAGCCAAGTTTGAGAGCTTTATTCTAAATAAAACGCATCCTATACAACCAATGATATTTTACTAAGGATATTGCACGCTAAAGCAACGCGGCATCGTAGCGCGGCACAAGGACACTATACGTAGCTATACATCAATAGTAAACGTCGTAGAAACAAACGAAACACAGCCTATCTCTTTCTTACAAATGGAGCGCGTGAATTACTATTTCATATTACGTCATCTCGTAAGCCGAACGCGTGACTCTTGAGAACATAAGAAGCGTGGAGTAGCATTTGAATTATATTTTTTTGTATTGGGCATCCTAAACTAGTGTTTCAAATACTGCCATTCGTAATGTTTTCTGAAATATTGTACAATTGACTTAATTAGAATTCCAGATATATATAATGTGATTTTTAAATGGATAACAATGTGTGCCTTCCCGTGTTGTAAAAATAGGACACGGAGCTATAACTAAAATGTATATGATTTAAATTTGCAGATATATAACTTGACATGTTGTTATACAGATTTTGTTTTGTATTTTGATACAAACAGTTTTATACAGATAAATATATAATTTTAAGACGACTCCAGATACTATGTATCTCTCAATTAAACAAAGAAAACGACTATACTTCATTCCAATAAAAAAAAATCAAAAGGTAAACAAACGTAGTATGCAGATGACATTGACATGTGTCAGTTCCATAGTAAGTTTGTTTACGTTTTGGGTTAATCATATAAAAAGTCGTTAATAATGAATCAAACATCTTCATAAATAACACATACATAATAACATTTATACATACACCCGAAAAATATTATCTTCCGATTCGGCAGTATGGATTTTACACTTAAAACATTTAAACAAAAGCGACTCCACTCTTTTGTTTTATGACTATGTTCTTGTCGCGTACTGACGCATGTCTCTTTCTGGCGCGCATAAAAGAAAAGAAAAGGGATACTCCTTAATAATTTACGATATTTATTGAAATTTCAGTGCTTTTCTACTTTAGTTACACATTTTCGCGTGTTATCTTTTATAAATAAAATTAACTTACCGGTGGTAGGTCACACCATCTTTTTTTAGGGTTGTTCGAGTGTTATTTCGACACTTTTTCACGACGCACTCCGGCATCCTTACTGCTTTGCGCTCAAAACACGACTAAGGTAAAAAGTGTGCGCACATCGTATTTGAGCACACTTCTGCTGTGCCGTCTACAGCGCGCTGATGCAAAGTCCATGTATAGAATGTCGTTGTATACAACATTCCTTAGACAAAGAACGGCGTAGGGGGTGAGGGGGCTATATCTCAAAACACAAGCGGAGGAGAGGCGGGGAGTTTTAGCACGTTATTCTGGTCAGTATTCTGAGTACGTATGATAAAAATCAGCTAGTCATAAAAGATTTTATGTTTAAAACCTAATAGTCCTGAGCTATATAGCGTAGTACGGCACAGAGGTAGTCTAACACGATAAATCTCTGACACGTAACCCTGGATATTGGATCGGCTTTGGGAAAAAATCGGAATTATTTCTAACAAACTTTTGCTTGCTCGTAGATGTACATACCGGTCAGCGCAAGCAGATTGTGTTTTTTAAATATAGGTCTGCATGATTCTTAAGGACCTACCCCACTAATAGGCTTGATACAACGTTTCTGTGTCAAGAATGCTCTGTTTACGTCTGTCGAGTTCCCCCAGAGTATGATGCCATATCTTAGGACAGACGCAACGTAACCATGATATGCTGTTAGAGCTGTCGTTTCACTTGCTACATTTCTTAACCTTTTCAAACACAAATCTAATGAGTCTGCAACAGATGTTGTCTATTTGCTGTTTCCAGTTACAAAATTGATCTAGAACAATGCCGAGAAATTTGACGTTATGAGTCTTTTGTATGGGTTTTCCTTGATAGTGTATGTTCAGTGGCAGTTAGCGGGCTTCATAATTAGAAAACTGCATAAAACTTGTCTTATTTACATTTACCTTTAAATTGATATCATCTAGCCATTTTCCTATAGATTCCAGTGTACCGTTGATTGAATCTTCGTGAGCTAAAGTCCTGTTGTTATCTGATATTATGACAGATAGGTCATCAGCGAACAAAACCATTTCATGGCTTGTAACACCAGGAATGTCGTTTATATAGAGAAGAAACAGTAACGGACCCAGAATGCTTCCTTGGGGTATTCCTCGTGCATTGTGCTGATATCCGGATCTATACTATACAGAGTAACTTCATTTTTTCGTTCAATTTGCATACTCCTACACATTGGGTGCGCTTTGTAAGATACCTTTTAATCCACTTTGATGCCTTCCCTCTAACTTTCGCATTTTTTAAAATGTAAAGAATGGTCCACTTGATCAAATGTCTTGGACATATCGAAGAAAATTCCAGCTACTGGGATTTTATTCGTGATCAAATGTCTTGGACATATCGAAGAAAATTGCAGCTACTGGGATTTTATTATCTATATTACCAGTTATATTACGTACCAAGGAGTAAGCTGCAAGAGTAGTGGACTTTTGTTTTTGGAATCCGTTTTGCTCCTTTGCAATAATATGATGTTTTTCAATGAAGCTAATAATTCTACCAATTACAACTTTTTCAAATACCTTAGACAATACTGGGACTAAAGTTATTGGGCGATAGTTATTCATATCATATCTTTCTTTCTTTTTGAACAAAAGCTTGACTACGGATTTCTTTAACTTGTTACAAAAAATACCTTGTGCTAGTGATTGATTAATTGTGTCAAAATGGGAATCAGTTCTTTAGAAGAATATTTTAGTATTTGGGTAGAGATAAAGGAGTTTTGCCTCTGTTTTATCGGAGAATCTTGACGATATGGCCATTCATTTTATGATCTGGTTATGACGTATACACGGGATGCAATAAACTAGATGTAGATCCCGGTAACTAGGGCTTCTACTCATTATACTGAACACCAACGACATTGCTGAAATCGCTAAAATGTTGGACTCTCCATACAAAGCTTCCGTCCAGTGCTGATAATATTTGGGCTAGCAAAAAATGTAAATGAAATATTTACCGCATACGTACAAATTATATAAATATATTTTTTTTTAAAATTTTCATACTAAATCGGAATAGTGAATCAAGAATTTGTATGGAAAACTGAAAAAAAAAAAAAAATAAGCGCGGATTTTTTCAATATTTTTCCTAGTTTCTATACTTGATTCTGAGTAACCCCTTAAAATTTCAAACGCACTTTTTTAATACCCTGTATATTTTTAAAGCCTGATTAGCTACCCTTTTGTCGTTTGGTGACACCCTACGTCTTGTCTTTTTCTAGACAAACCACACCCCGGACACTTCATACAAATATCGCGTTATTGTTTACTACAAATAAATTTGACATTTCTTCGTGGCTGGACTCGTTTTGTGTGTGTGTGAGTATCTAGGGCTGCTTAGGCTAAGGCTTCTTGGTCATACCGCCTTGTCGTAGGTTACACTTCTTTTCGTTATGTTTTTAGTAATTGATATTTTCGAAAACAGTAGAACTTTTAACGACAGATATGAACATAAACGACAGACTTTTACAATAGACATTTTAATGAAGTGAATACTGTATACACGAGACAAGGCTGTATAGCCTCAGAAGCCTCTCCTTATAAAAATAAAATTGTCTTTGGTTTGCCAATCTCTTGTCAACTGGTCACTAAGAAGTCACACAGGGGGGGTGAGGTAGCCTTTGGAGAGCGGCAGGGAGTGTCCATAACTGTATAATCTCCTTATACTGTGCTGTGAGACAAACCTTAAAAGAGGACCGTACTACTTACATTATTTTGCTACTGACTAAATTTATTAGTGATTATATACAAATGTTAAAAAAGTGCGTTTGAAAATTGAAGGGGTTACTGTAGATCAGATTTTTTCAATATTTTTCCTGTATTCTATACTATACTTAATTCTGAGTAGGTAACCCCTTAATATTTCAAACGCATTTTTTAACATCCTATATAGAAATCAAATTAATTTATTTACTGTCTGTAAAAGGATTCGCAAAAAACTACAATCAGCTTGACTGTACAATTTATTTTTTAAAGCTTAACTATTCTGTAATAATTCTGATTTATTAACATATTTAAAATGATTTGTTAAATTAATGTTTCAAAAATTTTAAAACTATTTCGACCGGAGTGATACCACGGCCTCACAGAAAACCGGCGTGAAGCAACATCTGTTGTGTATCGCCGAGTGAGTGAGGGTACCGGAGGCCCAACCCCCCCTCCCCTCCCCATTCCCCCATCCCCCATCCCATTTCAAAGGTCGGCAACGCACTTGTGACTCCTCCGGTGTTGCGGGTGTCCATGGGCGGCGGTAATCGCTTACCATCAGGTGATCCGTCTGCTCGTTTGCCACCTATCACATAAAAAAAAAAAAAAAAAAAAAAAAAATAACATTTTGTACTTAAAAATCAAGCTTTTCTATCAAATCTGTGATCTCAACTATGATATTTAAATATAATAAATGTATTAAAAGTGATACCTATTTTGTTTCATTTTTTTATTAAATTAATTATAAGGTTTACTTATTACAGCAAAATGAACTAATCTAGTTTTAATATTGTACTATTTTAATTTATTTTTATCCACAAACATCCAATGCAAGAAAACCGATCAGTTAAAACGTGTCTGCTGTAGGTATCAACGTTTTTCTATTAACATAATAATAAAAAGGAAATAATGTTCCAACCAATTTTTCAACACTTCCTAGATGAGGCACTATTGCTGTTGATTAATATTAGACTCCACTTGTGTATAGCACCATGTTCACACGGAAGATCACACTCATGATGGGCCAAGGGTAGAGCTCGATCTTCCAAGTGACCGAAAACGAAATATTAGGTGCTTACCTATGAAATTGACGTTTCAGTTTTGAAAGTTCAACAGAATAATATTCGCCCAAAAACTAATTTACTTCCATTAAATTATATATCATATTCTAGCTATATTCAAGGTCTTTTATGAATTAGTGATGTCATGTCTCTCATGTAAAAACTGACTGAATAGGGTTCCATTAAATACTGTATTGGCGTTATCTTAGAGGTCAATTGGGTAAATTTTTTCTACCAAAAAAAAAACTAAATTATCTGAAAATTGTGAAATATTATGCGCAATATATTAAAAAATACATATGGTAACGAAGAACACACTGGTGTAAGTGTAGCCTTCAAAAATCAAAAATAAAAAAAAATATATGAAAAAAATGGCGATTTTCAGTGACGAAAAAAATCCATTTTCATAGCTTCTACACCACTGTGCTCTCAAAATATTCAGACAACGTGCATTTAACAAGCATTATTTTGTTTCTAAATGTCCAATGGTACTTTGGAAATAGTTGTTTTAATACCTTAATTATTTAATATTAATTTTCTCTTTGAATTTTTTTAACTAATCGACAATTTCATAGGTAAGCACCTAATAGTATAACGTTTGGGGAAGCGAACAAACACGGAACTTTCAGCTGAACGTGTTCAAAATGCAAATGCGTGTTGCCAGGTGGCCTTCAAATAGTCGCCGTAATATCCATTATCTTACAGGTATTGTTTTGTCAGCTACATTTTGCCTCTACAAAGACTAAACTACATTCCAATCCTACGCACGAAGCGGTTTGCTTCCTCATTTATCATGCGAACTGCGAAGGAGTGGAACTCCTTACCTGCGTCAGTGTTTCCGGACTCCTACAATTTGGAGATCTTCAAGGCGAGAGTGAATAGGCATTATTTGAGTTTGCATGTACCATCCTCGACTACATCATCACTTTCCATCAGGTGAGATGTAGTCAAACGCACTCAAATTTTTAATAAAAAAAAAAAAAAAAAAAAAAAAAAAAAAACTAGTGATTGATCTAATTAAAATTTTGAATATCAAAAATAGAATGAACTATTTCAGGTCGATAAACTAAAACTGTAGACAAACAGATATCAAAAATTTGACGAATTGTGGTTTAATTTCTCAGTAAATAATCATTGTATGATGCTAGTATTGTATAAAATTTAAATACCTTGGTATTCTATAATTGTATTTTTGTCTGTATTATAGTATTGTTAAAATGACTTATGTGTTTAAAAATAATTTTATTTATTTATTTACTTGTCCTCTTAAAAATTGTACGTTAGGGTAGGAATATTATTATATGTATGAGGTTTGTTCTTTATAAGGCTTTTTATATGCTGCTTAGGTATTCTAAAGGACGCCGAAAGAAGTTCAGGTGAAGTATGAAATAATATACAAATGAATAATTTTTCTTTCTCAAAATCAAATAATGAGTGCGGACAAGCGAAATGAGTTCTGTAATGCTAAGCACCCTGAGTCAAAGGAAAAGGATCAGAAGGTTTTTAGTCTTCGTGGATTTTATATGACGCAGACTGTCGTATAATTCATATTACAAACTTTTTTCTGCAAAATTTAAATACGGATTTATTTACATCAGGGTTCGCATATTTATGCTTGATATATATCAATATTGATATTTATATTTTCCTAGCTTCTAAGAGCTGATTCTTAAGAATAAATGTGCGAAATCCAAAGAATAAAGATATGATTATAACAACAATAAATAAATGAGTTTAATTTAATTAACTATCTTCAAATTAGCAAAACTAAAATATATATTTTAGATTCAGTTTTTTCGAAAAAACATAGAGCATAAAATTTGAATTAGAGTAAGAAATTGAAATTAGTATGTAATTTTGATAAATATGAAAAATATGGGATATATATCAAAATTATCTGATATTTTGATATTTATTATAAATATCGGATATTTACGAACCCTGATTTACATACTTTGCCGGTTAAACCTTATGAACCTTGTCTAGAGGTTATATAATATGGCAAAATTTTCAGATTGCCAGTAACATTATATTGAAACAGTAAGCCAGTATTTTAGGCGTTTGGTTCAGAATTGTCGTCTCTGTACATCTTTGCACAGACCATTCACAAGACCGACAACTTTAAGATACTTTCACGAGCAAGGGTTTCTTTTCCATATAGTAAACTAATAATTTTATTTTAGGTACTTATCTATTGTTGTTCGTTATCTATAATAAAGCAGGAATATTTTGGTGCCTCTTAGATCTAAGTAAGTTTTAATAAGTTTTAATTAAAATACATGAATCTTCTTATTAATAGCATAATTTCCAAAGGGTTTCGCCGGGTTTCCTTATGAAATCTGCACCGGCGTCTTTTTTAACATTGGTGCCTTTATTATATTGCTAGCTGTTGAAAATATTTTTTGGCCAATTTATCAAACCCCTAACTTCATTCGTTTTTGGAAAATGGGGGTTGCAACCCCTTACTTCAAAATTATTTTTCTACCAAACTATGACAGATATTTGAATGAAACCAACGCGACATGAAAGCTCCTAATCAGCTTTACATAACAATTTTTTTTCATAATTTTTCAAATAACTATAAGGCTGCAAAAAAATATTGAAAAAATAGGGGTGGTTTTTAGTGGCTATTTCTTGATGTACACCGACCAAAAAAAACACGTATAATCAATACGTACCCAACTATAGTACGTAATAATTACATAGATGTGTGATGGGGGGAACATATTTAAAAAAAATAAAAATTCAATGCAAGCAGGCACATATTGTACTCTAGCTAATCCAATAAAAACCACTTAAATTAAAATAAAACTGGATTTTTCATAAAATATTAATATCTTTTATTTTTTATATAAATATATTGAAATAATTTATCTTAAAAAGTGATTATTTCGTTTTATTTAAAAAAAAAACAGTATTGCGTATTTACTGACTTTCAAATGAATAACGTGTTGTGTGTAGCAGAAAATAGTTTTTATTCGTTTGTGTATAATTTGAACATTATTTATATGTTTGAAACAGAATGGAATACAACAATGACGGACCAAGAAGATGCATTAATTTTAATCGAAGTGAAAAAAAATATATGGAAAATATAAACGAATTGGAACAGACGAATAAATTCTAAAATACCAAGCTGTTTGCAAAAGAAAAAATAATATTAAAGAGAAACCTAAAAATATATGAATAAATAAAATATTGACACATATATATTTCATGTTACAAATATAAAAAGTAAAATTAAAAATTTTAAAAACCCCCCGACACAAAAAATAAATTCTAAAAACTAACAAATAATATTTTAAACCTATTATAATTATTATCGTCACATATATTATGTAAGTTCAAATATTTTTATTTTCCAAGCGTCGTCGCGTCGGGTACCGCTAAAGTTTATAAAGTATTTTTCCAACAACAACTAATTAATTATTACGAATTACATTTAGGTACGAGCGATCTTAACACGTTAAACGCCACGAGAGACAAGGCAAAATCTTATTTCTTTTCAATTTTCAAAATACTGTTTTTTCATCTAGTCGACAAAAAATATAAAATTCGGCACTATCAATTCAAAACTTTACATTTTTACGCTTTAAATATTGTATTTGAGCAACTTGGCTCACCAGTGGGTCGCATGGCCTCATCGGAAGGAAACGCTATTATATTTCCGCGGGGGCCGCGGGGGCCGCGGGGTCACGCTGCGGCCCACCCGCGCACTTCACCCCGCACGCAAGCGTTACTCGCCCGTACCGCCCGGCTTGACGCAAATTCAAATCAGTCAACCGTTTTCACTCCAGTAACACGTAGCATCCGCGCAATATCTGTTTTGTTTAAACACGGTTAAGATTGATGAAGATGATGAATTATGGTTGAAGACTTTGTAATAACTCAGGAAGACTTAACAGCAATAGAAAATGTTGAAATAAGTCTCCTGAACAACAGTTTTCAATTAGATTCGTGCAACGAATCCGATGAAGAATTAAGGTGTTTGTATTTTTTAATTTTAATTCATTTTTAATAAAGAAACATTAAAAAGCAAATATTTTCTCGTTTTTATTGCAACATAACCATTTTATCTAAATCTTATCTGTATTTTATATTTGTAGTGGAGAACATCCTTAAAAAGTATAGAAAACCGTAAATAAATTCTAAGTCTATTGCAAGATTTGTGAACCAAGCCGACTGGGTTGTTGTAGGAGGCAACGCGGCCCATGCTACTAACATTTTTGTGTGATATCAGCGTGTAGTGGCCTGTAAAACAGGTTTGAATTTAAGTCGTGGTGCGGCTCACCGATGACCCGCGTGGCCCCATTGGTTCAGTAGGGTTTGGCTCACTGGTGAGCCGCGTGGCTCCAATGAAAAATCTTATAATTTTACGTGGCGTTTAACGTGTTAAGTTTCACGCATAGTCTACGCTCTATACGTAATGCCGCGCGCGGCGAGCTCGGTGTGCGGTATGCGGCGCGGGGTGGGCGTCACCAAGTGTGACGACCCGAACGGGTAGACACGTGAGGGCAGACTACGTTGACGGTTGTCGATTTTGCGAATTTTTCGGAGTAAATTCTTTTGTTGCAATCTGCGACTACACCTGTTTTTCTCACTTAGCGGTCCCCCGACACGACGACGCTTGGAAAATAAAAATATTTGAACTTACATAATATATGTGACGATAATAATTAGAATAGGTTTAAAATATTATTTGTTAGTTTTTAGAGTTTATTTTTTTATGTCGGGGGTTTTTAAAAATTTTAATTTTACTTTTATTTTGTCCTTTTTAAAGTAGGTATAAATATTAGGATGGTATTTCTGCTGCAGTGGTAATTGAGCCTAATTGATCCCATTTAATTACCCACCTTCGAAATCTAAACCTTACCCTAACATGTCGTATTTAAAGTCATGGTTACCTTACCATGTTCTTTCAATATTATTGAAGTAATATGGCACCAAATTTCGAATCGATAGGACATATGGAAGGTAGTCAGATCCCCTCATCAACTATTAAAGAGCTGATGATCTTCAAACGGCTGATCAGGTAATGGTTACCTTACCATATACTTTCTATATCATTGAAGTAACACGGTACCAAATTTCGAATCGATAGGACATATGGAAGGTAGTAGATCCCCTCATGAACTATTCAAGAACTGATGATCTTCTAACGGCTGATCAGGTCATGGTTACCTTACCATGTTCTTTAAATATCGTTGAAGTAACACGGTACCAAATTTCGAATCGATCGGACATAAGGAAGTTAGTCAGATCTCATCAACTAGAAAAGAGCTGATGATCTTCAAACGGCTGAACAGATTTTCATGAAACATGGCATAGAACACTCGGGGTATAATTATATATGACACAAAAAAAACTAAACGAAAATCGGTTCATCTGTTTGGGAGCTACGATACCACAGACAGATACACAGACAGACACGTTAAACTTATAACACCCCTCTTTTTGCGTCGGGGGTTAAAAACTATAGAAGAAAATAGTGACGAAGATTAAATTATTTCAGTATTTTTATATGAAACATGAAAGGTGTTAATATTTATGCAAAATGCTAAAGTTCTATTTTAATCTAAGTGACTTTTATTGGATTAGCTAGAATACAATATGTGCCTGCTTACATTGTTTTTTTTTTTTAAATATGTTCCATCCATCACACATCTATGTAATTATTACGTATTATAGTTGGATACGTAATAATTATATGTGTTTTTTTTTGGTTGATGTACCTAAAGAAATAGCCACTAAAAACCACCCCTATTGATACGTCTTTTCCATATTTCTTTTGCAGCCTTATAGTTATTTGGAAAATTATAAAAAAATATATGTAAAGCTAATTAGGAGCTTTCATGTCGCGTTGGTTTTATTCAAATATCTGTCATAGTTTCATAGAAAAATAATTTTCCAAAAATGAATGAAGTTAGGGGTTTGATAATTGGCCAAAAAATATTTTCAACAACTAGCAATATAATAAAGGGATCAATGTTAAAAAAGCGGCCAAGTGCGAGTCGGAGCCCATGAAGGGTTCCGCAGCAGCAAGTAACATAATATAAAAGTGTAGTTCGTTGTAACTTGAATGAAAGGTAAATTGCGGTTTACGATTTACGGCGTATTAAAAGAAAACTACTTACTAGATCTCGTTCAAACCAATTTTCGGTGGGAGTTTGCATGGTAATGTACATCATATATTTTTTTAAGTTTTATCATTCTCTTATTTTAGAAGTTACAGGGGGGGGGGGGACATACATTTTACCACTTTGGAAGTCTCTCGCGCAAACTATTCAGTTTAGAAAAAAATGATATAAGAAACATCCATATCATTTTTGAAGACCAATCCTTAGAAACCCCACACATATGGGTTTAATGAAAAAAAAAATTTGAGTTTCAGTTCTAAGTATGGGGAACCCCCAAAATTGATTGTTTCTTTTCTATTTTTGTGTGAAAATTTTAATGCGGTTCACAGAATACATCTACTTACCAAGTTTCAACAGTATAGTTCTTATAGTTTCGGAAAAAAGTGGCTGTGACATACAGACGGACAGACAGATAGACAGACATGACGAATCCATAAGAGTTCCGTTTTTTGCCATTTGGCTACGGAACCCTATAAAGACGCCAGTGCAGATTTCATTTGGAAACCCGGCGATACCCTTATGGGAAGGGTCCTATAAGGTTTTCTGAAATGAACTGCAAACACAAAACTGAAGAGCAAAGACCAATTTCACGCCAATTTCTGAACGTCTCTTTTAAATTTGAATAAAAAGTCCTAAAATTCCATTTAATTCGTATCGTAGTCTTATTTTTGATTTCACAAAAACTTTCAAAGTACTAGTAAAAATACGAGTACATTGTCATTTGTTATTTTATTGTTCTACAGTCCTTTTCAGATAAATTCACAAGTCAGAATTGGGTCTATACCAAGGGGCTTTGAAAACCGAAAAAAAGGGAATACCGAACATCAGCGTGTCACTCCCATGATTGACATGACATTGACAGAATTCTTATAAGAGATGCCACAAACTAAAATATATAGATAACTAACTTTACAAAGCTAAAGCCAAAGCTCTAAAATATATAGATAGCTGTTTGAAAAGTGGGTTATAAATTTTATGGGATTACTCAGAACCAAGTATAAAATACAGGACAAATATTGTAGAAATCCTATCTACAATTTTTTTTCAGTTTCTCATACTAAATCTGAACAGTGAATCAAATATTTTATGGAAAACTGAAAAAAAATTGTAGATCGGATTTTTTCAATATTTTTCTTGTATTCAATACTTGATTCTGAGTGATCTCAAAAAATTTCAAATGCACTTTTTTATGCACTCTGGTATTCAAATTTGTTAAAAACGAACTGTTCGATTCTAAGGAATTGTACTCTTAAGCGAAACGCTGAATTCTAGTAAGAATTCGAGTAAGTACTTATATGATTTATTTTTCGAAAGATTTTAAGTTTTTCTTAAAAAACAACAAAAGTAAATAAAATTGTGCATTTTGAGTGTTTAAGTTTCAAAATAATGCTCTGGTCAGTATCAAGAAATTTGAATAAAAAGTTCTTGTTTAAAAAATAAAGAAATATGGACGAACAAGGCGCAGAATGATGTGATCTTTCCTACATTGACCGGCTGATTAACTCAACTTGCACGTGAATTTTAGTAGCATTTGGATTAGAGGTCTAAAAATAACTAATGTATTTATTGTATAAAACCAGCTCAGCTTTTCTGACGAAAAAAATGGCAGTTGTAAATACCGATGTATGTTACACGGTGCTGTGTTCCTTATTTGTAGATTTTCCCTTGCGGTATTGATGGATCCCAAGCCTTAAAATCAAAACCGAATCCTTTCAGTAATAGTTTGGTATGAAGGCACTAAGTTTATTTTATTTTTTCAATCTTGTTTTTTATTAGGTCTCATCTTGGTTCAATACGCAAGGCAACTCTCGCAATCTTAGAAACGTTTAAAAATAGCGTTTTGTTTTAATTTATATTTTTTTTCAGGTATGCACCACGAAATAATATGGCTCCACCCGGCTATCCGCCAATGGGCGCGAAACCAATACCGCCTATGGGCAATATTCCTATTATGTCAGAACCAGCACCTGGCTATCGAGGCAGATACGATGGGCCTCCATTTGAAGATATTCCCCCTGGTGTCGAACCACCTGTACCAGGATTTGAGCCTTCTCCTTTCGAAAAGCCACCGTTTGGTCCGCCTGGACCTTCAGACCGTGACAGGTTACCACCGCCTAACTACAGGGATCCATACAGGGCACCATTTGTTGAACCACCAGGGCCCGGATATAGGGATATGCCGATACCTACAGTCCAGGCCGAAATTCCCGTTCATGTCGGAGAACAACCTCCACGATTCCGTGAAAACTTTAGACCTGGTCATGTTTATAGAGATCAAGGTCCTCCACCTTACAGAGACGGACAGCCATTTCGGGATGCTCCACCGCCACAGGCTCTATACCGCGATGGACCCCCACGTGACTTTAGAGGTGGACCACCTGTTTTCAGAGATGGTTCTTATAGGAATCATCATCAATTCAGAGAAGGATTTAGAGAAAATCCTCACACATTCCGTGAAACTGGACCGCCGTTTCGCCCCCCTAGCGCTGACCCGAGAGAGCCGATTCCATCAGGCTTCCACGATCCGAACTATCGCGATGGTTATCGGGAAGACCCTAGCAGAGATCATGGAAGGCCGGGTTATCGACCAAATCTTCGTACCAGAGGTGGATCAAGGCGTAATCCCAACGGTGAACATGAAAGACACAGAGAGAGATACGAAAATCGAGATCCTTCAGAAAGATCGGAAAGAACTCGGGATGAAAGGCGGGGCCGTGATGAACGTCCTCGGGACTATGAAAGAACTCGAGAGTACGAAAAAGACAGAGAGCGTGATTATGAAAGAGCGACCCCTGATAAAAAAGTACGTGTTTCACCGAAACGCAACCGTGACAAGAAACGTAGTGAATCTAGAGGTCGATCACGTGACCGTGACGTTAAGAGAGACAAGAAAGATGAAAGAATACGGGACAAGTCTTCGGCTGATAGAAGCAAAGAACACAAGGAAAAAGACAAAAAAGATAAACTGAAAGATAAGAAGAAGAAGAAAAGAGAGAAAGAAAAGGAAAAAGATACTGAAAAGAAGAAGAAACGAGATAAGAAAGAAAAGAAAGATAAGGATTCTCTTAAAAAAGACGAAGATGAATTAGAAAAGAGTGACAATAAAGAAGAAACCGAAGTTGACCATCAAGAATCTGAGAAACAATCTGTAAAAGTAGAAACTAAGCAGTCAGACACATCTTCTAAAGAAGAAGCTACACCTCAAAAGGAAATACAAAAAGAGGAACCTAAAGATGACTTATATGACGATGAAGCCTCTGGAGAAATTGACAAGGAAATAATCCAAAATTATGTGAAAACGGAAGACCAAGATTCATGTAATAACAATGAAAATGTTGACTCTGGAATCAAAGAAGAACCATTTGATGGAATCGAATTACAGGCAAATGCCGACGAGTTAGATTTAAAGGCAGAGATAGAAAGTGCTCCTCAAAGTAAAGAGATGTTAGCACTTTTGCCTGAGTTATCTAAATGGGAGATGGACGAAGACAATCCCGAGAAGAAGGAACCAGGGGAAATCAGTTCCCCTGAAGCGGAAGAAGATGGAGGAAAAGTTACATCGGAAGTAATCAAACGAGCCGAGAATGCTATCTTTGCTAAGGCTATCAGTTCATTGAGACCTATTGAAATTAAGAAGATAAGTAATGAAAGAGTTAAGCTCTATACTGACGAATCGCAACCCAAAAGTTCTATACAGATTACGGTTCCTGTAGCTGATTCTGAAATAAGGTCCATAGAAATCAATGAAAGAAAAAGAAGATACTCAAAAACACCACCTCCGAGATTATCCATAAAGGAACGACTTGGCGGAAAAGTTGATGATGTCGCAAGTCGTAAGCCAAGAGATAGTCGTGTTATGCAAAGTACAGTAGAACGAGTTAAATCACGCTCTAAAACTCCTAAAAAAGAACAGCCATACCGCAGAGTAACAGTAGAAAGAGATAGAGGCCGTAAGCCGGATGCTCTCAAAAGACTTGGTGATATTTCTAAAAGCGATAAACACATAGTATCTGAAGCAGAAAAGCCAAGCGATAAGCATACAGAACGCATCACTAGTAAGCATGTTAAAAAGAAAGATCTAGATAAATCTTCCAATCGTGAAAATAAACCGAATGAGATTAATCGCAATCATGACAAATCAGAACATACTGAAGACAAAAAGTTAGTCAACGATCGTGAGAGAAAGAAGTCTGTTTTAGACGAAGCTCATTTTGAACCGGATTATGACGAAACTTTAGAGTCGGAAAGTGAGGTTAAAGAAGATTCTTCTCTAAAGAAACGTGAACGTTCAAACTCGTTGAGTGGGCCAGTTGATAAAAAACCGAAACTGGAGAATGAAACAATTAAATTGGATTTGACTAACGTGAAAAAGAAGCCGGACTCCGAAAGCGAGACCTCTTCTTCTGATGACTCTTCTTCGTCATCTTCGTCAGACGCTCGTAAACGCAAAAAGAAGAAGAAGCGTAGCAAGAAAAAGAAGAAACGCGCTGCGAGTGATAGTGACAGTGATTCTGATTCTAGTTCCGATGATCATAAGAAAAAGAAAAAGAAGCGTAAACATAAGAAGAAGTCTAGTAAGAAGAAAAAGAAATCAAAGCATAAGTAATAATAAGTGTTACACGGAAGCTACATTTTATTATTTTGTTCTATCTACATTAAAGGTAGTATCCATTTTACCTGTCTATAATGGTATAATTAATTTTAGAAACCCAATGGATTTAGTATTAGAATAATAAGGGTGTTAAATTTAAAATTGTAGTCATGTATTTCAAACAATAAAATGCTCTTGCTACATTTGTTTTTCATTTACTATTTTTCATATTTTTCAAACGTTTTTATTCATAGACACTTAAATGCACAATGAGTTTTTTCCATCAGCTATATGTATAATGTTTTTATCACGCAATCTTTCACTCAATGAAACACGCAGTCCATTGCAATATTCCTAGTAACAAAAATGCAAGCAAGCAGGTAAACAAACAGGCATACAAAAATACAAGCAAGCATGCAATGCCCAAAGCTTGTCTCAGCATCATCATCTTTTAAACCTATATTCGAGTTGGAGTGCGCCAAATTGAGAACATTAAACATTCCTGACCCGCAGTTTTAGTGTCCGTGAAGATAGCGTACACTCGATCTAATTTCATGGTTTTTATGCCCATAATTCCTATACTATTAAACGAGTTAGAAAAAAAAGTCTGACAAATGAAAGCGTGACCTGGAATTGTCTGAAAAGTTTTTACATGGCAACAGTAAAAAAGTTGTTAGTGGCTGTCATTGTTTATTTGCAAAAAAAATTAATACGTAAAATATTTGTTTAATAATGGGCAAAACGATTAAAAGTATGTGAAAAGATTAAAATGACATAAATACTATAAATACATACAATTATAAGTTATTCTACTTTAAATCTAAGTTGGCACTTTTCTTTGTGCTGTTGCGCTGCCGATGCTCGCAATGTTGGAGTCTCGAAGACGACCTCAAAACCGCCGAAACACCACGCCTTTCGGCCAGAAGTCTTCTTTCATGAAGGTGTCCAAGCTCTTGAGTCGGGACACGCACCACGAACGCCTTGAAGTGAGTGTCGTAACGCGAATCCAAAAGCTGAACCCTTACGATAATCTTGGTCTTGATCCTGACGTACTCCTGCACGTCCTGCACCTGGGTGGTGAAGTGAAGCCAGGAAAGGTAGACTCGTCACCGGCGTCGCAGGTCGCAGCAAGAAGTTAGGACCAGTCGGTGCGGTGACGCTTCGATTGCAACACGGTCTTGGCTTTCGCCTTCGCTGGACCACCGTGAACCCATCCTCGGGTTTAGTTGCGGTGGAAGGTCGGGTGGGCTCCTTGTGTTGGGCCCGGTTGGGTTTCGGTTGCTGTTTTTTCCGAGAAGGTAGGTTAGCAGCGACCGATGCGTAGTCACGTGTCAGAGGAGGTGACACCGTGACAGCGACTTGCGGCGTGCGGGGCGCCGGCGCCGGCGGGTGCGGGGCGGGAGGCGCGGTTTGTGCGCGAACGCTCGGCGGCGTCAATATCGCTGACTCAAAGCTTGACGACATCGACACATTCGGGGCGCACGCGCCTCGTCGGCTTTTCACGAAATTTGAAGTCTCAGCTGTTTTACATATTGAAGCGGTATTATATTACGCTAACTCTCCACCTCAGTACGTAGCTCAGTTATGATGTTTTGAGAGACATCAAATTTATAAACTACACTCACCGGCAGAAAATTTAACCAAAACATAAACCGTGTCACAAACCATTTTTTAATCAATTTGTATATAAAACTTTTTTGATAAACTCTTTTGGGACTGGCCACTTACATCTTTTGCAATATTCTTTTTTTTAAAAGAAGACTGTCATCGAAAAAAAAAACAAATAGCGTTGATATTCTTCGCATTGCTCTTATGGCGCGAAAATAAAAGTGAGTAAAATTTGGATTTTTCATGATAATTGATGTTTTTATTGTTTTTAATAAAATGTTTTTGCATTTTACCGATGAATAAGATGATTTCATTATTTGTTGGCAGAACCATGTCGCTTACTCCAGAGCAAGTTGCTCAAAGTATAGTGTTACTGGAGCAGGGTCTCACGCAGCATGAAGTGGCCGCCAGGTTAAATGTATCCCGTTCAAATTTGAAATATGCAGTAAAACGCTTTCGTGAGATAGGCCTCTACACGAGGAGACCTGGAAGTGGTCGTATACGATACACATCAGCTCGGGATGATCGGTACGTCGTCTCACAAGTCCTTAGAAATCACTTTCTCACTGCGGTTGAAGCAAGACAGAGACTTCAACTCGTGAGAAATGTCAACGTCAGTGAGCGCACGATTAGAAGAAGATTAGATGAACGAGATTTACATACATACAGGCCTGCCAGAGGCCCTAAACTTGAGAGACACCACCGAGTTGCTCGCCTTCGGTTTGCGCGTGAACATCGTGATTGGACTTTGGATGACTGGGCTAATGTTTTGTGGACAGATGAGAGCAGGGCGGCCTTACGAGCTCCAGACGGTCGGGAGAGAGTATACAGGAGACGAGGCGAAAGGTTCATTCTGATAACCACACGTCAGACTGAGAGCTTTCATGGCGGCTCTATGATGGTTTGGGGCGGCATCAGTTCGGACGCTCGCACAGAGTTGGTTATTGTTGAAGGCCGCCAAAATGCAGCTCGTTACATCGAGGAAATTCTCGAAGAGCACGTATTGCCATATATGGGCTTCATTGGAGCCCAAAATTTTTCGCTAACGCAAGATAACGCCCCCCCAGCGTAGATCAGTACCTTGCGGAGGTTGGTATACAGAAAATGCAATGGCCTGCACGAAGCCCAGACATTAATCCGATTGAACATGTCTGGGACATGTTAAAACGAAAGGTCAAGTCAAGCGATAACCCACCACGTAACCTTCATGAACTAAAGTCTGCGTTAGTGGCTACATGGAATGAGATCCCTCATGTGGACATAAAAAACATTATCCACAGCATGCTGGAACGTATGGCTGCAGTCATCAGAGCCAGAGGTGGCAATACGCGTTATTGATTTCAATTAATTTTCCTTTATTTTCAATTTTCACTTAAATTCCATTAAACATAAAATTTCAATTTTTTTTTTCTTTAATCCCTCATAAAACGACGTAAACACTAATTAAGGCTACGAAAATAAAGGTCAGCAAATCTATGCGATGCCAAAAATTTAAAAAAGATGAAAAAAATAACATATCAATATGTAGAAATTACTGAAAAATCAAAATAATGTATTGGTAAATTTTTTTGCCGGTGAGTGTATTTCGGCCAGACTCGCCTTCAATGACGTAATGTCCTTCAGGAGCCTGGTGACGTTGACGTGGTCGAAGGTGACGGGAGGTAGCTTACTCAGCTCTTTCGCCACGAAAGTCAGCACATCGTCGGGGTCGGTGACCTTCAGTAGGTTGATGATGTCCTGACCTGAAGGCTCCTCTGTCCCTTCTCATCCTTCCTGCGGGACACCAATTGGTCGGTCTTGCCAAGTGTCTCGAACAACAGCGCCTTTGCTTTGTTAATCTCAGCCACAATGAAACTGGATTTGCAGATGTGCAAGATGCTGATTGTGTCCATGACGTCCAGCCGGTGTTGCAGGAACGCCAGGAGTTCGTTCGCCACGAGTTTTTCTTCGCTCATAGCATCAGTGACGCGGGCCGCGCGGGCGGCCCGAGCCGCGCTGAGTATACGAAATTCGTAATTGCGTTTAGTGCACGTCCGCTTGCATGTGCACTCTAAGGAGGACTGTTTATTATATTTACTCGTATATATACATGTGTATGTATTATATATCAGCTTTTTGTTACTTAACACAATCCATACACCAATCATTTTTAAAGATTTATTACACAAGTATTGATACCACATGGAGATTTTTTGAATTTGCCGCGTTTTCTCAGGTCACGCTTTCATTTGTCAGACTTTAGGTGTCCCGACGATTTCAAAAACTGCTTGAAACCTTTTGACGAAAATTTAGGATTAGGGGTTAAAAATCACCAGAAATCGATCTGTGAGGGAATTATATTCGAAAATTTTCATTTTAGGGCATCGATATGGGATAAGGTTACTCGCTCTGTTTGTTTCTGAACATCGATATGGGAAACATTAGATAAGGTTACTCGCTCTGTTTGTTTCTGTACCAGCGTGTTCGTCTTGCGGGGGCTGAGAGGGAGGCATGTATTTAAACAAAGATCGCCGTTGTGTAATAAGCTTAAGGTTTATGTATTTAATGTTATCTACTAGCGACGAGTAGGGAGGCATGTATTTAATTAATGTTATCTACTAGCGACATCTAACGACGAGTAGCGTAGCATCACTATAAAATGACAAAATATTCATAAAATAACAAGAAAAAAGTGATAAGAGATGTTTTTGTTAGTTTTGTTCTTTATGTTTTTATTGTTTTAGCACATTTCACTGCACTGTAAGACATATTTTCATTTTAATACGGGATGTTTACTCGTCGCTTGTCAGATTGCGAATGGCGCGCGAAAAGGCGGCGCTACTCAACATAGGGGAGCAAACCACTATTAGCGACTACGCAGTCGGGCAGTATTAACCTCATCTAATGTCTCCCATATCGATGTTTCTGAACCAGCGTGTTCGTCTTGCGGGGGCTGAAGCGGGGTGAAGAGGGAGGCATGTATTTAAACAAATATCGCCGTTGTGTGATAAGCTTAATGTATTTAATGTTATCTACTAGCGACATCTAGCGACGAGTAGGGAGGCATGTATTTAATTAATGTTATCTACTAGCGACATCTAGCGACGAGTAGCGTAGCATCACTATAAAATGACAAAATATTCATAAAATAACAAGAAAAAAGTGATAAGAAATGTTGATGTTAGTTTTGTTCTTTATTTTTTTATTGTTTTAGCACATTTCACTGCTCTGTAAGACATATTTTCATTTAAACACGGGATGTTTACTCGTCGCTTGTCAGCATTTGTCAGATTGCGAATGGTGCGCGAAAAGGCGGCGCTACTCAACATAGGGGAGCAAACCACTATCAGCGACTACGCAGTCGGGAAGTATTAACCTCATCTAATGTTTCCCATATCGATGTTTTAGGGAGATATAAGCGAAAATACATAAAATATAAACGCATATGATGCTTATTTTTAATTGTTGCTCATAAGTACTTTCATAGCTCAGCGGTTTTGATGCGAGTCACTTACGTTTTTCTGTTTTTTAGGTCCGGATTCGAAGACTTTATAGTTTTTTTTTTTTTGTGTGTGAACATATGTAAATAAAAAGACTTAAATGTTTAACTTAAGAGTGATAAAAAAAAATATTTTACTCCAAAATATGAACGAATTTTCATTTATAGCGCCAATTTTGGTCGTATAAGTGAATTACATACCTGATGATTGTGCCGCCCTGCCTTATATTTGGCAATAAGGAATTTTCCACGGCTTTCTCTAAACTCAACTAGATGGCGCTGATAACATTTGCAATAAGAAAATCTCTAAAAAGTCGCCAAAACTGATTGATATTACTGACTAATATCATAAATGATGAATAACTCTCTAATATTACGTATCATTGAATATTTTTCTGTTTTTTATATATAAAAAAAGGATAATTTGCATGTATTTTTTTTCTATAGAATCAAATTTTAAAAAAATATTATAGATATTTTCAGAACAAATATTGCTTGTCCTTTCGTCCCTAACACCCTGCAAACTATCGACTAAAACAACACCCTGCAAAATGTTTCATTGAAAATGTAGTAATATTATAAAGTTATTTGAGGGTGTTCTTAAAAATAAATCAGTGTTTAACCAACTTGCGTGTGTTTCACTACATGGTGACAGCGGTGCTAAGTTTTTAATTGTTTTAAGACCTTTATTTGTAACGAACAGTGTGTAATTACGTTGAGTAATAAGTTTTAGCTATTATCCATGATAAGAAATGGAACACGCGCGTCCTCCAGCAGAATTATCAGTCGATGGCGATAACTTTTTGTTAAAAATAGACACGGGCTCCATGCTGAATGTACTTTCTAAATAATGAATATTTAAACTTAGGTTTACCTATTAATAATTTAAAGCCGTTAACAAAACGAGTACATTCCTTCACAGGAAATCCGTTGCCTATTATAGTTTGTTGTTGTATGTAAAAGTTACATTATCAGTATGTAACTTTTACATACAACAACAAACATCATACTTTGCCCTTTGTTGTAGCAGATTTAAACTGTCAAAATGTACTCGGTTTTGAAGGCTGTATTTCTTTGGAATTGTTAAAAGGTGTAAACGCAATAAACATTGAGAAATATTCACACTTGTTTAAAGGTCCCGGTAAATTACCTGGTAAATATAGTATTTTTGTAGATAAGAATGTTCAGCCGGTTGTATGCCCAACTAGAAAAATACCGTTAGGGTTGAAAGGTAAATTAATGGAGGAGTTACGTAGAATGGAGGGGCTAGGTGTAGTACGTAAAGTGAGTCATCCAACGGATTGGTTGAATGCTATGGTTTTGGTTCGGCAGCATTTGTGTGTGTTTGGACCCGCGACCTCTGAACCGCGCGGTGCAGCGCGCGCACTACGAGCTGCCGACGGTGCCGGAGCTGGCGGCGCGCCTGCGCGGGGCCGCCGTGTTCAGCGTGCTGGACGCCCGATGCGTGGTGATGGTGGAGACCGACCATACGCTAGTAAATACACTATGTAATCTATGAGATCGACGATGCGAGCGCCGACCTCTGCACGTTTAGCACGCCGTTTGGTCGCTATCAGTTTTTGCGATTGCCGTATGGAATCAATTGTGCGCCAGAGGTTTTTCATGCAAAGTTAAGACAGCACCTAGAGGATCTAGAAGGGGTAGAATCTTTTATCGATGACGTCATCGTATGGGGACGTAATAAGGATGAACACGATAGAAGGTTGGAATGTCTTTTACAACGCTCACAGGCGATAGGTATAAAGTTTAATAAAGAAAAATGTAAGTCCGGCGTCGACGAAATAGGGAATTTTCCACGGGTTTCTCTAAACTCAACTAGATGGCGCTGATCAACATTGGAAAAAAGAAAATCTCTTAAAAATCGTCAAAACTGACTGATATAACTGACTAATATCCTAATAATGATGATTAGCTTTCGAAGATTACTTTTCATTGAATATTTTTTTGCAGTTTGATCCAAAAAATACTTTTCATAATTTTTGATGCACAAAGCTTATCAGTATTGTTTTTGTATTTCTTAAAAGAATTCTAACATTAACATTAACATTCTAACACAAAGCTTATCAGTATTGTTTTTGTATTTCTTAAAAGAATTCTAACATGATACCGAGTTATAAATTGCATTTTAATCATAAGAATGTATTAAAATCAATTTATTTTTAGTTCGGAAGAAGAAATTACATATAACAGAGAAACCAGAACGCATACAGGTTATCCATACTTGACCAAGTTGGAAATTTATTGTTTCTGTTAATTCAATTAATAAGAATCTATGTTCAGGTGGTTATTTATATGTTTTTAACCATACTAAATCTATTTTGCTACCGTAAATTCTACGCTTTTATTAAAAATATATTTCCAAAGTTTAGAAGTGCCATCTATTGCGACACTTATGAACGGCGTGACATACGTCATCTGAAAACTCCCTATTAAATATTTAGGCACGGGGTCTCATTGCATACAACGAAAACCTTAGTTCATTAAAATGTCAATAGATGGCACGACAAGTATCGATTTGTAATCGAAGTTCATGCAAAACGAAGAAAAAACCCATAAAGTTGCTAAAAATTAGTGTTTTGACTATTGTAATAACCAAAAAGTATGACAAAGGCCGATAATGCACTTTATTATCAATTACTACAAATTATCTGATCACGGCGATGCATATCTAAACTACTTTCGTCTTAACTTGTCAGAGTTGATGAATGACACGTACTAGTTGAGTACCAGTTTATATCTTGAATTGATAGATGGCGCTGATACAATACAATTGAAAAACGTAATGGGTGGTTTACGTTTTGTTTTTCATATTTCAAATTATGCATCTTTATTTAGTAATATCACAGATAATATAATACTAGTAGGTTAAGTGCAAAAAAAATCAACAAAAGCAAATGAAGCTACAGGTAAGCAACCAGAATGTCTTCATTAATAGCCCGCGCCCTAGATGTCGCTAGTAGCGGTAGTTCTCAATAAGTGAAAAAAATAGCCCGAAGAATAGCCCGAGTTACGGCAGTCGCATTTCGTTGTATGACATGAGGTATCTGTACGTTAGTATTATAAAATCTGTGATTTAGGTCACAAAGGGCATGGAATATATTTGTATGGAGTCTGGCATACCCATCGATATAAGAGAACAATTAGATGTGGTTAATACTCCACGACAGCGTAGTCGCTGATAGTGGTTTGCTCCCCTATGTTGAGTAGCGCCGCCTTTTCGCGCACCATTCGCAATCTGACAAGCGACGAGTAAACATCCCGTGTTTAAATGAAAATATATCTTACAGAGCAGTGAAATGTGCTAAAACAATAAAAAAAATAAAGAACAAAACTAACAGCAACATTTCTTATCACTTTATTCTTGTTATTTTATGAATATTTTGTCATTTTATAGTAATGCTACGCTACTCGTCGCTAGATGTCGCTATTAGATAACATTAATTAATTACATGCCTCCCTACTCGTCGCTAGATGTCGCTAGTAGATAACATTAAATACATAAACCTTAAGCTTGTCACACAACGGCGATATTTGTTTAAATACATGCCTCCCTCTTCACCCCGCTTCAGCCCCCGCAAGACGAACACGCTGGTTCAGAAACAAACAGGGCGAGTAACCTTATCTAATGTTTCCCATATCGATGGGCATACCTAAATTTACCCAGAGGAGCCCCACTATGGGAAAGTCAAATCATGGCGGCCAGCGATGAAACATATGGCAATCGATAGAGAACCAAAATACAAACTAAAAATGTTATTTAGTAAAATCTCGAAAACGGTATACTTTCGGAGATATTGAGCATGTTCGGTTAAAAAAATAAAGTTAAAAATGTCATTTTCGATACGCATATCCACCTCAGCCTTTAATCAGTATGATTTATTTCAACAAATACTTTTATTTTACCTAAATAAGTTGAAAATCATTACAAGGACGTAACAAACATTCAGTTTAATGCATCAATAGTGCATAGGCATAGGTTAATAGGTTAAGATCAACGTTAAAACTAGAGGCCAGTTGGACGCGTGGACGACAGCGGGGTGTTACGAGCTGAGGGGGGAAAAGGTGGCATTTCGGGCACGCATAAAGGAGATGCGTTTCTATACGATAGTATTGTTATTTATTTTTATTCATATTGTTTAAAATTCATTCTCGTCATGCGGGGCGTCGCAATTATTTTGTTTATATTTTACTAAATAACATGCAAGGAAGGGAAAAAATTGAAGCACACTACTGTTCCTGCATAGTGGGTAAAAGGACCCTTGGATGTTGTTCCCACACCATGAGTGTGATATGGTTCATGGGATGGGCTCGAAACCAAAACCCGTTGCCTTTGCCACCAGCAGCATTTTTAGAAACAATTATTGTTAGACATGACGTCGAAAATGAAGAAAATGGCGAACTTTGAATGGGTATCAGAAATGTATGACATTCCTATTTTATGAGCGTAGTTGTTTTATCATCAAAAAGAATAAAACCTCTTCACTTATATTGCTACATTTCACCTTTCTGTACAGTAATACCCCGCTTAACGCGACGCCTTTTTACGCGGATTCGTTATAGTGCGATTTTTAAAATTCGCGCTAATTTACCCCGCTTTACGCGAATGCGTTGATTGGTTCATTTGCATGCTAAGTGGTGTGATTGCATTGACCAATAGCAAACCGTAACTGCTCATTAATTGAAAAACGATTGACGGTTGACTCGCCGGTAACTCCAAAGATAGGAAAATAGTTTTTAGAATTTTGCAAGAGCGCAAACAAAATGCGACACAAAAAACCTTAGACAGCTATTTTTCTAAAGTGCGAAAAAAAAGTGCAAGTGATTAATATTTTGTGACAATTTTCTCTAACAAAAGTACATTGATTTATATTTTAACTCGTTATTTGTTTGTGCCCCGTTATGCGCGAATTTCGCTTAACGCGATTTTGTCTGGAACGCATCACTCGCGTTAAGCGGGGTATTACTGTACATTGTCCTCATACAAGTTAATTCAATTGTGCAGCTATCTCTGCAAGTTTAGTTTGTATATGTCGTGGCCAGATCATAGAATTGATCATTTCATGATGTGGCCGAACATTTCATGAAATGATCGTATTTCATGAAATGGCCAGCTAAAACTGACCATATCGTTTAAACGTCAACGTTTAATGATATGTCCATCCACGTTTGGCCATATCATTAATGTAGGGTTTCTATGATATCAAAGGTTTAATAAAAATTAAAAATACGTTAAAAAGTTACTGGCATTATTTAAATCTGAGTAATCTTGGTTAACAAATAAATTATACATTTTTGATACTTAGCTTTTAGGATTGATATCTACTAACCTATGAAATACTTTCCGAACCTCAAGGTTCTTACGTAGCGCTCGTTTTTTGATTGACTTTTGAAAAATTATTGTAGATAGTTTAGTGTCGTCGACATTTAACTTCTATTTTATATTCTATAGGTGCGTTATTAATAGCATTTTTTTTATTAATTGTTCGCCGCCATGATGACAAAAACAAAAAGATATCAGCGCCTCTAACGGTGGTTACTGTAACTATTTTATGATATGATCACTAATGCTTGACCATTTCATGAAATGGCCGTGCGTTTAGCTATATATCGTCAAACGTTAATGTATTCATTGATTTGGCCAGACCATATCATGATGTGATCAGCGGATATTTTCCATTTCATGAAATACGACCATTTCATGAAATGGTCGGCCACATCATGAAGTGATCAATTCTATGATCTGGCCACGACATATACACACCTAGCAATATTAATATACCGTGATAAATTAACAGGTTAGTTCAATTGTTAATTACTACATTTTGTTCGCATTAATGGTAGTAAAGGAATTATGCTGTAGTGACATATTTAGTAAGTACCTCTTTGTTATTAGTGTGTACAGTCACTCAAATAAAGCAGTTGGTTTATATGTGAAATATCTTTTTAATTTCAGAAATCATGCTTTTTGACTTAGTAGGTAGCCTGCAACCTTATTACCTATTTCAGATTTACAAGAGTTGGTTACTAATGAATTGTGACGAATCACAACTTTTTAAGTTAAAAGTAACAAAAATATAATGTTCAAATAAATAATTCTGATGGATGTAGTTGAGATTTATATACTAAGAAAGAAGAAAACGTATCGAAAATCGCATTTTTATCTTTTTTTTCTTTAACCAAAAATCTTCAATATCTCCGAAAGTATACCGTTTTCGAGAATTTAACAAAGAACATTTTTAGTTTGTATTTTAATTCTCTATCGATTGCCACATGTTTCATCACTGGCCGCCATCATTGGACTTTCCCATAGTGGGGCTCCTCTGGGGTAACTTTAGGTATGCCAACTAGACTCCATGCTCTTTGATTCAAATGGAATGCGACCCGACGATTCCAAGGTCAAAGCCATAATGGAGATGCCATATCCGACTGACAGAAAGGCTCTAGAAAGGTTTTTAGGGATAGTAAACTATCTCTCTAAATTTATTCAAAACTATTCGGAATGCGTGAACGTTCCGAGGTCTTTACTCAAAAAGGACTCTGAGTGGGTGTGGGAGGCGCACCATTCCGCGGCCGTGGACGCGCTGAGGCGCAAGCTGGGCAGCCCGCCGGTGCTGGCGCTGTACAGCGAGCGCGCGCCCGTGCTGGGGGCCAATGCAGCTGACGAATTTCAAGCGAAATGGTTGCGTTTACGCTGCTAATACGCGCTAATACCGTCATTTCGTATTCAACTATGCAAAAAGTTCAACTTTTGTCAGACCAAAACTAAACCTAAACTAAAACGCTTAGAGTGACATTTCACATTCTACTAAATCGGATCGCCGCTGTTTGCTTGTGTGATCGATCGGTATTCACCTATGTTTGACAAGCATTTGATAAGTCGTTTAGCACTGTCAAATGTCAGTTTTTGAAGTTGAAGTTGTAGTTTTGATGTGGTCGTCAAAAAGTTGCCCCTGACCAACTTTTTCAGAGCTATTTGTTAGCGTTTACACCCATAATAGTGATAATAACGTGTAAAGCATCAATGGAAGTGCTTAAAAAAATCCTGCAATGACGCTGCAGGTTATTTCGTGAAAGGAATAAAGCGAATAGAAGAGAAAATATCGCACTGCTAGTTCAAAACTGTCGCAACTCAAAAAACCTAATTTTTCAGGAAACGAAAAAAACGTTTCCTGGCTTTTGTAGCGAATTATCGAGAAGTTTTTATATTGCAGCACGTAGAAAAGAAATCGTACTCTATATTTTGTCTTGTGTAAAAATTTTATTCGTGCTAGATTTAAAGTTATGAATATTTTCGTACTTACGACCCTTTTGAAGTTCATTTTGTGCCAATTCTTTAAAATTATGTCAAAATGTTACGTTGTTGTTGCCAATTTTGAGAATTGTGATTTTTTTCGTTATTAAAATCCTAAAAAAATATATACATTTTTTTTTGTAAATTCGTAATTTTTTGAGTTGTGACGCTTTTCGTGATTGTGATCTTAAAAAATATTAATAGATTTTTATTTTGTAACTCAAAATTATTTAAGGCTCAGATCATTCCTGGATTGGATTTTTTTATAAGAGTCATTTAGTTCAACGATTATATTTCTGTGAATAGGTGAAAATATAAATCGAGAATAGAATGACGAAACATAATTAATAATCAACAGTTGCATAATAAAAATAAAAGAACAAGATTTTTTTAAAACAGAAAGTATCAAACTACCAACATTTCTTATAGCTAATCTAAATGCAGTCTTTATAAATGAGACCATTAGTCACAGGAGATTACGAGTATTCGACACTTACAGCTAAACACAGAGTTTATTTGAATATAAAAAGAGCACTCCCGCAATCTTCACCTGGAGCTTCAACTCATCGTACTGAATAACTTTCCCCATGGAATTAATCAAGAATTAATACGTAATATCCTAACAAAATATGTTTTGACTTTTCTAACAAACTTGACAGCTAATTACTCAACTTTGTATGGGAATTCCAAAGAATTTAGTATGGGTTCCATGGGAAACGTTTAGCGTCATGAGTTAAAGCCACAGGTGAATTTTCCAGGAGAGGTATTTTTACACACTATGTATTCTGAATTTTCAGATTTAGGACGAAACAGTATGGAACTTGTTATAAATTTTCCACAAAACAATTTTTTTGTATCTCTAAATACTTGTGAAATGATTATATAATACGAGCATAGTTTCACTACAAAATAGGCAAGAGTATATCAAACAAATTAATACAAAAATATCACCTTCATTAACATAGTTTCACTATAACACAGTCAAAAGTATATTAAAAAAATACTACAAAAACTGTTAAGCAGCCAATTGTGACTGCAATAAAGGTCTAAATTCTACACTATTTAGTTATTGACAACAAATCATATATTATTTGAGCATAATTGAACTATAAAATAGTCAACAGTATATCAAACGAATTAATACAAAAAGTAGTTCTTTTCGGGCAGCACCCGCAAGCTTCGATTCCATTGTTTACTTTGTAATTAATAAATATATTATAACGAACCGACAATGTTATGCACGAAAACGATGTGTGAAAGCACGTGTGAAGGTATCCATACTAATAATTAAACAAATTCGAACTTATCTAGTCCATTACTGTAAAAGGCCGAACCACGGTAAATTTGTTCGGGCTTTTACAATAACAAAAATGTATTATTATACAAATTATTTTAATAAAATTGGGTCCGTATTCACCGATCCCCGGATCGGTTTAAAGTATCCATGGATCACGCTGAGTAGTATCCACCGATACCGGTACGGGATCACGGATCCGTTTCCACGAAAAATTAAATCATTTTTGTGTCCACCGATCCCGGTATTAATTAATTTAGTTTCTTTTAAGGCTTATGTGTAGGTAAGTAAATATTTATACTACTAAAAATCGTTGAGTAGCAAGACCATAAATTGTCTATCTGATGCTTTAAACAATTTATTACTACATACAATTATAATTAATTTTTGAAGTCTAATTAAGATTTTCTATTATTTTGAGTGGACCCGATACGGAGTACGGACCCACGAAATCTACACATATAAATAATATAAAATAATCATAAAAAATTCAATTTTTGTAAATACATAAATTATTATACTTCTGGTCAGAATAACTTAGTATGGTAAGCCTTAAGTAATCTTTATTTAATAGGCATAAAAAACCTGAGATAATACATTTTTCCGATCTAGTATTTTTTAAGATTGTTTTGCATCAACAATGTCACATTATCACACAAAAAAATTACTGTTCAGATTTTCGCACGAACAGTGTCACATCTCGAAAGCACAAAAAGTCAAGTACCTTAAATATTGACAATAGCTCAATTCTTTTACATCCATTGGCTAGAAAGTAGTTCAGTGGGAATTTTCATTCAGGAATAAAAAAATTTGGACAATTAGAACGGGAGAAATCGATAAACAAAGTTTCATTCTTCAAGAATGTCTTAACTCGAAATTTCTTATTTTTGCGTCAAAATGGTCTCAACTCAAAATAATTTTAAGTTTCTTGTTTATTTTGTCAACTAAACAGTATCAATTCAATGAGACAAATTGATTGACATAATTTAACACAATTTTAGCATCAACACAGAATTAAGTCGAAATAATACACAAAATAATGAAGGTTTTCGCAACAACAACGTAACAATACGAAATAATACATTTTTGAAGCGAGCAAACGTAACTTACCTTATAGAGTCCGCGAACCAACTGAAGATGGACCTTTGTAGTTGTAATAATAAATCACCGACTCTGGCGGCAAAAGAGACTTACGCGCCCTCTGTTGAAAAACTACGGAAGCTAAAAAAATACGGGTTAGTTGACCAGATGCAGAAAAATTCGCTGAACAAGATGGTATACTTAACTCATTTTTGTCACATTTTGAGTTGCGACAGTTTTGAACTGGCAGTGCGATATGCGCTTTGCTCTTTTAGACCACAAAAACAATAAAAATAGAAACAATGGGTGACAGACAACTAGGTAACTCCTAAAATTCGATAAATTGCCTACAGAAGATAAAATATTTTGTGTAAATGCTAAGTCCTATAAAGCACCCTCTCAAGTGCACCCCAACCGCAGGTGGAAAAGTAAGAGACGAAGGTATGTCATGTTTTTTTAACGTTTATTTAGGTCTAACACTACTGAATTTGAATATTCTTGTGGCTCTTGTCATCGTTATGTTGACTCGTAGGTAGGTAGCTGCCTCCTATCAAAAAGAGGCGCTGAACCAGTGAAGGATAACATAGTCCCATAGGCAGCCCTATGAAGTGCACCCCATCTTGATTTTTACATATTTCCATGCAAAGTAGGGACTTTCCAGGGTCATTGGGCTGCGCTTACATACAGATATGCCCAATATGCATCCAAACGTTTATCAATTTAGATATTTTCAACCGACTTCAAAAAAAGGAGGAGGTTCTCAATTCGTCGGAATCTTTTTTTTTTTTTTTTTTTATGTATGTTCACCGATTACTCGAAGACGCCTGAACCGATTTCGAAAATTCTTTTTTTGTTTGAAAGGGTATACTTCACAGGTGGTCCCATATAAATTTTATCGAAATCGATTCAGCGGTTTTTGAGAAAATCAACAAAACATAGCAAAATTGGAGTTGTTGCGATTGAAGTCGGTTGTTTTTAACGTATTCAGCGTGGTCATATTTTTACATGGAAAACATCATCAGTTTTACTGAGTATAGCTAATAGTATTTTATTTATTTTTTACAGATTATGTGATACAAACCCGGCTCTTTAATTTTTAGTAACCAAAACATGTCGCAAAACATCCACATCTGGTCTGATCTATACTAAAATTGGATAGGAATATAAATAACACAGTCCTGTCAATAATATATTAAACCAGTCATCCTTGTATGGTAAGTGACAAAAAATTATAATAGAGATCAATTTTGTTTTATTTTTTCCTTTGCAGGGTGACTGTAGCATACGTGAACTGAACATGTTTTAACTGGTGACAAATACAAATTAATCAGGTCTCAAATTAATCAGGTCTAAGTCAAGTTTGTATAAAAAGTCAATTTAATTTTTGTGATATTAAGTACCAATATTGTATTACCATAAGTTATTCAGTTTCGTCAAGCTCTCTAGCTTCTTCATCAGTACAGTCACCATTTAAGGTTAAACGTAAGTGCTCCCTGGTTGAAAAAATCCGTTAATCTGACTATAACTTGGTTTCTCGATTTAAAAATAGTATAAATAACCCTAAACCATACTACGTAAAACATCGAGCAGTTACAAGATCAATGTACGCTAATAAACCATAATAATGTTAATTTAATAAGGATTTCGATATATTTGTCCCCTTACAATTATAGTTTTGCGTTTATCTCGTATGAATAAGGGCTCAAATTACGCACACATACATAAAATTTTCACGTATATGATGCTTATTTTTTACTTACCTCTATAAGTAGTCCATAACCTAGAGGTGCAATCGGCATATTTTGTGTGTGAACTTTTTACGTTATTGCTTTTAGGTCCGGGTTCGTATCCTACGAGACTTTATTTTGTCTTTTTATTTTTTTATTTAGTATGAACATAAGTAAATATGTAAATAACAAAACCCAAGAGCGACAAAAGAAAAGATTTTTAAAAGAAAAAAATCATTTATTGAATAACAATGTCGCATAGCAATCATTCATAGCATTGACCTGCAAGGAGATATGTATCACGCCTCCCCCGCGAATCAGGACACCAGGGGAGACAGCAGCAGCTGGTCGAGGTGACGGATCCACAGGAGTCCCCCATTGGTTCTGACTTCATAATGTACTCCACCCAGACGTCGGATATTGTGCCGAATTCAAACTTCCGGGCAAGAGAGGAGTAACTTCTGGCCACCTTGTCTCCAGGAGAGAAATGCCTCCTTGTCCTCTGACTACGTGGCTCCGGTCTAGGTTTGGGACTAGCATGGCATGTAGCTTGGTTTTGAACTCTTTTCCAAACATCCAAACATCAGTAGGTAGGGAGTCCCTCTAGGAGTTTGTCTGCCTCAAGCGGACTGAGGTCTCCTCTTAAGTGGTGAAGCAATACTTAGTTTTCGTAATGTAGTTTTCAGTGCTATACACACTCCTCAAACTCGAATGTGTACGAGGTTTCTTTCTTAAGATGTTTATCTTCGGTTTCTAGTTCTATGTTGTTCTGTATTTCGAAAAATTTCTTTATTGTTTTGTCGAGTGACTCCAAGCGGGTCTATATACTTACTTGGGTCTTGAGTGTCGAGCACATTTTCTGTGCGCGTTCATAAACTGTACTTAGCTTCTTGTACGTTTTAATTTATTTAAATCCATTGAATTGGCCTCGTCGCCAATATTAAAAACATAAAATATCTGTTCATTCACATAACATTTATTGAATAACAACGTTGCCTAGCAATAGCTTGCAAGGAGATACGTATCAAGCAAGGAGATACGAAGTGATGTCGACAATATCTGGAGGCACGGCGCGGCGCGGCGGTGCCTTTGCAAGCCAAGTCTTACGCGATTTGTAGTCACGGAAGTGCAAGCTAAGGAGAGTAGGTATCAAACTTCGGAATCACAGATTAGCATATTTTTTTATATATATGTCATAGGGAATGGCCCCCTTATTGCTTCCGTGAAGTGGCAGCATGAAATTCGTTTTCACTGTCGAGAAAAATTGATTAATTTTTAATTTTTTTTTAATTTTTTTTCAATTTATTTTATCTATACAGATAAAAGTTTTTCAATTTATATTCAAGCACATGAAATGATATCAATGAAAATAGACACAGTTATCAGAAAAGTTGATGTTTTGTTAATTAAAATAACAAAATTATCAGTATAATCATTTAAAGAATAATGAATTACTCCAATATTACTTCCAGGTTTCGTACGCGGTTTTCTTTCCTCCTCCATTAGAGGCTGAAACGGTATCACACCCGGTTAGAGCATAGAATAAGGACAACATTTTTCCTTTTTTGGTCTTGTAATAGAATTAAATCATGAGTTTCGTATTTACAAAATGTATCTTAAAATAAAATTTTCATATAGGTAAGTAATTTAAAATAAAACCTAAAGATGCTGCGATTTTGTCACAATTTCAAGAACATAAAAAGCAACAGTGCTGCCCATACTTCATGCTCTGACAGGGAGTGATACTGTTTTTTAGCCTTTAATTGAAGAGAAAAGAAAACTGCGTTCGAAGCCTGGAATGCCTGTCTTGTGGAGACATTGAAAACGTCAAAATACTTTGGAAAAATTTAACATAACCATGTTTGACAAGTAAGTTTGAATAAAACTAGGTTTTTGTACATAGACAACTATGTTTAGGAATATATTTTGGTGACAAAAAATATTGTGTAAGTGAATAACTGTTTATCCTTTTTTGAGAAATAAATTATTCTATAACCTGATTATTATAATGTCAGGTTGATATTATAATGTCAGGTTGGCTGATTCTATATCTATATTTAAAAACAGACTTCGGGATCACTACTCCCAGATCTCCTCCTCCTGATGCCTACTCCGCATACTGTATTAAGTTTATTTGTGTAATCTTGTAGCTTATCCTGTATGTGCATTGATATACAGGGTGTAACAAAATTGGTGTAGGAGCCGAAAGGGGGTTATGAGGCAACATAAATGCATTCTAGGAAAAATACAAAAAAAAATCTATCTCATACCGTTACCGAGTAATTGATCGTAAAAGTTCAAGCAAAAAATATCATACTGTATGAAATCATATGTTAAGGGTCAATGATCTAAAGCAATAACATTTCATCTCTTTATGTAATGTTTGCCTAGTACCGATCAGGGCAACAGGACAACTAAAGGAGATGGTAATGGCGGCGCGGGCGGCGGTGGCCGCACGGCGGACGGCGGAAGGAAGCTAACGATTTTGTACCAATTTGTGTACTACATTAGTATGCAATGCACATAGTTTATTAACGTTAAAATACTAGATAGCTAAGTAATAAATAACATAAGGTTCTGTGTCTAAGTAGAACCTTGGTACTTGGACTACACAAATTCGGCTAGTCCGCGAAACAATCAGTAACGCTGCCAGCTCCCAGTAAACACATCTCAACACACAACAACAAATCAATAAACACAGGTACACACTTTGGTTATTTTGTTTTTGTAACACCGTTTTTTGAAAATTCCACTGTATTCGTAATGATCTGGGGATACTCTGTGTCTGGGGTCTGGGTGAAAACGGCCGGCGCGGCGCGGCTGATTGACGCTTAAAACTAGAAAAAACCATAAGAAAACCAAAACTAACCCTGGGTTCGGCATTTTTGAGAAAGAGTAACTTTTCAGGTAAAATCTTGGTAAATACCTACCACACCGTGTAGAAACTACAGATAGGTGGGTACCTAATTTAATAGCTCTGCTTAGAGCTTTTATGTAATCACTAATCACAAGTACAATAAGACGATGCACAAATATCTTAACAATAAACGTATCCTAAAACAGTTAATAACACCACAACCCACAACAACTTATTTCGTCGTTTTGATTTTTAAATGTAAACACAACACTGTCATATCATCCACGCGTGTCGCGCCTAGAAGTCCTAGAACTAGACTGCCCCCTCAGTCGTCTGTCAGAATAGGCTCCTGTTTACTGTGCTCCTGGTCATTCCGAGTTTTCGCGTGAAAGGGACAGACGCTTATTATGTTAGGGCTAGCTGTAGTTGCAGCGCCAATTAGATTTTTGCAGCTCTGTTCTATCCTTGTCTTTTTGCGTTTTATTTCATTTTTTATTCGGTTACAGTTGTGCCGCCAAACGTTTCCGCCATTATTTCGAATATCATCAAAAGACGCCGCCGGCGCCGCGCCGCGACAAAGACGCCGCCTGTGACGCCGCGCAGCTCGGTTCGCATGGGTATTGGGAAAGCATTAGACACTTTCATAATTACTCCATTTGCCAATTTCGAATTACACCGAGCCGCGCCGCGCTACGGACTCGAATCGCTAGGTTACTTACTAACTGTCATCTTTTTTGACTGTTATGGTCTCGCATCCTGGCAATTTTTATGGTTATTCTTATTATTATCAAGAAAATCAAATTTAAAATTATGAAAATTTAAAACCGGCTAAGTGCGAGTCGGACTCGCGAATGAAGGGTTCCGTACCACCGTACAAAATTTAAAATTCCGATAAAAAACCGGCTAACTGCGAGTCGGACTCGCGCATCAAGGATTCCGTATCACTGTAAAAGATTTCAAATTCCACCAAAAAAAAAAACACATTTTAGTAGGGGCGTCCACTTAAGTTTTTAATTTTATTTTATTATTTGTTGTTATAACGGCAACAGATACACACTCTGTGAAAATCTCAACTGTGTACCTATTACGGTTCATGAGATACAGTCCGCTGACAGACAGACGGACGGACGGAAGGACGGACAGCAGCTGAATCTTAGTAACAGGTTTTCGTTGATGCCTTGTGAATAGAACTGTTAAATGTGCCACACGATAAAAAGAACCTTTGGATAGGGAACCCTAAAAAATTAAAAACATTTATCTGAAATAACTGGTTTATTAATGGATTATCATATCAATGCGCCTTCCCCGCAGAATATTCTCAAAATGGCGTCCGCCGACATCAATGCAGGTTCTACATCTCCGAACGAAATTTTGTTTGACGTCTTCGAAGACAGTGCTTTCGCGAATTTCGTCGAAAGCGTTAATAATCCGCAAGCGCATTTCTTCTTCATTATCACACGTGTGTTTGAACACAGATTCCTTCACATGACCCCACAGATAAAAATCTAGTGGGGTCAAATCTGGTGACCGAGCTGGCCACGCTACTGGCCCCCCTCGACCAATCCACCGCTCACCAAATTCTGCCGTCAAGTGGCTCCTAACAGAGAGTAAAAAATGCGGTGGGGCACCGTCGTGTTGGAACCACAGACGACTTCGCGACGCCAGGTCTAGCTCGTCTAATTCGTTTTCTAACTCTTCTTGTAGAAACGCCAAATAGTTCGGCCCATTCATTATTGGACGCAGAAAATAGGGCCCCACAATCCTGTCCCCCAATATTCCTGCCCACACGTTTATTTTCCAACGATGTTGGAAGTGACTTTCTTTTATAGCGTAAGGATTAACAATGGACCACACGTGTTCGTTGTGGCAATTAAAAACGCCAGTCCGCGTGAACGAACATTCGTCAGTGAACATGACGTGCTGCAGGAAATCCAAATCCTCTTCTATTTTATTAAGCGCCCACCTACAAAAGTCAACTCTTGCGCCGTAATCAGCAGGCATGAGTGACTGTACACGCTGATAATGGAAGGGATGCTGGCCATTTTCATGTAAAATTCTCCAAATTCTCATGTGGTCGGTGCCAATCTGTTGGGCCGCGTTGCGCGTGCTAAGCGTTGGGTCCTCTTCAAACATTTCAAGAACCATGTCTTCGAGGTCATCGACATCAGAAGGCCTTCCGACGTCCGCAGATGGCACTCTATGAAAGCTTCCCGAAGTGTACATGCGTCTATGAAGACGCGCAAAGCAATTCTCCGACGGCAACTCTAACCCCAAAGGCAAGACGAATCTCCTTTCATAGTCTCTCCTAGCACGAGCGTAATGAAAATCATTTTGCGCCAGACACGTGAACATATTAAAATATTCTTGCGTCGAAAAAGAAGTCATGATACTCAGGTAAAGTCAGGAATACGTAAACATAAGATTAAAAGCGGCTAGATCGCGGAACGCAACAACCATACACATAAGCTTCTTACAAGAAACTGAGCGACCGGAAGGATGTAAAGGTATTAGGAAAGCAGCAGATACTATCTTATTTGACAAAAGCCGCCAAACGCTTCCGTCATTATTTTTGACAATTATTATTGTCATACACGCCGTGCCGCTTGATTCGCATGAGTATTAGGAAACCAGAAGACGCTCGGATAATAATGCTTCAATTTTCCGCCGATCATGCCTCAATCGGAATACACTGCGCCCGCATCGCCGCGCCGGCTCGAATTGCCAGGTGCTGTCTTTTTTCAGGGTTCCGTAATCAAAGGCCAACGGGACCCTATTACTAAGCCTCCGCTGTCTGTCCATCCGTCCGTCCAGAATACACCGCACCCGCGCCGCCGCCGCCGCCGCCGCTCGCCGGCTCGAATTGCTAGGTACTGTCGTCTTTTTAGGGTTCGGTACTCAAAGGCCAACGGACCCTATTACTAAGCCTCCGCTGTCCGTCTTTCCGTCTGTATGTCAGCGGGCTGTATCTCATGAGCCGTAGACAGGGTACGGAACCCTTCATTCGCGAGTCCGACTCGCACTTGGCCGGTTTTTTGGTTGTTATCGTCTGGCACCCTGGCAATTTTAATGGTTATTGTTCTTATTATCAAGAAAAAATTACGAATAAAAATACCAAAAACACAAAAACGCATTTAAATCGAGAAGGAACCGTTTAGGAGCTACGTTGCCAGAACTACAGACAGACACACAGATACACAAGATGGAAAAGTCGCACGGGTATTAACATTATGCGCTACTTCCTACATAGGTACATAAGTGGAATATCGGCAATCAAAAATGCTTTTACGTATTATTGGCATTGTTTTTTCTATCCACCTAGTAGTATAAAGTTTGAACCTACTTACTTTACTTGCTTTCAGAACGTGTAAGCGGAACGAGATTAAGGTGTAAAGAAACTCCGAAGTACTAGCAGCCCATAACATGCATGAAGTAATCGCGCATCTGCGCGGGCGAGTCACAATAGTCTCGCAGCTCGCTCCTTCTCTCTCTCTCTCTCTCTTTCTCTTTGTATGTGTATGTGCGTTTACGTATGGATTCCGTGTGTGAGAGAGTGTGTTCAAAGGTTCAGACGCCGCTTTTCCGCCATTATTACGCTATCAATCTGAAGTTGCAGCGCGTAAAACTATTGCTTCAAGACCATTTCCTTAGTTAGGCCAACCGCACACTACTAGAAATTTCTGATTGAAAAAATACCAAAGCTTGTAGGATACCGTCTGTGTGCTAGTCCTCAAATAATTAACCCTTTGACCGCCAACAGATTTTCGTTTTGGATATGAGATTTTCATACATTTTCGTCGCACGATTTCTCATAGTGTGGCGTGGCGGAAATGGAATTTCAAGTACCTAACTTCCTATTGTTAACAACCCATTCAGTCCCCACTGCAGGGGCACGGGTCTCTTGTCAAACCTCGGGGAAGGTTAGACTATACTCCACACACGGGGGCAATGTCCGGATTGCTAAATACCACTAACAGTCAAACCCATCCAGGTTTTGACCGTGTCTGTAGTCAGTTAAACTGCGTGATCAAAAAAACATCAAAATGTCTTTATTATTTATTTACACATTACGGTACATTATTTATTTATTTGTTTTCATTTAAATTGACATAATCTATTAGTTTAATTTATAATTTATTTCACTAACCTAGGCTAAGTTTACTAACCAATTATGGATCTGTGTAATCTGAAAAATTAAATAAATAATAGTAATAATTTATTGCTAGTTGTAGGTAGTGATCAACGCGACCACCCAAGCCGCAGTGAGCCGCGACCACTTCCTAACTGAAGCGCAATACACACAGAGGCGGTCGCGGGCGGTGCGAAATCGTTCCGGGAGCGGTATTTTTTGTAATGTTCGGATTACTATCAAACCCTTCACACCAAAACCGGGCGGGCGCTGCGCCTCTGTGTGTGCTGCGCTTTAGTCCTTATCTACAGTTCTCACTGACTTGACTTCATGATGGTAGTGATCCTTAATCCCTGGGTAACGATATGAAAGAAGAAAAGAAGCGTGGCGGTTAACGGGTTAATAGTGTATCAAAAAAAAAGGACTTAGCTTACGATCAAAATTAACTTAAATTTTAACCGCGTTGGTGGTCCAGTGGCTAGTCTCCTTGTGATCGGGAGGTCACTTCCCAGTGGGGCCGATTTTGAACCGAGTCGGTTCGTTTGAAGATAAAGGTACAGTTCCGAGACGGGCTGCAGACAGCAATCGCACGCCGCACTGCGGCTGGCCGTTGCAGTCGACCGCTGTGTCGCGGCCGCCTTCATTCCAAACGCGACTACACTGCGGCAGCACTTTTTAATACGAAATGTATGTAAACGCTCTTCGGTCCGCCACACTACTGGTCCTGCGCATTGCAATCGCTGCGTGCATCGGCCGCACGCTGCTTGCCGCGGCCGCAGGCCGCAGTGTCGCCTCGCTCGGAATCACTTTCATACGCGCACATGCTTGGATCTGCTTCATGAGGCCCTCCCTCAGCCTAGCTCGTGCCCAACAGCAGCCGAAGAAGACCCCGCCATCATTCGCCGGCCCAGCCCCGCCACCACCGGACATCAGGTCCCAGCCGAAATCGCAAATGCCTGTGCCCAAGGCCCCCGCCGTCCTGGCAAAGCCTGGGACCAGCTAGGAGCTACCGACCGCCACATACGCGGCCCGCCTAAAGGCGTCGACACCCGCTGCCACTGCTGCCTCACCGGGCCTCTCGGCCACAGCCACCGTTGCCACCGCGCCCCCCGTCGCCATCACCACCCCCACCGCTGCTGGCACCGCCCAGACAAAGAAGCCCCACTATCCTCCTCTGGTAGTGGAGCAGCTTCCGTACTGGGCGGCCCACTTCAAGAAGCTGGCTGAAGAGCTCGGGCGAGCTCCAAACACACCGGCCCTATGGCAACGGCAACCCCCCAAGACGGTGCCGAGTGCCGCGTAGTACAGAGGTACCCACCAAACTAGAGGAGACCGGCGTAAGCTAGTTCTCCTACTCGCTGCCGACCGAGAGGCCCCTCAAGATGGCCATTCGTGGCGTCCCTTCTTCAACGGAACCCGCAGACATCATCACCGCCTTGGCCGAGCGCGGTTTTGAGGTGACATACGTGAAGAACATCCGGGTGCGAGCAGAACGCCCCGGGCGAGTGTATGTTCTTCGCGCAGTGACGACGGTAACCACAACTGATTTCTGATATCTACGACATCACGGAGCTCCTCCACATGCCGGGCATCATCGTAAAAGCCTGGCGGGGGAAAAAAGGCCCCGCGCAGTGTCATCGATGTCAGCCCTTCCGGCACTCCGCCTGCGTCCGATGCGGTGGCCCCCATGCCGCCCTGGACTACCCACGGCCGCGGGAGGAACCGCTGACGTGTGTCAACTGCGCCGGCCCTCATCCCGCCAACCACACCTTGTGCCCGGTGTTTCGGAAGGTGCTTCGAAACAGAAAAGCCGGGACCGTCGCTCGCATCATCACCGCCGCCCCCGCTTTTGCTCGGCCACCAGCCGTGCAGGAGTCGGCTCCATCAAGTCTGATAGCCCCCGCTAACTTGCCCGCCAGCAGGAGCGGGGCCCCATCAACCACCAAGAAGAAGAGAAAGCCACGCAAGAAGAGGAAAGGGGTGTCCGACACTCCAGCCCCCGTCGCCCCTGCTGTCACCGCTCCGCTGAAATCGAGCGAGACCGTAGCCGCCACTCCGTCCCAAGAAGTGCTCCTGCAAGTCCTGGAACTACTGCAGCAGTTGTTCGGCTCGGCCGCGACTGCTGCGGACCAGGTGCTCAACCAAAAAACCCGCCCATAGTAACGAAAGACGACCTAAGTCTTGAAACGTTTCCCCGTGTCCCTTTGAAGGCATCGAGATGAATACCAACAACCAACGCCTGCCGCCTGCGGTCTACAGCCGATCTCGGAATTGTGACCTTAAGGCATTTTCCGAGCCCGCCTGGCTAGCTACCACCATCTTAGATGAACATAACTCTTGCCGCCAAACATCAATGTTATAGCATTGATATGTGCCGCCATGGAGATAAGATAGCTAGTTCCCGCAGAATTGAGGAATACCGCTGACTTAGAGATGCTTAGCAGGCGAGTCAAGTGCCCCGAGACAACGGTAGCAGTGGAACAGAGCCCAGCCCACTCCACGATCGGGCTCGTAGTTGCCAGCCGTAGAAGAACGCTGGGAGAAACCGTGAGAAAATCACAATCTTCACCTGACATTGCATTTGGAAAAAAATTTACATTGGCATGCACGTGCGTTCCTTCGTGCATCGGAAGCTGATGACCGAACGACTCGGCAAATTCTGGCAGGCTGTGCGGTCTAGCACAAATTGTATTCATGCATGGGACGGAATTGACTGCCTCTAGCTCTGTGGTCTAGTGAGTAGTCCGGTCACTTCACATCAGGAGGTCGTAGATTCAACTCCCAGTGGGTTCCCAACTTTGTACAACTCGCAATGGTTGGTTAGCGGTCAATTGACGGTAGGGAATTAACAGAGTCCGCCTCGCTAGCTATCACCATTTTACCTAAGTCTTGCCGCAAAAACTTCCTTAAAACATGATTTGATCTTTGGTTCATTAATTTTCAATCATGGAAAACTTGTATTACGTTATTGTACTTTTAATTTTAAAAAAAATTGTGTACAAAATTTATTTAATTTTTAGGTGGTTACTTTACTCCGGTGTCGATTCAGTATTTACATTACAGTTTAACTTATTTGACCGGACTAAACTACCTCGAAATGACCACGGGACACTATTGGTCATTTCGACACAGAAAGAAAAATGCAGAATACGTTTTTGTAAAGTCAAATCGTGATTACCGAATACCGAATCGATTCCATTAAAGATCATTAGTGAAGACCGTGTAAGCTGCTGGATAAATGCATTGCGGATTTAAAAAACCGGCCAAGTGCGAGTCGGACTCGCGCACAAAGTGTTCTGTACCATAGTACAAGAATTGAAATTCCGCCAAAAAAACCCGCAGTCTCATTTAATTTTTAATTTATTTTTATTATGTGTTGTTATAGCGGCAACAGAAATACACACTCTGTGAAAATTTCAAGAGTCTTTCTATTACAGTTCATGCGAAACAGCCTTCTCATAGACGGACAGATGGACGAAAGGACAGCGGAGGCTTGGTAATAATAGGGTTCCGTTGCCCTTTGGGTACCGAACCCTAAAAAACCATGCCTACCGACGAGCTCCAATAAAGAATTTTTGAATTTAAAAAAACTATCAGTCTTGTAAATAATATCGTGTGCGACAGGCCTAATTCTGGCTAGCTATTCCTCCCGCGCGGAACCACCGTGCGGTCTGCCTCTCAGACTGCGCGCGCGAGTCGCGCCCGACAGTTGCCGAATGCTTGTCTTTACAGATGGGTGTGCGCGCGTGCGCTGTTGGATTGGCGGATTCCTTTTCTGGAATCGGAAAGTTGCTTGTTTCTTCGTTAGCTTTGCATGTTTACGAATTTTATGACTAACTTGAAACTTTGTGATTTACGTGTGTTCGCCTGATAACTATTATTTTATTAAAGACTCATTGAAAAAAAAAACATTCAACTGGGTGTGGATGTGAAATTGTGAACTGTGTTTTGTGGTTTTTATTTGGGTACCATTGCATGATTTCGATTTTACGACTCTCGCTCCTAAGCCAAGAAAGTTAGTGACTTTTGTATTTGCGCCTGGTAACTTTGCTAAGGACTGACTGAAACGAGCACGGAACGGGTGTGACTGTGAACTGTGAAGTTTGATCAGTGATCCAGTCTGAGAAAAGCAAACTCTAAATTGCAGTAGGTACGTAAAATGCACCGTAGTATCAGTAGTTCGTTCCGAGGGTATGCTTTGACAGCAATCATCCACTCTGACAATAGGATAGCCTATTGTAAATCCCGTAAAGTGCGCAAAGGAAGGTATGAAACGGTTGCTGTCAGAGTTTGTTTGTACCTTGGAACGCGGCCCCGTGCCAGTATTCTAGGACTAGGACACCATAACTTCAGGAGGTTGTAATTTGACAAATCACAGATGAATGAAACGGGCTATACGATTTTTAAAGGAGTAAAAGGGATGAAATGATACAGAGAGTTCAGTGAACCCAAAAGGTTACCAGCTGTTCTGTTGGCTTATTCACAGTACGTTCACTATTTCTTTCACCTGTTTTTTAGCTATTTGAAGCATTATAAGTACGATAATTTTATTAAAAATCATATCAATGGAATCTTCTTGATTTACCCGACCTCTCAAGCTAAGTTTCATGTAAAAATAAGGGAAAAACATTGACAACTTTGGTGGTCGTTTTCTCGAAAACTGTAGTGAATTGATTTTTTTTATTATTTTTCCTGGAACATATTTATGTTGCCCCATAACCCCCTTTCGGCTCCTACACCAATTTTGTTACACCCTGTATATTATATGTATATATTGTATATTATTTATTTATTAGGTATATTGATATGTATGTTTTAGTTATTTATTTATTTTTTATCTGTTTTAATTGCTTTAACTATATCTTGCCGTTTTTTTTTTGAGTGCACCCACCCGCTGTCTATCCACTTCTCGTCTCCTCCATTCACCAAAGGTTGTCTGGAAGAAATCGCTCAAAGCGATAAGACCGCCTTTGCATATCAATGTTTCAATTTTTTTATGTGTTTTCGTTGTTATTTGTACTCTTTTGGTGTGCAATAAAGTATATTTATCTTATTTATCTGATTATAGAACTAGCGATTCAGTGTTTAAAAAACTTTGCGCTACATGGTGGGAATTCATAACTTTTTACAGTCGAGTCTATAAAGATTGACGTGTAAGACTTTTACTTGATATGTAAATGTTTTTGCGAGATTTTACTTACCGCGCGTATGAAAATCTACATATCTAAGGTTATCACGTGGTGTATCACGTGGTTGCTGGTAACTACTAACTTTTTGTCAAACGAGACAATAATAATACTTCCGGAAAACCGCCTCCGTTGTCTAGTCGCTCGCTTCACATCAGGAGGTTGCGGGTTCGATTCCCGGCGGAGTCTAACTATAATATGTAAGACTCCGTTTGGTCGGTGGTAGAGCATTCTTGGAGCCTGCCTGGTTAGCTATCATCTTTTTTTTTACTCTCAATTGGTAAGCCCTTGGCATCATCTCACCTGATGGTAAGTGACCATGATGCCGAATACGAAAGCGGGCTTACCAAGATTTCCCAACGCAGTGGGGAACTGGCTATCTTATCTTCATGCCGGAACACATCAATGCCGTTAACATTGATGTTTGGCGGCAAGACTTAGATAAGATGGTGGCATATGCCAGGCGGGCTCAGAAAATTCCCAACCACCAACCAAACCGAATCCACAAAGTTACACCCCGACGGGAATCGAACCCGCGACCTCCTAATGTGAAGCGAGCGGACAAGTCACTACGCTACGGAGGCGGTTAAAATTTTAAATGGGGCATGGTATGAGTCTAAAAATTTGTGAATGCACCTTATACAGGGTGTAACTTCCGGAAACTTTAACAGGCTGTTCTATTTATGAAACTGTAAAGCTTATCTTAAGGAACCCATACAAAATTCGCATAAAAATGAAGTTGTCATATAATATGGTCACCTAACCGGCCAATTTTGTATGGTGTGTCCAAAAATTGTCTTAAGTAGGTATTCAGCATTCTTAAGGTTCATTCGGAAAAGTTGTTCAGTTTCATTAGTGGATCCCATAATAAAAATTTCCAGGAGTGATTTTTTACACATCCTGTATAAGTAAAAATATCAGCCTGTGTATCACAAATATCGAGCTGAAACTCACAACTAGACCTTGTTGGGTAAACAATATTTTCGTCTGTCAGATATCCCTGACGTGAGAATGACAGCGCCTTTTTTTCTGAATATAAAAAAGTTTGCCAGCATAAATTACTCAGACTAAAAAGTCTTTATAATAAATTTGCTACTTTGGTAATGCTCAAGCAAAATGCAAGATGGCGTTAAAAACGAAATCCTCAGCTAAACAAAGCTTATCAGACTAGTTGAGATTGTAGTTACTGTCATTTCAGAAAGGTGGTGCTAAATTATACACCACTACATGCGTAAAATTTATGGTATTTTACGGCAGTTTTTAATGATATTACAGAAATAAATAATATAATTATATACATTTGGCGAAAATAAAACGTTGTAAAGTTTACGTTGGACAGATAAAATCAAAAATATTGTGTGTATATGTATAGTTTTGACCGATGTAAATTTGTATGAAATAGGGTGACTGACGTTTAACCTTAAGAGTCATTACAGTATCTGTATTATGCAGTTTTATATTGTAACTATCTATGCCTTTAAACAATATCAACACAAGTTAGCCGTAGGAAAGCTGATTTGTAATATAATAAATAAATGGCAAGTTATTTATATAGTTACTTACAATGTATTTTTAAGTTTATTAAATTGGTAGCTCAGTGGTTAGTGCTCCTGACTACTGATCCGATAATCGTGGGTTCAATCCCCACCCAGGGCAAACATTTATGTGATAAGCAGATAAGCAGTTCGCTCTTGGTCTGGGTCTATTATATCTACCTATATATTCCCCATAATACAGGGAATCCTAGTTTGGGGCTAGATGACCGTGTGTGATTTGCCCCCAGACATTTATTTATTTTTTGTTTCAGATAAGCATACCTATACAAAAAAATCTAAAAACTGGATCCATGATGAAGGAAAGCCAATGAAAAATCTATTAACCCATTGGCTGCTTTGCTACTCTGACAAATCGTGCCCCCATCATACAAAAATGTATGAAATTCTCCAATCCTGGCATGGCACCTTATCCCACGTCTTCTTCATCCGAGAATATTTAGGAAATTAATGATTTCCATTATTATTGCAACCAATCGCCACACAACGCGGTATTTTTTTAATTATCTTATGTTTAGTTCACGTAAACAATTTTTTCTATACGTTTTGACAGTTAGTATGAGTCAAGCGATATCAGCGCCTCTATCGGCGAGCTTTGTCAGTTTTCTTCCCCATTAAGAACGAGGCGATGGCGCGCGGAATTCAAATTCTGGCGCCAACTTCGAATCGAAAAGTCCACACAACGGGTGATACTACCATGGCATTTGATGTTTTTTCGTTGTTGTATTAATTCATTTAAATTGTGTCGATTTATGATACGTACAAAATGTTTGTCAGTGTGTCTAGAAGACCAAAAGGCTGCTTTCAAAGAGTACAAACACTTCTTCATAGGTGTGAAAAAGAGACCATCGAGTGACAGTACCATTCTCAAGGAAATAAGCAAGAAGTTGTCCTATTGTATGTCACCGAAAGCGTTGTATCTATCTGCTGTTGTAGTTATTTATTAGTGGTAGGAACACAGATTTGGTTTTTTCCAACCGGTAGCTACAATAGCTTAAACTTGACATGCATGCTTTTCAGGTACCTACAATAAAAAAAGAAGTGAGAACAAGTCGTAAATTGGTTTTGATTCCCCCCCCCCCCCCCGCTTTTGTGCCCCAAATTATAGTTTTTCAATGTTTTTGTAAATACGGTAAAACGTACAACAAAACTGGCAATTAACAAAATATTTTCCATTAAATTCTCTACAATAATCGTCTCGGAAGTATGTTGATAGGTCTTATAGTTACGCGACTAGGAGGGTTATGTTTTTCGAGTATATTGTATTTATGTATATTTCTTTGGCGCGCTCTGTAGCCTAATGTACAATTCTTCCATTACTTTGTAAGTTTGATTTTGGATCAAGGGCTTTTTAAACCATTTATATGAGAGAACATATTATAATATATTGTAATAATATGTTCTCCCATATCGATGGATTAAACTTGGCGTAGTTTTTCCTTTAGGTAATCTTGAGTGGATTAAGTCAGGGCTTAGGAGGCATCGGAGGGCAATATCACGAAAGTGGCGAGAGGAGACTACGATAGTTCGATTCTGCCACGCTCCTCTTTAGAGCTTATATCTTCATAGCTATAGGCACTAGGGCATTTGTATAAACCACGTCTTTTTCGGTTTCTTAGCTTTGTCCCCCACTGGTAGATATTACAACTTTTTTCCCGATGTCCTCCAGTGGTGGACAAAAGTTGGAGGACAACGAGAATAGACGGAAACGTTTTATTAACAGTATAGGCGTTTTCAGGGTACATTTCAATAACACAAAAAGATATATAACCAGTACAGTTATTATTAGTATCTTGTTTTAGTGGGTTTAATAAGGTGATATATGGTTCATTCCAATCAAAAAAAAGCAAAACGTAAACAAACTTACTATGGATTTGACACATGTCAATGTCATCTGTATACTATGTTTGTTTACCTTTTGCTTTTTTTTGATTGGAATGAAGTATACATAAGAAGCGGTCGTGTCTCAGTGCGGCTTGCGTGGTTGCGTCGATCAAGTTGGTTAACTGGTTGCAGACACGGTAATAATTGACAGAAAAAGGTACCTATTCACGAGAAAGTATACATAGCGTGGATGTATATTCTATTTTATAGTAGTAGTAGTAGTACAGTATAAAACAGGCAGAGTGCATTTTCACCACGCGAAATGTTAAGTAATTATATTTAAAGTTGATTTTAAGGTTTTGTCTTGACAGAACAATCTTCAATCTTAGTGTTTCTCGTTGGGATGGAATCCAAAAACATACTTTTATCATAAAAATTACTATTCTTTGCTTTTAACTACCAGTTCGACCCATCAGATGAAATAAAGACCCTTGAAATTGTGTAAAAAATGCTTTACTAACAAAGTATCAAAGCGCTTACGAGGTAAATTTCAAAAATTGAAATAAAAATTAACGGTGAGTGCGAGTACTGAGTGGTACATCGGGAGAATTCTGACAAAGTATCAAGGCGTTTTCGAGGTAAGTTTTAAAAATGGAAAAAAAAAAACTACTAACTAAAGTTTTTTTTGGACTCGTACATAATAAACAGGATGGGTACATCACGTTTTACTCAAATAAAGTCCTATTATCATTGGTGAGTACGAGTACTGAGTGGTGCTTCTGAATTATTCTAACAAAGTGAGTATAAAGGCGTTTACGATACATTTCAATGACTGAAAAAAAAATAATTACTACAAAAACTTAATATTTTTCAATTGGTACATATTAAACAGCATGAGTACATCACATTTTACCTAAAAATAGTTGCAATTATTATTGGTGAGTACGAGATCCGAGTGGCGTCGCTGGGGAGTATGCTCTGCAGCGACGCCACAAACAAATTCCGTTTCCTCGTCAACTAGTAAACGTACATATATAAACAGCATAGGTACATTATGTACGCCCATAGTACATAATAATAGCATAAAAAGAATCTCAATCCATAATGGTGGCGTCGCTACAGAGCAGCACACATTATATTTGTGAATTTGTATTAGTATTGTTTATGTATTAAGATTTAACAAGGAACAATATGCTTAATTTATTTTGTTATCATCATTTTAAAAATTATCGTAAGAATTTTCGATATTTGAGCTCCTTTCTGAAATATCTAGTGATGGAGGTAATAATACCTCCATCACTAGATATTTCAGTCGTATTTTGAGTTTTGTCATTTTCAAATACTCTATTGCTATTCGACGATTTAAATCCTTAGACAGTAGACATCTTGCGGTGATTGGTCGTAATTCAAACATATGACATTCTTAGATTAAAAAATTCGAACAGTTATGAAGCTTCCCCCTCCCGCACCTCAGATTTTCCCCTCAACTTCGTCCACGCGGTTTCATATTGAAACTGACGTATTAGCTTTCTATAGAGGAGCGGAGCGACGCGACGATATAAAACTTCTTTGTACCTAACCTATAAAACAAAACTCGCTGGAAGAGGTGAAAGGTTGTATGTTTTACACGAGAGCAAGTTATTTTTGTCTCGTGTCTTTAAATCACTCACTATGCGCAGTAGTCTATATTAGAATCACTCGCTACGCTCGTGATTCAATTCTAGACTACTTCGTTGGTTCGTGATTTAAAGTCAGTCTCGTAGCAAAAAATAACTTTGCTCACTTGTTGAACAAATAACTATTTTTTTAAGATTTTATTTTACCACATTGTCGGCGTGATTAAGGTTAAACGTCAGTCACCCTATTTCATCATATTCATACAAAACCTGGCTTAAAACTACACAAATACATACTATATTTTCAACCAGGGAGCACTAACGTTTAACCTTAATATGTACATATATCCGAGCCAAACAGCTCTCTAGTACTAATAGTCTCTGAGCTAAGCCGCGGTTAAGGAAAACCTGGTAAAGGTTGCGGGAAGCCGCTGGATGCGGGCAGCGCAGGACCGGTTGATGTGGAAATCCTTGGAGGAGGCCTTCGTCCAGCAGTGGACGTCTCGGCTGATGATGGTAAGCCGCGGACAGACAGACGGACATGGCGAAACTATTAGGGTTCCTTGTTGACTACGGAACCCTGAAAATGAAGTATAGTTGTAGACGTAGACGTGTAGATGTAGAGTTCCGATACTCTACAAATAGGTATATGTTTTTTCCGCTACCGACTCGTGGTCCCACCGCGTTGACCCACCCACATCAAAAGGCAGCCGCTTACTACGAAGTATAGTTAAAGGTTTCCTAGAACATGACGTTAACCCAAATATCATTATCTTTAATATCGAGCAACCGAGGAGAGCAGGCAAGGCGAGAAAGTAATTTTGTCGTTGAAAAAAAAAAGAAATTATAATTATGTAGGTACTTAATTTAAACCGAAATGTATGAATCAAAGAAAAAGATACTTTTAACGTGAAATGCGAAAATGAAACTACACGCTTTATTTTGAATATGTATACATTTATTTTACATTGGTGCAAACTATTATATACTTACTTATCTAACATCACAAGCTAGCACTACCATTCTATGCCGCCTACCGGTAACCGCCTGAGAGACTGAGCAGCGCATGGTAGAACCAGTTCTTGCGTCTCAGCTCCCGGTCATACTTGGCGTCGCGTCTGAATGCTTTCCACTCTTCGAAGAGAACGGGATCTGAGGGACCATATGTCTCCTTCTTGCGGAATGAAATTTTCACAGTCTGTAAAAGGAATAGACGTGAAATAACACTTAAGAACGTGAAAACTGTAAATAATACGAGTACACGTAAGTATATTATGTATGTCAGATTTGTTTCTTACCTCTTTAAATGATTTAGATCTGTATTTCCATAATGTAATTCCTATGAAAATAGGAATCATTGCTATTCCTATATATTGAAGCAGATTTCCGGCAACTGAAACAGACAATTAATAAATATTAGTTATGGCTATGCTCGATCGATAAAATGGTCAATAAGTTTAAATCAGGGAAACATTAGTGCATTAACGTCCATCTTAGTGTTTATGAAGAAACTTTCATTTTATTGCTATCAGATAACTTACTGTAAGCTTCACTGGGATATGTGTATACGCCGCCATACAGAAGAGCTTCAGTAGTTATTAAAGCATAAATAAATACAGTAATCATGATTACTGGTGTGACAATCATCCAACAAATACGCCAATAAAAAGAGGTTCTTATTTCCAGCATAAACTCAATGTCCAAGCACAAGTTTTCGAGACCTAAAAAGATTTTGAAGGTAGTTTAGTCACAAATAAGTACGTTGTTGACGTTTTAAACAGTATTTGTAAAAAAAAACATTAATGGCAATGCAAAAGAAAAACAGACAGGCATTTCACATACCATAAATCCAGAAGACACCTATAGTTTCAGCGATAGCTGCAAAGAGTCGCATAAATGTTCCACCATAATAGTCCACCAATTCCAGAATGTATTGTCCTCCCTTGAAAAATACAGGAATGTTAACGTTCTTATTCATCTTCAATGTGAAAAAAATCATGAATGTAAAAAATCTTACCGGAGTAACATAGACCAATCCTATGAGGAAACCAACGACACAGCCGAAGAGCGACATGTAGACGACGGGTACCTTGGGGAATGCGTCTAAAAGGACCGTGTTAAGTGTCGAAAGTAGAGCCACACCGGAGCCGACGCCAAGAACTGCCATCATCAAGAAGAATAGTACCGAGAACAGCTGGAATATAAAACATTCAGTTAACATATATTATTTATAATGTTACATTTAGTATTTGCAATAGAAGACTTAACAAGCTAGTTACTGCATAAAGTAGCTCAATAGAGTTTAGGACCTCGACCTCGAGTTTGGTACCATGTTTGCCAAGGTATGGCAAGTTATTGCACGCACCCCAGCGATTCTATGATTATTTTTATTTTATTTTTTATTTTAGGAAAACTTACAGACAAACTTAAAACTAGTTATATGTTGATATTTGAGTGATAAGTAGCTAGCTACATTACCTGAGGCAAGAATGGTGATTTGGCAATCGCATCAGGGTACGAAATAAAAGCGAGACTCGTTCCCCCGGTGCCGATGACCTGACTGACGTCATCGTAGCCCAACTCATAGGCGAGGTTGCCTAGCACGCCAAAAATCGTGATTCCAGATATGAGACTGGTGAAGGTATCCAGAGTAGTGACGATCATGGAGTCCCTGAAAATGATTTTGAGTCAGTACCTAATTAACGGAGTGCCAAAAGTATGAAAGAGGTACTTATGATACAGCGCAAGAAAAAACAGGTGGTAGGTACACTACATATGTGGTAATTATTAGACATCTAGAAATGTAGAATAGGTATATGTTATACATATCGATGATTACGAGGGCGACACTGAAAGTTCTTAGAAAATCAAAAACTGAACAAACTAGCAAGTTATTAGTTTTATTATTTCTTTTCAAAATACCCTCGATCCACTTGGCTCCCCTGACTGGATCCACCGGTGGATTGAAAAGCACTCTTGAGTTCACTGTGATCCCTTATTTTGAAATATCGTAAAAGTGGATCTTGTAACACTTGCTAGTGTATATCGATCCCCAAGAGGTGTTTCCATGGTATCATGACTGCTTGAAATCACTACTCGTGATTTCTGTAAAATTCTTATCTACAATCTTATAATTATTATCAAAGAAGTTATATCGGGGAGCGGGGTGCAAGTCTGTGCTACAGACACACGATACACGATTATACACGATTTAGATTGATGTGTATGTAATTTTAAATTGGTTCAATAGTGTCCATTCACATCAATACATCGCTGCATCCGATAGAACTACTGAGAAAAGTACTTTGCCTACTCATCCTTAGGGGTCTCTTCGACGGCCTTTGAAACGCAGCCACTGCTTCCTCGGCGTTCATAAAACGTTTTCCTCGAAGTTTTTCTTTTATTTTTGGGAATAAATAAAAATCGCTATCGCGGTCGGGGGGGCTATACGGCGGGTGACCCAGTGATTCCACGTCTGACGTCGCCAAATAGTTGATCGTTTGCTTGGCGGTGTGCGACGAGGCGTTGTCGTGGTGAAGGAGGATCCTACTGCGAGGTGGTTTCTCCCGAACTTTTTCCAAGACAGGTGGCAAACAATTGTTAGTGTGCCACTTTGCAGTAATTGTTTTTCGATCCTCTAAAACAATTGTTGCGTAATGACCTGTTCCGAAGTACGAGGCCACCATCTTTTTTCCCACGCTTTGACCTATCTTCACTTAAGATGGCAACTCCTCGGAAGGAAACACCCACTCAGCAGATTGACTTTTATTATAGTTTCAGGATCATAACAATAAATCCACCCGTAAGTATGTCACCCGTAAGTATGTCGAGCACAGCATTTGAGTCACCGTGAAATGGTTCAAAGATTTAAATCCTTGAACCATTTCATGGCACCAATCAACACGACGGAGTTTTTGGGCCTCTGTCAAATTATGAGGTATCCACCGGGCACAAAGCTTCCAGACCGCTAAATGTTCATGGAGGATTTTGTGCACTTGACTCATACCGATGCGTAAGCTTGTCCGAATCTGTTGATAGGTCACTCTTTTGTCAGTCTCTATCATACACCGCACAACACTGATGTTATCTTCAGTCGTCGCCGTAGAGGGCGTCCCTGACGCAGTTCATCGGTGAGATTAGTGCGACGTTTAAACTTATTAAACCAGTTGTAAACAGTGGCGGCACGAGATGGGGCTTCATCGTGAAAGGCCATCATAACTTTCTTGTTAACTTAAATGACATCCAAAGTAAAAAAAATCATTGCATGAAAATTTTCTCGAGTTAAATTCATGCTGACCGTGACACAGACAATTTTCAATTTGCCGCAAAATCGTGAAATAAATGACAAATGAATGAAAAATATTTCCATTTTTAAAATTTGAACTTTTTTTATTATATCGTTTACAAGTGGCCAGCTCTAAAAACTTTCAGTGTCGCCCTCGTATATGGCATCACGAAACACGACTAATCAAGAAAATTATGCAGGTATGTTAGTCACCTGTAAACATTTTGTCGAAATCCGTTGTAAGAAGCAAACATGATGAGGGCACCAGAGCACACGGAGAGTGAGAAAAAAACTTGTGTGACGGCCGCGTACCATACCTTGAAGCCATAATGTAAACGTTAGAAGATATTCCCATCTAAATACGATTAAAAGAGTTGTACTGTTAACACTCTCACCTTAATTTCCAAAATCTTGCTCCATTCAGGTGTAATAAAGAACAGAATACCATTTCCAGCTCCTGGTAAAGTAACGGCTCTGAAAATAATTAAAAATTAGAAAAAATTATCGTTGGGTCATGATCATGGAAAATTGGCCGCCTTTTTAAGGAAAGATCTAGAGATAGCTTTATTTTGGTTTATTTCTCGAAAATCATAAATCTCTAGAACTTCACTTAATTTTTAGAGTGTTTTTTTTTAGATTTTTCGCAAAGCATATTTCGGATATATTCGAGTTTGGTGTTTTTGAACGTTTTTGGTGACCAACATACAAGAATTTCACTGCGTTAAAAAACGTTTCGAAATGTGTACATAACGGGTTAGTATCGAATGGTCGCGAACGTAATCAGTCTACAGTAGCTACTAACCTACCGACAGATTTGAAAAATAAGAATAATTTTGAGGGTTCCGTACTTACCTCAAAAGGAAAAAAAGCGACCAAGTGCGAGTCGGACTCGCCCATGAAGGGTTCCGTAGCAGCAAGTAACATAATATAAAAGTTTTTGTAGTTCGTTGTAACTTGAATGAAAGGTAAATTGCGGTTTACGATTTATGACGTATTAAAAAAAAACGACTTACTAGATATCGTTCAAACCAATTTTCGGTGGAAGTTTGCATGGTAATGTACATCGTATATTTTTTTTAGTTTTATCATTCTCTTATTTTAGAAGTTACGGGGGGGGGACACACATTTTACAACTTTGGAAGTGTCTCTCGCGCAAACTATTCAGTTTAGAAGAAAATGATATTAGAAACCTCAATATCATTTTTAAAGACCTATCCATAGATACCCCACACGTATGGGTTTGATGAAAAAAAATTTTTAAGTTTCAGTTCTAAGTATGGGGAGCCCCCAAAATTTATTGTTATTTTTTTCTATTTTTGTGTGAAAATCTTAATGCGGTTCGCAAAATACATCTACTTACCAAGTTTCAACAGTATAGTTCTTATAGTTTCGGAAAAAAAGTGGCTGTGACATACGGACAGACAGACAGACAGACAGACAGACAGACAGACATGACGAATCCATAAGGGTTCCGTTTTTTCCATTTGGCTACGGAACCCTAAAAAAGGACCCAAAGACATTTCACGTCAAAAGACAAGGTACTACGATACTTAATGTTTTTTTTTAATTTAAACGTTTTGAAATGTTTGCATAGCCGTTCATAGCATGACCTACCTCAATATTTGAAAAATAAGAATAATTTTAATAACAAAAGGAAAAAAGGAATCCAAAGACATTTCACGTCAAAAGACAAGATTTGAGAAAAATTATTTTGTTATGAAACCAGAATTAGTATCGGAATCCTTGGTGTCGACATATCGAGTGAGGTCCAGTTCCGTGGTCATCTAGAGGGTAAGGCTAAATTAGCCTCGAAGAAGCTTGGTGTGCTCAATAGACCGAGACGGTATTTTACTGCGGCCCATATCGCCTGCAACTTTATAAAAAAAGCGGTCAAGTGCGAGTCGGACTCGCTCATGAAGGGTTCCGTAGCAGCAAGTAAGATAATATAAAAGTTCTTGTAGTTCGTTGTAACTTGAATGAAAGGTAAATTGCGGTTTACGATTTAAGACGTATTAAAAAAAACTACTTACCAGATCTCGTTCGAACCAATTTCGGTGGAAGTTTGCATGGTAATGTACATCATATACATTTTTTAGTTTTATCATTCTCTTATTTTAGAAGTTACCGGGGGGGGGGGGGCACATATTACCACTTTGGAAGTGTCTCTCGCGCAAACTATTCAGTTTAGAAAAAAATGATATTAGAAACCTCATTATCATTTTTGAAGACCATAGATGTAAACGTATGGGTTTGATGAAAAAAAAAATTATGAATTTCAGTTCTAAATACCCCCAAAATTTATTGTTTTTTATCTATTTTTGTGTGAAAATCTTTTTGCGGTTCACAGAATTCTACTTACCAAGTTTCAACAGTATAGTTGCTATAGTTTCGGAAAAAAGTGGCTGTGACATACGGACAAACAGACAGATATGACGAATCCATAAGGGTTCCGTTTTTGCCATTTGGCTACGGAACCCTAAAAAAGAAGCAAATCATAGTGTTTTTGGTGACCGGTATTTTTAGAAATTGGGTAAGGTACTGCGATACTTAATTTTTTTTTTTTTTAATTTAGGTAGCAAATTCAAATTATCTCTTTTAAAATCGAAAAATATTGAATGAAAACTTACCTTATAAGCAAAATAATCAAAACAACGTAGGGGAATAGTGCCAAGAAATAAGCAGCCTTCCCTGAACTCTTGATGCCTCTTGCGACAATTATAAAAATTATGGCCCAGGATAAAAACAAGCATAACGTGAGGTCCCAAAGTGGTGCGCCTGAAAAAGTTTTTAATTTTTAGTGGGTATTTCTAAATTACTTACGAATTATTTATATATTATATTTTAAGCGTTCAATGTATATTTTTTTGTAGAATAGAGAATACAGAATACAGATTGCCCGCGACAACGTCCGCGTAGAATTCGATTTAATCATGCACTCCTTTTTAACCCCTTGGTTGATATTTAATAAACCCTTTTTAGTAGGAGCCTACACACTATATTATGTGTAACCTGCAAAATTTCAAGATTTTATATGTAAACGGTTAGGTTAGGTTGTGCATTGATTGTTAGTTAGCGAGTCAGAACGCCTTCATTCGCGTGAACTTCATATGGAGTATGAAAATTAAATTTTACATTCAATGGTGTCGATTCGGTTTTCACGACTAAACTTATTTGACAAGACTAAACTAAATTTAAGCGTCCTGTCCTTGTCTTTTCGATATAGAAAGAAAAAAACAGAACACTTAAATTAAGTTTAATCCTGTCAAATAAGTTTAATCGTGAAAACCGAATCGCAACCAATATCAACCTTCTGAATGAAATGAAATAAATAAAAAATTAAAATCAAGGTTTTCGAAGTAGCCCTAATTTCGTTATTGAGAATAATAAAATATTATTGTGTACGACAAATTTGCGTTCTGAGATGGAACAGCGTCATCTAGTATTTATTCTTTGTATAACAAATCTAGAACAAATCAAACAATTTATTTGTCACCGCAGATAGTTACAAATGACGTGTCGTTCTTACTCTTTGCCTTAGGTCAAAATGACGTCCGTCACACAAAATTGATTTAGTATGAAAGACGCTATGCTAGACACTGTTTTTGTAATGTTTTACTTTCCCGCGGGAACCCATCACTTTTATGGGATTTATACATTTTATAATACACATTGTTTGACCGGCAATATAAGGTATCAGCATTACATGTGCATAAGTTGTTGTGTACTAAGCTGAATAAGTTACTATAGCTTTTTAACTATCCCACGGGAACTATTAAATTTTCCGGGATGAGAAGTATCTAAGATGTTGACCGGGGATATAAGATACCACCATGCAAAATTTCATTTAAATCGGTCCAACAGTTTCGGAGATTAGCCCGTACAGACAAACAGACAGAGAAACAAACAATTTGAATAAATCTGGATTTGTTCTATTTCTCGTTTTACATCCCCCTGACTCGGTTTTTAGCATTTTTTTTTATATGTAAACACATTCGACCTCTACAGTTTTATTATATGTAATATAGATTATTTCTAAATGATATAAGCTTACTTTTATCATCATTGACCTGTGACGTCTATGGCAGACGATTTAGTCAGTAGTCTACACCAGACACTGCGTCGCCTGGGACCTGAGCCTGGGACACAATTATGGGAGCGCAGGGTTGCCCAGGACCTGCGCCACACTCTCGGCCTCACTGGCTGAACTCGCAGGAACGACGAGTCGCTACGTGCTTACTACTACTTAAGCTTACTTTACAATTTGCTAATAATATCGAGTGAGAAGATTCCAAGTGATAAGAACTTCTTAATAGGTATCTTAAAACCAAAAATATGTATGAAAATGCACGACTGAAAGAACTATTATTGTAGAATATTATTGTAAAACACATACCGATGCCGTCTTCAATTCCGTCGAGTTGTCGAAGTACTGTTTTTCTGTAACAGAAAGTGTATACCCCAAAATTCTAAATAACTGTTTATACCTACTTATCATAAAATAATAAAGGATGATTGTATAATAAAGGATAATTGTATAATACATAAATTATTGACAACTTTAAACTGATTATGTATTTTATTAGTTTAATTGCATAAATGCACGTCATATACGTTATAAAATATTTATTGTATTATCGTAGTTGACTGTTTAATAACTAAATTAGTACAACATATAATAACAATGACATACATCTTCGTTCTTATCATAAGTTTAATAAGCGTGTCGTATTAAGATTACTATCAGGCTCGAAGGACCAAGAAAGTTACTCACGTGAAGTACAGTTCGGCGCTACTGACAGCCGACCCGGCGCCTACGGCGGAGATGTTGATGGATTCGCCTGAAGCCACGCAGTTGTCCCACTCGGGCTGGCAGAGAGCCCAGGGGAGAGTGGATTGGAAACTCATGGCCAGGTAGTACAGGCAAAGGGCGATGATCGACACGTAATACGAAAGGACATAACCGGCGCCCAGAGCTTGCGCGTATCCTGTGCCTGTAAAGAAAACATTTACCTAAGGATATTACTAAAAGGCTGAACCAAAGTTGCGAGTTAATAGTAACGAGTCTGATAGTGTCTAGCCAAAGAAACTGACAAATTAGCAAGAGTACAAACTGATAAATAATAAAGAATATAAATTGATAAAGTGATCACTCATAACGGAACCCAAATTTATTTGATAATTTATGTGATTTCTAGATAGAGGATCTCAGAAAATCTTAAGTCCATATCAATCCAGTTATTGGAGTCATGTGGATCGAGAGCCGCGCACTAGATTGTAAACTAAGCTAAGTAAACGGACCTAATCCCCCTTTTTACAGTATTATATTTGTTTAGAGAATCTTTGTAAAACACAATAAAGGTTTTAGAATAAAAAGATCTTCATAAAGCTCAATAACTACTATACATCGACGTAATAAAGTAAAAACGCTGTAAACCAAACATTGGCAAAATCAGAAAAAAAAAATGCGTCGAATACAGAGTTGAAATTGTATTTTTTTCTGAAATTTCAAAAGTTTTCGGCTCTGATGTAAATTGTAAAGTTTGCAATTTGTAGCTTCCCCATATCGATGGTTACAGCCTTTATGCTTTTTTACGTCCATATGTGAACCAACCCAACACCAACTTAATTTACCTTTCATAGCTGGTGACATCGCCCACACCTTCACGCAATTGCTATTACTGAATTGACCAATAACTGTCTCCAGATAGTACATAGGTTTGCCGATGACTAATAATATTATAATATAAGGGATGAGGAAAGCTCCGCCGCCGTTTTGGTAGGCGACGAAAGGGAACCGCCACACGTTGCCAAGACCCACTGAAGTGGCAATGCACGACATGAGGAACTCGATTTGGTTATCCCATTGAGGACGGTCTTTAACGGGCCTTTTGATTTCTTTACCCTGCGAAATAAGAGAAGGTGTAAGCTATCTGAAACTGTAAAATTGTATTATTTCGGGTATACATGCTGACATACGAGTAAGACGGACTAATAAAAAATCTATGTACAATAAAGAGTTCACAAAGAAATAAACAAACCTATTATTTATTACTGATATCTAGATTAAGCACAATATCTAACTAATAGATATAAGGATGATAATGTGATAATTAACTGTTTATCTAGCCAGATATCTACATTATTTGCCTGTTCGTATTTTTTGGAGTGTGAACCTACCTACACCAACAAGCAACATGTCTAGATGAGAGTTTGAGGAAATATCCTGTTAGATACAGCTAACATACTAAAACTAGGTAATCAATCATCATGTCAGCCGAAAGATGTCTTATAGTATAAGACTTATACCATTGAACATCCATCCTAATGGTGGAAGTCTATACTTCCACTTAGCACCGTTTTGAGTACATCCAGTAGCTTCCTGTAAGATCGTTAGTCCACGAGGTGAGGTATACGACCTATGTTTTTTTTCATCGGTTATCCGTTAGCTGTCCAATGTAAACTGGTTGGGTGCAACGTGGAGATTTAGCATGATCTACGTCGTCACATTGACCTATTGGGAAGCACCATCTATTGTCATGAGGTCCTCTGCAATTATTACTGTGTCGTCATCAGCGAACAGTTCCTAAGAATGGCCTTGTTGTATACATACATACTTGTTACTGCGCTGTGGTACTGCGATGCACCGATAGTAAAGTGCTTTGATGTACTTGATAATCGATCTGGCACCTCTGCAGAGATTGCATGCAACACAATCTTAAGTCTTAATTGAGTCTACAAATATTACTATGGCCAGTTATATTTTCGGTCTTTTGTTTCTTCTGAATATCTACAGTGCTGAACTGAGTTAGGCCTATAATTTTTAACAACCTATTGCCATCTGTCTCGGAAGAAAGTACTGCAATACTCTTGTTCCATGCTTAGTAGTATATTTGCGTGGGATAGTTACATTGCAAAGTTCTTTGTCGAGTTTCCTTCAATGTTTGACTTTTTTCTTCAGCTGTAGTAATTAGTCACCCAATGTTGAGTGAAGGCTACTTAATATGCACTCTATTAATTATGGTTTGGGCTATTTGAATTCAGCGTCCTGCTAGGTATCTTAACCAGATCGGACGATTGGTGATCATCCTGTTTCCAAGTTTTGTCCCATATCTTGGCATGCCCGCAGCGCAGCATATGTATCTCTTATTAAACCCCTCCTTTCCACTTTCTTTGTGTTAATAGTTTAGATGATCCTGAGTTCAGTGTTTCTCATTGAGTTGTAGACAGAACACAACTTTGCAGAAAGCAGCTTAGCTTTATTATTTTCCTTGAACTCGCCAGCTTACCGCAATCGATTCTGATGTTCTTTGTGACTAGCAAGTTTCTGAATATGGTAGCAGTCACATTCGGAGAGCGAATTTAGTTGTCGAGTCTCACAGAAATACTTATGTAAACACGACTTTCAGTAACGACTTACCTTCGTGCCATCTTGTGTTTCAGTTGGTGGGGTAGTTAAATCTTTTTCAATTGGATCTAACTTTTCTGGAGCACCATCAAAACCTTTGTTTGTTTGTTCTCCACTTTCAACAGAATTTACTATGTTGGAGTCCTGAAAAGGTTTAAAGATATGATACGTAGACGTATTTATATTCTTAGATAATTTTAAGATTATTTCACTTTATTGAAGAATAGAATTATATACAAGTGTAGTTTACCATGACCACGGCAGCGCAGCGGGCGCTCGCTACAGCCGATGTGCGCCGTAAAAATGAAAGATTTCCAATACTGTTACAGCCAAATTCCTAAACAGGACTATAATCTATAGATAAAGTAAATTGTGTAATTTGATAATTGCCCGAATCATAGATAAATCTACATATCCCAAATTAAACGCTGACGATAGGTAATATTAGGAGGTATACTGTTAGGTTAGGCTACAGGTTTCTACAACTCGTAGAGAACAATTGTTATCAAAAACCAAAATACCAGATTTCCAAAATTCTTTTTTATCCAAACTAATCTTTCAAATTCATCAATCAAACTAATCTTTTCGAGAAATTCGCGTAACTATTGTTGCAGAACCTTTTGCATAAATAGACAAAGGCACGTTCGTTATTAGTTTTTGTTTTTATATTTTCATTGTGATACCGAATTTGTAGTGTTTTTCTACTTTGGAACTCAACTACAGTCCACTTCTCCCCACCGACCCGGATTGTCTAACGACAAAGCGTGAACGGCATCATTCTAAGTTTCAGAAGGCCAATCATTACGAGTACCGAAAAAAAGATTCGCTTCAACCATCTTTGAGATATAAACTATTCCGTTATAACATCTTTCTTCAATTGGTGAAGATATCGCGTAAAAACCATCTCTGTTTAGGGTTCCGTAGCCAAATGGCAAAAAACGGTACCCTTATGGATTCGTCATGTGTGTCTGTCTCTCTGTCTGGCCTTCCGTATGTCACAGCCACTTTTTTCCGAAACTATAAGAACTATACTGTTGAAACTTGGTAAGTAGATGTATTCTGTGAACCGCATTAAGATTTTCACACAAAAATAGAAAAAACAACAATAAATTTTGGGGGTTCCCCATACTTAGATTTGAAACTCAAAATTTTTTTTTCATCAAACCCATAGGTGTGGGGTATCTATGGACAGGTCTTCAAAAATGATATTGATGTTTCTAATATCATTTTTTTCTAAACTGAATAGTTTGCGCGAGAGACACTTCCAAAGTGGTAAAATGTGTCCCCCCCCCCTGTAACTTCTAAAATAAGAGAATGATAAAACTAAAAAAATATATGATGTACATTACCATGCAAACTTCCACCGAAAATTGGTTTGAACGAGATCTAGTAAGTAGATTTTTTTAATACGTCATAAATCTTAAACCGCAATTTACCTTTCATTCAGTCAACTCAAATATAAAAATAAATAAAAAAACATTTAATTTCATAAACACAACGAACTACAAGAACTTTTATATTATGTTACTTGCTGCTACGGAACCCTTCATGGGCGCTTTTTTTAAAGTTGTTAAAATGGTAACACAATACACGTTGAAATATACCGAGCTGCGGCTCTGCCTATCCCAGGGTATAAGAAGACTACTCCCGGAAACTTTAATAGGCTTTTCTACTCATGAAACTGAACAACTTTTCTTGTGGAACCTATATGGAATTTATGGAGAGCCCAACTTTTTTTTGTAGAATTTACTATTATTTTTTCAGGCAAAGTTGTTTAGTTTTGTGATGTGGTGGATCCACCGTTAACCGGATTGGTTATTTTTACATTCTGTCAGTGGCGGATTTAAACATTTGCTGGCAGTAGGCTATTCAAGTTTTGCCGTCCCTACCGATCGCTACTGTTCGCTACCCTAGTTTACAATCATCTGATTATACCAAGTGTGTTCACACCGGCTGTGGAGTATATGACCTAATCGAAGAATTTTATGATCTCGAGTCGCAATCGCCTATAATCGACAAAAAAATAAACAGGCCCAAATTTGCCGCCCTAGGCTCCAGCCTACTCAGCCTATTGGTAAATCCGCCACTGCATTTTGTTATAGTTAAGTAAAGTTATAAAGTCAGATTTTTTTATATTTTTATAAAAAATATTATAGTGATTGTGTAGTAAATGATTACTATTGTACTATCGCCAACTTAAAAAGTATTGGCCTGACTTGAACCTTAGAATGCTAAGGAGCGAATTGGCCCGCGTAAAAAATATCGGTACAACGCTGTAAATATAAATATATATAGTAACTTTTCCAGTATTTTGATCTACATTTTATTTGTAAGATCTTTTCAGACATTGCTTCATCTTTTGCAAAGTCATTGTGTAGGAACTGTACAGTTAACTGTAGGTAATATAATAATGCCCTCCGCTGATTGACTATCACAGAACATTTACTTGCTTGAGCAACAATTGAATGGTGCTTTTGTTCGTGAAGCTAAACAACTTTCTTCAAGCCCGTAGGTTATCTATCATTTATCAGTTTCAGGAAAAGGGAATAATAAAAGATTTATAAAAAAATACATTACAATATCTTTATTAAAAGCGTAGAAATATTTATATTAAGTATTGTTAACACAGCCTTTCCTAAAGCCATATGAATAAAGTATTTTCTAGAATCCTCCAACATTCTGCAGCCTTAATTCGTATTTAGCCAGTTTGGTAAGAAAGAGCCATAATGTCCTCCGCTGTCGACTTCCACCTGCTACATTGCTTTCTTTGAGCTTTTTAAATATAGGTACAGGTGTAAGAAAAAGATGTAACAATACTTCATAGTGGCCTTTAAGTCCTCTTAAAACTCAACAACTTATGCTCTACAACTTCCTTTACTGAAACGTAAACGAAAATTTTGGACTTCTCGTAAAAAAGCGATCAATAGTCGGGTAACTTGTTTGGAAAAGTCCAAAATGTTGTACTGTTTGATTTGGTTTGACCAAAGTTGTAGAAGAAAAATTGATGATTTTCATGAGTATAGTAACATTGCTACACCAGGTATAGGTAATTAACTAAGATATTCTGTATAAGGTACACATACATTGTTGAGTTCATTGTTTATGAAAATATTTTTCCTCTTAAATTAGATAACATTAATATAAGGTAGATTGTGGTTTTAAAATTAATCTAAGTAGGTAAATCAGTTTTCTCCTAATTTGTTATAAAATTAAAACTTAAGAAACCAAACTACCTACCTATCTTACATTACTTTGCTCCGCTTTCAGTTTCATTACATCATTGTTTAACATGGGGTATAAATTATCCCTACGTTAAAGGTACCTCACACATAAAGCGCCTCAAAAGTCATTCATAATATCTCGTAGGGAGTTGTCACTGCGTTTTGTAGCCATTGGTGACGCTGCGCCACACGTGCCGCGCCTTGGACACGTTGAGCGTGGCGCGGTACTCCTGCGCAGAACGTTTGAACTGCTCCCAGGCCTGGCGCGTTTCCAATGATCGCGGGCCCCATGAGCTCTTTGCGGTAAATGATACTCGTAACGTCTGCGGAGATAATAGATAAGCCATAAAATAAGTAGGGATCCCATTGAAACTGAGTCGGAGCCAAGTGGATAATTGGAATTTAACAGCAAACATTTAACAGAATCGCGAAGGAAAAATTTGTTAGGGCGGCGCGGAGTGGTGGCCCCGTCCAGTTCCACTTTTGAATCATGATGACTGAAGTGAAAGTTTTATTGTCTTGTATTAAATTAAAAACAATAGATCTGTTGTTAAAAAATCAGCGTCGAATTCAGCGCTGAAATAGCGATGAGATCGAATTTTCACTTTCAACATTTTCATAATTTTCATACTTCATAGCGAAAATTTACAAAGTTATAATAAACAAACCAAGAGTTGAACACACAGTATGCAAACGTACCTCCATGAAGTTACCGGTTCTGTTTTTGTACAGCGTGACGCACATGAAGATCGGCACTAGGACCACACCAGCAAACAGCATCATGTAACCAGCCACTGCAATGGCCAATCATAAGTTAGTATTGAGTGACTGAGTCGGTGGTTCAGTGGTTAGCGCTCCTGACTAGTGATCCGAGAGTCGTGGGTTCGATTTCCACCCAGGGCTAATATTTCTGTGATGAGCAGATTTATTTTTATTATCCAGTGAAAGGATAGTGGTATCCTTTTACTGGAACTATCGTATGTAACTATCGGGTATCGTGATTAGTAAGGGTGATATTAAATTAGGCACTTAGGCAGCCGCCGTCTATCCCTTGGGATGTCATGGTTTTAAATGCGACACGATAATAATGAGAATGCATAAATACAGGTTTAAAGTGCTACAAGTACAAGTCTTGAATTCATATACAGGACTCAGTATAACTGAAGCTGCAGGCCTTGTTATATCTCTGACCCAATAAGTATTTGTGCTGTAGAAATAAGCATATGAATTATTAATTCATATCTATAAAAATGCGCGCAAGTCATGATGACATAGCAAAAATTTATCTGATGATTTGTCTAGCTTTTCTTGGGCGTAGACAAGATTCTAATCGTTCTATCAATGCAGATAGTAAAGCAATCACGTTAACACATCGTGTCTAATTTATTATATGAATTATATTTCATTTTTAACCGACTTCAAAAAAAGGAGGAGGTTCTCAATTCGTTGAAATCTTTTTTTTTATGTATGTTCACCGATTACTCGAAGACGCCTGAACCGATTTGGAAAATTCTTTTTTTGTTTAAAAGGGTATACTTCACAGGTGGTCCCATATAAATTTTATCGAAATCGATTCAGCGGTTTTTGAGAAAATCAACAAAAACATAGCAAAATTGGAGTTGTTGCGATTGAAGTCGGTTGTTTTTAACGTATTCAGCGTGGTCAATTATGTCAAACTTTTTTATATGCTTTACTACGTAGGTATACCAAGTTGTGTATTGTTATGGACGGTCGATGCTCCCTGAGATAGTTGTATAAGGTGTTTTTTTAATGGCGAATATAAACATACTAAGGCTATCGGGGTAATTATCGGAATATTAAATGTAACATTAAAAAAAAAACTACTATTGGTAATTCAACGAACGTATATACATATAGTACTGTAGTGATGGAATCTCTACAGCCGCGCATTGTGATCTTTTCGGCGTTGGAACGTTTCTACGAGTATTAAAAATAATAAGGATTTAAATCGTTCGCTGTCGGATTTTGATGGTTTTGGAACCGAGGTTCTCTAAGGGTTCGTCATGATGAAAACATCTATGTAAATATTTTAATAAGTTTAATTGTAAATAAACCAAAATAGTAAAAGTATTTTAAGTGTTTTCCATCAAGAACCTTATAAATGGTGGAGGTGCTCTTAGAAACCCCACTCTCGCAAGCCAAGAAAATACGAGTATAATATTAGATAATTTTGTAAACCAAAATAAGAACATTTTGTACAACGAAGACGGACATCTTTTTGTGCAGCTAAGTGACAACGTCGAGAAAATTATCATTTTGATTTATGTGTCATATTCATATAATTTGTATATTATTGTAAAAATATAGATTAGTACAATTTCTTTAAAAATGCAACTAAGTATCCAAACAATTACTGAAAACTTGTTCAATAACAAGTTTGATGGAATTCACGGAAACACATACGAATTTTTACGAAAATTCGAAGATGTTGCGTTAGCTGAGGGATGGGATGATGAGACGAAGATTTTTCTCTTGCCTTCTTTCTTCAAAGGCGCAGCCCGCTCTTATCACAAATAAATCACTCCAAAATGTCAAACTTATGGGGACTTAGTAGCCCATATGATTGAGGAGTTTGCGGTATTCTCACAAAATACACCCCAAGCAAATAGTTATACACCTTCATGTTCAAGGAACTGCACTACTCGGATGGATTATGAGGATAAGAACGAAGGTGCTGCCACAACAAAGTTTACGTCAACAAAGGAAATAACTGCAGTCTCAGCCTTGAACGACGAGTCATCGGATGCACAATTGACGAAACAGATCACACCCGCGGAGGACACACTAGTACAGGATTCCGAATTTATACCCCAGGTAAAAGTAGATGATACCGAGCTAGATGCTTCATCAAATTCGGATTTATTGATCCAGAAAGAAGGCGATCACATTTCTGATGATTTGACAAATCCAGAACCTACAACGGCAACCTATGATGTTGTATCGATTAATCCTACTAATAAAGATATTTTCTGTAATACTGATGGTAAGATAGAGAATTACGAATTGAGTTGCAATGATATGATAAATGTAATGTTAAGTCGAGAGGATGAGAAGAATATTACTAAATTTTATAATGAAATTCAGGTCGATAAGCTTATTGACTATAAGACTCTTGGTGAAACAACTCATATAGACGTAAGTAAGGAAATCTTTATTTATGAATCCAGCTCAATAAACCAACAACGTATCAGTGAATATGCACTGAAGAGAATGAAAGATCTAAAGCCGTATGAAAACCCAGTCAAAAGTTTAGACTCTTATAGCGTTGTATTATGTAAAGATATTTCAGGTTATACTAATATTTCATTTATTTACTTATTTGTTTATCTCTTTGCATGCTTATGCGGTTTTATCGATAAAATTTGTGCATGGTTTCAATATGGAGAAACCGATGTTAAGGATAGCGTGCACATTTTGAGGCTTAGAAATAATATAGATCTGTGTATATGTTCGAAACACCTTCCAGATTTTTATACCCGTCTTGTAACCAAATTAGGGTTACCTAAAGTCAAAATTAAAAATGGTTCACGAATATTTTGTTAGAGCTGTGTATGTAAGAATTAGTATCGTAATAGCTTAGGTATAGTGTAGATATATAATTCATTTTGTTTTATCACTCTTTAATCTACACATTTGTTTACATGTGCCCAGGCAACCTCTTCATTTTGTGGCGCCTTATTCGACCGGCCGAGCACCGCATCTACAGAGGGAGGGAGAGATGGCTCTCCACCCTCCACTTTGTCTGTTCCTGGCTATATTATTGAAGATTTGGGCCACGATAAGTTTTTCGATGAAGTGTTGTATGTATCGTTAGATTTTGTCTAGAAGGTATAGAATAGGATTCGGATTTGTTATGGATTGAAAGTTGTTCAGTGTTGGTAGGAATATAGTAGGTAGTAGGAATGTGTTCCATAGGGTGCGAAAAACTCCATATGCCCATATGTGTGTATGCCCATGCCCATGAGTGCTGGAGGATAGCAGACTTGGTTATCTCACATCCGGAACATGGCATAGATAATAATGATTTATAGGAGAGATTGTTAGTTAGGTGATGATTATGAAGTTTGTTAAGTTAGGCTAGAACACTTGGGTTAAGGCCATATGTTGCTGCCAAGGGTCTCAGATTTGTGACTTATTCTAGTTCAGGGAATGATGGCTTCACTTTTGTAAGGAGAGATAGGTATTTATGTATATTTATTCCAGTGTGATGGCCCAACTATTTGGTATCCTTACAGATATGTTTAGTTGATGCCAGGACAGGCAAGGTGTGTAGGTTAGGAAATTGAAATCGATGGTGCTCTTAAATCGTTAATCGCATTTTTGTTCTTTTTTAAAGCGTGTTTCTCACTTAATCCTATTTGTATTCATTAACAGTCTTATTCGCGATCTTTCCGTTACAGTAATTTGTTTACGCCCGGTCGATTGCAAAAACTCTTTCGGCGCAGTATTTTCGGAAAAAGTTCCTATTAATCATTTTGGCACTTATAATCTTTTTCAATAATTTGTTTTGGGGAGTTGCCTCGACAATACTTTCTGATTTTTGTTTTGACGTTGTCATTTGAATAATTTACGCGCGAATATTGCAAAGAACTTTCAAAAACTTCTTATCACTGATGTTTGTTGTATAGTAGGTAAACTTTTATCAGTATTTTGTAACTTAGTAGGTTAGATAGGTTATTACTTTTGTTTTATATAACAATGGTTGATAGGTAGGTTAATTATTCATAGAAGCTAAATGTTTTAATTTTTCTTTGTATAATAAGTTAGAATAAGACTCTAGCTTGGTATTCTTAAGCTTGAGGCGCAGTGTGACTTTTTGTGGTTTTGTCACGCTGAAGCGTTTGGGACATTGAGTTGTTATTCCGATTTGATGGTTGATGTTTTATGTTGATGATTACTTCTTTAATACTTTAAAACTTTTTGTTCATTTTCCAGTTTGACTTTCCCAAACATTAGGCTATTAGTAAAGTCCGACCTCACTTCGACTTCCACCTCAGGTAGGGTGCGAGTTTAGGTTAGTAGGTAGGAGTTTGATTGTAAGTTAGGTAAATCATTGAGAAAAATTTCGCTTCACAGAGTTTTCCTCAATTGAGCGGTGGGTGGTTGTAGTGATGGAATCTCTACAGCCGCGCATTGTGATCTTTTCGGCGTTGGAACGTTTCTAAAAATAATAAGGATTTAAATCGTTCGCTGTCGGATTTTGATGGTTTTGGAACCGAGGTTCTCTAAGGGTTCGTCATGATGAAAACATCTATGTAAATATTTTAATAAGTTTAATTGGAAATAAACCAAAATAGTAAAAGTATTTTAAGTGTTTTCCATCAAGAACCTTATAGTACCATATAACGAGGTACTTTGGTTAGGTTATGTTGCTCTAATTTAATTTTATTCGCAGCTTATACTGCATTTTTTATCTTCGTCACAAACTTTATTTATCAGCAACGCATCACTGAGGGAAATTTTATGAAGCGAGGTTTTTGAAAACAAATAATAATGAATCGGTTGTCATTAGGGTTTCTGATTTCTCGACCTTTTTTATTAGTTTCGAGAATTCTCGAGCCCAAATTCTCGAGTTTTCTCGGATCTCGAGTCTTTTTATACAAACCATTGGAATATATTAAAATTAATTTAGAAAATCAAAATTTTTTATGTGATCATTTTGTAGTATTTGGTACCTCTTATTTAAGAAAGAAAAGGAATAAAAATTAAAATCTCCTACATACTAAAACAGATACATAGATAAACTCTAAACAAAACAACTAAAATCAAAACTTAGCACTAAACTAATAGTCGAGTGGGCCCGATGGAATCCCTCCTATCGTGTTGAAGGTGTGTGCTCCAGAGTTGGCTCCAGTTTTAACGCGCTTTTTTTGGTTTTCCTACTCTTCTGGCGTAGTCCCGAACTCATGGAAGACAGCTTTGGTGCACCCGATCCCTAAAAAAGGTGACCGCTCGAATCCGTCCAACTACAGGCCGATAGCCATAACCTCCTTATTCTTAAAGATAATGGAGTTTATTATCAATAGCCAGCTCCTTCGGTACCCAGAGGACCACCAGCTGCTTAGTGACCGACAGTACGATTTCCGTAGGGGCCGGTCCGGTGGTGATCTTCTTGTCTACCGTTGGGCATAGGCGATCGAGAAACATTGGCGGTTAGTTTGGACAGAGCGAAGGCCTTCGATCGGGTCTGGCACAATACTCAGATTCTATGTCTGTGAATGCTGGTGTCCCTCAAGGCTGTCTGCTTTCGCCTACACCGTTCCTTCTGCATATCAATGATATGCTACAAATCAGCAGCACTCACTGTTATGCGGATGACAGCACAGGTGATGTCGTCTATACCGGCCGTGCCAACATTTCTCGGGAAAATGTCATCGAGACTCGAAACAATTTTGTGTCTGAAATTGAGGCTTCTTTAAAGAAAGTTTCGGAATGGGGTCGACATCATTTGGTCCAATTTAACCCCACCAAGACACAGGTTTGCGCGTTCACCGCCAAGAAAATGCCATTTATCGTATCAACTCGTTTTGAGGATACCCCTAAATGCCTCAGTTATTATCGGAACCCTTGGTGTCGACATTTAGAGTGAAGTCCAGTTCCGTGGTTATCTAGAGCAGTGTTTTTCAACCTGTGGGTCGCGGCCCCCTGGGGGGTCGCGAAGTCTTTCTCAAGGGGTCGCGGGTACAAGAAAATGTAAGTGTTTTATAGGTCCTACACTGGGCCTGTTTATTTTTTATCAATTTTTCAAAACGTGGTCTATTTTGGAGACGTCGTTGATAAGTAAATCGTTTTCTAACTGACGAAAATTATAAACGTAAATCTCAAATCACTTACATTTTGTATGTTTATGGCCCTAGGGGGGTCGCAAGATTTTTTTAAGTTTTAAAGGGGTCGGGTATTAAAAAAGGTTAAAAAACACTGATCTAAAGGGTAAGGCTAAATTAGCCTTGAAGAAGCTTGGTGTGGTGTGTGTGCTCAATAGATCGAGATGGTATTTCACCGCGGCCCATCACCTGCAACTTTATAAGGCGCAGGTTCGGCCTCATATGGAATAAAGACTGTTCTCATCTCTGGGCAGGGGCACCTCAGTAGCAGCTTCTACCTCTGGACCGCATTCAATAGAGAGCAAGCCGAATTGTAAGCTGCCAGCATATTTCAGATCGGCTTGGCCCCTTGGCACTGCGTAGAGATGTAACCTCGCTCTGCATTCTCTATCGCATATAGTACGGAGAGTGCTTCGAGAAATCGTGCCGCTTCTTTTGGCCATCGTTCTAAGCGACAATATTTTCATCTCCATCACTTAGATGGTTAGCTGTCCACAACTGAGCGTTTACGCGACAAAAAAAGACGCACGACGCGCTTGGCGCAATTCACATTCGGAACTCGAGAATTCTCGAGCTCCGGTCATTTTTTTCTCGTCTCGAATGAAGCCAAATTTCTCGAGTTTTCTCGAGTTCGAGAAAGCTCGAGCAGAAACCCTAGTTGTCATACGACAATGGTCGATGGACATATGCTATCCATAAGGTATTTAGACATCAGTAAAAGGAAGATGAGTTGGGAGCAACTAAATGGTACAGTCAAGAACCAGTACTAATAAATTGCAGCTGTATCGAGTAATACCCGCCGGATGTGACAGGGTCGTTGGAACGAAGCAGTGGCTGTGCAGTCAGCTGGATAGATGAAACAATTTTATGTACAACACCTATACAGGGTGTAACAAAATTGGTGTAGGACCCGTTAACTGGGGATTCTACTCATGGTACTGAACAACTTTTGTTCTACGACTTTGCTCAAATCACAAAAAAAACTTGGACTTTTCATACAAATTGATCATCTGTTTTGCCATTTTTGTTTGGAGTCCAAAAATTTTTTTTGCGATTTCACCAAAGTCGTAGAACAAAAGTTGTTCAGTATGATGAACAGAATCCCCAGTTAATGGGTCCTACACCAATTTTGTTACAACCTGCATACTAACCTATTAAATGCAAATAAATGATTTCATTTCATTTCAACAACGGATTGGATTGCATATTGCTTCATTTTCTTCAAATAATATGTTTCTACCGAGATGAGGGAAAAGGTCATTTTCTTGTTTCTGGTTTCTACTCACCGTATGCAACGGTAGGGTATACGTAGTAGCCGCCAAACAGCAGCGCTTCGATGGAAACCAGCGCGTACACGAACACGACGATCATGATTGCGGGAGTGATGAAGCCCCAACAGATTCGCCAGTATAGGGCGGTCTTGCGGTTCAGCATGAACTCGATGTCCAGGCAGAAGTTGTCGAGTCCTGGAAGTCGTATGTAACACTCAGTAAAAGGACGATATTATGTTGTTGAATTGGCATTTTAACTTAATTCCAATAATTGCTAGTATAGTAGCTAGTATACACAGGATTAGTACAGATTTGGTACTCATCTACAAACTAAATGTGTGTAAATTCTTGAAATTCTAGCATAAAATATTAAAACTAACTTGACGGGATTAAGTAATTTTAGCAGTGTAATGATGAATTGTAGGAAACATTTTCTGCGTCAATTCCTGCGTGCTCACGTGAGATTAAGATTAATCATGCAAATAGGTACCTACTTCATTAATTTCTTTATCATTTTGCTACGCTATTGCAATATTTCCAAACAATGCAAGAGTAAATAATTTATCGATTAGATTGGAAAATCCAACATAGGATTACTTATTATTGATATGAACATTGTCCATCGACATTTGATAATGATAATACCATTTAAGATATTTTTTATTATCTGGAAGACAATTAATATGATAATTTATAGTTATACATACCATAAATCCAAAAGACTCCGACTATTTCAATGATAGCGCAAAACAGGACCAAGAATGTTCCACCGTAATAGTCGACAAGCTCCAAAATATACTGACCGCCCTGTATAGGATTAAGATAACAAAATTAATACAAATAACGAAATATTAGGAAGGTTAAAAGTATTTTTATGTCTATTATAGTCTAAGTAAATATTGTAGATTATTGGATAATGAAAATTCAAAGTTAATCCATATTTCGCAGGACTTAAATTTTGATTTAAGCGAAAGATAAAAGGATGTGTAGATTATTCGAGCATACTACAGATTACAGTGACACATTGGAGTTGACATAGCTCACGAGGGAAATGAAGCGAGCTAATATTATGTTATTAATATTAATACCCGTGACATATCATCGATATAATGGTTATCGATTTAATAGCCTTCGCACTATAACGTTACATCCTTCTAATAGGGTTACGAAGCAATAACACATTTCACTATTAAACCACTATTATACAGAGTTACTGGCAATTCGATCTATTCCTGTTAAGGCGAAGTAGGGGAGGTCATTTCCAACTTTTTTTGTTATATGACACCATATGCCAAAGTTAACCATTTCAGAGATATCAACCATTTTCGATTTTTATGAAAAATTGTCAGGTCGCAACTTCTAAAAAAAACGCGAATACTTCACGTACGTGTGCAAAATATTGTAAAAACATCCTCATACTGTCAGCTGTCTAATGAGCTATAACAACGTAGAATTATTATCATTATAGCAAAAATATGACCTATGATAAGTTGGATAATCAAAATCTAAAAGTTATGCTTTGTTAAAAAAACTTGTTAATAGGTGAAAAAAAACTGTTATGTATTTTTTTTTATTGTAATTGGTGTTCAAACTGGTGACCTCTGTTCCTTACACACATGCGCATTCTTTTTCTGAGTTCACTTTTTACGAATATACTCATCAAAGAGTTTTATATTTGTTCTGCTGCACTTATTATTCTCCGTCGCATGTCTTCCACATCTGGACAGGCTCAACATAATAAAAAAGGCTCTTCATATGACCCCACATGTAAAAATCTAGAGGAGTTTGGTCTGGGCTTCTTGCAGGCCATGGGATAGGTCCTCCTCTGCCGATCCAACGTTCGGGAAAACTATTATTCAGCCATTCCCGTACAGTAACTCGAAAATGTGCGGGACATCCGTCGTGCTGGTAAATCATGTTTCGTCTGGTCTCGAGTGTAATAGTATGGGTACAAATCTGAGTGGTGCACGGTAAACCACACTTTCCACTGCGACATGCCAAGCCTTCGTGCGACAACATTTGCTGAAGTGGTTGGTTCAAACTAATGAAGAAATTCTTCATTTGTTCCATAAACTCGAGGTCTGCCGGCTTCAAAGGCGACAGCCTTTGAAGTCGACCAGTCTCTCGGATTCGCCCATAAACACTCTCAAACACGTTAACATCTGGTTATGTTAACATTATTATTATTATTATACGACAATTCGGGAATCGAGCATGATATTCACGATGTGAAGGCCCAGCGTCGCCGTCGCAAAAACCATAGCAGTACAAAATATCTGCATATTCTTCGTTAGAAAACGAAGCCATGACACTTACTAGTAGTCGGATATGCAGTCACTTGAAATCCAGAAAACAAAACAACGTAAAACAGAAGTCTAGTAGAAAGCCAACTCAATAAGATCGTTTGAAAAGCGCCTAAAAGTTCCGTAAAGTACAAAAAACATAAACGGACTAAATTATTTTTACATATCCAATAAGAAACCACTTAGAAAAGTAACAATAAAGGGTTCAAGGTTAAGGCATTTTTATTAAGCAGGTGAAATTTAGGTAATTCTCGGAATCCGTTTATCGCAATGTCTTTGTCAACATTTTTCTATGACCAGTATGAGTATACTTTACAATTTTGTACTCCGCTGGATAGTAGAAGATATGAGGATGTTTTTACAATATTTTGCACACATAAAGTACTGACGTTTTTTAGAGAAACTTTGATTTTTTGACACAGAATATGTTAAATTCGCAATATTTTGCAGAGTTTCAAGCTCTCATTTTTACATTTTTGATAAATTTATCTAAATTAGTAGTTTGAAATAATAACTAATTCATCCTCTACTAATTTAAATTTATAAAACATGAAGTCATCAAAAGATTATTTTTCTTTGAATTTTTTTAAATTGCGACCTGTAATTTTTTTTATAAAAAAGAAAATTTAAGAAAATGTTTGATACCTCTGAAATGGTTAACTTTAGCATATAACAAAAAAAGTTGGAAATGACCTTCCGTACTTCGCCTTAACAGGAATAGGTCGAATTACCAGTAACCGTATATAGTGGTTGCCGTTACAAGTTTCGCACAAACAGGGTTCGATTTCACGTAGGGAACCCGACAAAATAGTACAATTCTAAAACTTCCTAGCAATAAAGAACCTCCTAGGACAATGATGACTCCTAGCGACCGCTATGAAGACACTAAAATACGATCAAGAAGATGAATCCAATGAAATATTATGGCAATTGTTTGAACAGGTTTGATACTAAATAGCTTGTGACATTTTTACAATTGCGTTTACCGTGTTCGGGTGATGAGTAAAACTTACTGGGGTGACGTATATGAGGCCGACGGCGAAGCCGACGGTGCAACATATGGCAGACATGAAGACGGTGCGCACGCGCGGGAAGGCGTCCATCATCACCGTGTTGATGGTGGACAGCAGCGCCACGGCCGAGCCCACGCCCAGCACGGACATCATAAGGAAGAAGAGCACCGAAAACAGCTGCCAAATATATAATAAATTTTAGAATACCTCATGGGTGCATATTTGATGACTTATTTTGAAAGATCTGACTTAGTGCGAGAAGGTAAATGCATGCATAATGTCCGTCAAGAACCATTCGTGTACCGGGCTAAGCCCTAGTAATCACTGATCAGTTTTATGTCTGTTCTCATAGGTGCTCCGCTCCTGCTGTTTCAGTCTCGTGGCACTGTAGGAAGAATTTTTGTATGCACAAGAAGATGTTTTCTTTCTTATGTACTCGTATATACAGCAATTACTAATTTAACTGTAAAATTCAAAATGAAGAACCAACCAGATTCTTCAACTTCTTAACAATTTAAGAAATCTCTGACAAAACTAATTCGTTACGAAATGAACTCCCAAGAAATGTTAGTTGTATTTTCACTGTGAAAACAATTATGATTTTACCAGAAATATATTCTATACATATATTATCATTGCAAACAAACAAACAAAAAACATGTTTGCTATGAAACGTCCCTTTGTCTGTGACTATTAAGACAATGAACATATACGAACCCTCATGTTGCTTGTTGGTATCTATTATCCTAAAATCTACTCGTTGATGTCTTTTGTATCGAAAAATTGTGTGTAGCTCGTTGATGTCTTCTGTATTGAAAAATGTTATGTAGCTCGTTGATGTCTTCTGTATTGAAAAATTGTGTAGTGTAAGTTGTTAAGTAAAACTAATCTTCATATTGCTTTTTCGTAGTAAAGTAAATAAATCCTTTATGTGGCAGTGTGAGTTACCAAAATGTGAATTAAAAAAAACACACTGTATAAGTTCGAGAAAATGCTATAAGACTTAGATTCTTTGAATGATAATTACTCTAGCTTGGAATGTTTCATTCTGAATTCGTGAATTGACCGTAGTCTACGGCCAATTCTGAATGTGTGTGTACTGAGAAAATGGTTAGAAGAGATAAAATGTACTTATTTAAAATTGTAACTGTATTTTAATTCTTTGTTTCCTTGTATGTTGTGTTTGTGCTGTGCGGTTAACTGAATAAATGGATTATATAGTATTGTGTAAATGGAGAAAAGGCATGTTGCGCCGACTCTAAGTAATTGGAAACAGGACAGGCAAGCAGATGAACCCTAAATATTTTTTGCTGGCTAATACAAAGTTCCTAATACTGACTGACTATTTTACCTGAGGCTGGAAGGTTTTGGCAATAGCGTCGGGATATGATATGAAGGCAAGGCCAGTGCCGCCGCCGCCAACCACTTCCTGCACGGGTTGGTTCAGCACGAAGGCCAGGTTGCCCAGGATGCCGAAGATCGTCACTCCAGACAACAGGCTCGTGAAAGTGTCGAGGGTCGTTACTATCATCGCGTCTCTGGATGGTGGAAATTGCAAGTCTTAAAGGAAAGTTCAATAGCAAAATTAAGGGGTTCTATAGGAAACAGTTTTAATATTTATGTAAAATACAGTCATCTATAATTATAAGACATCTGTGTACTTAGATACAATCGCGTTGTTAGAAGTGTTTATTCCATTAACAAAATATGTAAACTGACATAGCACGTAAATCATGTATAGATAAGTTTACCTGTGTTTAAGGTAAACCTATTAATGAAATATGATATTTTTTATTAACAAAGTGGATAAGAAGATTAATTTACAAAGAAATGTTTTATCTGTTTCTCATTTTTGCTTGTTAAGAATTAATTGACTAATGGTTCAGGTTCATTCCCCATCCAGGGCAATCATTTTTGTGTGATGCTCTGCGTCCAATATTTTGCTCTGCGTCCAGATGTTTACATGTATTTAAATATTATTAATTATCTATAGCAGCCTCTGGTTCTTAGTTACGGCCACATGACTGTATGTAATTTGTCATGGAGTATTTCATTTCGTTAACAAACCATGTATAATATTATTTTGATTTTACTTTTTAATTATTCGACGACTATTAATGCCGGAATCAAATGGTCATCACACCTAGCGCGTAATATACAGTGATACCATATAGTTTTACTGACTTAAACTGACTTAAGACATTGATTTACCTATAAACGTCGGCGTTGAATGAGTTGTACGATGAAAACATGATGATGGCACCCGAGCAAACTGACAGCGAGAAGAACACCTGCGTCACGGCTGCGTACCACACCTGCACAGAAGTAGGTAAATGAGGATACATATCCAAGTAGATATCCAAGGATAAATCACTTACCTACGGTCAATTGATTAGCTGATTGACAGCTGTTTCAGAAATCTAATTTATTTTGCGAACAGACTATATGCCATCATTAGAGACCCTAGTTTTTCCAAATAATACTAAAATATTATTAAACAGACGCAGAGCAAACAAACCTATGTGGGAATGTAATTACATTACGACCGTGTTAGTGATACAGAATTTGTAAACCTGAATGAGGCTATAATTATGGATGCGGATTTAACTTTTGAACTAAATAATAATATAAATAATAATAAATGCATATTTGCTTTTGCAAGATCAAATTTAAGTGTATATATAATGTAAAGCGTTGCTTCTGAAGACTTACATCAAGCTCTAGCAGTTTTTCCCACTGAGGTGTAAGGAAGAACAAAATCCCGTTGCCAGCACCAGGTAGAATTACCGTGCTGTAAAACGATAATGGTATTCAGTACGTAACTCATTGCTCAGAGAATAAGTAGACCCAAGTGGCAATGTAATGAACAGTTTAAACACAGTAATAAAAACAACTTTGTGTTTAGAGAAAATATATTTTTAAATAAAATCCTGGTTTAACTGTCGTTAAATCGGGTATAGCTTCAGATTGTTAACTGTGTACAGTTAGATTTTATTTCATTTAATAATGAAAGAACAAAAACTTACGTGATGAGCAGAGTGATCATGATGATGTAGGGGAAGATTGCGAGGAAGTAGGCCGCTTTCCCGGAGCTTTTGACGCCCCTAGCCACGATGCAGAATATGATGAACCATGAGATGGCAAGGGCCACCGTCAGGTACCAGATGGGCATACCTGGTCGGAGATGTATTACAAGATTGTAATATCTTCTTAGGATATACGGTCTGTATAGGGCAGCTACGCGAGACGTGTACGTACACTACTGTTAGTAAATCTCAGTGGTAATTTTATTTTTTATGATTCATGCAAAGTGTTTCATTTTCACTTTAAGAACTGATAAAATTCAATTAAAATTTTAGGTAAAGGTAAAGGTAATGATTTATACTTACCAAGTCCTCCAACAATGGTGTCTGACTGCTGAAGAACGGTTTTCCTGAAAATAATAACACACGAATAAAGGTATATATATATATGTAAGGAGCAAAATTATTGTTCTTCTGCCAAACATTAAAAGTTAAGTATGTAACAAGTTAACATACAAGAAGTAGAGTTCAGCACTGCTGGTTGCATTCGGCACGTGCGTGGTATTCTCGCCCAGTTGTGAGGGCACGCAGTTCTCCCACTCCGGCTCGCAGACGGCCCAGGGCAGCGTCGCCTGGAAGCTATTCATCAGGTAGAACAGGCACAGTGCCACTATGGACACGTAGTACGAGAGGATGTACCCGCTAGCCATGGCTGAAGCCCATCCCACGCCTATAAGCGAAAAGAAAAAACTATAAGAAATTCCTTTTTTGCAAAATTAATAATAATGTTAAGAATGATTTTTTGGCTAAGTACAGAAAGCCTAAGTACCCATCATATATCAGCCAAAAGACGTCCACTGCTGAACAAAGGCCTCCACTAACTCCTGAGTATCTTTTCATTTCTGATTCTATCACGTAGAAAAATGTTGAGCATATTAGCACGCTCCATCGCCTTTTGGGTGACCTTGGGGCTTCTTATAAAAATGTCATCATAGTCTTGAGACACTGCAATTTCGAATGTAGAATCTCCAACTTCCAAAGAAGGAGAGTGGGTGTGACACAGATATTTGACATAATTTTTATCTTGATATCTTTGTTTTAAAACTCACTCTACTACAGGCCCGTCGTGGATACATCCTTCAAATCCCTTCCCCCCCCCCCACCTATCTCACTAGATCATTTGGATCCGAAGAGTTCTTTAAGTTTTCAACAAAAGCAATGACTGCCGTTTTTGCTGTTCCATGTAGAAGCATTTTTTAGATGTCTTTTATCGCTCCATTCGTTCCATCTTTAAGGTTAGTTGTAATTTTATCATTACCCGGTGCTTTGTTGTGGTTTCTTGAAAAGACCATTGAATAGTAAGTTTATGAAGAATTTAACAAAGTCTGAATTAGGTACCTTTCATTGCCGGTGATAATGCCCAGACTTTGACGGAGTTTCTTGAACTAAATTGGCCAAGTACACCTTCCAGGTAATACATAGGCTTCCCGATTACTAACAGCACGATGATGTATGGAATGAGGAAGGCTCCGCCGCCGTTCTGGTAGGCGACAAAGGGGAACCGCCACACGTTGCCCAGACCCACTGAAGTGGCGATGCATGACATGAGGAACTCTAGCTGGTTGCCCCACATTGCACGCTCTGGTTGGTTATTTTCGGGATCTACTTTCTGTAACAAAAATGTCGATTCTGATATTCTTATTATTTACGTCTATATTTCTGTGCATAGATAAGAAAATAAATTCATTTTTTAATTATATTTCTTCTTACTTGTAATTTTTCTTTTCCATGAGGGTGACTCATGATAATGTTCAACAAAATTTATAGCCTTACAAATAAAATACATTTTCAGTTACCTTGTCATCTTCAAGGATGGGCTCTTTGAGAACTGGTGGTGGTGGAGGTAGTACTGCGGGTAATGGTGGTGATGCCGTGAGGTCTTCGTAGGACGGCGGTGGAGAGTCGGAAGGTTTATTCTCCGAACGTGGTAGGTTGAGAACGACATTACTAGGTGAATGCGTTTCTGTAGGTCTGTCTGTGAGTTGACTATCTTTTGATTGTGAACTGGCCGGTTTGTCTTCTGATGGTGGTGTGCTGGAGGATTTCTGTTCTTCATTCGATTCATTGAGCTGCTCTGGCGCATCCCCGGTGCCATCGTAAGCTGGATTATCAGCACCTGTACTCTGAAATTCAGAAGGTTCATGTCTTACTTTGTGAATATAAACAATCAAGAGCCTAATATTACAATATCAAAACAAGATACTTAGTTAAAGGTCTATCAAAATCAAAAGATGCACAAAAGGCTTGGGTAACTTTGGACCAAGAAGAGTTTACGTTATCTACACATGCGTCAGAAAGTAAGGTAGGATAAAAAGGTATCCGGAACGAAAAGGACAAGGGCACTAAATTCGGCAAGGATCAACTGAAAACATAAACTTATCGTAAAATTCCAGTAACCTAATCAGTATAATTATAGGCATGATAAATAAACACGTTTAAGTTTTATAAGAAACGAATGGCCGTGGTTGTTCGCCTAATAAAGTTATCGAATTATCGATTTACCATGTACCATTGTAATAGATTAATCATGATATCTATTCAATTTATCATATTTTTATGACACTATCGATAATTATTCAAAAGTCTCTAATTTGAAAGTACGCAAAAATAACATTTTTTGTTTAATTTTACAATTTACTGTAACACTTAAGAAACCCTCTATCATTATTTTGATGCGATGACTAAATTACATTGTTTTTTGAAAAAAAATAACATGATCTATACAGTGTTACCTGGCCTTCGACTTGCCTTAGTAATAATATCGTACTATATTAACTTTAATACGCTTGTTAGGTGATAGAGTCCAAAGGTAGGTATGGCACACAATTTTTTTTTATTCTAACAGCACGTAAAATTATAGCAAACATCGGAAAGCGTGTGCTTTTTTATTATCTATATATACCCATTGGACCGTTTATGTTTTAAATGTTTAAAATATGAAGAAATTAGCATGATAGAAACAAAAAGCACGTAGATGTGTATCTGAGATTTCAGAAACCTTTTGAGATCTGAATTAATTAAAAAGATTTTGTGGTTAAACTGACATTCTTGTTCTGTTTTTCATAATATAGTAGTTCCTACCTAAAATAGTTCTTCTTTATATTTTATACGCCCGGATAAATAAAGTTCATTAAGTGAACCCTAGCAGATGTCTAAATTTTAAATTACCCGAAATAAAAATCTGTAATTCTAAATTATACCATTGAATAAGACTCACCATTTTTCGTAAGCTCCACCTTTCCTGACACTTTTTACTATCTTGGTACTTTAAAAACTTCAAAGTCCACAATCGTTGAGACGTGTCGGTCCGCAACTAGCAAATGAGCCAGTCGAGCCTTCGGTTGTTTTATATAAAAATGTTTTCCGCGCCCAACATACAGGTACATTACTAATCTGTTAGCCGCTACGTCCTTTGATAAGGATAATCGTTTTCCTATACAAACCGTGTTGTGTATAAACACAATTAATTTCTTCGTATCTTTCATCGTATGTGTCCGTTGGTTTTTTATTGATGTTTTGTTTTTTAAGATATCCGTACCCAGTCGATGCCAACTGGACCATATGCCTACGCCACCTTCTTCTCATAATATCAGATTCTCAAAATAGCAGATTCTCATAATATGATATTCTCTATATAGTCGAAATTGTACATTTATCAAGAGAAATCTTGACAAATGGTTGGAAGCTCAATTTTCTATACAAAACCCCATTTTACCGCGTGTGAGTGGATTGAGTGATCTTTTCAAAAACCTTGTTCAACCCCTACCAAAATTTGGGAGGATTTAGTGAATAATTGGGAATACTTCATAGTAAAGTATAAAATTTGTGAAACCTGAATCAAGAAAGTTAGAGTTAATTAACGTTATATGGATCGCTACGTTATAAGTTAAGTTATAGTTATATGGATCACTCAATCCGGACACCTGAAGAAAAAGCCATAACACATATCTGAGAATATACTGTATGTGTCTTTCTAATTTTTTTCTAAAGCTTTTCATTTACATTTGTTTAGCAGTAAAGTGTTAAATATACATGTTAAATATACGAGTATACAATGATATACAATTAAATATTATGAATGATACATACTTTACGAGCATGAAAATGATCCGGAGTGATATAATCAATTGCTGCTGAATATACACCCATCTGGCATAAAGACGGATCACTTTATATGTAACCTCACGTTATAAGTAGATACATAATCACATACTTGAGAACATTTTATTTCTCCAGTATATTTTCATAACTTAGTGCTGTGCAGATAAATCAAAAGAATTGGTCTGTGCAGAGATATCAAAACTGTCCTGTGCAGAGATATCAAAAGAATTGTGCTATGCTAGATAGATTTCAAAATAAAAAACTTTTCAGTTTGTCGATAGTTAAATGCTTAACCTGGCAAGAATAATTGTAGATCGTTTTTACAATACCTTCCTAACCTATAGTGGTATTATGGCCAATCCTCAATTTTGACAAGCCCGTTTTTACACGATTCAAAAAAAGTCGTCGAATTTTGGACCTGTCGTATTAAGGAACGCTGACCAGATTGGTCGTACAAATTGTTCCTAAATTCTTTAGGTGCAAAGAACTTTCGTAAGAACAGTGAGTGGTAATGTTGAGAGGAGCCCGGGCAGTAGCCCGCGAGCATCGGCACGAGCCAGGCGCGTCATCACCGGCGCCACTTGGGGTGACAGGGGCTCCGCACTTTGAAGAAGCAGCGTGTCCATTGCGGCGTACGCTTCGTGTACCACACGCTGAAATTAACAGTGCCATTTTAATAAAAAGCTTTTCATTTACATTTACATTACTGGACAGAGTATAAAGTGATTCTTTTGTTTTGCTATAATTTTAATCGTGTGTTTCTTTCATTTAAAATATCGCCAACTCGCGCAAAATTGCAAAATTATTGATGTAGGCTTTTGCTCATAAAAACATTGATCTAGGTTTGATTTAGCTGAAATGGAAAATTAATTATGGACTGCCCATAAAACTTAATTACTTTAAGAAAAATCCAATAAAATACGATTTCATCAAATGCTATTAGATAGTTAGATAGAAATCTATCTATCTATTACGACACCTTTTTATCACAGCCTGTATATTTTATGGCAGACTGTCAACTGTCTGGTATATTTATTATCAATGAATTCTTTCCTATCTTTCAATTATAACCGGCGGCGGCGGCGGTGTTACAGATTTGAATATTTTATCCAATGTACATTATACAAGTGCATATCCGGCTACTATTTTTCGTCTTAGGAGACATTTACCAAAAATAACGACAGGAAAATTTGGGAATTGCTTACCTCAGTGATAAGCTTAGAATTATAGGAGTCCGTAGGCCGAAACATCATGATGGTGTATGTGTTGTCGATGCCCAAATGGCCGTCCACCCAGTCTTCTATACCACCAGCATACAGAGCTAAAAAAACAACTATAGACAGATTAAAAAAGTACTTTTTCAGACTCAGATATATCGTTTCAAAACACCTATCTGCTGTTTTAAATTATATAATTTGCTCAAGATATTTGTTGTGGTTGAAACGACTTACTTAGTAGTAAACATAAAATAAAAATAAACAAGAGTATAGCTAAATTAATTCGGTTTATTACCTATATTCTTTGTTTATTAGTATTATTTGTATATTCATACGTGAACCTGACGCGTTAACGGGGTCTGCCGTCTGAAGTTTAGACGGGAATGTCTACTTAATAACGAATAAAACTGAAAATTTTAGTATCCCCGACTGTATAATTTGAATAACTCAAAAACCACTGAACCGATATTTATGAAACAAAGCTAAGAATACTCTCGATTAAGTCATTTTTCAAACAAAAAAAAACTGAATCAAAATCGGTAAATCTGTTTAGGAGCTACAATGCCACAGACAGACACAGATACACACGCCAAATTTATAACACCCCTCTTTTTGCGTCGGGGGTCGAAAAGCGAAAGACGTGATTGGAATGTTGATAAGATGAGTATGGAGGACTCACGGAGGAATTCTGACGTCTGGCCAGCGACGTAAGGTCGGCCGCTGATGCTGTATGCAGCGGACGCTGCGCGCGATGCACGTTGTCTCTGAAGAAAAAGTAACAATGAAAAATTGTTATCAATTAAGTGAAAGTTAGCAGTAAAGTCGATACTTCTGCATTCCTGTCATGAAAAATTGCTACAACGAGTCCAACTCGAAATAACGATTCGTCAGGAAAACTTTTTACACACAAAATTTAAATAAATAAAAAATAATATAGTTAATAAATAACAATTTTATTGTAAATTTTAACTTACGTATACGTGATCAAACGCTCGTTTTTTTCTTGTATGCGAGTATGGATACATTACACCCTGTAAAACGAATGAAGTATCTACTTAATTATAAATCGACTTTAAATAAAGGTGCTTTTGATCTTAGACGTTATTTATGTCGGCGACTTTATCTAAACCTACTGGATGGATTGGAGTAAACCTTATTTGATAGCTTGTAGCTATAAGGAATTAATTTAAGCTAGGCTTGGTAGATGGTATGATTCTCAATAAATACAGACAGAACAGTGGTTTTCTACATTTCAGGTATAACTTAAAATATTATATAGAGCAGTCCAAGAGCAATGTAGTACTCGTTGACGTCTTTTGTTAGACATTTCACTATGATAATAAATTAAATAGGACAAAAACGAAAAAGTGTAAATAAAATAAAAAATAATAGCTACATTAAAGGCAGTATTCCACTCTATCTCTTTACTGCTGAGACCTGATGGTGCTTTTTTTTACCCTCAATTGGTAAGCCCTTGGCATCATCTCACCTGAACTACTAAATTGCTTTTTATCAGTTTTTATTAAATGTGCAAAACTACATTTCACCTAGCCTACTACTAGCCTCGCCCTAGGGAACCCTTTGAGCGTCACAGTAGGCTAGGCCCGACGACCGGTTTCCGTGCCACAGGGCGTAGGCGCCAGGATTTGAGATTAAGATTTTCATATATAAATTTTTGTCGGCTGGAGCCGATGTTGGCGTTGGGGGCACGATTTGTCAAAGAGTAGCGTGGTGGTCAGCGAGTTGTGAACAAGTATATTCTCACAAGCACATCGCCTTCCTTGAAAGCGATGAAGGTGAACAGCGGCAGCCTCTGGTTGTGGAGGTACTGCGTCAGCGCACGCGTCTCGGCCTCGCTGAGCTGCCGCGTGCCGGCGTACAGCGAGCCGCACGGGTGCTCCGAACGAAGCTCCTCCGCTGTCGAGGGGAAGGTTTCTTAAGTATTCTTCTCTCTCGTATCACATGTGCTTATTTAACGTTAATTATCTCCCAGTAACTGGTGCCCTTTGTATCGCATAAAATTTTGTGTCATAATTGCCTATGGCATAACAAGTTATGCATAAAAATCTTGCGCAGAAATATAAATCTGCCTAATCGTAATTCTGCATAATTATTATTCCCCCTAAACTTTAAAAGTAATAAACAACCCAACTAACACAAATGGGTTGCACAAGGGCTTTATAGCGTATCCGATTGCGTCTTATAGTTGTAACTTGTTAGTTCCATAGCGCGCTATGGAACCTTTATAAACCGCTTATGCCTCTAGGGGGGCGCCAATTTTTGGCAGCCTACAGTTCTAGAAGAACTGCTTAACAGTGATCGTAAAGTGCTTGAATAGCGAAAATTGCGGATGAAAGCTGTATTTCGGTTCCTGTAGCGCTTAAGGAACTCACGTTGGCTGCTTAATTGAACGAATAAGATTCTAAATCATTCACTCGATCAAAATCGTTCTTCTCATGAGGTTAGCAAAATATTCCAGAAGTGGTTGTGGGGTGATATTTATCTGTTTTAGTAGTAAGTTTTATTGTAGAACAAATAATGGCAATGAAATATTTGACATTTGACTTAAATAATGGTGGAGTTTTTGTGAACATATATTTATCCTGAAGTTTCGAATTGTTCGTGTGTAAAAACAGTTGGGAATTAAATTTATCGTGAAATATATGCGATGTTTTGGGTAAAAAATTAATGCGCCATCAATTAAGCGTAAAATTCGTAAAATTGATTCATTTATTTTATTTATTTTTTCTTTTACATCTCAGTTTTGTTACTAATTACGCCTATTTAAGTTCGCTTGTGTATATTATAAACACGAGAATCCATTATCAGGCCTCAACCAAATTATGTAGAGTGTTTATAGTAACAAATTTTAGAAAAACATATTAAATTCATTGCCAAAAATGGCGTTTTGCTGTTGCAGTCTTAGGTTCTAATTTTCACCACAATAGAACTCTTCTAGCACTATGAGCAATAAAAACTACTGTTGTATAGTTATTGTCTTCTTAACATGTCTATAGGATTGAAATTTGTGATTCAGGGAGCTAATCTGATATCATTTAAAGCTCAATACTGCACAGCACACATCCGAATTAGGGTTCTATTTAACACAGTGGTAAAACATTATTTTACATGCAACAAGGACTTTCCAATTTTAGCGGTATGTCAAATACCGAAAGTTACAGTTGATTGTAGTTTTTAATGATTTATCATTTTATTCTGGAGTAGTTAAGTTAAATCTAGTTATTTCTTTTTTCGTTCTGTAGTCAACAAGGAAACCCTATAGTTTCGCCATGTCCGTCTGTCTGTCGGTCTATCTGTACGCGGCTTAACTCAGAGATTACTATTAGTACTAGAGAGCTGTATTTGGCACGGATATGTATATTAATCACGCCGACAAAGTGGTAAAATAAAATATAGAAAACAATTTTTCAGGGTACCTCCCTTACACGTGAAGTGGGGTGATTTTTTTCTCGACTATCCCATGGTGTGGGATATCGTTGGATCGGTCTTTTAAAAATATTGGGGGTTTGCGAAAATCATTTTTCGATTCAGGGATCCGTTTTCGAAATATTATTCTTTAAAGTGCACATTTTTGTTAAAGTCATGCGTAGAAATGTGAAAAAAAATCACGGCAGTAGTATATATATATAACGAAATTAAAAGAAAAACTATCACTTTTAAGACTTTACAAGTTAACGAGTAGTAGTAAATTTTGTAGCAGTGTTTGTCTAAGTACTACGGAACCGTACACTGCGCGTGGCCGGACACACACTTGACCGCTTTTTATGTTTCTTGTATCAGTTTAATGGAGTTGGCACATAAAGCTATAATTTTCTATTTTTAAACACTATAGACCGTATAATAGTTCCAAAACGTGGAAATTTATGCCTGAATGTCATTAATATATCTGATATAGACTTATATTGCACAAAAGCAACTGCTCGCTCTAAAAGAGTGAAAAGCACGTGTTTTAATAATAATATTATAGAGACCCCCCAGTAACACCACTTACTGTCATACAATACTATAACTGGTTGCGAAAAATATTCATCATCGAGTAACAGTGTTACTCGTTGAGACATTTTTTCCTATCCAGTCCACTGGTCTTATAATGTTGGACCTAGGGAAAATTGCACCAAGGCAGCGTGGCGCGGTTAAATATGTATTTCTGGATAGATACCTGTTATGATACACATATGAGGCTTCATGTCGTCTCCCCATAATGCATCGTTGACCATCGCGTGATTCCATTGTAAGTTCGTATGATTTTGAATAGATATCCCAATGGACATTACACGATTCGCTAGACTCTAAATGAATGCTTAATTATAATTAGTTATAGTACAATCTCAACTGCATGTGTGTCACATCAAGCAGGCGCCTCGAGAATCTCGTTGCGAACTAGCCCTGATTATGCTCTTGATCATTTTTGTAGGGCCTTTCGCTTGCTTGTCAATCTACTAACAAAAGTGGACAGATAGGTACTTCGAAGTTGGACTATTCGATGGTTTCAAAATCACCATATTAAGTGATAGGTTTCGTCATGTTTTCGTTTCTGTACATTTAAAGGCACGATCATAATTAGATACTTATAATATGAGATTAATTCCTATAACAATTTAATTTATTTTAAAGTAGGTATGTATGGATGGAATAAAACCTAACATTGATAGTTTTGCTATAAATAGGGACAATTTTATTGACAAAAATTATACTGGTCCTTGCATTCGATAGATGTAAGTCCGTTGAACTTGACTGATATAAATGGTATTGCAATTTAAGCTGGAACACTAGTTATACATAAGTAAAATATGCCTCAATATACCAATTTAGAAATAAATACGTGTTCAAATGGTCGTGAGAATGAAGATATACCTATTTAATCAAATAAAATTCAAGATTAGGTACGATTACATAGATTATCTATCAATAACCAGTAATTTGATAAGATTTTGAACTCTTTGATATCCGTATGAAAGTCTAGTGACGACAGGAAGATGATACTATATAATGACAAGGTTGTGAGCTACACTTGTATAAAATAAAAATAGAAACGGTTAAGTCAGTGAAGTCATTAGGTATACATATAGATAAAAATTTGAACTGGAAGGAAGAATTAACTTCAATTGTAAATAAAGTTAGTTCAGCGTGTTATGCCCTTCGAAAATTGAGGGAAGTTCTAACAATTGAATAGTTGGAAACAAGATTTAGATATAGTGTCAAATTATGGGGTATGAGCTATGATTATTAGTATTATCCCCCCCCCCCAGATATTATAATATTAAAAGAGCCTTTCTTTTGCAAAAAAGAGCTATACGCGCAATAGTAAGAATCCCACCATGGGAATCCTGCAGGGAACACTTCGTTGAACTAGGAATACTGACGGTACCAAGCCCATATTTTCTTGTACTACTGACAGATTTTGTAAAAACCCGTCACCATTTTGAAACAGAAAGTGAAAGAGAAGTTAGAGAATGCACCAGGCGCAAGGATTTTCGGTCATTTATTACACCAAGATTAAATGTAGTAAAACATGGAGTTCTAAATCAGGTTACAACATTTTATAACAGGTTACCTGTAAGGTTGAAGGTTGAAAACAGAGTGCACATTTTTAAGAGAGAACTAAAACGGATTCTAGTGAAAAAAATATATATTATAATTTAAATTCAATCATGAACCTTCAGAAATCATAAACTGATACGAGAGCGAGCGGTTTTGGAGCATCCCGTCACGAGTCTACTTCGTAGCCATCATTGGGTTAATATGAGTACTATAGATAGAAGCCCAAAAGGGCTCAGGCCGCTGCTTGCAGCTTTTCTACATGCCAATTTTTTGTATGCCAGAAAAATGTTTCAGTATATTATTTTGATGCGTGATCAATATTTCTGTTGGGGATGTATGTGGCATGTTTTGTTGCAAAAAGCTTTCGTTATTTTGGTGAGCTATTAGAAACTACGCGAAAACAATTAACATTGGTACTAACTAGGTATCCATTGATATTCAAAATTTCTGTCCAAATTGACACCATAACAAGGTTGAATGTTACATCGAAGTCCGTAAGTAGAGCAGGCTAAACAGAAGTCTCGCCCTTTACACAGGTCCCAGTCCTGACGAAGGTTTTTGGTCCATTCCCGTCTCTGTTGGCAAAAACGTTAGTTAAACTAAATCAAAATTGTATACAGCCCTCCTAATTATGACCATAACTACACAAAATATTAGGTTTAAACCTAATTTGTTAAAGGACACGTTTCATTTTGTGCCTGGACATGTACGTAGTACGAAAAATATAGGCTTTCTAGGAAAAATAATGAAAAAAATATTAGAAGCAGGGTTGCGTGGTTCAAGCATAATGTTTTGTCAGCACTTTTTACAATATAAATGGTAACACTGAAGCTTGCAATAGTAAGTCACGTTCAGAAATTACGGCTTCATCCACATATTCCTCAGATGCTTTCTCTGACTCTGATTGACTGAACACCCTTCTGTTCTGACTTTTGAAATTGGTGTACAATTTTTAAAATCTGCGGATATGCCTTGCCTCTTTTACAGGCATAACAGCTGGTTTTCGAGTTACTTGTCGGACAACTAAATTATTAATTTCAATGGTATGTACAAAATGCTCAAAATTGCGCTCGCTTCGCCATATTGGGTGATTTATGTGTTGCGATTGTTAAATATGAGAAACTAGATGAACCTCGCAACGAAGGTAAATCGAAGGAAATGTACAATTAGAATAGACTATGTTTCTAATGACTTATTTATGATGTTTAGTACACAGACCAGGTCCAAGCTCCATAGTCCCGTGAAACGTCTCCTTTTCATTGAAATACTCGGAAAGATAATCATAAACCCAAATGACACATGATCTTATCCTAAATAGATACCTCTTTAGCTATAATGGACGCCTAACCTGAGGAAACGTCATTGAGTAATCATATCCATCCGGATTGAAGACAGGAATGATCCAGAAGCGATACTTGGTGAGCAGGTCAGAGTGCGCCTCACTACGCTCGATCAGCTGGTATAGCAGGTACATGGCTGCCGCCACGGCGTGATGGTCACGACCCTGGATACCTTTTAGAACAAGAAGGAATATATTAAACTGTTTTTCTCTACATATGGATACAATGTCGTGGCCAAATCATAGTAATTTCTACTTGGGTCGCAGATTGTTGCGATGCGATGTCGCAACGCAGTGTTGTGGCCTGGTCCTATCGTGGAGGAGCTCCGACAAAACCGAGTCAACCAGTAACCTAACCTAACCTAGAGTATTTTCCAGAGCTCCTCAACGATTATAGCCTATCATTTACCAACAAACGTACTGTTGCTAATGAATAAGCTGATGAGCCTTTTAATAGACATTTGCTGAAATAATATTTTTGAACATCTAAATCCCGTTGTTACATATCAAGGGCCACAGACTTACCGCTCCCCCCCCCCCCCTATAGACTAGTAATACAGGGCATCGGCCGCTCTCCGCAAGGTGGGAAGATGGCCAAGTAAAACTGAAATGTCCTTTTTGTTCAATTTTCGTCTTTCAGTACATTTCTGTCAATGGTAGAGGTAACATTAGACAAAATGTGTGTTAATTTATCGATAAAATGCCAAGTTTCAGCGTGGTCTGATGCGGAAACCGCACCGGGAATCTCAATAAATCAAATGTGCGGGTTTCATACCAGAAGTATATTGACAAATTTTTAGTAAAATAACTTCGTTCTAACAAATACGTAATGGTAGTAATGTAAGACCTCATCGAATTTTCAATAGATTTAGAGTTTGGCAAATGAAAGCAAGTTTCGCAAAAAGTTTATGAACAAAAATTATCCGACTGTATATTTAGTTTTATCCAAAGTAGACAACAAATGTCTTTGACTTATTATTATTATATTTACTAATTATTTTCAGTTTTCTAAAGGAGTCCAAGTAAAAAAAAAAAACATGAGAATGAAACTACGAGCAGAGCGACAGCTGGAAAGCTCTAAACTTTTCCACCCAGCTTTGCTATCGATATGTTTTGAGAAACTATGATTTGGTTTGTTATTTTTTTACTGTATTATATTTGTGAATTCAAAAATTCTGCTAATGATGAAGCTTTCCCTTCCCGCACCCTCAGACTTTCCCCTCAATTTCGCCCGCGCGGTTTCATTTTGAAACTGACGTACTTATTAGCGTTCTATAGAGGAGCGGAGCGACGATATAAAACTTCTTTGTTAAGGGCATTTTAATGTCAAAATGTAGCGTATCATTTGTTAATTGGAATGCAGCTTTACCTGCAACGACCATGACAGTTTGTTTTGCAGACGCTATCTGCCCGCTACTTGGATCGTCCACAACCATCATGTAGATTGGGTTTTCCATGACAGTCAAATTGCCCTCAGTAATATCGGACCATTTGGCCACCGGACTCTGTTCCGCCCACTGCTTCAGCTGTGCAACTATCTAACAAAAACAATAATCATTAACGGTATTTTCACACACATTTGATTACAACCCCCGTTTTCTACCTACCTCAGGTAATGTTCGTGGTGAATTGAAATTTAACTGTCTCAGTTTCATTAAATTACAGACTTGTCTTTTAACATTGTTTGGTGTAGTTATAAGTTTCTCATCCACTTGGCGATCATCATGTTTAGTGTCCATTTGCGTGTTTTGTGGTTCATCTGCTTTCATTTCAGATTCCTGTATGTCAGTGTCTGATATGGCAATATCGGACGAGGCTATCTTTTCATTTTTTGTTTTCGTTGTATTGGGTGTTTTATTGGCTCTCTTAGTGGGTATATCATCAATTTCTATATCCATAAAGTCATGTTCGTCGTGTTCTTTTTCTTTATATTCATAGTCTCCACCTAATTCTGTTTCAGATTTTTTACCGACAATGTTATCATCCCGATTGTTCATAAGTTCATTCGTAAACGAAATTTCTTCTTCATTTTTTTCAGGGACATCATTATCACTTAATTCAACTTTATCTAGAATATCACTAATAGCTTCGAATTTTCTTTCATCAATTTCGTTTTTTTTGGATGTAGTAAACTCTTTAATTTTTGGACCTTTAATATATTCATCTTGAAAAATCTCCTCTGTAGTGGCTCGTAAAGTAGTGCGTGTTACGATTTCCTGTATATACGTTCGCGTTGGAATGTTAGATTCTAATTCCATTTCGAGTGGATATCCATCCATTGCAGTCCTGTGAGGGAAATCGCCGCGGAGCGTTGTTCGCATAGGAATGACAAGGTTTTTTCCCTTAAAAGGTAATAGTATAAATTACTTATGGCACGCGCCGACATTTGAATAAAACTTTTTTAATCGCATAAACTCTTACCTCTTCTTCGTACTGAGGTGTGAATTCGGATATACTACTGGCGGGTTTTCGTGTGAACGCTACAGCTCCTATGGGAGCGAACTGTCTCGCAAAAGCGGGCGGAGAGCGTGCCAGGAACTGTGGGCTGGCTGGCGGGCTTTCATCGCGGAGTGCGTTTATAGCAGCACCTACAAAACAAATAATTTTTAATTGCGTTACATTAAATTTAACCATCATTTATACGCCGAAAGGGCAAGAAAAGATGGTAAGCAACCATCCTAAACATTTAATTCATCCGTAAAAAATACTCACGATCATCCGGCCCCAAACCATGATTATCCCTGTATTATGGGCCAAGACTGATTAACATACATACATATACAGATATAATACACGCAGACAAAGAGCAAACAAATGTGCTCATCAAAGAAATGTTTGCCTTAGGTGGGAATCGAGTCCACGCCCCTCGGATCAGTATTGACTACTGCGCCTACGACTTAACTTCATCGTAACAGCGTAGGCGCTCTAGTGCTAACGCAGTTAAATCTTCACTTAGCCCTATTGATGATGTTTTCCATCCAATCAATTTATGTAGATCAGTAACAAAGCGGTTTAGCCGGTGCTTAAGGGTGCGCTCAATATCAAAATCTGATTCACAAAATTCTTTTTGTTAGTTGTATTGAAAATAGAAAACTAATGCATAACTGATATTGGTACTGCAAGTTTTTTTTTGCTCGAATCGAGATTTACTAGTATCGTATGGAACGAACTCGATGAACATGACTGGTCATAGCGTTAAATACTGATTTGTTTCTACTAACTATACGTATTAATTCCAGGTTAGTTTTTTCAAAAAAGTAACATGGATCCGACATACATATCAGTGGGACCACGAGTAAACAGTAAATTACTCGTCGACCCACCAGTGGGTCAACGCGGTGGGACCACGAGTCGGGAGCGATATCTAATCCTTTTACGGGCATTAAATTATTTTAAAATTAACTGCTCAATTTCACAAACGTAGACTACCTTACGAACTCCAGGAAGGGGGCTTAAGTAGTTGTCTTGCTTATGTGATCGCAGATGGCTATTAAGGCAGACATTTGCTCTAAAACAACGTCCACAACTAGAACAATTAAGCACACCTTCTTCATAATAGTATGAGAAAGTCGCATGTGATCTGGCTTACAAGTTATCGCACTTTTATCGCGTTTTGCCCTCGAGTTTGCGTGGTTTACCGAGGTGTAGCTGAAGGAACGTTGTTTTCTCGGTCTAAGGATCAGATACCTTGGAAGTCATAATATGCATACGTCCGAAGTAAGTTTGTTAGTGCGTTCTAGAATTGTATGGAGAATTGTTTGCAGTAGCAGTAGGCAACTACCTTTTATACATATACTGGTGTCAGATATTCCAGAGAAGTAAACATTTATACCTAAATCCACAAAACAACACGATACGCATGTAACATGTTCCAACAATGTGTTATACGACAGTCATTAATTAATTTAGCTATGAAATACGAAGTAATTTGACAACCAAACCTGGTTTTATGGGTGGTATATTTTCTGCGATCGCAGGGGAAATTGGTGCAAGGAACATCGTCGGAGGCACTGTCGTTGGGGGTACAAATCTGGTATATTCTCTGGGAGTAATTTCAGTGACAGTCGACGTATGTGGCGGCACCATGGCCCCACCAACAATTATTTTCTCTCCCCGTTTGGCTTCAGGTAGGATGTTTACAGCTACTACTTGCTTCGTGCTCGGAGTAGTCACATCTTCGTCTAAAACTTGAACTATGAATTCCGGTGTAGTTTCATAGTTAGCCTGCCACCGTGTGTACTCCATATTTGCTCTCTTTCGTCGAAACACTGTAATAAAAATTCTGGTCAAAGTTATACTGACTTCAAAATTCAGGTCTCCGTTTGCTAAGCCTTTGCTGTACGACTTGACTGTCTGTCGGAATTTCTGTATCAAGACTAAAGGAATTTCCAGTGGATCTAACTCACCAAAATATCATGAAACCTGTCGCAAGAGCGCTTCAGTGGTTAGTTAACTCAAGGTCTCAGTGACGTTGTTTAAATGCTTACTTACGGTTAACTGTGCACTCCGAGTTACAATCATGATAGCCGGTTATGTTCTCTAGTTGTGATGAAACTAAATGTATAAAGCCTAATATCAAAAAAATATAAGTTTTCATGTTACGAAAAATCTGAACTCCATCATATTTTGACATTTCATGACGCGAGTGCTTTGATAGAAATACACGCTAATCAAACAATAAAACTGCCAGTTTTTTGCAGTTAACATCTTCTTTCCATCCGTAAAACAAGACAATGAAGTTTTATTGCAGGGTGCAAGTCATTGCAATTTATTGAAGAGATTCATGCAACATACAATACAAAGATTCCATATTAATATGATCAAAGGGCTGCTTTTTTCTTCGTTATAGCATAGAAATTAGTTTTTTTTTCACAGACTAAAAGTTCACAAATTCTTACTGTTGTACTATATGTTTAACCAAAAACTATTGTAGGTACAACCTGTGCTGAATCTCACTGGGTGAGACTGACATGAATGTGAAATAAAAACTTTTTTAATGTGAGTAAATCACAGACTATTACGGAAAGAGAATAGTATTCTGTAACTAAAGAGATAGGTATTACAATATGTAACCGAGTATTCTGAAAACGTAAAGTTATATTTTTGGCAAATTTTATTTACTATCCAAAATGATTTTACAAGTTAAAGCGTTTTTTATATCTGTGATGTACATTTTCGGGGCTATGTTTATGCTTTTATATCCGCCAAGGAATTATGAATTGTGAGTAATCCCTTTAAATTAATGACCGCCCGCTACTTCGGATGAAACACAGATTTTCTAAGTCTCTGCTCTGAAAACGAATGTTTTTGACTTCAACGCCAAAAACTGCCAAGGACCACTTATTGAATTGTATAATTTACTAAGTCTAATTTAATTTAATTCCGAAACGGAAAACAAACATCAACAAAAGATACAAACGCATACTGATTGACTTGGTGGCTTTAGTGGTTAGCGATCCTGACTACTGAACTGATCCAAGAGTTGTGGGTTCGTTTCCACTTAGGGCAAACATTTTTGTGATGAGTAGATTAAGGCGGGTACTACACGGTCGCCAACAAGCACCCCAACCAAGGTGACATTCGTTGTTTCCAACCGTGTAGGCAACGAAATTTGGTCACCAACAGCGAATGTCAGCTTAGTCATACATACATACATACGTTGGGGTGCTTGTTGGCGACCGTGTAGCACCCGTTTAAATCTTCAAACAAATTTTGTTTGCTATGAGTTTGGGTATCTTATATCTATGTATGTATTTAATTAAACATATCTATATTCTTTATATGTATTACATCAGTCTCTGATTTCCATAATAAAGGGAATCCTATCATGAGGCCAAATGACCGTATGTGACTTGTCCCAGATATCGCACTTATGCGAATATCTTTCAGATCGGGAGCTAAAATCAGAGCTGTGAGAAGCGTGGAAGGCAAGCACTTACAGTTTCGCACATACATGGACTACAAGGCGCTCATGGAGTGGGCGCAGAAACTGACTCGCAAGGAGAGCGAAGTGGTGACCCTGAGGCGGCTCACCCCGCTGACCGCCGAGAACCGCACCATCATCGCCCTGGAGCTGCGCAGCGACCAGTTCAGCAGAAAGCCGAGCATACTCGTGGTTGGAGGTAGGTACACCTTCTTCTTATCGTTGGCACAATTGATCGTCTGTCGCAAATTATAGAGGGCGTTAGACACAAGTGAAGATTGTATTCATGTGGCACAACTACCTAACTGTCTGTCTATCCCAATAGTATACACGGCAGTTGCCTGGTGAACCCAAGTGAATTTTAATAGTTATGATCTGTAGAGTTACTGCTGAATGCTGAATTGACAAAATTAAAAATTTTATGAATTAAAATTTTACACATAGGCAAAAACAAAAATACCTCATTTTTTTATAACTATAGGTATTATAATAACATATTTTTCGAGATAATTATATTTTTCTCTATCAGTGTTTTAAAGAGTGCATACATGTAAGATGCCTGTGCCAACTGGATAATAACAACAACTGATAAAGAACGTCACAATCATAGACTTGCACCCCGCTCCGGAGCGACGATATAAAACTTCTTTGGTTACCATATTTAAAAAAAACAGACTGCCATAAAATATATCCTTGTATCTGGGGATCAAAACGAATATAACGACACCTAAAATCCATCAAGTCGTTTAGGCTACAGAGCGTGCCAAAGAAATATACATACATTCATATTTACATAGATACACTCGAAAAACATAACCCTCTTTCTGGTGCAGTCGGGTAAAAAGGTTTTCTGTGAACTCGTTCTTGACTCGATCGGATGCAAAGGCTTCTTAAATTATACAGCCCTAAAAACTTACGGAGAAATAAGTAATAATCTCGAGAAATGCCTAAATATTAAAAAAGTGGTTGTTTTATTGTTTAGATATTCGACGTAATATTAAACACCCATAAAAATTCTTACCCATAAAAGCTCTTAATTTGTTATATATTGGTGGAAACTTGTCAATAGCATAGGTTGATATATTGTTAATTAATAATAATAAAAATATCTGGGACAAATCACACACGGTCATCTGGCCCCAAACTAGGATTCCCTGTATCTTGGGAACCAGAGACTGATATACATACACATATACATTTAAATACATACATATATAGATATAATACACCCAGACTCAGAGCAAACAATTCTGCTCGTCACAGAAAAATTTAACCTATAGTTGTTATTTAGCTGTAAGTTTTCCGAATAAATATAAAATAAAATAATAAAATAAATAAATAAAAATGGGGGTATTTTTTAAAAACACACACGTAGAGATAGTGGAAACCCGTAAACCCGAAACAACAGGTTTTAGGCTTCGCACTGCGGTTTGTCGACGCATGGGATTTTCCTGCATTAATTTGTAACGTATGGAATAGAATGGAACAGTATACAAGTTTGTGAATATACGGGTAAAATCCAGGAACATATCCCACCGTGCGGTGGTGCCCCATGCCTGCGCGAAACCTAAAGGAACTAACAAAATTAAGTCAACATGCGTCGTCGTAGCACGTAGTAACGTTCACGTAACGTAGCATGTAGCGCGTAGTTCGTAGTGTGTAAGTAGTCCAGTCACTAGGAAACTGGGAAGAATTCAAATCTTTTTTTATTAAATGATATGCTGTAAATCGAGTTTTTTTTACCTAGTACAAATTCGTACTTCTAGGAATTTGTACACCCAATGTTGCGCTATTATTGTTACCTAACACTCACAATTTAACTCTTGTTGTTTTCTTCATAACATGATCGACTCGAACGACCTTAGATGCTAATAAAAGTACCATAATATGGTATATATTATTTCTCAAAGGTGTTTTTTGTCTATTTTCTTGCTTTTGATGAAAATATGAAAACGCGGGTATGGCAGTTTATCTTTACCGCTGCAAAACGAGTTTATGGGTTTTGGAGTGCGAGATCCCGATGGATTCGTTTTTCTCCTGACTGATGTATGATACATTTATACAGCCAGGTTTTTTAAATTATTGTTTTTTGCTAAATTTGATTTTTTATTTTATTTGAATGTTTCGCCAACGCACAGCTCTCAATGCGATGGCCTGGGGCTCTACCAATGCCATAGTGGAACTAGCGGAAAAGCTGATCTACGACTCAAGTTATCAAACGCCGTTCTTCAATGATTATGATTGGTAAGTTTTATAAATAAGTTAGTATAACGCAAGTAAAATTTATAATTTTTTTCTTTAATACGATTTACAATACAATACAATCCTTTATTTGTAAAAACATAATTGTAATTTACACGACAACTTAATTTAAATTAATAAATTAAACACTTGTATCTACATTTTGTAAATGTTACAATAAAAATAAAGGGATAAGTTTTATACAGTAGGTACCTACATTAGGTACTTACTGAGTTGCTTGGGTCACGAACCGTCAAAAAATTCATTGATGTTATAGAAGTCCTAAGTAGCAGGTCATCTGCATATGGAGGATCCACGCTGGTCGGCTCGAGACTCGGCCAGCGCTCTTTGTTAGAACTTCTGACTCACCGATTTCGGGTCCTGTACTTACAGAGGGGTAGGAACTCATTAACTCACTATTGAACAGTGCATCACGAGTTTTACCTGGAACACCGTTGAAGACATATCTACTCATAAGTTTTTCAAACAAATAAATAATATACGTATGGACAGTTACATTACCTAACTTTCTTCTTTTTATTATCGTGTAGCACAATTTAATCGTACTGTCACAAAATATAAAGATAAAAATCGCTTCAGGTACCTGGTTCCCATGGCGAACCCGGACGGGCTGGAGTTTACCAAGGCGGTTGCGCACTTGCCCCCCGTCGACGCCATGGTGTGGTCGCGCAACGCCACCGCCCGACGCACGCGCCGCCCCCACGAGTGGCACAAGAACGTGGACCGGGGGCCCAACGATACGTGCTTTGGCACCAACGTTAATAGGAATTTTGCGTTTCACTGGCAAGGTTTGTGAACCTAGTCTGTGTGGTTTCCAAGTATTTGTTATGTTGGTCTGTCAGAGTTTGCGACGTATGCCTGTTAAAGAGACTGTTTCCTATGTCTGTCCAAATTAATTATTTGAGCTAGTTCACTACTCCTACATGATAACAGCGTAGGTCGTGCGTATTAATTTTATCCGCTTTTTTATTATGCTTCACATACAAGGATATTATTTTAAAAAATGTGCCTATAAAACGATCCCTCTATTCTACCTACCATCACATCAATCAGTAGGTCTACAATCAAACTAGAACAGCTGTAATGCTATCTGTCATATATCCCACAACACCATAAAATTTCAGATGACGTCCACAAAACACCGGAGCGTTGCTCGCAGTATTATCCAGGCTTTGTTCCGTTCTCATCAGCTGAAGCAAGGGCTATTCACTGGTACCTCAACAGAATTGGTGATTCCATAAGTCTTGGTGTACACCTGCATGCGAGCTTTCAGTATAAAAAGGTAGGTAATTTTCAGACAGCTAGTAAGCGTAAACTATAGAGTTCTTCTGATTATCTGAACTGAAGCACTTTACAAAGTGGATTAATCAGCTAATTATAAAGAAATATGTTGAGTTTCAGGAGTAGAAGACAGTAAAAATATTTTATAAATTCTAAAAGGATCCTACACGAGGTGTAACAAAAAGGTTTTGTGGTATTTTAGGGCGTCCGCTGCGTTAAGCCGGTGCACGGCGCGGGCGTCCGCTCCGGGTGCTGTTTCATGTCATTTCATAGAGCAACGCTGCGTGAGGCGGGTCTCCCGTCGCACGCGGCGCGGGCGGCGGAGTCCGCCTCGCGGGCGACGGAGTACGCTCGTGTGTCCGTGCTACGGAGCACTCGAGCGGAGCTGTTTCTAGAAAATCAGTGAGCGCCGCTGCGTTATCCGTGTCGCGGGCGCCCGCGACGGGTTAAATTTGTCCGCGACGGAGCACGGCGTGGGTCCCCGCGGCGGACGTCCGCGCCGTTCACGGCGCGGGCGTCCGCTCCGGGTGCTGTTTCATGTCATTTCATAGAGCAGCGCTGCGTGAGGCGGGTCTCCCGTCGCACGCGGCGCGGGCAGCGGAGTACGCCCCGCGGGCGACGGGGTACGCTCATGTGTCCGTGCGAAGGAGCACACGAGCGGAGCTGTTTCAAGAAAATCAGTGAGTGCCGCTGCGTTATCCGTGTCACGGGCGCCCGCGACGGGTTAAATTTGTCCGCGACGGAGCACGGCGCGGGTCCCCGCGGCGGACGCCCGCGCCGTGCACCCGCTTGACGCAGCGGACGCCCTAAAGGCTGCCTTCTTCTCTTTGACTAGCGAACAACTTTTGTTCTACTACGATACTTTGTAAAAATTTCTTTTGAACTTTCATATAAATCGATCAGCTGTTTAGCTAACGTCATGTTTATAAGTTAAAGTAACACTAAACTTAATTTTTGCACTCTGTATAGCCTTTACCTGTTTTTTTTATTATTTTTTTATTTACACCTGTTTCCTTTCGGTCCAATATGTATGTGGGCTAATTTTCTACACGATCGTCCTTTTGTATATTAATTCTCTTAATCAACCGTAATTAACCGACTTAAAAAAAGAGGTTCTTATTTCGACTGTTTTTTTTTGTATGTGTTACGCGATTGCTCCGCCAATTATGAATCGATTTTTAATTATTTTTTTGTTTGGTAGGTAATACTTCAGAGGTGGTCTCATACAAATCATATTTAAATTGACTCAACGCTTTTTGAAAAAATCAACAAAAACAAAAAACAGCAAAATTGTAGTTGTTACGATTGAATCGGTTTTTTAACGTGTTCAGCGTTGTAGATTATGCGCCTACTGCACTCGCATTACTCATACTGCTCATTATCTAAATATGTACATCGTTTGCAGGAATATATATTATATCCTTGGAGATACAGCCAACGTCAGCAGAGCAACTACAGATCGTTGCAGGCTATTGGAGAGTACGCAGCGAGGATGGCGCGACTGCCTGATGGCAGGCTTTACGAAGTCAGTGGTAGTTTCGTCAGACTCATTATCCGACCTCTTACCCAGTCATTCCGTTTTCTGGTCCATGAATCAAGGAAAGGAAAGACGAGTGTATGCGCCTGCGTTTGCGCACCATAAAATATCCTGCACACCTGACTGCTTCAATTCACTGATAGTTTTGTCTTGCACTTATATTTTACCACGCTCTGGCCGCACTAGGGATGGGTAAGTACTGCAGTATTTACTCATGCCAGAGTAAATACTCAGTAAAAACTATTATAAGTACTTCTTTTTTACTTTTTACTGAGTATTTATGTTTTACTAACAAAAACTTAATAAGCCATTGTTTTTTATCTAATATTTATATGTATGACACTTTTTTAAGTTTTTCTAAGTTCTTTAAGTTTTCTAAGTTCTAAGTAGTCTGACGATATAACATTATTAACATTTTATTTAGGGGATTCCCCTTAAAATCTTTATCAATGGGGAAGAAAACTGACAAAACTCACCGATAGAGGCGCTGATATCGCTTGACTCATAACAATCATCACCTAACTGTCAAAACGTATAGAAAAACTGTTTACGTGAACTAAACATAAGATTTATTAAAAAAATGCCGCGTTGTGTGGCGATTGGTTGCAATAATAATGGAAATCGTTAATTTCCTAAATATTCTCGGATGAAGAAGACGTGGGAAAACTTACGTTTTCAGTTATGTATTTTTGAACTTCGCCTTTAATTAAGGAACAGTCCAAGTCGCATACATTTTCCATTTAACAATTTTATAGAAAAAAAAACGATTTTATTACACCTCCTCCTAATTTCCTCAAGGACATATTTAAAACTAGATAACTAGATTTCAACTAGATAAATAAAATGACATTTCAAAACAATCTGTAAATATCTTCATAATCATCACATAACTTGATCAAAACAACAAATAATCCTATATTTATAAACAATGACTTTAAGATTTTGCTAATATTTAATGTATGAGCCATTTTTGTAATGTATATTTTATCACACATTTATTTTCAATAAATTACTTACAATATCAATATACTAACAAAAAAATATAGGGACAACGGTATCAATATGGAATATATTTACACGGTTTCTTTTTTATTTTGACAAAATACGTGACGATTATGGAGATTTTAACAGATTATTTTGTACCTACATTTCGAAATACCTAAATAGTGGTAAGTAGCAGGTGAAACTGATAATAATTTCCTCAAGGACATATTTAAAACTAGATAATTAGATTTCAACTAGATAAATAAAATGACATTTCAAAACAATCTGTAAATATCTTCATAATCATCACATAACTTGATCAAAACAACAAATAATCCTTTATTTATAAACAATGACTTTAAGATTTTGCTAATATTTAATGTATGAGCCATTTTTGTAATGTATATTTTATCACACATTTATTTTCAATAAATTACTTACAACATCAATATACTAACAAAAAAATATAGGGACAACGGTATCAATATGGAATATATTTACACGGCTTCTTTTTTATTTTGACAAAATACGTGACGATTATGGAGATTTTAACAGATTATTTTGTACCTACATTTCGAAATACCTAAATAGTGGTAAGTAGCAGGTGAAACTGATAATAATTTCCTCAAGGACATATTAAAAACTAGATAATTAGATTTCAACTAAATAAATAATATGGAATTTTAAAACAATCTGTAAATATCTTCATAATCATCTCATAACTTGATCAAAACAACCAATAATCCTTTATTTATAAACAATGACTTTAAGATTTTGCTAATATTTAATGTATGAGCCATTTTTGTAATGTATATTTTATCACACATTTATTTTCAATAAATTACTTACAATATCAATATACTAACAAAAAAATATAAGGACAACGGTATCAATATGGAATGTATTTACACGGTATCTTTTTTATTTTGACAAAATACGTGACGATTTTGGAGATTTTAACAGATTATTTTGTACCTACATTTCGAAATACCTAAATAGTGGTAAGTAGCAGGTGAAACTGAGAATAATTTCCTCAAGGACATATTCATTTGCAAAATGACTTTCCAAAATGTATTAGCTGATTACTTCATGTTGTTGGATAAGTTAAAAAAAAATCATATTAAAAGGTTTATGAAGCTCTTTCACTTTCATAAATCTTTGATCGATAAACTGTCCGCCCTCGGAATTTATTTATGTTACACATCCGTGTTGGGGTTAATCTATATATTGTGTACTAAGTTTCAATTTATTTAATCAAACCAATAGATTCATAGCAAATTGGCTGTGACAGAGACGGATGACAGACAGACCCACGAGTGAAGTGATCCTTTTTCTCTTTTGTGGTACAGAACTCTAAAAGAGTCGCCTTGATCGGACAGAAAAACTGGTTTTCTTGCATCAGTATTTACAGTTTTTAAAAAAATATTTAATCTTTCTTTAATTTGCTTAAACATTTTCTTCCAATGGTATTTGTTATTATTACTGTCCACTAAATTATCCGGCACTAAGTAGTATATAAAAATGCCCAGTTAGTGGTTGAAGAATTTAAACATATCCAACCATGAATGCGCACAAGATGCTTTGAAGCGATATTCAAATATTGATGTCAAGCGAAAGGTTAACATAAACTCCAACACGAAGACCCAAAAAATGAATTTCGCATGTTTTTTTTAATAAATATGTTTCCTCACATTGCACTGATATTGATGTTATTAAATGTATACCATGATTACCATGTCATGCAAAAATATCCGATAAAAAGTTTTTACTGTCTCTAGAGAGTAAATACTCAGTTAATATAGTAAATACTCAGTATTTACTCTGACTCAGTTTTTACTGCCTTACCCATCCCTAGGCCGCACTGAGCCATACTGCTTCACTGCCTCTGCGCCACTTAGCACCTAAGTAAGTACTTACGCCACTGTATGAGAACATTTTGGAGCAATATATTTTTTTTTTTTTTTTTATGGCAGAGGTGGCAAACGAGCAGACGGATCACCTGATGGTAAGCGATTACCGCCGCCCATAGACACCCGCAACACCAGAGGAGTCACAAGTGCGTTGCCGGCCTTTGATTTTTTTTTTTTTTTTTTTTTTTTTTTGGCCTTTTATTGTGTTGGCCACAATAATTCCGCCAACGTCAACGTAGAAATAATTTAAATTTAAAGAAGAAAATGTTCGGTTATACTGAAGGTAATTTTATATTGAGATATTTTTTTTTTTTTAACCGCACAAACAAACAGACCGCCACCTAGAACAATACAAAAGCGATTTTATACTAACTACAACAACACAGGACGAACAAAAAGCACACATTATAGGTAGTTATGAGGGAGATTCACTGAGACAGTTACAATAGGGTATTTGACACTATCAAAATTAAATTGAAAAATATTATTCACTAAATAGCATTTGTCTTAGAATAGCGAAAAATATTACTAGACTGATGTTTTTGTTCATTTTAAATTTTATATTCATTTCAATCAGAAAATAAGTTCGTCAAAGACTGTGACGTCACATGCCAGTAACACGAACAATTTCAGAACAAAATGTCGTTTTTGGCAGTTGATAAAAAGTCACTCAAATGACTAGTAGTCAAATACCGTATTTTATTTCGAACAAGTTTATATATTTACTAAAATATTTCACAAGGCCAGGATGAAGGACATATTAAGGGGACGCGGGACATCAGGAGGGAGCACATCGTAAAGAGAAAAAGAGTAACGAGGGCAGCTAAAGAAAATGTGGTCAACATTGCCTTCATCCAAACCGCACTCACACAAGGAGTGATCCCGAATCCGTATTTTGGCGAGGTGAACGGGAGTAACGGCGTGACCTAGGCGTAACCTGCAAATTGTAGATGTGACTTGCTTGCTAAAGTTTCTGTAGCGGAAAAACCAGGGTTTAACAGGGATGTAGGGTTGAATTTGCCCATAATATCTACCAGTGATCAGTTTTGACTGTTCCCAGCGACTGGTCCATGTTTGGTTAAGATGTAATTTAGCCATCGATATGATATCATAAGAATAATTTTGAAAATTATTAAGGTCACCAGACATGATAGCATCCTTAGCCCAGAAATCAGCACACTCGTTATCTACTATACCGGAGTGACCTGGGATCCAGGTCAAAGCGATTTGAAGACCCTTACAGTGACATTGAAATAAAAGAGTTTTAATTTTGAAAATAAGAGGAGATTTGATTTTACACCGGAAGGAATTAGACATGAGAGCCTCTATACAACTTTTAGAATCTGAACATATTAAGGCTTTACTGATGTTGTGAGATTGAGCGTAAGAAATAGCTTCTAGGATAGCAACAGATTCTCCAGTAAACACGGAAGCTTGAGGTGGGCATTTAAAACGAAGAACGATTTTATATTTGGGGATCCAAACCGCCGCCCCTACGCCACCCTGATCCGGAACTTTGGAGGCATCTGTAAAGAATATCAACCAGTTTTGCCACTCTTTAGCAATCTTAATTTTAAATAAATCATTAGCATGAGGGTCATCTTTCATGATTTGAAAATCTATTATGAGGGGTTTATAAACTAATGCATCATAAGGGCAACTAAATACAGGATGAACATGGGACTGAAAAATAGGGCAATTAAGGTTATTAATTTTCTTCAAACTTTCCAGGATTCTCGGTGGGACCTTATGTGACCAGTATCCACCAGAATCAACAAGCCTGGAAAGTACTTTCAAACGGTTAAGTAAAGGGTGAGAGGAAAACTGAGATAATTTAAAAATAAAACGATCTGATAGATATTGTCTCCGTAAATCTAATGGAGGCTCAACACATTCAACTTGCATGGCATTTTTGGGGGAAGATTTCATGGCACCTAATATAATGCGGAGACACTTAGCTTGGATCAGGTCCAGTTTATCTAAGCCTGCTTTACTACACGGTTCCAAAATAACACAACCATAATCAAAATGACTACGAACCAAAGCATTATATAATAATTTTTGACAGTAAGGGTGAGAACCCCACCACACCCCTGATAAGGCACGGAGAACATTCACACCCTTTTCACATTTTTGTGATATTTTATTTAAGTAAGGAATGCCAGTTAGTTTGGAATCTAAGACAACACCCAAGAATCGGACATTGTCAGAGATGGGGACAGGTTGATTTTGGCATATTATTTGAATATTAGGGATACATCTTTTCCTAGTAAAGACAACAGCAGAACTTTTCGAAATAGATAAGGACAAACCATGCTCCTCTAACCAGTCATTGAGATACATTAAAGCTGAATTTAAACGTGACACTATATCATTAACATTCTGGGAAGAAAAATAAATAGCAATATCGTCCGCATATTGTAGTACATTACAGAAGGGGTTAACAGTTAATTCAAGATCATATGTATATATGCTATATAATAAGGGAGAAAGAACCGAGCCTTGAGGAAGGCCTTTCCAGACACATCTTGGAGGATAAAGTATTCCATTGTGGCGAATCTTTATAAATCTTGCCATGAATAGATTACATATAAAGTGGACAATCCTCACAGGGATACTCAGATGAAGCATTTTTTGCCTGAGTAGAGGAAGATTTACACTATCATATGCTGATGAGATGTCCAAAAAAATGCCTACCAGATGTTTTTGCTGGGAGAAGGCGATGCGAATATCAGTTGTTAAGATACTAAGGCTATCTAAGGTACTCTTCCCTTTGCGGAAGCCAAACTGTGATTTAGCCAGTATACCTTTACTCTCCATGAGCCATTCTAGCCTATTTTTAACCATGTGTTCCATAACTTTACACACGGTCGAAGAAAGGGCAATAGGACGGTAAGAAGAAGAATCCATGGGATTCTTGCCAGGTTTTAAGATAGGAATGACAATTTGACACTTCCATTTGTCAGGAATGAGGCCTGAAGTAAAAATATCATTAATTATTTTAAGTAAGATGTTTTTGGCAACTTCATTTAAATTTACCAAGAAGGAATATGGGATACCATCTTCACCCGGGGAAGAATTTTTAAGTCCATTAAGAGCGCACTGTAACTCATTTATTGAGAACAGTTCGTCAAGTCTATTTAAATGGGACTGGGGAGTAGTTGTCGGTAGATCATTAAGGTTGGGTACGTAAGGAGGGGCTAATTTATTTAAAAAGTCATTTAACCAGTGTTGGTGATCATTTGTTGAGATGTTATTGGAGGTTAATGAACCTTTGAACCTGCGGATATTACGCCAAACAATGGAAGGTGGACAACGGGGAGATAGACTTTCACAGAATGACTTCCAACTATTCTTTTTCTTTTTAGAAAAAAGTCTACGGATTTGAGCTGAAATTTTTTGAAAGGCAATAAAATTTTCTGGAGTCATGTTTTCATTGTAATTATTTTCTTTTTCATTGCGGGTCTTAATCATACGGGAACATTCTACATCCCACCATGGAGGAGATGTTAGTCTTCGGGAGGCAGGCTTTTTCCTCGAAAAGGTTAAATCAGCAGCTTCCAATACGGCTCCTTCAAAACATAGGTACTTATCAACAGAACCATCAGAAAGCTGAGGCATAAGTGAAATTAATTTTGAGTCAACAAACGCAGAGTAAATAGGCCATTTATCCTCTTGGATTTTGTGCTTCAACAAAGGTTCTTGAGGAGTGGTAGGGCGAACTGATTTGGACATAGTTACAATTATAGGGAAATGATCACTATCAAATGAGGAGGTTAGGGTTTTCCACGATAGACTTGGTGCAAGTTGAGGGGAGCACAGAGATAGATCTATAGCTGAATGTGGATCTTGGCCTGGGTATACTCTGTGAGTGGCGGAACCATCATTAATACCGCAGAGATTGAGGTCATCAAACAAGTCCAATAATAAATAAGAGAAGGAGTCGCAGTGTGATGACCCCCAGGATATGTGGTGGGAGTTGAAGTCACCCATAACAATCACTGGAGGAGGAACTGAAGATAATAATAAACGAAGATCAGGGATGAGATGAGGGTGAGGGTGGGGGATATAAATAGATATTAAGTTAAAGTCTAGGACCTTGGCAGCAACAGCTGCAATATCAGCACAGTGACCCGGAAGGGGTATTTGCGAAAATGTGAAAGAAGAATTAATAAGCAGGGCGCACCCTGCTCGGCCGTCGCCCCTGTCATCCCGGAGACACGTGTAACCGGACAACGCAAAGCGAACATCCGGTGACAACCAGGTCTCCGAGATGGCAGCGGCGACGGCCGAGTGAAATTTCAGAAGATAAATAAGTTCGTGTTTCTTGCGACGGATACTCCTACAGTTCCACTGAAGAAACCGCAGCAGATCCATCCTTGCTAGATACTAGATTAGCTAGTTGAATAATTTTCTCGGCAACGTTGGACGGTAAAGCATCATTGAATTTTAGAAGAATGTTATTTAACAAAAGTATTAGGATTTCAACTAGATTGTCATTGGGAGAAACGTTTTGGTTGTTGGTGGCGTCAACACCATCAGAACAAACCAGCTTTGACACTGAGTTTTGAATGGCGTACCCATTTGGGAGTACAGATGGTACACTCCCTACAATATTTTGATGGGCTCTCTGGTCATAACCAGGGGCCAATGGGGCGCGAGGCCGGGGGGATTTTACAATTGTTTTTCTATAAGACCTAGAAGTCGAGGGTAATGTGGAGGCTGAGGGGATAGGGATCTCCAGTGACTGAGATGGGGCAAATAAGACGTTGGCCACATCGGCGTAGGACCGCCTGACATTAGGGTGTTGTGAGGCTGCCTCAGCATACGAGATGTTCTGCTGCGACATGGTAATTTTTATTGCTTTTTGTCTGGAGTGCTCTAGACAAACAGGGTTGATAGCGAAATGATGGCCAGAACATAAAAGACATGAGGCCTTGTCAGCATCAATATTGCATGTTTCGCCGGAGTGGCTCTGAGCACACTTGTAACACCTAGGATTGGAGCGGCACTGTGTCTTGATGTGGCCAAACCGGCAGCAGTTGTGGCACTGAATAGTTGGGAGTTGGTAAGTCTCCACCGGTAGAGATGTGAAGAAGCAGTACACGTATTTTGGTAGGTGCTGTCCGTCGAAGGTCAATACTACAGATTGAGTCGGGATCCACTCTGTAATACCGTCAGAGATTTTTTTTCGGTTCAATCGCCTTGCCTTCATAACACGACCACAACCTTCTGGAAGTTCCAGCGCTTGGATAAACTCGTCCATAGACCAGTCGGTGGGAACCCCGCGAATCAGTCCCATACGGGAGACATTAAATGTTGGAATGGTAGCTTTATATTTATTTGCAGGCAAGCAGGGCAAATCCAGGAATTTGTTGGCCGCATCAGCATTGCAGAATTCTATACTTATTCTGTTACGGCCCAATGATTTGATACCATCTTTGACAATATTGGAGACATTGTTCTTTGATAAAAGCAGGCCCACTTTTATAGGGCGGAGGGTGAGGCCGGCTGCAGGGTCAGATTCCGCGCGAGAAAGATAGACAATGAATGGCCCTTGGTCTTCTTGACGATATAGACGCACCGACTGGAAATCGGGGTCGACATATATGTTTTGGATGGAGGCAGAAGCATCTTCAATGTTTGTTATTGTTTTTTTGCTACCTGATACTACTATGATACTGTCATCTCCATGTCTCTTACGGGAATTTGCCCGAGCCGGATTTTCATCCTGCTGCTCTTGAGATTGCGTAAATAGAGGAGGAGAAACCCCCGGATCCGGGGGATCATCAGTCTCCATAACGTTAATTATATTAATAGCACCACTTACCAAACACAGAACCCACCACCGACACAAAAGTAAGCTAAATCTCAGTAAAATTTATAGAAAATTCAATAAAATTGAGCGATTCGCAAAAACACGTGAAGTTAACCTCGCATCGGTTGACGGAATCGCCGGCCTTTGATTTGGGAGTACGCTCTTTTCTTGAAGGTTTGAATGTCGTATCGGTCCGGAAATACCGCAGGCGACAATTCATTCCACAGTTTGGTTGTGCGAGGCAGAAAGTTTCTAGTGAAACGCACAGTTGTGGACTGCCAACCATCTATGTGATGGGGATGAATATGTTGTCGCGTAGAACGATGGCGGAAAGAGGCGGCAGGGATCAATCCGAACAATTCCTCGGAGCACTCCCCATTGTACATGCGATAGAGAATGCAGAGCGAGGCTACATCTCTACGCAGCGCCAGGGAGTCAAGCCGATCTGAAATATCCTGGCAGTGGTATGTGGGGCGAACAGTAAAAAATCTTAAATAAAAATCGTAAAGTTGCTTTTCTACCGGCGAAGCGAGACGAGGAGTGGAGTAAAGAGAATGGGGAAGAAAACTGACAAAGCTCGCCGATAGAGGCGCTGATATCGCTTGACTCATACTAACTGTCAAAACGTATAGAAAAAAATGTTTACGTGAACTAAACATAAGATTATTAAAAAAATGCCGCGTTGTGTGGCGATTGGTTGCAATAATAATGGAAATCATTAATTTCCTAAAGATTCTCAGATGAAGAAGACATGGGAAAAGTTACGTTTTCAATTATGTAATTTTCAACTTCGCCTTTAATTGAGGAATAGTCCAAGTCGCATACATTTTCCATTTAACAATTTTACAGAAAAAAAAATCTAATTTGTTTTTGTTAAAATCTAAATTGAGTGCAATGCTGAGACCAACGTGACGGAAAGATATGTGAAGTTCACTTCAAGAAATGTTCAAAAACTAATTAAGTCTATGCAAAGAGGAAAATCTCCAGGTCACGATGATCTCAGCATTGAGCATCTTAAACACGCCGGGGTGCATTTACCACGGGTATTGTCTATGTTTTTTAATCTGTGTTAATGTCACTCGTATCTTCCCAAGGCCCTGATGCATACTGTTGTAGTGCCTATAGTGAAAAATAAGACGGGTGACACGTCTGACCAAGGAAACTATCGGCCCATCTCTCTTGCTACTACAATTGCGAAAGTACTTGACAGTTTGCTCAATGGTCAGCTTCAAAACCACGTGGGTCTGCATGATGCCCAATTTGGGTTTAAAGCAGGATTGTCCACAGAAAGCGCCATTCTAAGCCTAAAGCACACTGTCGAGTACTATACAGCCAGGAGGACGCCGGTGTACGCGTGTTTCCTCGACTTGTCAAAAGCTTTTGACTTAGTAGCATATGATGTCCTGTGGGACAAGTTGAGGGACGCGGGTGTACCGGTGGAGTGCTCTGCCCTTCTAAAGTACTGGTATTTAAATCAGAAGAACCAGGTGAGATGGGCCGGTACTCTGTCGGATAAGTACTCGATGGAGTGTGGTGTGAGGCAGGGTGGACTCACCTCTCCTCTGTTGTTTAATCTGCATGTCAACCAGCTCGTCGAGCGGCTCAGCAGCACACATGTTGGATGCTACATAGACGAAATATGTATCAACAATATCAGTTACGCAGATGACATGGTGTTGCTGAGTCCCTCGATTAACGCGTTGAGGAGGTTATTGGCCATTTGCAGCGAGTACGCAGAGTCGCATGGATTGATGTACAATTCGAAGAAAAGTGAGATCCTAGTATTCAAGTCAGGAAAGCGAAGACCGAATCATATACCTCCAGTCCTCCTCGACGGCGTTCCATTGAAGCTGGTTGACAGATTTAAGTACCTGGGCCATATCGTGACTGGTGACCTCAAGGACGACGAGGATATTGAGCGGGAGCGTAGGGCGTTGGCGGTGATTTTCTATTTTACAGCTACAATTTTGGTTTTATAAAATAAAACCTAGCCCACCAACCATCGCAAGGTGTAATTTAACTTTTTGATTAAAATACATTTAAGTGTTAATTTAATGAATCATCCCACATAGGAACGTACATTACACATAATTAAATACCTAGGTATTATGTAAAATGTTAAAGTTATTGTATATGGACGTCTAACTTGTATTGTCTATGATATAAATAATTTTAATGTTATAGAAATTCTGTTTTTTTTTAATGTATTTAAGAGACTTTGTTCACTTTCCAAAACGTTGAGTGTAGGTACAATTTTCGTGTGGAAGGGACTTTGTACTGAGTGAAAAAAATTACAACTTAAAAGCGGAGACATGAAAAATAGTCTCCTGCCTACATGGTTACTAATTTGCAGACTTTCCATACAAAACAGGCTTATCGTTTAAATGTATAGATAGATATCTAGTAGTGAATGCTATTAACAGGTGCATCAGAGTAGCAACGACCGGCGGGTGGCGGGGTCTCTCAGCGACTTCGTGTCGGGCGTGGTGGGCACCGACCTGGTCTACCTTGTCAAACCTTACCATCAGCCCTTCCCTAACGCTTCCGACTATAAAATTCTTGGTAAGTTTCCGAGGAAACTTACGTAATGCTAACAGATTTTTAACGGCAGGTACAGCTATAACTTTACAAGTTTAACAATTTGTTTAACAAGGAACTAAAAAAAGGCGATCATCTGCCTACCTATACAGATTGAAACCAAATAGGTTTAAGACCATTTAACTGGTGCTCGGTTTCATCTCTGAACATCCAAGAAACTTAAAAAAATTGGGACTTTCCCTAGAGCATCAAATGTTTCAAGCAAACGGACAGCGTTATGTTGATGCAAACGTGTTGGACGGTATGCGACGGATGGAATACTTAAAGCCCTAGTTAAGACTTAACCCATTTTTTGTACATAACTATCTCCCTAGTTTGTATATTGATATCGTATTCTTTTATTAATAAAATACTCTAAAATATAGTTTAAATAAGATGCGTTTTGTACCGCAGACACGTACGTGTGGAAGGCCATCGACACGACGCTGAGCCTGGTGCGCGGCTGGCGCAGCAGCACCAAGCAGAACACGCTCTCCTTCTTCGGCAGGGACATCGAGTTCTAGCACCGCGTATTTTGTATAGGTTACTAATAAACCATTATGTATCTATTTACATTTGGTTGTTTTCATGAAATTGTAATAAGTGGAGTGGAAGATGTAGTGTTGGATGTCTTTCCGCGCGACCGACTAGATGCCTGTAGGACGCCGCCGATTGCATGTGGGTCAGAGTCTTGCCGAGTGGAAATGTATTGGGCTATGAATGGGCTCAAACATAAAACTGCGATCGGTGCGAAAGTTTTATGGGTAAGTCTTTAAACATATACAGGTGTAACAGAAAGGTGTGATAATACTTCAAGGTTGGCTTTTACCCATCAAACTGAACAACTTTTGTTCTACAACTTTGTTGAAATCGCAAAGAAATTTTCGGACTTTTCATACAAACTTGGTTCGCCAGCTGATCGATTTGTATGAAGAGTCCAAAAAAAATTTTGCGATTTGAACAAAGTTGTAGAACAAAAGTTGTTCAGTTTGATGGGTAAAAAAGCCAACCTTGAAGTATTATCACACCTTTCTGTTACACCCTGTATATCTATCTATAGAGAGAACTATTTCTCTTATTATTATATCCTCCAAGAACAGTCAAGAGTGAATCGGTGGGACTACAAGACAGTAAACAGTCAATTACCTACAAGTCGACCCACCAGTGGGACATTGCGGTGGGACCACGAGTCGGGAGCGATGTTATTGTATGTGCAAGCTGGCAGATTTCTGCGGTGCGACGGCGTGTCCCAGTTTTGTATTTCGGCTCTGTGTGCAACAGTGGATTTATTGCGTCCAAATGATAATGATGAATACCAACCTAGAGACAACTAAGTTCAACCCTTGTGTTGGACGAAACTGAAGACTTCCTAGGATACAACACTATGAAAGTCTTAATTATATATGGCTATGAATGCATTCACTTTCACTTTATAAAAAAAACCCGGGGAAAGTCACGAACGTCAGAGTATTAATGATCTAATCTTGGCAAGGGCAGACGGGCTACTGAAGAGAACGAATAAACTATTATTATAAGAATTACCTGAATGAAATTGAACAATATATTTTTAGGGTTTTATTGGCAACGTTAATAAATAACAAAATTAAACTCTAAAAATAAACTATGTACGTACTCTTATATTCGTATAAAATGAGCAATTTACACTATATACACAACAAACATATAATATCAACTCATCTTTATGGGCGCAGAGGTTTTTCTTAGGAACGTTTCGTCTATGTCCCAATTTTTGGTAAGTGTACTTAGTGAGTCCAGTAGTGCTATATGCTTCGCGTTGTTTTCGTCGAGATCCGTTACGTGTAAGAGGCTCAAATCTAAGAAGACCGTATGAAGGTTCTGCAGTCTTCTCAACAAGGCTTCTCGGAGCGACGCGTCATCGGTTCGCCGCCAATATTTTAGGTTTCTACCGATGACAGTCGTTATGTGCTCTCTCAAGTCCCTCAAACACGATCGCTTCTCGATGTTAGACTGTAAAAAATAAGGGATTCGATAAAATCGATCGATATTATTACAAGAGGATTCCCAAAGACACAGATGACCATAGACTAGAGCAGTCTTTCTCAAAGTGAGCGATAACGCGCCCTTGTGGAAGTCTAGCAAAAATGGGGGGGGGGTGTTGAAGCGGTTTAGGGGGGCGATGGCTGATTTGCTTTTCTTCTGATATTTTTAAATTTAAAACAAACCTACACTGTATTCCAAGAGTTTAAGATCATCTTATTAATTTAGATTGCTGGCATAAAATTTAGTTCGAAAGTATCATTTAAAATGCAATTTTTAACTTAGAAACATGATAAGAGTCATATGGCACGTTAAATAAAATTACAGTAATAATCGCGATTGAGATTTTTAAGATGTAGGAAAGTTAAAAAAAAATGAGCTAGACAATAATTGATAGTGAAAGTGGGCGGTAAACAATAGTTATTTGTTCAACTAGTGAGCAAAGTTATTTTTTGCTACGAGTGCTGACTTTAAATCACGAACTAGCGAAGTAGTCTAGAATTTAATCACGAGCGTAACGAGCGTAGCGAGTGATTCTTATATAGACTACTGAGCACAGTGAGTGATTTAAAGGCACGAGATATAAAAATAACTTGCTCTCATGTTAAACATACAACTTTTCACCTCGACCAGCGAGAAAAGTTAAATCGTAGTTGATTTAACTCTCTTTCGAGACAATATAGTTTTTTATTATAATGTTTTTAATTGAGAGGTTGCGTTTGGTAACTGCGCTGCTTATCATTTTTATGAAAACCTAAGATGAAAACCAAACATGGTATTTTTAAGTAAGCGATATTCATGCTTACTAGTACATATTTATTTTAAATATTACGTCTTTAAAAATGCAATAGCAAAATTTATAAACTTAAATTTCATTAAATAACAGACAACATTTTGTGCCTATGAGTTAAATCGCTAGGCCAAAATGAGTTTCTGCAGGAACCATCGTCCATATTTTTTTGAGCGCCGCGCAAAAGATGGTGTTCGAAATTCGAATCACTTTTTCTCACGCTCGCAGCAAAAACCGTTTTTGCACAGACATGCACCCCGCTCCCCCTCTAAGCGGAGCGACGATATAAAACTTCTCTTTGAGTTTTTAGGGACCATAGGACCCTTTTCGTGCTGGAGAGGTGAAAAATAAGTTTGAAAACCTCTGCAGTCTGGACTAGAGTGGTGAAATCTTGGTAAACTCGCATCTATCTACGGCATCATCATCACTTAGGGGTCGTCCATTAATCACGTGAAGCTCAAAAGGGAGGGAGGGGTTCAGAAAAAATCAAGAAATATCGCAAGGGGGAGGGGGGGTGCACTGAGATATCACGTGTATTTATTTTTTCGTAGAACGCGCGATTTCTAGAGTAATTTCCAAACGTCGGACTGTTATTGTTTTGTTGTTTTTAACTCTTCCCAAGGTTCGAAATGGCTTCAGGCAGGCAGAAACAACCTGCAACCTTAATGTCTGTCTGGAAATTTTTATCATGGTGCTTAATTTTCCAGAAATAAATTACATTATACCTGTATCTTTTGTACCAAAAAATACACGTGATTTTAGGTAGGGGTGGGGTAGGGGTAGTCTAAAACCTCACCACGTATCACTAGGGGGGAGAGGGGGTCTAAAAAGTTGCTAAAAAACAACACGTGATTAATGGACGGCCCCTTACCACCAGGTGAGATGATGTCAAGGGCTTACCAACTTTGGATAAAATAAACAAACACTCACCGGCGCGCCGGCGCAGAGCCGCAGCGAGACACGCAGGTGGAGCGGCGCGCCGAGCGAACGCAGCGCCAGCGCCGCCAGCCCCGCCGCCGTGACGCGCGCGTGCGCCGGGTACGCGCGGCTGTCCGCCTCGCCGCCGCCGCTGCGGCCAAGCACAAGACGGTTAGAGCTAGTGCACATAGGGCGCTGGGCGTTGCGTTTAGCGCGCGTTTCTAGCGCACATACACCGCGCTCAGCACGCCATTCTATGAGCGTTAGTAATCCTACATACTTAGTTCAAAAATCTTCATTTTCTCCAACGAGCGAACTTTCTACACGAAAGCGCGCGTTCAAATGTACAATAAAATGGCGGCTCATCGCGCGCGCGCGGCTGACGCCTAATCAAAATCTGACATCGCGCGTCTGACATGTGCTTAGTTAGAAACGCGTGTTTGGAAGTGTACACTGAAATCGGACTTCATAGTATTTAAAACGCGCATTACCAAATCACGCGCTTCAAAACGCCTAATGTGCCGTTCTTACAATATGATGTTGACTGCTGGTCATTTGAGCTACTTTTTAGTTTTTATTAAACGTCAAAAACTATTATTTATTCTAAAAATGATTGTAATAACGGACCATGACGTCATTATATTGTATAGTCGTTTTGATACTTATTATGTAACTTTTATAAATAAAAAACGCACATGTACTTACTTACTGAATTTCCAATCTAGTAAGTTTTTTTATTGTTTGAATAAAAGGGTTATTTAGAGATAAATATTTCATAATTAATTGTTGATACAGTCAACTTCCATTCCATAGCACTAGCAGAAGCATCACTGAACATGGATATAAACACACATCTCAATAAAATCTTGGAAAAATCGTTACAGACCAGTTGACTATTGCAGTACGTAACATAATCGTCCCTAATCAGCATGGGTTTCACAAAGGACGTGGCGTTGAGACCAATCTTCTTTGTTTTACAGAGCTTATTCTTGATTCTATGAACAAATAATAATAATAAATAATAAATCCGGGACAAATCCCGGATTATTATTATTCTATGAACAAAAAACATCAGGTAGATTCTGTGTACACAGATTTTGCCAAGGCTTTCGACTAAATTTCCCACAATATGCTTTTAATGAAGCTGTGGCAGCTTGGTATGCACGGCGATCTATTTCGATGGATTAAGTCCTAAATTGAAAACAAATGCCAGGCTGTAGTGTTAAGTGGCTATTCATCTCGATATGTAAACATAAGCTCCGGTGTTCCGCAAGGTTCTCATATAGGCCCTTTGATGTTTATATTGTATATTAATAATATAACACACATATCGCCTGACACTGAAATTTTAATGTTCGCTAACGATACAAAAATATTCAGAGTTATTCATGACCCTAGTGATTGTGAACAACTGCAAAGGGATTTAATAAATTTTGAAAGCATTTGTAAGAATAATAATCTCTTTTTAAATCCTGACAAATGTCATTTTTTAACTTTCACTAGAAAGAATAACATAATTAATTATAAATACAGACTTCGTAATAGTGAACTAAGGTCAGAGAAACTAGGGACTTGGGAGTAACAGTTGACTCCTAATTACCTTTCGTACAACATATTGATAAAACATTAGATAAGGCGAATAAAATATTAGGATTTATTCTTAAGAGTCGGTAAACGTTTCCGTAAACCTGCTACTTATAAACTACTTTAAAACAGCTTAGTTCGCAGCCGTTTAGAGTTTGCTTTTTCTGTATGGCATCCTTGTTATCAAGTCCATATCGATAGATTGGAAAGGGTTCAAAAGAAATTTATGAAATCATTAGCATATAGAACTGGTTCTGCTGATGTCAATTTCGACTATCCTCCTTGTGCAACAAATACAAGTAAGATACGTTATCATATAGAAGAGATGTGGTAGACGTTGTATACTTATATAAAATCCTTTACAGCTTAGTTGATGCTCCTACTTTACTTGAATCAATTTCGTCGATGTGGTCGTGTGAGAAAAGTGCGGAAGAAACCTCTATTCTATGTTAACCCTAGTGACACTTTCTTTGCACATAATAGCTACCTAAGACGTGCGTGCAGAATATACTATGATAGACTGGTAGATATTGATATATTTAGGGTAAAACACTAAGATATTGATATATTTAGGGAAAAATAGCTTTATTAGCTAGATTTAAAAATCTAGCAAATAAAGCTATTTGTCAAGCCTCTTAATTTAGTACTTATCAAATGAATACGTTACTTTTTCATGTTATTACTGTATGTCATTGTCTTTTTGTATTACTTAAAGATATATTGTCAATACTCTTTACCTGGAGATAGATAGTAACTTTAAATTAATTAAATGTAAGTTAGCGAATTATAGGTTATAGACCATGGTACATTTGTCATGTAATATTTATTAATATGACTGTTTATTCCTGAATAAAACAAAATAATCATTATTTTTTAATTACCCCATTTTCTTAGCACCAGGACACGCAAATCTCAATTAAGATCAAATACAATGTTTCTGAGCTCTCTCCAAGTTAAGTTAGACAGTAGTATACTCCACTCACTCGGTGGCAGTGAAGACGAGCAGCGCGGGGTAGGCGGGCGCGGTGTAGTGCCAGGGCAGGTCGTGGCGGCGCGCGTCCAGCCGCGCCGGGCGCGCGCGCACGCCGGCCGCGCCCAGCGCGCGCGCCGCCGCCACCAGCGCGCGCGACACGTGCGCCCCGCACTCGCCGCCGCACACCGCCACTAGCGACACCTGCCGACCGACCGGGGCACCGTTATAATAGGGTAGTTTACTGTTAGTCATCTGAGTTATTATCAGATGTCAAAAGCGGTTTGTTTTAAAAATGTTTGAAATTGTACACGATGACGTGATTGTGCAATATACTAATTAACAATCTTACGTTTTTTCATTAATTAGTCATTCCTCCTACAGCAAGACACATTAAAATAATACAACCGAATAATAATAATTATAGTTTTTATAAACTAACAGATTACACCAATGAGCTTTTATTCACTGGATTACACTGTATCAGGCAGGACCAATATAAATTGTAGTTTTACAACAATGTGAAATGTAGGCAATAAACTAAGTAGTTAACTGACTACAGACACGGTCAGTAAGTAGATGGGTTTGACTTTTTGTGGCATTTATCTTGACCGTTTCCGTGCTACGCAAGGCACGTTAAGCCGTTGGTGCCGGCTGCTATCACTAGATGACAGTCGTTAAGCCATGTCGGAGGCCTTATAGGCGGCTTGGGTGTTCAGTTGGCCGTGTGTGTAACCTAACCTTCTCGAAGTATGGAAAGAGACCCGTGCCCCTGCAGTGGGGACGATATGGGTTGTTAACAAATATAACGATTACTGATCAAGGTCTCAACAAAAGACGCTCCACGGAAAATATGACAATAACTTATCACTGTCTCCAAAGTATCAGCAAGCTGAAGTCAAAGTTAGACCACTTAACAGAGACTATTTAAATAATAAATACATATTTCATTTACCGTTTTGGGTGTCTTCACAAATCTTCTGAACGTTTTCGTCGTCAAGTCTGTTATGTGTGCAGTACTATCGTTGATGCCCATTTGTTCCGTTTTGCCATTCGACCCAAAGAAATGAGTGTGCGCGGCGTCTTCTACGTGCGTGCGAAGCGATCGCTTCAAGGTTTTTTGAGTGAAATTGTAAATGAAGTCTCTTAATGATTTGGCACTATACTCCTCCGATAAAACGTACTGACTCTCGTGCTGAAATCGACAAAATACATTTTTAGATTGAGGGGCTTTCTATTTACGAACTATGAGGTGCTGCAACTTCCTTGGTGTAAGAAGTTATTTATTTTGTAAACATTTTTACCTTGCTATCCAAAATAACGACAGCCGTCTTATCTTTCTTATTCAAGACATCCACCCCTAATGATTCCGCGAAATGATGATTCCGAACACTATCAACTGCAATCATATTCAGGCTATAGTTCTTAATACAAGCCAGGCCATGTATGTAGGATATGTTTGTGTTCTCTACGCCAGAGGGCACAATGACTGGACCCCGAGTATGGGCAAATTCGTGTATCTTGCAAAAATGCTTGACGTTGTCTTGTATCAGATTGTCAGACGACAGGGGATCGCCTTCAAACGGGAGCATTGATGTTTCTGTACTGAAACAAACAGAAACATTTTATAATTAGTAAAATATAGTATATAAACAAATTTTACAGTTTTGTGAGTAAAAATGGTCCCAGAGCCGCCACATACAGGGTTATTTTTGGACCCCCACCAAAACTTCACAGTGACTTCTACTCATGAAACTGAGCATCTTTCCCCAAGTAACCAATAGTCAATTCGCAAAAAATATTTTGGACCTTTCATACTAATTTGATCAAGTGATCGGCCTATTTTGTATGGAGATGCCCACAATTTTTTTTCGAATTGAAAATTGCTAAGTTTCATGAGTAGAAGCCACTGTAAAGTTTTGGTGGGGGGTCCAAAAATAACCCTGTATATTATGTGGTATGCTATGGGCATTTCCGTGGCTATAGACTAGTAGTTGTCTTAACCAGTTCCAGGAGACTCGAGATATGTGAAGTAAACAAAGCTCTCTTGTTAAAATTAAGAAGACCACTGTCCAAAACCCATCAACTTCTGAACCGGTTTAAAAATGTACAGCAAAAGTTTTCTATTCCATTCAATGTGGAATGTGTTACAATAATTCTAACACATGGCAGTTCCGTTTGTAATTTTAAGTTATGTGTCAGCTCTTGGGCCGGACAGTATTAGCCTCTACCCTTTCATGTGATAATTTACTTACTCCCCAATATACGTCTCCCCATCAGGTTCGTTGTCCAAGTTTTCAGCAAACGAGTGGCATTGTTCATAATTTTCATAAAACTTTTTCTCAGCCGGCAGCGCTCCAGTGCCACATTCATGTAGCAAAGACATTGAGGACAACAATTTGGCCGTGTCGTCTAAACTTTCAATTATTTTCGATGCCAGATCTCTCTTCATAGCAAAGTTAAACAGACTTTCTTTATCCTTCTGACCCTTGTTAGTTGCGTTACTCCAAGGATATTTATTGTTGCGAGATATAACGTCTTTCTTGAAGACACGTTTGCTTCTAATTGATTTATGCTTGAACTTGTACTCTCGGCAGAATTTTATGAAGTCTTTTTGCTGGTATAGTAGCCTCTGAACTTGCTGCAACTTCATAAGTTCAGACGTCCATTGACTGGTCTTGTTGTTTTTACAATTATAATATTCCATGGCTATTTCACGTAACTGTAAAAATCAATAAATAAATTGTACAGCCAAGCTTTGCATACTTTCTGGTCTACACAGAATACCACTGCTTCATTACGCCTACTCAGTAGCAAAGAATAGATAGGGGTAGTAATTAGACTTAAAAATAAATAAATGACCTCGGTTTGTATGAGACCTGCTTTATTTCGATTTTTCTCTGAATTATAGTGTAGTAGGTAGTATAAAGTAATGAGTGTTTTTACTTTGGTAGCAAACTTAAATAATTGAACAGAAAAACAAACAGCTGGCGAGAATTCTTACCCTAAACCCAAATTTAATACAAGTCAGTATAATCATAATTAGTAGGAGTAGTTTACGTGCTAGAGCACCGGTCACACACATGCACACACATATTTGAAATATATTTATATATTTCTATTACTTACCAATGAATATGCAGGTAATTGTTCATACAGAGGATTGAGTGGCGTAAAAAGCATAAGAATGGGGTTTCCGTCAACATACTTCTCGAAACTGAATGCTTTTTTCCACATCGGTATAATTCTGGCCACTGGCTGCACAAAGTTTTCCAAAACCCAATTCAGAAGAGCTGACTCATTCCAATTAGAAGTGTCATTTTCTTCTACTTTATATTCCTGGATGAAAAACATACATAAACCTATATTTTATAATAGATTCGTGTGATAAAGAAAATCCATGAGGTGTGGGAGTCCATGTGGGAACAGACTCGTGTCCCAGCAGTGGGGACAATATGGTTTGTTTAGGATGAGGCCACAAACAAAAACAAGTTTTTTTTTCTACAATTAGTAAGTCCTTGGCTTTACCTCACCTGTTGGTATAGTAAGTGATGATGATGATGATGCTTAAAGATAGAAGTAGGAAACAACAAGTTTAATAAGACCCTGGTACGTGTTGAGAAACTGTCAACAGATAATCAACAGGAGTTCTGACATACACTTCTTAAAATAAGAGATTGACTAGTAATCACACGCAAGTTTCATTCCCCAACCCCACTAAAAAGTTTTACTAAACAATAAACATACCAACTGGCAAAGTGTATCCGTTATTTATCTCAAGACTACGTTTTTTTACTCTTATTTCACTCCCATATCCTCTTAAAAGCCTGGGTTTGGGCACTCCTTATAAGCGCGTTAGTTTATAGTTTATAGTAATAATCCAATCTATATCAGTCTTACTGAATGCCATTCATACTTATAGTAACTATCCGAAAGTAACTTAAAAGCGTAAATAGGATTTTATTGGTCATGCGTAAGTAACTTTTGATCATACGTAAGAAGCTTCTAAGCCTAAATAATCTTATTATGGTTTTACTTAAGGTTAAACGTTAGTGCTCCCTGGGGGTCCCTATAATGCCCGACCCGGGAATGCACGTACAAGGAATGTCCGACCCTATAATGGCCGGGCGATAATTCAAGTCATGTACTTGAGTTCCCAGGGTGGGCATTCCTGGCCGAGCATTCCTGGTTGTGCATTGTCAGCACGGACTGATATTGCGCGGCTTATAATACGCGGCCAGGAATGCCCGGCCTGATAATTGAAAGCCAATGTATTTATATTACCATGCTGAACATTATTGGCCGAGCATTACGGGTCGGCAATTCCTGACACGGACTGGCATTGTACGGCCTGGGAATGCTCACCCTGATAATCCAAGACCACTTCCTATTGGCTAGAGAACTCGACGCTCATTGGTCAATAATTCACGTGCTGTTTATGGTTAGTCAATGTCAGAGCCTCGTTTGCATATGAATAAATACTCACAAGTAGCGAGTGACTAGGGTTAGTGCTAGGTGTTATTGGTGAAAAGCGTTCCAAATTAGCCTAGCCTAGCAGGATAGCTTATTATATTTTGTTAAAGTGTGAAAGGGACAAACTCTTGTCAGGTAAATCTTAACTTGATTATGGAATGACTTCCTATTAAAAGAAAAATATAAAATTTTCCATAACCAAGTTCAGATCACACCCCGGACACTTTATACAAATTTCGCACCATTTTTACTACATAGAAATTTGACACTACTTCATGTCTGTACACATGTTTATGCATGTGTGAGTGTCTAGGGCTGCCTCACGGGCTACCTATTGCCTACATTAAGGCTGCTTGGACATACAGCCTTGTCTTGAGGGATTTTTCTTTGACAGGATTTTACTTTTTTGGATCCGGCCGGGTACCTGATAATTTAGAGCCGGATAATTTAGTCGATAGAAACAATAACAAATACATATCATTGGAAGAAAATTTTTAAACAAATTAAAGAAAGATTAACTGAATAAATAAAATTTTTAAAATGGTAAATACTGCTGTAAGAAAACTAGTTATTTTGTCCGATTGGCATCAACTCTTTTAGAGTTCTGTACCACAAAAAGGAAAACGGATCATTCGTGGGTCTGTCTGTCCCTCCATCTCTGTCATAGACAATTTGCTGTGAATCTATTGGGTCGATTGAATAAATTGAAACTTAGTACACAATATACAGTGTGAGTCTTTATAAAGTGCACATATGAAAGGTGGTGAAAAAGAACCCAATTTTATCGCCCAGAAATATATTTAAAAAATATAAAAAAGTGAAAAAAAATATAGACGTTCATTTTTTTAAGTAGCATCTGCTGTCCCGAAGTAAACAAAACGTTGTAGCTTTTAAACTAAGTAGGCTAGAATTTTTTTTTTTTAAAGTGAGGAGGTAATAGATGGCCGTGCCACTGAAAAAAATATATACAAAAAATAAAAACAATCAATGAAATATAAGCATTTTCATATTATTTTTCAATTTTATTTTTTATTTTTGTGTTTAATTGAAAAAAAAAGTTAAAATAACACCTATTAACGCTATTTTTTATTAGGTACTTAAAGATATTTGACATTAGTTTAGCTTTAAAATAATTAAAACCTCAAATTTCTAACCTACACACAACGTTTGCTATGAGTGATTAAACAATGGTATTCCAGATACGCTATTTTTTGCACTGTTGCTCTAGTTTTAGAATTTCTTAGTCTAAGTTTTGTATATTTTTTTATTTCTGTGGTACGGCCATCTACTGCCAGTCTTCACTTTTTTTGTTTTAACATTCTAGCTAGCTTAATTTACAAATTAAAACGTTTTGTTTATTTGGCAACAGCAGTTTTAAAAATAAAATAAACGTCCACAATTTTTGTTTTACTTTTTTTTATATTTTTCTGGGCGATAAAATTGGGTCTTATTTCACCATCTTTCAAATGTGCACTTTATAAAGACTCACACTATATAGATTAACCCAAACACGGATGTGTAAAATAAATAAATTCCGAGAGCGGGCGGTTTATCGATCAGAGATTTATGGAAATGAAAGAACTTCATAAACCTTTTAATATGATTTTTTTAACTTATCCAACAACATTAAGTAATCAGCTGATACATTTTGGAAAGTCATATTGCAAATGAATATGTCCTTGAGGAAATTATTCTCAGTTTCACCTGTTACTTACTATTTAGGTATTTCGAAATGTAGGTACAAAAGAAACTGTTAAAATCTCCATAATCGTCACGTATTTTGTCCAAATAAAAAAACTGGCCAAGTGCGAGTTGGACTCGCGCACCGAGGGTTCCGTATAAATTCATAATCACACGTGTCTTGAACATTGTATCAAATTTTCAGGCCTGCAATCCCTTGAAGCTGTGAAAAAAATCAAACTTCTATGCCAACGCAATCAAAAGATACGGCCGTTTATGCCGCAAATTGTGTGTATGGGCGGCGGTAATCGCTTACCATCAGGTGATCCGTCTGCTCGTTTGCCACCTATGCCATAAAAAAAAAAAAAAAAATTTCATGATTCTAGGTATACGGGAAGTACCCTATAGGTTTTGATTTTCATGCGAGTGTCCAAATATGCGGCATAAACGGCCGCATCTTTTGATTGCGTTGGCATAGAAGTTTGATTTTTTCACAGCTTCAAGGTATGGCAGGCCTGAGTATTTGATATAAATTTCAACTTGATACGTCTAGGCGTTCCTGAGAAAAAGGGTCTTGACAGACAGACAGACGGACAGATGGACAGACAGACGGACGGACAACAAAGTCCTTTTTTCCTTTTGAGGTACGGAACCTTAAAAAAACCGTGTAAATATATTCCATATAGACACCGTTTTACAAAATTACAAAAATGGCTCATATTTTTTTTATTTTTTATTTTAGATTTGGGAGCGTTTGACATTAAATATTAGCATAAACTCAAAGTCATTGTTTATAAATAAAGGATTATTTGTTGTTTTTATCAAGTTATGTGATGATTATGAAGATATTTACAGATTGTTTTAAAAAGCTATTTTATTTATCTAGTTGAAATCTAATTATCTAGTGTTTAATATGTCCTTGAGGAAATTATTCTGTTTCACCTTTTACTTACCACTATTTAGGTACCTATTTCGAAATGTAGGTACAAAATAAACTGTTAAAATCTCCATAATTGACGCATATTTGGTCAAAATAAGAAAAAACCGTGTAAATATATTCCATATTGATACCGTTGTCCCTATATATTTCTTGTATTTTCAATAAGCCATCGATATTGTAAATAATTTATTGAAAACAAATGTGTGATAAAATATACATTACAAAAATGACTAATACATTAAATATTAGCAAAATCTTAAATAGATTTTTTATAAATAAAAGATTGTTTGTTGCTTTTATCAAAATATGTGACGATTATAAAGATGTTTACAGATTGTTTTGAAATGCCATTTTGTGTGATGCCATGTTGTTGTGAAAAAAATACCTGTTATATTAAGTAATAAAAATATTTTAGGTTAAATGAAGAAATTATTTTAACAGTACTTTATTTATTTTTTAAAGTTCCATATCTCAGAGTTTAATATTCTTAAATTACTAAAGAATGAGAAGCTAGATGATTGGCTTATTCGCAGTCAGTGAGTTCAAACAAAATAGAATATTTTTTCTATTGAACATAAGTAATGTTTTTTTAAGTTTTCTTTTTACTTTAAGATGCATATACGTTTTTCATTTATTCATTACCATCCCCTTGGAGGCAATAATATGATGGCATATTATTGGCATTTTCTGGAGTCGAGTTTGGTAGATTTTGGCAGATTTTTTGCCAGTGTCGGGCAGATTTCCAGTTTTGAGATGATCACCCTGGTTTACACGCTCGGTCGCTGTTAGTACAGTATTGCCGGCAAAGAAAATGAAAAAAGGTCCGAAACCACTTGTGAAAAGTTTCGTTTTGACTTGGAAAATTCCATTCACAGGCCACAGTAAAACTTTTCGCCACAGCGTGCGTGCGTTGCCGTCACCACAACGTTATTTGCATGTAACTAGGTACTAGACCCCACTATTACCGGCTCAGAGATATTTCAAACTGATATCTGTCGGACACGGTCCGTCGTGGAGGGGTGGCCACATACCACCTTGAGGGGCCTCTCAACCGGCAGCGTGTAGAAGAACCAGTTAATGCCGCTGGTCTCCTCGAGGCTATCGAGGTATCGCTGCAAAATGTGGTATTTAGGGTGGTGGCGGCAGCGGTGATGTGTGTCGCGGCGGCAGCGGAGCGGCGGCCGAGAGACCCGGCACGGTGGCAGCGCCGGCAGAGGCCGGCGCCTTTAACCGAACCGCATAAGTGGCCCGGAGAGGCGGCGTGGAGGTGGTGGTAGCGAAGCCAGGAGTCCGGGAATCCGGCTCCGCCAGGTGCTCGAGACCTTCGCGAAGCGTCGGAGTACAGGCGGAGGCGACCGGGTGGTTAGCGTCGGTAGAGCGGCCGGAAGAGCCGGCGTGGCTCGCGGCGGCCGGGGGCGAGAAGCAAATAGGGCCTCTTCTCCGGGGCGTAGCGGGCAGTTACCGGCGCTCAACGAGCGGCGGGACCCCCTCGCATAGTTTCCTCACTAGCTGAAAACTCAGAGTGGGGAGGGAGGCGGGCCTCATGAGGCAGCTCCAAGCAAAAGCGTTTGGCCGCGATCACGTCTCGTCCCCCTCCTCATCGCGCTTTCATCGTGTGCGTGTTCAGGAGTAGCAGAGAATAATACGACTGGGTCGCCAGCTCAATCGCCGCGACGTCCTCCGGCCGCATAGGTTGGTCTCACGCCGAGTGGCTCCTCATGGATGCGCAAGTACGCCGCCATCCAACGGAGCATTCCCTCCGACAAGAAATAATTTTTTCTTAGTCGGGCCGTCATGAGCAAGTCACGCTCATAACGGCTGAGGTGATGCTCCCTTGGCAGGCAGAACTTTCCTGCCGGAGAGAGCCGTTGGCTGCCGAGGGTGACGACGAGGCAGTCTCGCGCGTGGCGAAAAAAGTCCCAATACACAGGGGCTATGACACTAACGCTGTGTCGCTTCGGCCTAGACGCAAGCGACGGCAATAGCGACACGCGCGGCGACACACGAGCGACGAGCGACATTTCAAGGACGGCCCCGCGCTTAGGGACGTTCTTCTTTAATCGATAAACCAGTCCAAAGATCGATAGTTTGAGTAGAAGAAATAGTTTCAGATAATAAAATAATAAAGTTTGATACTAGGGTGCCCGGCTTCGCTCAGGAAGTTAATATCCCCCGCACCCTGCGCTTCATCCCGTACCTCGCCCACCCGAATCACCCTCCCCCGCACCCCGGACCTCGCCCACCCGCACCCCGTGACTCACTCGCCCTCGCACCCCGCTCCTCCCCCACCCGCACCCCGCGCCTCCTTCCAGCCCACTCCTCTCCCCCTGCAACCCGCACCTCACTCCCGCACCACGCTCTTCCCCCACACCCCGCGCCTCACCTTCCACCGCACCCCGCGACTAACCTTCCCCTGCACCTGATCCTCTCGCACCCCGCGCCCCCCTCCACACCCCGCGACTCACCCTTCCCGCACCCCGCTCCTCCCTCACCCTCACCCCGCGTCTCCCCCGCAAACCGCGCCTCACCCCCCGCAGCCCGCTCTTCCCCCCGCATCCCTCGACTCACCCTCCCCCCGCTCCTCTCCCCCCGCAACCTGCGCCTCACCCCCTACACCCAGCTCCTCCCCCGAACCCCGCTCCTCTAGAGGGCTACCGCACCATAAAACTCCCTTGATCGTAGAATATAATCGAAAATTTCCACAGTCATCCTTCTGTAATATAAATTTTCGGATTGCGACTTTGATCTTCATAATTCTTCAGTAGTTGCCGAAATCGCCTTTTTGTTTTGTTTGTAGTATAAAACTACGTCTTCTTTAGCAAGTTAGTAGTAATATTAACAAAACAGAAATATTTGCCCTGGGTGGGGATCGAACCCACGACTCTCGGATCAATAGTCAGGAGCGCAAACCGCTGAGTCAGTGTTAAGTGTTATATTAGTAAGAATAATTATGAAAATATAGAAATATTGACATCACGATAGACAGACATCGACAGAGTCACGTCACTACGTCGCCGCAAATCCAGTGACCTTGTCGCTTGCGTCGTGAACAGTCATCGCTGTCGCTGTCACTGTCGCTGTCACCGTCACCGTCACCGTCGCTTGCGCCCAGGCTGTATCCATTTCTACGTATGATCCAAGCTCCTAGAGAGTTTTTGAGTATACGAGGCTTTAGTGCCGTTTAAAAGATGTCCTATGATCATATTCAGCTCATTTGTGCCGCTACGGTTGGAGAAATATTTGATGGAGACGGTGGTACAGACAGGGAAATGCTTTTGACATCCTAACCTAAAAATTTTCGAAACCAGGCAGCGAAGGCCTCGTTTTCCTTGAAATAACTTTTGTGACGGAGAAAAAAATAAGATCCAACAAATGTCCGACGTAAAATTTGCAGTAGTTTTGATACAATTTGACTCAGATGGTGGTACAGAGGATTTCGTCGGGCCCACCTGAGATCAGGACAATGAGCCTGTGCAGACACAAACTGATTAGTGGAACACTGTCACAAATCGCAAACGATCATTTGTAACGCATTCGCAACATTTGTGACGCAACAGAAAAAAAAATATAAGCGATCGAAACTTTCGAGGCATTTCCCCGTCTGGCCCACCAATACACCTCAATATCTCCGCAAGTTTGGCGTTACAAACGTAGTGAGTTAGCTCCAGGTGAATGTTTTCTCCGTCACTAAAACATAGTAAACAACAAAAGCATTCTATGCATTAGATACAGTGATATCAATACCTCAATTTGTAAGGAGATATTGACTAGGGTGTGTTAAGTTTCTCTTTTTGTAGGACAACTCACTTTATAGCAGATCATAAAAAAGAAGTAGATTTGATTAAAAATGTTTAATATACTAATATGTAACATTAAATAACTTTTAATAAATACTAAATAACTATTTTAGAATAAACATGATGTCAGAAACAGTGGACGAATAAAAAACTTACATCTATTTTTTTATATAGGGTCCTTCTGAAATACCAGAAAAAAATTTAACCTTGGCTTCTACTCATGAAACTGAACAACTTTCCACAAGGAACCTATACTCAATTTGCAAAAAAATTTTTGGACTTCCCATACAAAATTCGCGGTTCAGTTGATCAATTAGTATGAGGATTCAAAAAAAAATTTTTGCGAATTGAGTTTAGCTTCCATGGGGAAAGTTGTTCAGTTTCATGAGTAGAACCCGTGGTAATTTTTTTTCTGGTATTATAAGGACCCTATATAGGGTGACTTTAAATTTGTTCTTGATACGAAAGGGTATGCATGTGCTCATGAGAACAAACAACTTTCCCTAAGAAACCCATAGTCAAATCGCAAAAAAATTTTTGGACTCTTCATACTAATTTAGCCGGTCAGTCGCTTGATTTGTATGGAGACTCCCAAAATTTTTTTGAGATTTGACTATGGGTTCCTTAGTGAAAGTTGTTTGTTATCACGAGTACATGCATAGCCTGTCGTATCAAGAACTAATTTAAAGTCACCCTGTATAATTATTCTGTAGTTTAGCATTATTTTCACAGTAATTTCAGTTATTGTATTTTTTTATTATTTATGTATTCCTATCAAAGTTGAATCAAATAAACGCTATAATTAAATTCACATCGTATTCTAATATAATGAGTTCAGTAATTGAAATAAGTGTTATCAGTCCTTTTTCCCGAAATACTAACTTTACTTATTAGATTTATTTTTCAATTGTTTTATATACGTATGTATTGTAGCTTAGTTAACAGTATAAAAACATGGGTACTTGAAACACATAATATTATGAAACTATACTACTGTTCTACTGATATGGTTGTTTTTTCATAGAAAAATAGGAAACTCTTACAAAATAATATAATAATCTGATCTTGAAAATTCAAATGTAATTTTTACTTTTAGTTACGTCCAAGTTTCGACAAATAAACCTGGGCAATAAAGTGTTATAATGTTAATATTATACCATATCGTCCACACTGCAGGGGTACGGGTAGATATGTAAATAAAAAATTGTAAGGTGAAAAAAAAGGCGCAGGTTTTTTCCAAGGGTACAAAAATAAAAATATCCTTAAGGTGTTATCGTTAAATAACTGTTACATATTTACTTTATCTTTATTTCCAACTATATCCTTATTTTTTTGCAAATTCCTTTTTCTTTCCTTTTTGTAACCTGACCAAAGATATTTCCTATACCTTTAGAATATCTATGGCAAATTAGGAAGTAGAAGCCAAAAATCTAGGATACTTACATCAATGTTTTGTTTATTCATTTTAAAAATGTTATGTTTGATGTTTACTGAGGCATAGGATTTCCCCAATCCTTGTATGGTTTATATTTTGGTTAAGATTTTTGTCAATATAATATAATAAACTGTTTCTGACATCATGTTTATTCTAAAATAGTTATTTAGTATTTATTAAAAGTTATTTAATGTTACATATTAGTATATTAAACATTTTTAATCAAATCTACTTCTTTTTTATGATCTGCTATAAAGTGAGTTGTCCTACAAAAAGAGAAACTTAACACACCCTAGTCAATATCTCCATACAAATTGAGGTATTGATATCTCTGTATCTAATGCATAGAATGCTTTTGTTGTTTACTATGTTTTAGTGACGGAGAAAACATTCACCTGGAGCTAACTCACTACGTTTGTAACGCCAAACTTGCGGAGATATTGAGGTGTATTGGTGGGCCAGACGGGGAAATGCCTCGAAAGTTTCGATCGCTTATATTTTTTTTTCTGTTGCGTCACAAATGTTGCGAATGCGTTACAAATGATCGTTTGCGATTTGTGACAGTGTTCCACTAATCAGTTTGTGTCTGCACAGGCTCATTGTCCTGATCTCAGGTGGGCCCGACGAAATCCTCTGTACCACCATCTGAGTCAAATTGTATCAAAACTACTGCAAATTTTACGTCGGACATTTGTTGGATCTTATTTTTTTCTCCGTCACAAAAGTTATTTCAAGGAAAACGAGGCCTTCGCTGCCTGGTTTCGAAAATTTTTAGGTTAGGATGTCAAAAGCATTTCCCTGTCTGTACCACCGTCTCCATCGAATATTTCTCCAACCGTAGCGGCACAAATGAGCGGAATATGATCATAGGACATCTTTTAAACGGCACTAAAGCCTCGTATACTCAAAAACTCTCTAGGAGCTTGGATCATACGTAGAAATGGATACCCCAGGCTACGGCCTAAGATCTAAAAAAGGGCGAGCGAAGCGAGCCCGAAGAAAAATTTCAAAGTAGCGTCCGTCAAAAGTTCCGAAATCGGAACAAAAAGTACGCGCCGGCAACGCTGATGCCCGCGACCGTGTAAACAGCTTGCTTGGCCCGCAGAAGAGCGCGGGCTGCATGCCGGGCTACGTGCCGGGCTGTCCGCCACGCGTGTAAATGCACCACGTGCAAAGCCACATTCAACGAGCACGAGCAAGGAGCGTTGCCAGCGACAAATTTTTGACTGCCGTGTTTAGTAGGAAAAATTGCCGTGTTCTTAAGGAAAAGCGATTTTCCTACGTACGAAGCAAAGAAATTAAAAATACAACATGTGTGTCTTTAGTTTTTATTATTAGTTTAATAAATTTAATAAAACTAGCGCCACTTGGAACTGTAAGCTAAAGGTGAACACCCAAAAAAGCCCAAGGCCAGGCGCAAAAGAAAGATATCTCAGAGTTTTGTGTATTTTATTAGTAAAAGAAATTTATATGTGTCTTTGCCGCAAGAAGTGGCTATAGTAAAAAATCAGGCATATTTTTAAAGATTTAATATTTTGATTATATCTATACATGTATGTATTTAAAAGTATATGTGTATGTATGTCAGTCTCTGGTTCCCAAGATACAGGGAATCCTAGTTTGGGGCCAGATGACCGTGTGTGATTTGTCCCAGATATTATATTATATTATATTATTATATAAAATGTTATAAACTATTGTGAAACATACAAAATATCGTAATATACTTCGTTTATCTTTTTTGGAAAAAAAATGAAGAATTTTTTTTTTAAATTAAAAAAACATGGCCTCCTGGCTAGGTGGAGCGATGATTCGCGCAAAATTGCTGGCAACAGCAGGATGTGCGTGGCCGAAGATAGGTATAAGTGGCGTGCCTGGGGAGGCCTATGTCCAACAGTGGACTAGTACGCCAATGGATTAGCTGCCGTAGGCTGTAGATTTCCTTTGAATGTCTTCCAATTTCCGTAAAACAGGGTAATTGCCGTAGCAATGGCAACCCTGATGAATGTGCTTGGCGCACGGGCTGCCTGACGGGCTGCCTGACGGGCTGCCTCTCGGACTACCCGCCGGGCTGCCTGCCACGCGTGACTTCCGCACGAACTAACCATCTGTCTGGAAACTGTGCGAATTCGTTTCCACGAACTGTCGCGGAGATTGCTACAAAATATCGAATCATGTTAAGCTCACGAGCCACGCACGACACGACACGAGTAAAAGAGAGGGCGGCACCGTGCAGGATATGTATGGAAAAAATGTGTTATTTGTTTGGTTTATTGGATTTTGTTTTCGATCCTGTGCAAAAGTTGGTAACATTTGTACCTTTTTGGAAAGCTTATAAAACAAGGAACTTTTGTCATTAATTTGTACGCCAAGTTCACTACTTTTTTTTCTAGTAATACTCAATTACTTATGGAAAATTTATAAAAATAATATTTTTATGCAACTTAAGACCGTTTATTTTTGAGACTTTGTGAGTTTTGGGCAAGGATTTTTTTTCAAAGCAAGCGCTCATTTCTCAGCTTTTAAAAAAGTATCAATTTAATGTAAACGGTGTAATTGTTTTTTCATAATTAATTGTTTTTGGTAACAAGGTAGAAAATTTCAAAAAATCTAAAAACAGTAATATCTGGGTAACCATAAATTTTTGACTCCTGGTTAACTGGACTTAATTTGTTGCAAATGACCTCTAGTATAACCCCTTTGAAGGATCACGTGTAATTACCAATCACCATGTATATATAGCACGTGCGACACCTACAAGTTGATGTTAGAAAGACAGTAGCGTAGCAAGGCGTGGGCGAAGTGGGCCCTCGCGCGAGGCCCCGTACCTAAAATGCTAACGTAAGGGGGTCACATTATTTCATAAAATCTTGTAATAAAAGAGGCCGCGCGCGAGGCCTCCTTCAGTGCTTTATGTGAGTATGGCTAAAAATAAAAATGGCAAAACTGTATACAATCAAGTAATAACCATAAAAACATTTGAAATCCAATTGTTCCATTTTATTTATTATGGAATAATATTTTTACATTAAAAATAGCGTCGCGCGAGGCCCCTGTGACTATTAAGTATAGCTAAAAAGTAACTGTGATAACCTATACTCTATAAATAAAACCGCGATGGCTATCATAGTGGGGTCTCGCTCGAGGCCCACTACTAGGGTGCTGACTGCTGACTTACCTTAAAGTTAAACGTCAGTCGTCTCTGTTAGATGACGTTAATTTGACTATAACTTTAATTTTGTGTATTTGTGTAGTTTTTAGCCATTTTTTGTATGAAATAGGGTGATAGACGTTTAACCTTAAGTTGTAATATTTTTATATTAAATAAGATCACGCGCAAGGCCCCCTTGAGTGTAAATATAGTTAAATAAGCATAGCTAAAAAAATACTGTAACAACATAAAATATATTCAACCAAAACTACCGATAAACCGTGGAAATCCAGTTGTTTCTTAGACTGCGAGATAATAAGTGGGAATGTTTTTAAAGTAAAATTGGCTCCGCGCGAGGCCCCTCTTAGTGCTGACCTGAGTATTAAAAAACATTAAAAACTATTTGAGGAATAGCATCTCTCTGCTTTAGCAATACAGGATGTTAACAAAAGTGTGTTTTAAATTTTAAGAGGTTACTCAGAATCAAGTATAGAATACAGGAAAAATATTGAAAAAATCCGCTCATCTTTTTTTTACTGTATTGTCAATCGCAGCAGAGTTGGCTTCAAAAATCGACTACATGTCTATAAGGATATAATACAGGACTTTAGCAAAGCGAAGACCCGAAAGCCATTGAATGAATGAATGAAAACACTTTATTGCACAACATTAAGAGGAAAATATTACATGATAAGACATAATATACAAAATATACATAAAGGCGGTCTTATCGCTAAAGAGTGACCTCTTCCAGACAACCTTTGGGTGGAGGAAATCGCGTAATAACATATTTGAGGGGTGGTGCGCAATAAAAAAAAGAAAACATAAAATAACAATTGACACTAAATACTGAACTTAAGAAACTCCTAATATATACTTATTACTACATAAATACATGCATACCATGCATTATATATAACATATACTATAATCTACAATGTGATACTTAATAACCAAATATGTACAACCAAAGACAACCAACTTTAAGTGACAGCGTAAATAACTTAGAGAGTTAAAAAGTGCTCTTTCACTTGCAACTTGAAGATATTGAGAGAAGGAGAACGGCGAATAAATTCAGGAAGAGAGTTCCACAGTCGGATAGAACGAATAGTGAAAGAATTAGAATAGAAATTTGTGGAATGAGCCATTATTTTTGTAAAATGCTAATATTTTCCAATAAATTCCCACAGATTCCTTCCCGAGCTGCTGTTTATTCTCAGTTAATTTGTTGTGCGTTTTTTATTCAGTTTGTTTTGTGTAATACTCAGTATCGAGCTTGATGAATTAGGTACGAAGTGAAAAAATATTTTTTTGCGTAATAAATTAGAGAAGTAATTAAATGGTTTGCCGTTATTTAATTTGGTTAACAACAAAAATCTGCTAATTAATCATTGAGACAACAAACAAATATTTTGTCTGCAACAAATAAAAATCTTGCTGCAAAAAATCTTAGTATTGTCAGCAATTTAACTAGTATGCAGACAGCTTGTAATATTATGTGTCTGCTCAATAAACATTCGCGATGTTAAATAATTACTCGTTTAGCAAGATTTTATAATTGGTCAGTAGATAAAACATGTACATAAAATAAAAATATATCGTATATAGGCAGTTTATCTGATAGGTACGCATATTTAACAAACGGTAACTTATATGAATAATTAGGTTGCGTTTGTATTGAAAAAAAAAAACAGGATTTTTCGTTAAAGTGGGCGGAGCAAAATGCTGCGCGTGACACGAGCGGTACGTGCCTTGCGAAGCACGGAAATGTTCGAGATAAATGCCATTAACAGACAAACCCATCCAGGCTATAACTGTGTCTGTAGTCAGTTAACCTACATGATCGTACTATACTTACTCAAACAAAGGTAGTAATAATCACTGCTTCGGGTGCAACTCTTAGGTACTGAAAAAAAAAAATTATAGTGGCGCCCATTTTGTGCTTGACGAGTATTTATTTAATGAATTTCTGCTAACAGTCTGAGTGCTTACCATTTGATTAAATGTGGTTCTCCCAATGCAGCCAAAATATGTAATTGATTGTCCAAAAAAATTTCGAGTAGTCCAGTATGACATTAACTGCTGATCGAATCTGAAATGTTTGCTGGCCATAAGTTGCTGACCAACTAGTTATTTTGTCTGACCGAATATATTTTTTTGCTCACAAAATTACGAATATTTTGCTAACTGTTTAAATGATACCCATAAAATTATTCGACACACATTTCAGTTTTTTTAGCACTGGAAATAAAACCGTGAAATGACTGACCATCTTATCATACCTATGTAAAAATTTCTGAAAGATAGGGGGCCTCGCTGTACGATTTCGCCCACGCCTAGATTACACCTTGCTACGCCACTGTAGAAAGAGCTGCTAATAGTTTTGTTCACTTTGCACGGAGTGTGCAAAGAAATTAACTTCACCGCTAATCAGGAGCTTGTCCAAAACAGAAAGGTATTAAATTCATGATACAATATTGTTTACGGATAAAATGACGAAAAAATATAGTACCTTCTTAGGGATCGTGTATTAGTCACGTGAGGCTCAAAAGGGGGGGGGGGAGGTTGTTCAGAAAAAAACACGAAATATCACAAGTGGGGGGGGTACTGAGATATCACGTGTATTTATGTTTCGTTGAACGCGCGATTTCTAATTTCCAACGTCGGACTGTTGTTTTTATGCTGTTATTAACTCTTCCCAAGGTTGCAAACTGTTACGTTATAAAAAGAAAGAGCGGGTCATCCGGGGTTTATAATATTATAATATTTAATAAAAATAAAAAGGAAAACTGTACAACCTATTCTAAAAAATACCCCAATGTCCCCAATGTTCGCTCCTCCACAGTTCTTTCAACACTATTTACACACAAAAAGAAATAAGGGAAACACGTCACGTAGGGTGGCGGGCGGCTTGATATGTTGGCGGCCGGAGGGGCTCGCTCCGACGGCGATGACAGCGGCACGCAGCACTCCAAGAAGGCACCGGCTCGGCACGTCGGGCGGCTGGAGCGGCGCGCCCCCACGGCGACAGATAGGGCGGCTGGAGCAGCAGCAGTCAGACCCTTAAGTCCGGTGAGACGGCAGCACGAGGGCCCGGGACTAAGAAAGAACACTTGAAGGAGAGAGGTCCCGAGCTTCCGTTTGGTCTTGATTCGTCGAAGTCCGGCGATAGACTCAAGTATCCGCCCGCTGCCCTCTTAAAGAAATTTATGGAGAATGATATTATTTATTTGAATGTCAAATTTAACATTCTTCGTCATCAGTCTTTGGTTTTCTTACTCGCCAAGAAAAATAGGTGTTAAACCAAAAAGTCCGTAGTTCTTAATTACTCCCTTAATAATATTAAACTGATGCAAACTCCTTAAGAATAAAATATCGAAACTACAAGATGTCAAACATAAAAATATTAAATTGAAGTTGTACCGAAAACAAACAATATTTGAGTAAATACAATAATTTTGAGATAAAGATAATAAGAAACGCTAACTTAAGACCCTACGCATATAAAGGAATAAAAGGAATACATGAATAAAACTAACAAAGGTAAATATTTACAAGAGCGATAAAAAACCCTATAAAACCTGCAAACTTAATCTCTGTCCGGAATTTTTTATCACGGTGCTTAATTTTCCAGAATTAAATTACATTATACCTGTATTTAAAAATAATATTTTGTACCAAAACAATACACGTGATTTTGGGTAGGGGGTGGGGGCTAGTCTAAAACCTCACCACGTGTCACCAGGGGGGAGGGGGGGGTCTAAAAAGTTGCTGAAACATTACGTGATTAATCAGTGGGCCAGGCTCCATACAAAAATCTTCAAACTCCTTTGGTATGTAGACAGACCAAACTAAAATGAGATTTTTACCTCCTGACCGGTTAAAACGTTTCGAAGGCCACTGAAACAAAAAATGAAGACCTAAGGATTAGACCCAACAGCAGACCTCACAAATAGCTACTAATTGTATGCCTGACCAGTGAGCTACTAAATTATTATGTGATTTGTCGCGTGACCAACCGGAACAATTTTTTCGCCTAACCAATTGTACCTATACTAAATCCTCTAGTAATACCTACATGGGCTTCTTTTATTCCAATAATTTATATTGTTCCCACAGGATACCTATATTTAAAGACGGGCGTTGCGAAAATGTGTAAGTTCTTATACTTACAATATACCTAGGTACTTAGTAGAATAAACTTTCTGGGAAATCTTGAAAAAACATTAATCTAAGTATTCTCTCTTATACTGCTTATGGACAGTCATCATAAATAGGCTAGTTTTGAATAAAAAGTTGTAAATTGGTTTTGGTGGTGGATGAAAAACCTACAAAATGTACATATATTTTTAGCTCTTAGATAAGAAATACTCCACCAATAGGCTAGAAAGCTATATAAGGGGGGTCGCGGATTGGGTCGTCCACTTCCTAACTCGTCTACTTCCCAACTCGCCCAGTTCCTAACTCGTCCACTTCCCAACTCATCCACTTCCTAACTCGTCCACTTCCCAACTAGTCCACTTCCCAACTCGTCCACTCTTAAGTCGTCCACTTCCTACCTTGTCCACTCTAACTCGCCAACTTCTCAGCTAATCTAAGTCTGCATTCTCTGCATTTTCCACTTTTGCAATCACCTTCATCCAATTCATTCATTTCTTCAAAGAAACAAGCGCTTAATTAGACAATAAATTATATATTTTTTAAAATATTTTATCTTAAAAACAAGTTCTTTATTATCTTAAACGGTCTCTTACACTTAACAATTGAAAACTAATTTTATGCTATTTTACTCTTAAATCTGAGTAAATGAAATTTAACTTAAAAACTATTTTTAAACCAAATAAGTAGGTAGTTCTTCTATCGAGCGTAGAACGCTAATTCGCAAAATGAACGAATTATTTGCTTGCTCCGTGGTTTGTCACTAAGAATCAGCCATAATGCGAAAGGACACGTTTCATTTTGTGCCTGGACATGTATGTAGTACGAAAAATATAGAAAAATATAGGCTTTCTAGGAAAAATAATGAAAAAAATATTAGAAGCAGGGTTGCGTGGTTCAAGCATAATGTTTTGTCAGCACTTTTTACAATATAAATGGTAACACTGAAGCTTGCAATAGTAGGTAGTACCCTTCTGTTCTGACTTCTGACATTGGTGTACGATTTTGAAAATCTGCGGATATGCCTTGCCGTTTTTACAGGCATAACAGCTGGTTTTCGAGTTACTTGTCGGACAACTAAATTATTAATTTCAATGGTATGTACAAAATCTAGTTTCTGAACGTAAAATGCTCAAAATTGCGCTTGCTTCGCCATGTTGGGTGATTTATGTGTTGCGATTGCTAAATCTGAGAAACTAGATGAACCTCGCAACGAAGGTAAATCGAAGGAAATGTACAATTAGAAAAGACTCAGCCCTTGCAAAAAACGCTCGCGACGCGTTTTGACAAGCTCAAAACGATCAGAAACCGAAAGTACACCGCATGGAATGTATGAAAAAAAAAAATCGGTGAATTTTATAAAAAAATATATATGTTAAGTGTTTTGATGGGCACATAAAAGTTCTCGAAGGGCAATACAATCCTATGATTAGATTTTGAGAAAAAAATATTTTGTGAAAAATCTATATAAACTGATGGCGTGGTAATACTGTAAGGTGGGTTTCTACTCATCAAACTGGACAACTTTTGTTCTACGACTTTGCCGAAATCCTAAAAAAAATTTTGGACTTTTCATACAAATCCAGTGAAATGTCATATCTCCAGAACACTATTTTATGTGGCAAACATGCCCAAACGGCATATATGGCTAAAAGTCTTATGAGTTACTCAGTCTGTATCGTGCTACGGTCACGACAACGCGTCCTCCGTATTTACTCCTTGTTACACAAAAACATGCCGAATTGCGTAGTAAAATCGTGTAAATCTCATTCCGCCAGAGATAACAAGAGCGCTGGTATCACGTTTCACAGGTCAATAAGTATTTTGTTAAGATTTGAATAAAAATAACTTTTTAAAAATTCAACACTAATTGTCGCCATTTTCCATCGTTCAGTGTTGCATCATACTGAATCTGAATATTGAATTAAGAATTTGTATGCAAAACTAAAAAAAGTTGTATAACGGATTTTTTAATTATTTTTCCTGTATTTCTATACTTGATTTTGAATAACACTTCAAAATCAAGCGCGTTTTTTAACACCCTGTATACAGGATGTAATAAAATTGGTGTAGGACCCGTTAACTGGGGATTCTACTCATCGTACTAAACAACTTTTGTTCTCCGACAGTGCTCAAATTGCAAAAAAAAAATTGGATTGTGAATAAAATTGATCATCTGTTTTGCCATTTTTTGCCACTTTTGTATGGAGAGTCCAATTTTTTTTGGGTTTGAGCAAAGTTGTAGAACAAAAGTTGTTCAGTACGATGAGTAAAATTCCCAGTTAATGGGTCCTACACCAGTTTTGTTACACCCTCAAGAGTGGACGAGTTGGGAAGTGGTCGAGTTAGGAAGTGGACGACCTAATCCGTGACCGGAACCCATAGTCAATTCGCAAAAAAAATGGTACCTACTTAATTTCTAACAAGTCGGTCACCTGATCGGCTCATTTAGTATGGAAAGTCAATTTTTTTTGCGAATAATTGGCTACCTCGGTCAAAGTTGTTCAGTTTGACTAATAGAAAGAAGCCCCAGTTTAAGTAATGCTAACGGATTTGTTAAAACCTTATATAATAATCAATATAGCACAGCAATATAGTTATTTTTTATCATTTGTCTAAAACGAAACGACATTTTGTTCAAAAAATTATTGAAATGCCAAGACATCACAATTTTATTAGCGTCATTAATTAACTTATTTTGTTTTTCATTAATTAAAAATTAAAGAGGATACGGAAAACAAAATAAATATGTATGCGTTTTTGAACTTTCTGTAGGTATAGAATTTAGCCTCTCACTCTCTCTTTATCTTTTAGTTTGTGGCGTCCTTAGCCTAATAGCATTGAGCCCGCCAAACCATTTTAGACAGAATTAAATCTCCACCAATCAGCACGGACCCCGCCAATTTCGAAGAAAAATCAAGTCACAAACGAAATCTCGCGCTCGGGATTAGTGTTGCAATTATAAAAGATTTTACAGATTAAGTACTTAATGAATACGTTAAAAACAACCGACTTCAATCGTAACAACTCCAATTTTGCTATGTTTTGTTGATTTTCTCAAAAACCGCTGAATCGATTTCGATAAAATTTATATGGGACCACCTGTAAAGTATACCCTTTCAAACAAAAAAAGAATTTTCGAAATCGGTTCAGGCGTCTTCGAGTAATCAGTGAACATACATAAAAAAAAAAAAAAAAAAATAGATTCCGACGAATTGAGAACCTCCTCCTTTTTTGAAGTCGGTTGAAAATTATTTAACTTTACATACATTGACTGGAAACCTGAGTCAAAACCTGTTTTTTTTAATACAAGCTGTTTCACTACTAAAAATAATGTCCGATAAGTGTAAAATCTCTTACGAATTAAGTGATTACACATTGTACCATTTAAAGAATTTTCTTTTTTCGAAGTATAGAACCAGTTTTTAGGGTTCCGTAGTCAACAAGGAATTTATAGTTTCGCCATGTCCTGTCTGTCTGTCCGCGGCTTAGATCATTGTCAGATACTATTTCTACTAGAGATCTGTAATTTGGCACGGATATGTATATTAATCACGCCGACAAACTCGTAAAATAAAATATTTATAATTTTTACCCTTCACGTGAACTGGGAATGTTTTTTTTCTGTTAACTAGGGATTCCACTCATCGTACTGAACAACTTGTTCTACAACTTTACTCAAATCACAAAAAAAATTGGACTTTTCATACAAATTGATCAATCTGTTTTGCCATTTTTGTATGTAGAGTCCACAATTTTTTTTGCGATTTGAGCAAAGTCGTAGAACAAAAATTCTTCAGTACTATGAGTAAAATCCCCAGTTAACAGGTCCTACACCAATTTTGTTACACCTTGAATATAAGGATGATGATTATAAGATACTGCACTTGATGTGCATATAAGGTGTTAACAAATGTGTTAGCATTACTTAAACTGGGGCTTTTACTAGTGAAAGTGAATAACTTTTACCAAGGAACTCATAGTCAATTCGCCAAAAAAAATATTGACTTTCCATACTATTTCCATTTTTAATTATAAGAATTATATTCATACATAACTGATCTAAAAATATGCATATATAATATGCATCAAAAGTTTACCTAAACCCTCGCATTAGTTTTCTAACTTTAATAGTTTCCAACTTATGATACTTTGAATGACAGACACAGTTACGCTCTCTTTTTTTTATGTCTCGAGGTCAAATCGGAGATCTGCGCTGAAACTCATATCAATCGCGTTTGTCAAGGCGATACTGTAACACAAGTTTTGAAGTAGATTGGCATAAGAGGGCCGATTCGTTATACTAGAGGCTTTTGTTATTTGTTTCAGTTTTTACGAAAAAACTATGATATAGAAGCCTTTTTTGTGTATCTTTGTTCAGTATTTATATAAAGTTAACTAAATTTTCTATTATTTCAGTCCAACTTCAACTTTCTAAGTCTCTTAGTTGCGGAGATTTAGCTAGTCAAAGTTGACATTTTTTTTTTAAAAGGTGAAAATTTGTCGGTTGGTCGGTTCATTTTCCAAGAAACGAACTGACTAAAGTATCATGGCTTCAAATAAATATACAGTAAACCGATAACACGAAATTCCACACTCGAAACTCATTTATTTGACTGACTCAGTCGATACAGTTTATTTAGAATCAATTGTCTGTGACAGACACACACACGTAAGGATTTTTTTCCCTGGAGATACGGAATCTTTTATTTTGCCTTTGACTTACAAAGATACTACATAGATAGTGAGATGTCTACAACTTTTACTCTGTTATTTTAACATCTGAAAAATTATCAACTTTGATTTTTAAAAATTCCAAGTTGGTAACGTTTCAATTTTCTAATGAATTTGCGGTGCGAGATTTTGTCTAATTTATATTATTGATAACAATTTTAAAATTTTATTAAACCTTTAGAACCTAGTGTTTTATGTTTTGTATGTGTCTTTTAGTGTCTAAATCCGTCCAGTGGTCTTGGAGATAGAGACCGGGACGGACACACACACACTCACTCACACACACACGCACTCACTCACACACACACACACATACACATTTTGTTTTTGTTTTTTGGGCCCTAACATTCGTCGCTCGCTAACGCTCGGTCCTCAGTCGCTCGAAAGTAAAAATGAATAATTCGGGTTACATAAAAAATGGGATAACAATAACATACAATAAATAAATGAAATGTGAAATCAAAGTCTTGGACAAAGAGAATTATTATCACTGGTCCGGAAGGGTTCGAGTCGAATATGTGGACAAAGCAAAACAGACAGTCCTTAACACAAAACCGTGTAAACGAGGCATGGCCTCAAATACTAGTCTATGGTTGGATTACCGTGATTGGTTGATTGGTGTTTTGGGGTGTTTGGCGTTGCATTCCCGGGTCGGGCATTATCAGGCCGGACAGATAACGCCCGGCCGTGAATGCGCGGCACGGAATGCCCAACCCGGGAATTGATGTACAGGGACTTGAATTATTGGTCGTGCAAAAACTGGTTGCGCATTACCAGCTCGGACCTACAATGCGCGGTTGATAATGGCCGGCAAGGAACGTCCGGGCCGGGAATCCAAGTACAATGTACTATCAACAACTATTTTGCCTGACCACCTTAGGGGTCAGTTTTCTGTGCAGTGGTTTGCAACATCCCCGCCAGGCCCCGCCTTGCCAGCTTTTGTCTGTCAATAACTATTCACACTCTACCGTATTGTCAGGATTTTGTGACAAAACTTTAGTTATTGACCCGATCAGCTGTTCGTCAAAATGATCAGGATACGAATACAGTTTTTGTATGTTTTAGCTGTTAGAAATAGAAACTAAACTAATAATTGCCTAATGCAAATAAGTAAATTTTGATTTTGACAAGATGGTTTGAGATAAATAATAAATTAATAATGTATTTCCTTATTAATGAAGATTACAAAGTGGGTAGCTGCTGATTTTAAAAAAACCGACATTAAAATAGAAGAAGCAAATTTTTTAGTATCTTAAAAATAATTTGCACATTTTTACAATATTAATCAAATTTATAAGTTTCCTAACTTATTTTGCAACGGTTTGTAAACATTTTATCACATTTTTTTAACGAACCAAATAACTCATATTTAAATAAAAACTTGAACTGTTTTATTTAATTAAATCTGTTAGAAAGTTCTGACAATAAACAACAAATCTGGAAGCCATAAACAGTAGGTAACAGCGTAGATATAGGAAAGGGCGCTTTTGTCCACGGTTTTAACTTGACCCTGCAAAAAATGCAGAATCGGTCGCTGGCTTCGGACGGAGACGTAAGATATTTAAGAAATATTTAAAAAATCCTTGTGGAATCCGTAAGAAAGTGCTGACCATAAATACAACAACATCTGGAAGCCATTAACAGTGTTGACGAAAATGAAATCGACAATGGGCGCTTTTGTAATAACAAAATAAGAGGCGGGGCTAGCTAAGTTCGCCTTGTGCAGGCAAAAAGGTTTTGAAATTGGTCAGGCACAGGCTTTGTTGATAGTACTTCAATTCCCAGGTCGGGCATTCCTAGTCGGGCAATCTCAGGTTGTACATTATTTGGTCGTGCATTACTGTTTCCCCTCCCTGGTTGAAAAAATCTGATAGATGGCGTTAATCTGACTATAACTTGGTTTTTCGATTTAAAAATAGTATAAATAACCCTAAACCATATTACGTAAAACAGCGAGCAGTTACAAGATCAATGTACGCTAATAAACCATAATAATGTTAATTAAATAAGGATTTCGATATATTTGTCCCCTTACAATTATAGTTTTGCGTTTATCTTGTATGAATAAGGGCTCGAATTACGCACACATACATAATTTTTTTACGTATATGATGCTTATTTTTGACTTGCCTTTATAAGTAGTCCGTAACCCAGAGGTGCAGGCGGCGAATTTTGTAAGAACCTTTTTATGTTATTGCTTTTAGGTCCGGGTTCGTATCCTACGAGACTTTATTGTTTTTGTCTTTTAATTTTTTTTATTTAGTATGAACATAAATAAATATGTAAATAACAAGACCCAAGAGCGATAAAAGAAAAGATTTTTTAAAAGAAAAAAATCATTTATTGAATAACAATGTCGCATAGCAATCATTCATAGCATTGGCCTGCAAGGAGATATGTATCACGTCTCCCTCGCGAATCAGGACACCAGGGGAGACAGCAGCAGCTGGTCGAGGTGACGGATCCACAGGAGTCCCCCATCGGTTCTGACTTCATAATGTACTCCACCCAGACGTCGGGTTATTGTGCCGAATTCAAACTTCTGGGCAAGAGAGGAGTAACTCCTGGCCACCTTGTCTCCAGGAGAGAAATGCCCTCTCCTTGTCCTCTGACTACGTGGCTCCGGTCTAGGTATGGGACTACCATGGCATGTAGCTTAGTTCTAAACTCTTTTCTAAACATCAGTAGGTAGGGAGTCCCTCTTGGAGTTTCTGTCTGCCTCAAGCGGACTGAGGTCTCCCCATGAGTGGTGAAGTAATACTTAGTTTTCGTAATGTAGTTTTCAGTGCTATACACAACTCCTCAAACTCGAATCTGTAGAAGGTTTCTTCCTCAAGATGTTCATCTTCGGTTTCTAGTTCTATGTTGTTTTGTATTTCGTGAAATTTCTTTATTGTTTTGTCGAGTGACTCCAAGCGGGGCTATATACTTACTTGGGTCTTGAGTGTCGAGCACATTTTCTGTGCGCGTTAATAAACTGTACTGAGCTTCTTGTACGTTTTAATTTCTTTAAATCTATTGAATTGGCATCGTCGCCAATATTAAAAACATAAAATATCTGTTCAGTCACAACATTTATTGAATAACAACGTTGCCTAGCAATAGCCTGCAAGGAGATACGTATCATGCAAGGAGATACGAAGTGATGTCGAAAATTTGTGGAGGCACGGCCTTGCAAGCCTTTGCAAGCCAAGTCTTACGCTATTTGGAATCACGGTCTTACGCTATTTGGTGCCTCCGCAAGCTAAGGAGAGTATCAAACTTAGGAATCACAGATAATTTTTATGTATATGTCATAGGGAATGGCCCCCTTATTACATCCGTGAAGTGGCAGCATGAAATTCGTTTTCATTGTCGAGAAAAATAGATTCATTTTTTTATTAATTTTTTCAATTTATTTTATCCATACAGATGAAAGTTTTTCAATTGATAAAATTGATTAAGAAAAGTTGATGTTTTGTTAATTAAAATAACATAATTATCAGTATAATCATTCAAAGAATAATAAATTACTCCAATATACATTTAAATTCAGTCACTCACTCTCACGGTCTCATCAGATTGATTGACAATAACACATTCGCTGGGATGATAACCATCATAGTTACTTAGTTAACAACCCAATATCGTCCCAGTGACTGAATTTAAATGGGTATTATAATTTTAAAATAATTCATTGTAATATAAATAATGATACTGATAATTTTCTTATTATATTGAACTAGCTGGGAGACCGAGCGTCGCTCGTTCAATCGGAGTTTTTATAAACTAAGATAACTTGTTTAGTAGTACATATAAGATATATTTTCTATGAAACATTTTGCTTCTATGAAACGAAAGGACAAGCAATATTTGTTCTGAAAATATCTATAATTTTTTTATATAATTTGATTCTATTGAAAAAAATACATGCAAATCATCCTTTTTTTGATAAAAAAAATAGAAAAATATTTTATGATACGTAATATTAGAAAGTTGTTCATCGTTTATAAGTCAGTAATATCAATCAGTTTTGGCGACTTTTTAGAGATTTTCTTATTGCAAAGGTTATCAGCGCCATCTGGTTGAGTTTAGAGAAAACCGTGGAAAATTTCCTATTTTCAAACACGGGACAGAGCGGCACAATCACCAGGTATGTAATTAACTTATATGGCCAAAGATGGCGCTATTTGTCTCTAAAATACAGAGCTTAAAATATATTTTTTATCACTCTTAAGTCTTTTTATTTATTTTCATAATATTTACATAGTTCACACAAAATAAAAAAAATAAAAAACAAAGAACCATAAAGTCTCATGGGTGGTATTCGAATCCGGACCTAAAAGCAGCAAAACGTAAGTGGCTCGCACCAAAACCGCTAGTCTACCAATGTACCTATAAGCGATGGTTAAATTTAAGCATCATATGCGTTCTCCTTCTGTGTAATTTCAATCATTAAATGAATTCTCCCTTAAATGAATCTTTTCGAAGATAATTCCCTCATAGATCTGGATTTATGGTGATTTTTAACCCCTAATCCTAGATTTTCATAAAAGGTTTCAAGCCGTTTTCGAAATCGTCGGGACACTTAACTCGTTTAATAGTATAGGATAAAGCATCTAGTTATTTAGGGTTCCGTAGCCAAATAGCCAAAAGCGGAACCCATATGGATTCGTCATGTCTGTCTGTCTGTCTGTCTGTCCGTCCGTATGTCACAGCCACTTTTTTCCGAAACTATAAGAACTATACTGTTGAAACTTGGTAAGTAGATGTATTCTGTGAACCGCATTAAGATTTTCACACAAAAATAGAAAAAAAAATAACAGTAAATTTTGGGGGTTGCCCATACTTAGAACTGAAACTCAAAATTTTTTTTTCATCAAACATGTACGTGTATGGTATGGATAGGTCTTCAAAAATCATATTGAGGTTTCTAATATCATTTTTTTCCAAACTGAATAGTTTGCACGAGAGACACTTCCAAAGTGGTAAAATGTGTGTCCCCCCCCCCCTTTAACTTCTAAAATAAGAGAATGATAAAAGTAGAAAAAATATATGATGTACATTACCATGCAAACTTCCACCGAAAATTGGTTTGAACGAGCTTTAGTAAGTAGTTTTTTTTAATACGTCATAAATCAAAATTACTTTTCATTCAATCAACTCAAATAAAAAAAATATAGAGTTCAAGACATGTGTGATTATGAATTTATACGGAACCCTCGATACGCGAGTCCGACTCACACTTGGCCGGTTTTTTTGTTGTACTGATGATAAAAAATGTGTTTTAAATGTGCCATTTGTAACTTCTGTTCTGAAATACATTTAATTTTATTTGAATTCTGGGTACACAAGGTATTTTTTTTAATGGCGGATATGAATATTTTATAATTCATAATAATTCATAATTAATTTATTTTCTCTGTACAGGATAAAATACAAAAATACAAGGTACCTAACATAGCACAAATAATTATTTTGTTTTAAAAAATCTTCCTTCCCTGTTGGCACCTGAATAGTGTAAGCTTATATGTATCCGAGGTCATATTCATATTCATATGAATATGATCAAATTTTATGATTAAAGAAAACCACTTGGCACACGTATATGGTACATAAATAGAAGCTTATTTAGCCCGGTAGCCACCCCACACCCCCTGGCAGGTCTATTTGACTTATTATCTTGAACTTGGTATCGTTTTCGAATAAACCGAGAATGGAGCTTTCATTTTTTGTATTACTTTTGTTCAATCTATTACTCTTATTGTGAAAAAATCTAATAAAATAAAAATAAAAAAATCCAACTAGATGCTATAGTTTAAAAAATGTGCACTAATGGCAAAAACAATTTTTTTTTGTAGAAAACCAAAGTAATCAAAAATAAAAAAACAGAAACACTAACTGCAATTACTAAATAAAAAGCTTCAGAAATAAATTTTGAACGTTGCACGGCGCAAGGCATGCGTGAGCGTTTTAATCTGCCGCGCTTCAGTTAACTATTATATTGGGCAATAATCTTGAATTTGGTGTAGTTTTCGGATGAACCGAGGACGCAGCCTTCAGTTTTGGATTGATTTTGTACATGTCAGACGTTTTGTACATAGACGATTACGTTTAGGAATATATTTTGGTGACAAAAATTAATGTGTAAGTGAATAACTGTTTATCCTTTTGTGAGAAATAAATTATTCTATAACCTGAAACTTGGTGCTACATGGCGGGAATTCATTACTTTTTACAGTCGAGTCTATAAATATTGACGTGTAAGTCTTTTTACTTGATATGTGAATGTTTTTGTCGGGATTTTACTTTCCGTGTATGAAAATCTACATATCTAAGGTTCGGGTTGTATCACGTGGTTGCTGGTAACTACTTACTTTTTGTCAAACGAGACAATAATAATACACCCGGAAAACCGCCTCCGTTGTCTAGTCGCTCGCTTCACATCAGGAGGTTGCGGGTTCGATTCCCGGCAGAGTCTAACTATAATATGTAAGACTCCGTTTGGTCGGTGGTAGAGCATTCTCGGAGCCTGCATGGTTAGCTATCATCTTTTTTTTACCCTCAATTGGTAAGCCCTTGGCATCATCTCACCTGATGGTAAGTGACGATGATGCCGAATACGAAAGCGGGCTTACCAAGATTCCCCAACGCAGTGGGGAACTGGTTATCTTACCTTCATGCCGGAACACATCAATGCTGTTAACGTTGATGTTTGGCGGCAAGACTTAGATAAGATGGTGGCATATGCCAGGCGGGCTCAGAAAATGCCCTACCACCAACCAAACCGAATCCAGAAAGTTACACCCCGCCGGGAATCGAACCCGCGACCTCCTGATGTGAAGCGAGCGGACAAGCGGAGGCGGTTAAAATTTGAAATGGGGCATGGTATGAGTCTAAAAATTTTTGAATGCACCTCATACAGGCTGTAACTTCCGGAAACTTTAACATACCAACCCATACTAAATTCGCATAAAAATGAAGTTTTCATATAATATGGTAAGATAACCGACCAATTTTGTATGGTGTGTCCAAAAATTGTCTTAAGTATTCAGCATTCTTAAGGTTCATTCGGAAAAGTTGTTCAGTTTCATGAGTGGATCCCATAATTTAAATTTCCAGGAGTGATCTTTTTACATCCTGTATAAGTAAAAATATCAGCCTGTATATCACAAATATCGAGCTGAAACTCACAACTAGACCTTGTTGGGTGAACAATATTTTCGTCTTTCAGATGTCCCTGACGTGAGACTGACAGCGTCTTTTTTTCTGAATATAAAAAAAGTTTGCCAGCAAATTACTCAGACTAAAAAGTCTTTATAATAAATTTGCTACTTTGGTAATGCTCAAGCAAAATGCAAGATGGCGCTAAAAAAGATATCCTGGGCTAAACAAAGCTTAACAGACCAATTGAGATTGTAGTTACTGTAATATCAGAAAGGTGGTGCTGAATTATACACCACTACATGCGTAAAATTTATGGTATTTTACTGCAGTTTTTAATGATATTACAGAAATAAATAATATAATTATATACATTTGGAGAAAATAAAAGGTTGCAAAGTTTACGTTGGACGGATAAAATCGAAAATATAGTGGTTATTTGTGTAGTTAATAGCCAGGTAAATTTGTATGAAATAGGGTGACTGACGTTTAACCTTAAGTCAAAGTTTCTTACTATGCGCTTAGTATGCATTGATGGGTCTAAAATGTATACCGCATAAAGCTAAAATAATAATGCCTGTGTCGTGCATATAAAGTGAGAAACAATATTGAAAATAAGATATGTTCTATGTTGTATTATTGATTAGTGACATAAATGTCTGTGTAAAGTGTTTATAATAAACATTTGTATGGGGAATTTTTATTTACTGTAAACTGAACCCCATATATAGCTAAAATTTTGATGCGCCTTACTAAATATGAGTATAAAGTATTCATGTTTTATTATTTATTAGCTAATACAGTACTGACGCCGCCATTTTTAAAAAACAGCATTTCGTAAGCGCTTTATCAAACTGTTGTAAAAACATTTTGTCTTATATATCAGCTACCAAAAAGACTAGCACAAGCGCCATGTTAAAAATATTAGCGCCATTTTACTAATAGGCTTAGAAGCTTCTTACGTATGATCAATATAAGCCTAAGTTACTTATGTATGGCCAATAAAATTCTATTTACGCTTTTAAGATACTTTCGGACAATTACTATAAGTATGAACGGCATTCAGTAAGACTGATATAGATTGGATTTAAAACTAACGCGCTTAAAGGAGTGCCCAAACCCAGGCTTTTAAGAGGATATAGGAATGATATAAGAGTAAAAAAACGTAGTCTTGAGATAAATATACGATACATTTTGCTAGTTGGGATGTTGGCCATCAAACCTTAGTGTCGTTCCACAGCATGAGCCGAGCGCTCGGAGTGTTGTCCACACCCAGGTCCAAGGCCAGTTCTTGCGAGGTGACGGCCGCGAAACAAATCTCACCGACGGTGTCGTACTGCCGTGAGTTGACCGCCACGTTGTACCACACGTTGTAGGGCTTAGACGTCTCCGTGAGTGGCGTGTAAGCCACCGCCACTGCCTACAAAGATACCATAACAATACAGGGTTTTAAAAAAGTGCGACTGAACGTTTAAGAGGTTACTCAGAATCAAGTATAGAATACAGGAAAAATATTTAAAAATTTTGACCAACAATTTCTTTTTTCAATTTATCATTCAAATTCTTGATTCACTATTTACATTTAGTATGGGAAACTTAAAAGATCGGATTTTTGCAATAGGTATTTTTCCTGTCCTATACTTGTTCTGAGTAACCTCTTAAAATTTCAAATGCACTTTTTTAACATCCTTTATAGAAATACACTTCAATATCATTGTCAAGAAAGTGTGGTCGGTCTTTCGATTGTAAGAAAAACAGAATTATTCTTAATTCTGTGCATGTACGGCCTGTACAGTGTATTTGTAATTTGTAATAAATATGATAACATTTTTTGTTAAATTTTTGTTTATGAAAATTCCTTAAATGTGTTTCCTGTTAGTAAGCCATAGTCACTACTTTCTAATAGAACCTATAAGGATGAGACCAATCTGAATTATTTCGAAATAATTCAGATTAATTTCGTGTTTTTTTTTTTATTTACAAGCTGGGTTCAAAATAAGCTAAACCTATAATGGGTTATCTATATTGTGTCGATGTACCATATTAGTTTTAAGGAATAGATATCTGAAAAATAGCCATACAGCAAAACGTAGGAACAATTTTTCAGTCATATTTACGCAGACCACTGACCACAGCTGATACTGTTTCTATTTCTGAAAACTGATTAAAAATATATTTTTAACCAAGTGTTAACTGATACGTCCACCAGCATACCAAAATAGGCATACCGAAGGTCAGCGATAGCCTTAATTTAGGTTTCGGCATTTCGGCATATTTGTTTAATAGGTAATAGGTATATAATTTCTGGTTAAGAGAAATAATTACTTCTTTAATTATGCACCTTTATTATATGCTTTTTTACATTAATTAAGATGAAATAGCATGTCAGCAATATGAAAAAAGTAAGGAAAAGCAGTTTTTGGACCAGATGTTTCTCTTCACAATTTTCATTGTTGAAACTCGTAAAAAAATACTAAATAGTGGCTTTTTAGTACCCATTTTAATGTTATCATCGCATATTGTAGCACTAAATTAAATTTATTTTTCTATTCTAAACCTTCCATTTTGATGGTACAAAAATAATAGTAGAGGTATAAAAGTTACCCTGGAAAACTGTTGACTGTTACTTACCTATAAAATTTATTTTCATTCAAGTCTCTAAATAGTCACATTTTTAAAAACATATTATGTTTTTAAAAATGTGACTAACGCAGCAATTTTTCATTGTATATTTATTTAGGTGTTTTATAATCATATGTTCATTAAAATATTTCCTTGAGCGTGTCAAGAGTATAGGTGTTATTTTTACGAACATGTTATTCATTTTTAGTTTATTCAACTACCTATGTACAACAAATAGAGGTACATACAAAAAAGCAAAAAACTGTACTTTGTTACTAACTTTAGTTACCAATTACTTGATAGAGACAGGTGGAAAAAGGGCACAATTTTTTTTGTCAATGCCGTACTTACATCACAAATAGACAGTAAGTTAACAAGGTCCTCTGTGCATGATATTCTCTCCAAAGGCTTCATGATCAACTCCAAGAACTTAACCATACTGTGTGCATCTCTAGGTCCTGAAAAGTAAGCAAGCAAGTTGCATGAAGTTTATCAACACAAATGCAATGTTTTGTTCATAATATAAATTTGAAAATGTCCTCTTGATACCGCAATTCCCCACCAGATCTTGAAGAAAACCTTGAACACAGCTTGTGACATTGGACATATTTTATCCCAATTCCTCAAGTGGATCCCATGTGGTAACCAAAAATTGTTAGCGGGTAAAGCCGCAGACAGAAAGCTAGTATTATATATGTAATGACTATTTTATGGCTATGGGCAATTATAAAAAGTTTGTGATTTATCGCTGGCATGAAATAAACGTTAAAAATTTTACACAAACAAGCTGATAAAAAAGTAATTAATGCATCAAAAGGTAGTTAAAATGACTGAATACCTGTGTAAAACACTCCACGGGAGTTGACAGTGTAGACCATCATGATGGGCCAGGAGGGTATCTTGTTGTGTTGCAGCCTGCACTCACTGCCAGGATTCCAGCAGTTGATTGCAGAAAAATAAACCTGCAAAAATCACATGCTGTCAACAGTTGTTTTGTCATCTTTATAACTAAATGCCATTTATCAAGCTTTTACAGGATCTTCTATACCAATTCAGTTTTAGTAACTATAATATCGGTATAATAGAAAAAAAAATTGATGATTTAAAAGCATGTGTGTGAGTTTTGAGTTTAATAATAACAGATTTTAAATAGCTACACTATTTTCTATCCCCAAGAAATAAATGCGATAATGACAACACTATCTCTCCAGGTAAACATGTAGGCTAAACTCATGATAGATAGCAATAAAAAACCTGTAGTAATAAATTAACTCCATAATAATAATACAATATGTAACAAGTTCAACTTACTCTATCACCCAATATCTCTGCTGCCTTCTCAAACTCCCCTCGTACATACTGTGATTCTGCATCCCAAGGGGCATAGTACATGACAAAAGAAACATCAGCACTGTTGACCAGAGCCAATGCTTGGCTCAGTTGACCTTTATACCAGTCTGTGACAATCGAGTGTGGACTGAAGAACCTCACTGGCTGAGGATGTTTGGACACCTTTGATGAACTAAAATGGAACAGTAGAACAATACTCACTATAATTATAATAAGCTCAGTAGGTTATAAAAGTTATAAGATTTTTCGAAATTTTGTGTAGATATTTATCAAAAAGAAAACTTACGAATTATGAAGTGCACCGTATGTGGTGAGAGCTAAAGCTATACAAAACACTGCTTCCATAAACAACATATTGAGGGTTAACTCCCTGTTATTGTTTTGTTTCTCCACTTGAATGTTTTCTGCAGAATATTGTTCATCTCTAATAGGGCTTGAATTTCTATTTAGTGACGTGACCTGTGAAATATCTTCAATGTCCGCCGATGGAAACATTACACGTCATTCAAAAACAAGGGTAGCGAAAATTCACCACTGAAGATATTGCATGGCAAAAGTTCAATTGACTTATATGATTGGAAACCATTAATAAAGGTTTAGGAAATGCTGAATTCATAGTAATTGTGAATCATTTATTGAATTTTAAAGTTCTTTACTAGTTTTAATACCGAAAATTGTATACAAGAAATTAGATTTCGGAAATCTCTCCATCCATCTGCCATCATAAATAAATGTCAATGTCATAAGTGACATGACAAACTACGTTCAAGAATTTTGTTCTGTTCTGTCTATAACCGGTTTGTCTGTTCCATGGCCGTTCATAACATAGCTTGGAGGAATTCCTCCAAGTATTATAGCATACAAAATCGGTTTCAAGTTTTATTTTGCCGTATGGCATGGCAACATTTTTTTAAACTTCACTCACAGTCAGTGTTCGCCATCTTGGCTTGTTTTGAATGACGGAATCCGAATATTGTGTCATAATTTTTTGCGTTTTAACGGTGAATTTGTCCGAAAATACATTATATAGAAGATTTCGAATCAAGTTTTTAAGAAAAAAACCCATTAGTTGGGAGGACTTTAAGAAGGAGTTATTTCTAAACAAGTTTTCTGATTATTTTGTGATGAATCTTGGATGAAGGTCGTACTCCGTAGTTTTGTGTTGTAAAAGCTTTGTGTTTTTGGAACCATGGAATCTCCAAGGCAATCAGAATCTGATCAGATAGAATATTGGAAGAAGCAAGCTAAATATTTTGAGCAGAAGTAAGTACTTGGCCTTTAATTGCCCCTGGTTTGTCAAGACGCTACCATGTTTTTATTATAATGTAATCCTCGTAATTACAGGGCTAACGACATACAACAGGAGCTAGACGAATACACTGAGAACTCGGCACAACTGGAGAAGGAACTGGAGGCATCATTAGTTCAAGTTGAGAAGCAGAACAGGGATCTCGACAATCAGAATCAACGACTGAAGAATGAAATTGAAATGCTTAGAGTAAGTTCAACTCTTTGTTCATCCATTTATCAGAAAATAGGTTATCGAAAAGCCAGCTGTTTAAACTTGTCCATGTTTAGTTGATTAGACCATCTGTGTCATGCATAGGCAGCTAAATGTAATTTAAATTTGTTATAGCATGCTAAAGAAGCCCTAGAGCCAACATGACTTAATTTATGGTATCCTTGATTGACTTTGAATTGCAAAAAAACTTAATAAGGAATGTACGAATGTCCACCAACTAGTCGGGAATGCAGATTAAACTGAAAAAAAAAACTGATTAATAGGGCATTCTTTTTTATTAAAAGTTCCTAAAAACAAACTCGACTGCTATATCTTTCTAAAGTTATTACAACTGTTATGATATGGTTTGCAAACTAGTCGACTAAGTCCTTAGTCAGCCCATTACAACTAAAAATAGACCTTAATAACACTACTAGAGTAGAAAAATAAAACATATTTATAGTTTATTTATTTATTTCAGAATAAACTAGAGAGAAGTCAACAAGAAACAAATGCATTGGAAAATGAATTGCAAGCACTGAAAATTGAGAAAGATAAACAAGCAGCCTACATTAGAGAATTAGAACAGAAAAACGACGACCTAGAAAGAGGCCAAAGGTTCTAAGTTATTTTCTGTATTATTTAGTTTTTAGCATATAATAGTACATGCCATTTTAATATTTGATCTAACATTACAGGGTCATATCAGAATCTGTATCATGTATAGAAGCACTACTTAATCAGGCATATGAAAGGAACGCTGTATTAGAAAGTGAAGTAGATGAAATAGAGAATTTGAGAGTCAGTTTACAGAGGGCAACAGATGAAGCTAGAGGTAATGTATAAAATTTAAAAATGATCTTTACCCTCAATATGAATTTTAATTAAAAGGGATGACAGTTAATTGGTACCTTACTAAAATAAATATGTTTGTTTGCAGATCTGAAACAAGAGCTCAAGGTGGTTGAAAAGCTTCCACACAGAAAAGAAGATGAGGGAGACAATGACAATGCTTTAGTCAATGGACATGTATCAAACATGCCACGAAACTCAGCAGACTCCGCTCAGACCACAGTTTCTTCACCACAAAAACGTAATAATTTGTTTGAAATATTCCTCTATAATTGAAAATTTACGGTTGATGACTTACTGAAGAGGTTTTTTAAATTGCAGGTGAAGTTAATGGTAATGCAATGACTCCTTCTTCTCGAGTAACTGCTATAAATATAGTTGGAGATCTTCTACGGAAAGTGGGGGTGAGTGAACATAAAATTATAGTAATTGTAGTCAAATCAGTTGTAGTAGTGTTTATAGCTTTATTTACATTGGATTTTTTAAGTTGGCTGAAGATATAGAGTAAAACAATTTTTCTGTTTGGTGATGTGTAAGTTATTTATTTGATAACTGTATTATAATGTATTTTATTTTATTAATAAGCTCAAATAGCGGGATTAAACACATAAATGAAGTGGTAATACAATAAATACTTTTTTTTGTATTTTAACTATGTATATACTTAGTAATCCCACTAGTTGAATGAACCACAACACATATTACCTTCTATAGATACAACATATTAAAAAGTTGCTGTATTGTGGGGAAACAAAACTGCGGCGCTGTCATTGGCTGGGTTAAGGACACACGCAAACTGCATCTCTTATTGAATTTACTCAGTTGTAACCATTATAACTGAAACTCCGCATTGCTAGAATAATATATTATCGTGTGGCACAATTTACCCGTGCTAGAATAATGCTAATAATAGTAAGACACTTGCAGATTCACTGCTTCGTCAATGTTGTAGTTGTGCATTAAGTTTGTAAATTTTTGTTGGCGGGGTTGCCTTGTAGAGTGCTTTGGGGCAATTCCGATATAAATTACAGTGAGTTAATAGGAAGTATTCATAAAAAATAATAAAAAAATAAAAACAAAAAAATCCATAAAATAAGGAGCGAGACAATAAGAAATAAGACTAAAGTAACAGACGCGCTAAAACACGCGTTAAAAATGAAATGGCAATGGGCAGGACATGTTTCACGTTTTATCGACAACAGATGGACTATTAAAACTACACAGTGGAAAGGACCAGAACACAAAAGGAAAGTTGGAAGACCGACTAAACGGTGGGCCGATGAAATTATTGAAATAGCTGGAAAAGAATAGATGAAGAAGGGAAGGGACAGGACACAGAGTGGAAGAAGATAGAGGAGGCCTATACCCAAGAAGGGATTGATATCCAGAATCCAAACAATATCAAATAAAATCGAATAAAATAAATTAACCATTAGGTATAAGTAAAATACTAACAACGTATTTTGATGTCAAGAAAAATACAGGCTTATTTATTTTATTTATTAATTTAATAGGAAGTATTTATTTTCCATAAATGGTTTATTTCTTTCTTAAAATTGTTTCACCTCTGTTTATTCAAGAAATATTGATGAAAATGGCGCGAAAAACTCCACTTTTACAAAAACCGACACTACACTCCCCCGAACGTCATCAGTCAATGAACGATAATTGAAACCGCAGGAGATATCGAAATGGCACCTAATTAGATGTGTCCATCATAAAAGTATTGTTTTGTTTAGTAGAATTTTCTGTTATTCGGAATAAACCCAAATTCGGAATTACCCCAATGCACTCTATATAATATCTGTAAGAGGGTAATCTGTGTACTGCAATCACCTTTTTATTATATTTATTTGAGATTTGTATCTATTTATATTATTAAAATTATGCTTTTTATTTGTATTTAAACAAATGCCTCAATAAAGGTTATTTATTTATTACTATTGCACTTTTATTAAACTTTGCTTAGTAAATATGTACTGTATATATGCTTACACATGCACCCCAGCACATAACACACATCGTCAACATAAGACAGGGTTCTTATTTAGGTAGAAAAAAAATTGTGAAAGACTTGATTTCCATGTAATATAAAACTGTAAACTAAGTAGGCACTTACTTTTTAATTAAAAAATATTTTGTTATTGTTTTTGCATGGTTGTTCGTTTAGTTGTGCCTGTGTGTGTAGTATGCATGAAATTTATTGCTTACAGCTTGAAAGGTTTCTTTGCCGTGAATGTGGTAAGGTCAAATGTTCCTGCGCTGCGTCGGTAGCTGTCGCAGAGGAAGCTTTTGCGCCACCACTCGAAAACGGAGCTGTTAAGTACGCCTCAACTAATGGCATCGGTCATGAGATGCAAAGCGATCCAATAGAGTACCGGAAACCACAACTGACACGACAGCACTCTGGGCCGGACGGGCAGGGGGCACGCCGGCCGCCGCCCGGGCCGGCACCGCATCGAGCCTCTGCTCAACCATTCGTGCGGGCCGGCGTCACTAGCGCGGGAGCAGGGGAGCCCGGCAAACTAAGGAGGTCCTTCGCTGTGCGCTCTCGGGAGGGACTAGAGAATCTACTCACGTTTGGATCAATAAGAAAGGGACACGACCCAAACAAAACGAAGCACCCTGTGCGACAGTGATCTGCGAAATTGAGCTTAATTTACGTTTTATTTTGATGTTTATTGTTTTTGACTTTTTATCGTCTTCAATTCTGAGTATGACTTTGTTATAAAAGTTAACTTAGTTAATTGTTATTGTTATTCAATATGTTATTTTTATTCAAATTCAAATCATTGTTCTAATCACTTCAAAAACGGGTCTCTTTAATTAGAGTGCAGTTTTAATACAACTGTGCTTTCATTTACTAGACCACAATAGGCAATAGCATGATATTTTTTATGACTGATTTGCCAGTTAGTTAATCTAGTCTGAAGAAAAATGGGTACTTGTGTATGACCAGTAATGTACGCACACTTAATCAAAATTTAGTATTATGTTATGACATATGGTTCAAAACTAAATAGATAAATGCTCGCCCATTTAACAGAGAAACCTATAAAAAATCCCTATTTTTACGTTATGTAATTTTTCATAGTACCACATGTGGTATATTTTTAAAATTAATGTCATATGTTTTATCTTCAATTGGTTAGCCCTTTATATTTGTACAGACTTAGGTATATCACACTAACACGTATAACACTACGGGTTGAAGTGGTTTTGGCTTATGCATTGTTTCGGTGATGGATGGCTTATTTATTTTCTTGTCATCATTCACTAATATGTATTAACATCATTCATGTTGTCGTTTTCTTCATTGTAGGCTTTGGAATCAAAATTAGCATCGTGTCGTGGTTCAGTTAGACCTAAGGAGCACTCTCCAAATTCGAGCTCCGACGTCAGTAAGGACTACAGGTGTGTACTGAAGAACTAATCTTGCCGCGTCGTGCTCGTCTCCGTTCACTGCGATAAGCAGTCGGTCACATCGACATTTAAACTTACTACTCTAGGGTTCTAAAATGCCGATTGTAACTTCTATAACGCTTTCGATACTGTACTGTACACGTACCAAGCAGATCATAATCTCCTATTTACTTAATATATTATCTGTGATGGTGATAATAATAAGTTTTCATACCGAAAGGTTTAACACCCACCGGAACCTTGTGATGTGAAATGCAGCACATAGTTTTAGTGGCTTGCTTCACGTAATGTGTTTCTCGTGACTACACCCAATATATAATAACTAAACATTTTATAGAACACTAGCCTTGCCTACGTAAAATGTAAGACGATAGTTTTTCGCTGGTCATCTTTAGACCTTGTTTATGTGTTAAAAATGCACTAAGCTCTTTTATATGTATGAAAACTTTATCTTTGATTGATTATCAACCCTATAGTTTTTATTATAAATGTATTTGATGGACAAATAATATTTTCGAAATATATTTTATGTAAATAATTAGATGAAGAAGTATGTATGTATGTATGAAAATGTTAACATTGTAAAATTTTATGAGCTAAGATTTTATTATACAGAACTACTCAATTTTATTTTATTTGCTAACGTAAGTATATTTTATTTAACATTTTATTGTGATGGACAGCTACATTACTGATTTATGTATTTAGCTGAATACAAAATTGTCTAGATGATTAGTGCTCTTTTTTAAGGTAGGTGATATCAGTTCGTATCTTTTAACGCCAAACAAATTAAAAAAAGCTTAGTTTAAATGTTTAAAGCTTGATGGTCACCTGTATAAATTATTTGTGCTCAGAAATAGTGCAGCGAAGGAGCATTTTTTAAAATACATAATGTAAATATAGTATCTAACAGCTATGCGTTTGCTCAATAGATTTTCATGGAATCTACCTAACGTGACTAACAATTTATTGATGAATAAATTAATGTAACATTTGTTTTACAAAGAATTTGCATGAAATTACTAATAGTACTGGAAAATACAAATATCGTTAACTTAAAAAAAATCTGCGTGCCTTTATCGTATCTAAAACCTAAAAAGTAACATAAAATTTCTGATTATTGTTGTGAGTTTGACATTGGTAAGATAGAACTCCATTTTTGAAATATCTAGTTCACTTTGTAGAATTAGCTGGAGAAAATAATTTGTATATATTATGTAACATTTAGTAAAGTCTAGACATATTGTGTGAGTAAATTATAAAAATAGTTCAATACTAAAAATAATGATATTTAAGTTGGTATGTCGCGCATTGATACCAAAATCTATCTCCTTTCTAAGATCAATAATACTATTTAAGATATGAGCCAAGAAAAGTGTCTCCACAACAAAGCGAAGCCCCCTATGCGATTATGTGGCTAATTAAAGAAAAGAGATCTGAGTTCTTCCCACAGCTGGCGTTGTTTTTGACTAATTTCATTAATGTTCACCAGTGACCTTATCAGTGCGCGATATGCTTACTAGAATTATTAAGTTATAGAAACAGAGTTTGCTGAAAATAATAATTTAGAAATGCATTTACACAACCATATTGTGCGGTGACCAATCAGATTTGTTTAGTGCGAATTATAATGAATAATAAAATATCCATAAGTCAAAATAAATTCAAGGTATTTTATTCATTTCACTATATTTAAAAAACAGTCTTAAATTATTTGTTTACCAGTAAATACATTAGACAACATGTTGGCCCAATCAAACTGTTTAGGTTCTTTCACTGGAGGTCGAAATTCATTAATTAATTCACCTATTGGTTTGTTGAATACATTTATTTTAAGCATCAAAGGCGAATCGTTGCTATCGTTCAACACTTCTATCAATACCTTTCCTGAAACAATAGTTTATATAAGATTCTCGAACATAGTTTGTGGACACAATATTTAAAAGATACAATGTCTATACATATACATATATGTTTCTATACTGACCTGCGACTCTAGGAGATCCTAGCGCCCACAAAGTAACTGCATATAAAGGCAGCGTTTGTACAAAGTAGATTAACTTAGTCAGTATGTACTGAACCGCTAATGACAACAATCTGAACTGAAAATGAAAATTATTAGCTCAGGACTATTAGGTTTTAAACATAAAATCTTTTATGACTAGCTGATTTTTTGCATACGTACTCAGAATACTGACCAGAATAACGTGCTAAAACTCCCCGCCTCTCCTCCGCTTGCGTTTTGAGATATAGCCCCCTCACCCCCTACCCCGTTATTAGTCTAAGGAATTTTGTATAGGATGCGTTTTATTTTGAATAAAGCTCTCAAACTTGGCTCAGTGGTTCCTTAGGTGGTCTTGAGTGCATTCAGACCGAGAGGCATCGGGAGGCACCATGGGGGTGGCGAGGGGAGGCGTGGAAAGTTTGATTCTGTCGCGCTCCCCTTTGAGGCTTATATTTTCAGAGTTATAGGTACTAGGGCAAGTGTAATATAATTTTCGGATAATTCAAAGATGACGGATTCATTTATAGATTTTAAAAAAATACTTTCGCTGGACAGAAATTTTACTATTTAATAAAATCCGAAACACGTGATTTCTTTTTTCTCATACAAACGTCAATATTTCTTTTACAACGAAAGATATCAGCACGAAAAAATATATGTGAAAGCCACACTTACTAGGGTTATTGATATATAATTTTATTTGAGGGAGGAACATAGTAAATGTTGACAAAAAAAAAATCAGTGCGCGGCAGCGTAGCATAAAATGTGTTGTTCTAACTTTTATCACATATTTATTCGTAAATAAATTTATTTTCTGGTACCTAGGTAATTTTTTGTTTCTGTGGGGAATGTTTAATTATTATTGGAACAAAATCTTTCCATATATTTATTAAATCAAAATTTGTAATTTAGTAAAATTCGCACAACAGGAACAAGATTTATTCACATAATGATCGGTTACTTTTTAAACACTAGAGATATACATTATATATTGCATACATTATATGAAAGCTACACTTACTGGGATCTGAAAAAAAATTAATTTAACAATTCTGTGCTAAATACTGAGCGAAAAAAGAAATACAATTAAATGCGAGACATAAAACGCATAGTTTAACTTTAATCGCTTATTTCTCGACAAATTATTTTTTTACTATGTCAGTATACTATAGGTTATATAGTTCTAGTAGTATTGTTGTTACATTGATGTGTCAGTAATTTATATCAATTTGTATTGACAAAAACGACGGTTGTCGAGGGCAAATTGGTAAACTGCAAGCGACGCAATTTCCCCGCTGCCTGGATTGTTCAAGAAGACTTTCGTCTCGGTTCCCCATTAATGGTTAAAATGGTTTAATAGAGTTAAAGAACTGTACAACATTGACAGTACAGTTAGACACTTCCTCGATGCACGTATGAGGCAAAGGAGTTCGATCCTTAGTCTCTATGATCAGCAGTTATCGAATGCGGCAGACCGGATATGGATAAAGACATGTTAAACCCTAGGCGATTATCTGAGTCCACTTTGGTTTTGCCTATCCCTGGGATAGGCAAAACCATCTGGAAATCATCTGGGAAGGCATTTTAGTTTTAGAGGCCTGCATATGACTCACCTTTTCTACACGAAAGATCCCAAGCTTTATACGAAGAGCTGCTGAAAACTTGTGATTATCATTCCGTACTTATGATCAAAATGGAGCTGGTGTATATAAGTGCGGTATATAGTTTTGAATAATATTTTTTGTCCACTTACATTCATTCATTATACCAGATTTCAGCTAGTTATAGTCCATTTGGTGTTTTTCATCAAATTTAGACTTATAATCCTGAGTTAAATTTGTCGCCATTATCTTGGCTAATCATGTGAAAATTGTCATGTTATTGTTATACATGACTATGATTGATAATATATATTTTTTTTTATTACAAATCAGTGTTGTTTTAGTCTTCTTTTACTGTTTGAAGTTTCTTTAATAAAGATATCGGTCACAAAAATATTTTAAAAAATATATATTTTATATGACCCCAACACCCTTTATATCTCAGGACGCAAGTAGAGGAAGTATTTAATTTTTACATTTTCAGAGCTCGTTTAGTCTTATTTTACCGTCTGAAGTTCCTTTAATAAAGTTTGCGGTGTAAACAAAATATTTAAAATTTTATTTTTATATAGAACCCAAACACCCTGTATATCTCAGGACGCAAGCGGAGGAGGAATGGGGAGTTTTGAGTAATTATTTACTACCACTTACAGAGTCAGTATACAAAATTTCAGCTAGTCCTGAATCATTTTATGTTTTTGATCAAATTTAGCCTAATACCCCTGAGCTATATTACGAATATTATTTATTACTTATGGACTCATTATCAGAGCCATTATATTTGTTTCGTGCTATCTCATGATACTAAAAATCATCGTTAAGATCAATACAAGCTATATCATCTTAGCCCTCATGGAAGAGCAAGTCACTGATCCTTTGGGGTCAGTTTACACCAGGGTTCGGAAACCGGTTTTTTGAAAATACCGGTTTCGGTCATTGACCCCTATATCGAAATAATTTCGGTTAAGGTTTCGTTCAGGTTTCGGTTACCGGTATATTTAACCGGTTCAACCAAAACCGATATTTTTTCGTTCGAACGGAATTAACCGGTTAATTTGAAGAATATGCGACTTTGTAGGCATGTTTGCCGCGTGCAATCAATTGAAAGCGTGCGAGAAAGTGAGCAGAAGACTCGGGCAGTGGCACCCGCGCGACGCGCCTGTACTTGACTAAGTTTGGTTTTAACCGGTTAATTTAGTTCTTATTTCGGTTAGAAAACCGCTTCCTTATTAACCGATATTTTATTCAAATTTACCGGTTAAGCTGGAAACCGGTTTTAACCTGAACGGAATCGTTAACCGAAATTCGAACGAAATTAACCGGTATTTGTTAACCGGTTCCGAACCTTGGTTTACACCGAGACGCGGCGCGGCGTGAAGACGTTTGAACGAGCATCAGTCTTCGCAATGAGACCCGCAACTACGCTCTGCTCAGCGCAGCTAGGTGTAGTTCGTCATGTGAGTATCCAATCCGCTATTCGTAGTGAAATAAAAGTATGTACAGCGTAGTTCGTACCGCGTATTTTAATTGCCTATCTTATATAGTATAACGTTGTCGTATTTCGGTCTAAACCAACGCCCAGATAAGAAAGAAGGCGACTAAGTATATGTAGTTTCCGTATACTTAGCCGCCTTCTTTTTATGAGGGCAGATCAGATGGGACGTCACTTTTCCCCACCACATAAAATAAATAGAAAAGAACGGCCATCTGCGATAATTTTACAACAGTTCCGATAACTAACTAACTATATTATTATGTATAGTTGATGCTCACCAAAGTGAATACAAAGTAGTACATGGCAGTAGTCGGAAGCAACAGTAGTAGTATTGTGACGGCCACAGTGCCCACAAACAGTTCTTGGTTAGTATATTCGCAAGAGTCTATGCCGCCTCTGAGGGGATTGTATTTACGCCCGACAAACAATCTCAACAATGCAACTAGGCCAGATATTTGGATGTTGAATAATCTGAAAACAAATAACATATAAGCAGACATGCAGTTACATTGATTTCACGAGAAGATGTACGGGTAGTCTCTGATACGTAGTCATCAACATTTTATTGATGTAAACACATCAGCTTATCCATTTCGGACAACTATTAAAAATTTTATGTGGCGAATAGTGCTTTAGGGTGCAATATATTTTTATTAATCATTTCATACTTGTCCTGGCAATGATCCATTCGTACAATTCTCGGTATTGTACTGTAGGGATCGATGCAAACAATTTAATATTTTTATATATTTTATTTGAACTAGCTGGGTGACCGAGCTTCGCACGTTCAATCGGAGCATTTATAAACTAATTCACTTAATACAAAAAAACTGGAGACGACAAATCCAGATGAACCACATAGTGCATGTTGTTATTCCTGTCTGTGCTCATTCCTTCAAGAACTGCACGCCATCTGTTGTCGAGTAGCGCGGACCGTGCTTTAAAAGTCAATGTTAACAACAAAGGGATCCAAGTAATGTAATCACTGGTAATTCACCTACTCGACAAAAGATGGCGCCATTAGTGAAATATATTTACAAAGCAAAATACCTACTATCAAAATAAATTCCTTTCTTTTTAGGATAAGTTTAGATCCTCACAGATCCATTGTAGATCCAAAACAACTAACCATAGATCGAAAGAATTATTATTGTTAGAATCGTTTTCGACAAAGATTTAAAAAAAAACAAATGTAATGCACAGTAAATTCGAAACATAAACATTGTAGCACTCGTTGATGTCTTTTATATGAAAACTTGTTTATGCAGCTCGCGTTGAAATCTTTTATATGACACTAGGGGGTGCAGAACCGGACCTCTTTAGTAAGAACCGGTTCTTCGGTTCCGATAGCTACTTGGAACCGGGTACCCGGTTCTTTCGGTTCTTCTAAGATTTTTTTTGACACGATTTTACGTAAGAGACAGAAGGTTAAAAAACGCAAAATATGTATAATTTCCTTTTTTTATTGGAACAACTTAAGTATTCATTATTATTATCATCATCAGCCAAATGACGTCCACTGTTAAACCAAGGCTTCCCCCAAGGATTTCCACGCTGACCGGTCTTGCAATGCCCGCATTCAACGCTTTCCCGCGACCTTTACTAGGTTATCGGTCCACCGAGTAAGAGGCCTGCCCACCCTATACCTCTTCCGGTGCGCGGTCGCCACTCGAGAACTTTAATGCCCCAACGACTCTACGAGCCATGTGCCCCACCCAGTGGCATTCATTTTACCGATTCTGCGAGCTATGTCGGTTACTTTAATTCTCTTACGTATCTCCTCATTTCTTATTCAATCACGTAGGGAACCTACAAGCACAGCACACTCCATTACCCTTTGGACTTTGGGTGACCTTGAGCTTTGTCATAAGGCCCATAGTAAGTGACCATGTCTCAGTTCCGTATGTCATCACTGGCAAAACACATTGAGGTCAAAGACCTTAATCTTGAGATACTGCGGTATTTTGGATGTGAAGATATTGCGGATCTTCCCGAACGCCGCTACTCAGCCGTGTTGGATTCGGTGGTTGATCTCTTTCTTGAAGTTGGACCTACCTAGCTGGACTGTTTCTCCCAGGTATATATTTGTCAACAACTTCAAGTGTAGAGTCTCCAACCTTCAGAGGAGTGGGTGTGATACGGACATTTGACATAATTTCAGTCTTGTCCATGTTCATTTTAGGACCCACTTGTTGGAACAGTCCATCGAGCATTATGTCTAGGTCTTCCAAGATCTTGCCACAACCACGATATCGTCAGTGAATCGAAGGCGAGGTGATGTAATCGCCGTTGATATTAATATCGAGTCCTCTCCAGTCCATAAGCTTCCAAACATCTTCCAGGACAGCGGTGAATGGTTTCGGAGATATAACGTCTCTCTGTCTCACCCCTCGCTGCAACCGGATTGGTTTCGAATTCTTTTCCTGGAGGTGGACCGACATGGTGGCGTTTTCATACAAACATTTTAGCACTTCGATATATCGATAGGCTATTTGGCACCGTTGGAGAGACTGTAACTATACTCTTAGGTCTTCTGTAAAATCTGTCTCAACGTATGAGTGTAGTCTAAGGTACTGAAGCCTTTTTTGGAAACCGGCTTGTTCAGGAGGCCAGAAGTCGCCAAACCTGTATGCGAGATGATTTGTAATGACTCTCAAAAACAGGTTGTAGACATGGCTCAGAAGTGAGATGGGTCTATATTTCTTCAGCAGGTTCTTATCACGCTTTTTGACGAAGAGCACCACCACTTTCCTGTATCATGCCATAGACGTTCGTCCCTCGAGCATATCGTAATTTAAAAGCTTCTGAAGAACTTAAAGTACCGGTTTTCCACCTGCTTTTAAAAGCTGTCGTAATTCCATCTTCACCGGGTGCCTTGTTGTTCTTAAACTGTTTGAGAGCCATTTTAATTTCATACAAGCTGATGTCCGGGATATCTTCGGTGTCAATTTGGCTCTTGGGTCTTTACCCAGATTACTGAAGGGTAAGCGTGTGGTCGTGTATAATTGTCCGTAGAACTTCTCAACCTCCTCCAACAGCTTAGGCTTGGAAGACACGATTCTGCAATCAGATCCATTGCCAATTCTTTTGAGCTTTTACTGAGCATGAATCTCCTCTTTTATACGATAAGTATTAAATTGGCGTATATCGCGAGACACAGACTTGGAGAAATCTATCTGTTTAGTCGTCGATACTGGGAAGCATCTTTAGAGGATTTTAGAATCAGGCTCCCTCTTTCCTACATGAGCTTGCTGGTGAAGTCCAAGATCCGAGATGTTCTTTTATGAACGGCTGGTTTTGAAAGCATTATTTTCCGGTTTCACACTAAATGGCGAAAAAAATGATCATAAAATGATCATATGCTGCTTCAAATCTTGAAGAACCGAAAGAACCGGTTCTTGTGACTTTTAGAACCGGTTTTTATTTGATTAGACAGAACCGGGTTTTCCCGGTTTTTTCGGAACCGGAAAAAACCGGTTCCATGCCCTATATGACACGTATAATTTTATTGTAATTTGCGTTCATATAAATTACTGCATATAGATCCGAGTCTGAGTCTTTGAATAAGGAAGAAGCTCAGTCACTGCATTTCAAACTTAACTTGGGTCAAAACTATACAAATTCACACAATATTCTTTTTTGATTTTATCTATCCAATCTAAAAGTTAAAACTTATATATTTTCTGTAATTTCATTCAAAAAACAGTGAAATATCATAAATACATACAGCGCCACCTTTAGTAAATAACAATTAATACAATGTCAACTTCTTTGATAGTTTTGTTTAGCCGTGGATTTTCATTCAAAATTACGATTTTCTCGTTTGACAAAATGTAAGTAGGTTGTACCAGCTATGGCAACTACGCGATACAACCTGTAAATATTATTATAAATAATATGTAGGTACGCGATAAGTAAAATTGCTGAATAAAACTTACACTATTTTCAACATCACTTCCCAACATCACTATCCCGCGTGCATGGTATTTTTTTTATCGCTCTTAAGTCTTTTTATTTACATAATAATAATAAAATAAAAATTACCCAAAAAAAAGACAAAAAATCAATGAAGTCTCGTGGGATTCGAACCCAGACCTACATAAAAGAAAATAAGCACCGAACCGTTACGCCAGATCGCGCTTGAATATAGTGTTAAAAATAAGCATCACATGCGTTCTGCTTTTATGTAATTTCGCTCATATCTCCCTTAAATGACTTTTTTCGACGATAATTCCCTCATAGATCGATTTCTGGTGATTTTTAACCCCTAATCCTAGATTTTCGTCAAAAGGTTTCAAGCCGTTTTCGAAATCGTCGGGACACTTAACTCGTTTAATAGTATAGGATAGGATAGGATATTCACATGTACTCGGGGCGAGGTACCAACTTCAAGTCTGTCAATACATTTGTTTTCTATTCCATCATTTCAAATATTCAAATCAACGTCGTATTTACTTTTTATACAAACGTATGCAGACCTAACTCCTAACCTATATAGTCTCTACAGTACTTAGCGTTGTTATACTATATGGGGTGATCCTTAATTTGCTGCCGTGTGTTTAAAATAGGTTCACGTATCACTCTGTGTACTGTATTTAATTGATCAACGGCAATGAGTTTATATAAAAGATGTATGAGAGCTTGAATTAAACACTATCCACTAGAACTATTGTACACTGAAAAGGTAGGTTAAAAATTATATTAGGTACTAAAACTACTGTACACTCAAAGGTTATATAGGGTGCTTCTAAAATATATGCCACGGCTGAAATAGGGAGAAAATATCATGCATAGTGATCACGAAAATGAGACATTCATGTCCGGAAACTATTTTTTTTTCATACAAAAAAAATAACAGTCATAAAAATAAATTGTTTTACTTTATTAAGCCACCCGTAGTGTGTTGAATGAAAACTAGGCGCGCGAAAACTGCGTAAACGCTCCGACGTTGCGGCTGGACATCAAACAAATTCGGCACTTGTGTCATGCTGCAAAAGGCTTTGATCTGTCCGCACCCTTTCGCATACTCACGCGGGAGCGGGGCGCGACCCGGCAGGCGGGGGCGGTTGGCGCCCGCGCGCCCTTCGTACAGGTCAGAGGCTCGTCAGAGGTCAGTTCGCTATACGCAGCAGTGACGCGCAGGCGTGACGCGAACGTTTTGCACCGACCGCCGTCCGCGAGTGAGATAGCCATGTCACCCAGACGTACATACGAATCAAGAGTATCTTGAAATGATACTCTGCTACCGCGATACCCTCTGACCGCGAGTGCAATAACATCACTGCGCATGCCGTAAACCTGTATGAGCAAAGTTTAGGTGTAAGAGTCAGCCAGTGTTGTGTTGATCATCAACCGAAAAACGTCCACTGCTGGACTAAGGCCTCCCCCAAGGATTTCCATACCGACCGGTTCTGTGCGGCTCGCATCCAGCGGCTTCCCGCAACCTTCACCAGGTCTTCGTCGGTCCACAGAGTCGCGGGCCTGCCCACACTGCGTCTTCCAGTGCGCGGTCACCACTCGAGAACTTTACAGTGTTGTACTGTGTTGTGTAAAACTTTGTTGTGTTTTGAAAAAGCTTGTAAATAAGGTGATTAATACTCTGCTACCGCGAGTGCAAATAACATCCCTGCGCATGCCGTAAACCCGTATGAACAGAGGTTTGGTGTGAGTCAGCCAGCCACCAGTGTTGTCTTGTTCAAATCCTTGTAAATAAGGTGATGAACTTAGAAACATGCCAAGTTACTTACTGTAATACACGTTCTTTTTAATTTTACGCATCTACTCTTGAGTAGATGCCTTACCTACCTAAAACTTTTTATTAACAGATACTTTTCAGTACGTAATTTAACACTCCAAAGCCAGTCAAAGTGCGATGGTAAGTTTATCACCTTGTTACGTGAATAAGCCCTTTTTAATAACTGGTAAGTTTGTTTATTCTGCTCTACATTTAATTTAAAGACAATCAGCTGTTCACTAAATTAACCTGTAAAAAGAGATACGAGCGTACGTTGCTTTCATTCAGTGAAATGACATCGAGTTCATTCATGACTTCATGACGGAGCGTACGTACTTGACGGACCGTATTGTGCGAAATTGAATCAAAGTAAAAAAAAGTTTAGTCTCCCAAATCAATTTAACGACTCCGGGGCACGATTTTTTTTACTATTGTAATCTATATGCTAACTGTCATTGGCCTAATGTTCAATTGTAAATGCAGTTTGTAAGTATTTAAATTAAGGTTAAACGTTAGTGCTCCCTGGTTGAAAAAATCCGATAGATGGCGTTAATCTGACTATAACTTGGTTTTTCGATTTAAAAATAGTATAAATAACCCTAAACCATATTACGTAAAACAGCGAGCAGTTACAAGATCAATGTACGCTAATAAACCATAATAATGTTAATTAAATAAGGATTTCGATATATTTGTCCCCTTACAATTATAGTTTTGCGTTTATCTTGTATGAATAAGGGCTCGAATTACGCACACATACATAATTTTTTTACGTATATGATGCTTATTTTTGACTTACCTCTATAAGTAGTCCGTAACCCAGAGGTGCAAGCGGCAAATTTTGTACGAACCTTTTTATGTTATTGCTTTTAGGTCCGGGTTCGTATCCTACGAGACTTTATTGTTTTTGTCTTTTAATTTTTTTTATTTAGTATGAACATAAATAAATATGTAAATAATAAGACCCAAGAGCGATAAAAGAAAAGATTTTTTAAAAGAAAAAAATCATTTATTGAATAACAATGTCGCATAGCAATCATTCATAGCATTGGCCTGCAAGGAGATATGTATCACGTCTCCCCCGCGAATCAGGACACCAGGGGAGATAGCAGCAGCTGGTCGAGGTGACGGATCCACAGGAGTCCCCCATCGGTTCTGACTTCATAATGTACTCCACCCAGACGTCGGGTTATTGTGCCGAATTCAAACTTCTGGGCAAGAGAGGAGTAACTCCTGGCCACCTTGTCTCCAGGAGAGAAATGTCCTCTCCTTGTCCTCTGACTACGTGGCTCCGGTCTAGGTATGGGACTACCATGGCATGTAGCTTAGTTCTAAACTCTTTTCCAAACATCAGTAGGTAGGGAGTCCCTCTTGGAGTTTCTGTCTGCCTCAAGCGGACTGAGGTCTCCCCATGAGTGGTGAAGTAATACTTAGTTTTCGTAATGTAGTTTTCAGTGCTATACACAACTCCTCAAACTCGAATCTGTAGAAGTTTTCTTCCTCAAGATGTTCATCTTCGGTTTCTAGTTCTATGTTGTTCTGTATTTCGTGAAATTTCTTTATTGTTTTGTCGAGTGACTCCAAGCGGGGCTATATACTTACTTGGGTCTTGAGTGTCGAGCACATTTTCTGTGCGCGTTAATAAACTGTACTGAGCTTCTTGTACGTTTTAATTTCTTTAAATCCATTGAATTGGCCTCGTCGCCAATATTAAAAACATAAAATATCTGTTCAGTCACATAACATTTATTGAATAACAACGTTGCCTAGCAATAGCCTACAAGGAGATACGTATCATGCAAGGAGATACGAAGTGATGTCGAAAATTTGTGGAGGCACGGCCTTGCAAGGCTTTGCAAGCCAAGTCTTACGCTATTTGGAGTCACGGTTGTGCCTCTGCAAGCTAAGGAGAGTATCAAACTTAGGAATCACAGATTACCATAATTTGTATGTATATGTCATAGGGAATGGCCCCCTTATTACATCCGTGAAGTGGCAGCATGAAATTCGTTTTCATTGTCGAGAAAAATAGATTCATTTTTTTATTAATTTTTTCAATTTATTTTATCCATACAGATGAAAGTTTTTTAATTGATAAAATTGATTAAGAAAAGTTAATGTTTTGTTAATTAAAATAACATAATTATCAGTATCATCATTCAAAGAATAATAAATTACTCCAATATACATTTAAATTCAGTCACTCACTCTCACGGTCTCATCAGATTGATTGACAATAACACATTCGCTGGGATGATAACCATCATAGTTACTTAGTTAACAACCCAATATCGTCCCAGTGACTGAATTTAAATGGGTATTATAATTTTAAAATAATTCATTGTAATATAAATAATGATACTGATAATTTTCTTATTATATTGAACTAGCTGGGAGACCGAGCGTCGCTCGTTCAATCGGAGTTTTTATAAACTAAGATAACTTGTTTAGTAGTACATATAAGATATATTTTCTATGAAACATTTTGCAGGGTGTTGTTTTAGTCGGTAGTGGCCTTCTAAGGGACGAAAGGACAAGCAATATTTGTTCTGAAAATATCTATAATTTTTTTTTATAATTTGATTCTATTGAAAAAATACATGCAAATCATCCTTTTTTTTTTGATAAAAAAAATAGAAAAATATTTTATGATACGTAATATTAGAAAGTTGTTCATCGTTTATAAGTCAGTAATATCAATCAGTTTTGGCGACTTTTTAGAGATTTTCTTATTGCAAAGGTTATCAGCGCCATCTGGTTGAGTTTAGAGAAAACCGTGGAAAATTTCCTATTTTCAAACACGGGACAGAGCGGCACAATCACCAGGTATGTAATTAACTTATATGGCCAAAGATGGCGCTATTTGTCTCTAAAATACAGAGGTTAAAATATATTTTTTTATCACTCTTAAGTCTTTTTATTTATTTTCATAATATTTACATAAGTTCACACAAAATAAAAAAAATAAAAAACAAAGAACTATAAAGTCTCATGGGTGGTATTCGAATCCGGACCTAAAAGCAGCAAAACGTAAGTGGCTCGCACCAAAACCGCTAGTCTACCAATGTACCTATAAGCGATGGTTAAATTTAAGCATCATATGCGTTCTCCTTCTATGTAATTTCGATCATTAAATGAATTCTCCCTTAAATGAATCTTTTCGAAGATAATTCCCTCATAGATCTGGATTTATAGTGATTTTTAACCCCTAATCCTAGATTTTCATCAAAAGGTTTCAAGCCGTTTTCGAAATCGTCGGGACACTTAACTCGTTTAATAATATAGGATAAAGCATCTAGTTATTTAGGGTTCCGTAGCCAAATAGCAAAAAGCGGAACCCATATGGATTCGTCATGTCTGTCTGTCTGTCTGTCTGTCCGTCCGTATGTCACAACCACTTTTTTCCGAAACTATAAGAACTATACTGTTGAAACTTGGTAAATAGATGTATTCTGTGAACCGCATTAAGATTTTCACACAAAAAAAAAAATAACAATAAATTTTGGGGGTTGCCCATAATTAGAACTGAAACTCAAAAATTTTTTTTCATCAAACATGTACGTGTATGGTATGGATAGGTCTTCAAAAATTATATTGAGGTTTCTAATATTATTTTTTTCCAAACTGAATAGTTTGCACGAGAGACACTTCCAAAGTGGTAAAATGTGTGTCCCCCCCCCCCTTTAACTTCTAAAATAAGAGAATGATAAAAGTAGAAAAAATATATGATGTACATTACCATGCAAACTTCCACCGAAAATTGGTTTGAACTAGCTTTAGTAAGTAGTTTTTTTTTAATACGTCATAAATCAAAATTACTTTTCATTCAATAAACTCAAATAAAAAAAATATAGAGTTCAAGACATGTGTGATTATGAATTTATACGGAACCCTCGGTACGCGAGTCCGACTCGCACTTGGCCGGTTTTTTTGTTGTACTGATGATAAAAAATGTGTTTTAAATGTGCCATTTGTACCTTTTTCTGAAATACATTTAATTTTATTTGAATTCTGGGTACACAAGGTATTTTTTTTAATGGCGGATATGAATATTCTATAATTCATAATAATTCATAATTAATTTATTTTCTTTGTACAGGATAAAATACAAAAATACAAGGTACCTAACATAGCACAAATAATTATTTTGTTTTAAAAAATCTTCCTTCACTGTTGGCACCTGAATAGTGTAAGCTTATATGTATCCGAGGTCAAATTTTATGATTAAAGAAAACCACTTGGCACACGTATATGGTACATAAATAGAAGCTGATTTAGCTCGGTAGCCACCCCACACCCCCTGGCAGGTCTATTTGACCTATTATCTTGAACTTGGTATCGTTTTCGAATAAACCGAGAATGGAGCTTTCATTTTTTGTATTACTTTTGTTCAATCTATTACTCTTATTGTGAAAAAATCTAATAAAATAAAAATAAAAAAAAAACCAACAAGATGCTATAGTTTAAAAAATGTGCACTAATGGCATAAACAAATTTTTTTTGTAGAAAACCAAACTAATCAAAAATAAAAAAACAGAAACACTAACTGCAATTACTAAATAAAAAGCTTCAGAAATAAATTTTGAACGTTGCACGGCGCAAGGCATGCGTGAGCGTTTTAATCTGCCGCGCTTCAGTTAACTATTATATTGGGCAATAATCTTGAATTTGGTGTAGTTTTCGGATGAACCGAGGACGCAGCCTTCAGTTTTGGATTGATTTTGTACCATGTCAGACAAAAAAATTAAAATTTACAAAAATCCAACCTGCTATTTTTGATAGCGATAAGACCGCCTTTGCATATCAATGTTTAAATATTTTATGTGTTTTCGTTGTTATTTGTACTCTTATGGTGTGCAATAAAATTTTCGTATAGGTAACTAATTTAAAATAAAACCTTAACATGCTGCGATTTTGACACAATTTTTAGCCTTTAATTGAAGAGAAAAGAAAACCGCATTCGAAACCTGGAATGCCTGTCTTGTGGAGACATTAAAAGCGCCAAAATACTTTGGAAAAAATTATCATAACCATGTTTGACAAGTGAGTTTGAATAAAACGAGGTTTTTGTACATAGACGATTACGTTTAGGAATATATTTTGGTGACAAAAATTATTGTGTAAGTGAATAACTGTTTATCCTTTTGTGAGAAATAAATTATTCTATAACCTGAATCTTGGTGCTACATGGCGGGAATTCATTACTTTTTACAGTCGAGTCTATAAATATTGACGTGTAAGACTTTTTACTTGATATGTGAATGTTTTTGTCGGGATTTTACTTTCCGTGTATGAAAATCTACATATCTAAGGTTCGGGTTGTATCACGTGGTTGCTGGTAACTACTTACTTTTTGTCAAACGAGACAATAATAATACACCCGGAAAACCGCCTCCGTTGTCTAGTCGCTCGCTTCACATCAGGAGGTTGCGGGTTCGATTCCCGGCAGAGTCTAACTATAACATGTAAGACTCCGTTTGGTCGGTGGTAGAGCATTCTCGGAGCCTGCATGGTTAGCTATCATCTTTTTTTTCACCCTCAATTGGTAAGCCCTTGGCATCATCTCACCTGATGGTAAGTGACGATGATGCCGAATACGAAAGCGGGCTTACCAAGATTCCCCAACGCAGTGGGGAACTGGTTATCTTACCTTCATGCCGGAACACATCAATGCTGTTAACGTTGATGTTTGGCGGCAAGACTTAGATAAGATGGTGGCATATGCCAGACGGGCTCAGAAAATGCCCTACCACCAACCAAACCGAATCCAGAAAGTTACACCCCGCCGGGAATCGAACCCGCGACCTCCTGATGTGAAGCGAGCGGACAAGCGGAGGCGGTTAAAATTTGAAATGGGGCATGGTATGAGTCTAAAAATTTTTGAATGCACCTTATACAGGCTGTAACTTCCGGAAACTTTAACATACCAACCCATACTAAATTCGCATAAAAATGAAGTTTTCATATAATATGGTAAGATAACCGACCAATTTTGTATGGTGTGTCCAAAAATTGTCTTAAGTATTCAGCATTCTTAAGGTTCATTCGGAAAAGTTGTTCAGTTTCATGAGTGGATTCCATAATTTAAATTTCCAGGAGTGATCTTTTTACATTCTGTATAAGTAAAAATATCAGCCTGTATATCACAAATATCGAGCTGAAACTCAACTAGACCTTGTTGGGTGAACAATATTTTCGTCTTTCAGATGTCCCTGACGTGAGACTGACAGCGTCTTTTTTTCTGAATATAAAAAAAGTTTGCCAGCATTAATTACTCAGACTAAAAAGTCTTTATAATAAATTTGCTACTTTGGTAATGCTCAAGCAAAATGCAAGATGGCGCTAAAAACGAAATCCTGGGCTAAACAAAGCTTAACAGACCAATTGAGATTGTAGTTACTGTAATATCAGAAAGGTGGTGCTGAATTATACACCACTACATGCGTAAAATTTATGGTATTTTACTGCAGTTTTTAATGATATTACAGAAATAAATAATATAATTATATACATTTGGAGAAAATAAAAGGTTGCAAAGTTTACGTTGGACAGATTAAATCGAAAATATAGTGGTTATTTGTGTAGTTAATAGCCAGGTAAATTTGTATGAAATAGGGTGACTGACGTTTAACCTTAAGTTTGGCTGTTGTTATCCCTAATAAATAAATAAAATAAAATAAAATAAATAAAATATGCATGACTCTTACTCCCATTGCAGCGGTGGCATATATTTTGGAAGCTACCTTATATAGCATATTAAGTATTGTGAATTAAATAATTTTCATTTCAAGACCTACAGGGGTCGAAACAAGTTTAGTGTTAAAAATACTGATTTTACTGACCAAAAATCTTAAAATACTGACTTTCACTGACTTAATTAAATGAGGTAAAATGTAGGTGTTATGTATTAAAATAAAAATAGCAAATCAATTTTTTCTCGAAAAATTATAGGTACTTCAATATTATGTTGCGTATAACAACATAATAGAACATCAATTGTTGCCCTCAAACCATCATTGGGCATACCTTACTATTTGTGTTTACACGTTAGTAAAATTGAGTCAGTGTAAAGAGCAGTATTCTAAATCATTGTAGAAAAAGATAGGAGGCGTAGGCGGGCAGGGCAACATTTGTGATGACAAATGTTTTTAATAATAAATACATGGTTATTTTTGGACCCCACCAAAACTTCATAATAACTTCTGCTACTCATGAAACTGAGCAACTTTCTCTAAATAACCAATGGTCAATTCGCAAAACAATTTTGGGCATCTCCATAATAAATAGGCCGATCGATTAGTATGAAAGGTCCAAAAATTTTTTTGCGGATTGATCATTGGTTCCTTGGGGAAAGTAGCTCAGTTTCATGAGTAGAAGCCACTGTGAAGTTTCAGTGGGGGGTGGGGGGTCCAAAAATAACCGTTTAAATAGGGGTCTGAAGTAAATGACCCAAACTCAAACCAAAAACCAAAAAAGCCAAACCCAAAAAAACTGACAAAACTGACCATTTTCCCAAAAAACTGACTTTTACTGACCGGTTTACAAAAAACGGACTTTTACTGATTTTACTGACCAGTTTCGACCCCTGGACCTATAGTTCATTCCAATAAAAAAAAAGCAAAAGGTAAACAAAGATAGTATGCATCTGACACTGACATGTGTCATTTCCATAGTAAGTTTGTTTACCTTTTGCTTTTTATTTATTGGAATGAACTATATATCAATACAATGAATCATTGAGTGAATCATTTTAGATTATTCTTATAATTGGATTCTAGAATTCCATGGTCCCTTTTTTAACCCCATGTGTGGGTTTTTATAAGTTTAAAGACTTTGTGTGTGTACTGTCTGTCTCTGTGGCATCATATCTCTCAAACTGTTGGACCTATTTGAATGCGAATCTTTGATGAAAATTGGTTTAGTAGTTTTCGAGTTATTCGTCTTTTATTAACAAGGATGATTTATAAATTACTTTGAAAACTTACCTTGCAGCATAAACGTAAATGCAATATGAATGAAATGTAGCAAGACAAATTAAATCTGAGATCATAGCAGCTTGAAAAGTGAATCCCAAATATCCAATATAGCTATAAACATCTAATATAATATCCAACTTTTCACCAGAAACATCTGAAAAATAAGAATAAGATTAACTGAAGTCTCAGAAGTGGAACATAAAATATAAAACAAGGCTGGTTTCAGAGATCGGCGCTTCGGCAGCGCTGTTGAACAGCGCGTGCTTCAACAGCGCGCGCTTGACACGGACATCTGTGAAACGAGTTTTAGCAGCGCGCGTTTCGATGCGGTGTACAGTCGTCATCATGTATTACCTTTTTTTATGGAAAATACTTTAAAATAACTTTTTTGACTTTTAATTTTGCGAACTGACTTAACAATTTCAATAATGTAACTCTTATTAAATAAAAATGATATTAATATGAGAAAAAAGATATCGATATGTTTTAACATGTTTCTATTAAAGAGAATTGTGTGGCGGTAAACATGTTAATGAAACGTAAAAACTAGAACATTACAAAAGATTCCCGACAAACATCTTCTGGAGCGCACGTCTTCAGTCACTCATCCAGAATTCATATTCATCGTTAGACTGTACCCAGCAGCGCGTCCGAACGGCGTCTCTCTGAAACGCTCACTGGCCGTAGAAGCGTTTCAAAAGCGCGCGCTTGGGCAGCGCTGCCCAACAGCGCGCTTCAACAGCATGACTATAAAACGCTAGTACTAGCCTCATACATATCCAAGAGCGCGCTGTTCAACAGCGCTGCCGAAGCGCGGATCTCTGAAACCAGCCCAATTAATTTAAAAATGACTGCTTGTATTGAATGATATATGCTAGACACAATAAAATACAGGGTGTTAGGGTAAACACCGATATCCTTGAAACTGGTGGTTCAGTAGCATGAATTGAGTCTAAAACCTAATAGTTTTTTTTTTTTAATCTATGTTACCGAGCCACAGTTTTTTGTAATAACGGTGTTTACTCACCTTAACACCCTGCATACACAGGGTGGTAAAAAATGCATTTGAAATTTTAAAGGGTTATTCAGACTCGAATATAGAATACAGGAAAAATATACAAAAAAATCCAAATTTTTTTTTTCCAGTTTTCCATACAAATTCTTAGTTCATTATTTAGATTTAGTATGGGAAACTTAAAAAAATAACTGTAGATCGGATTTTTTCCTGTATTCTATTCGTGAACCTGAGTAGCCCCTTAAAATTTCAAATGCACTTTTTTAACACCCTGTAAGTATTGACTATATACATACATATTATATATCAATACCACACACACACACACACACACTCCAAAATTCATAAACTTGTTTAGGCTAGGGGTGCAGCCTAATAATAAATATAACTACATAAAATATTAATGTATAAACAAAAAGGTACAACTAAAAACTTTACTCTCTTTTAGGGTAGCTGGTTAAAAATATTACAATATTAACCAATACAGTATTGTTCAGCTATATCAAGAAGGTTGCCACATACTTGCCTAAAAATAGCCACCAAAGCTGTATGTGGTATGAGAAATATTTTCCCAGCATTTTGTTGAATGCATTGTTCAGCTTAAATCCAGCTGGAGAGCCCATCAACCACTTCAGAAGAGAGTACAAGAAATTCACCAAACGCTGAAAGTATAACTAGTAGTCATTCAATTTATTATAATATAGTGTTCCTAATGGGTTCCTAACAGTTATCTTGATTTTTTCTAAAGATGCCACAAATATTTGGCAGTAATATTCAGCAGACACATTTTATATAGTTGTTAGTATGAATTACTAAATAACTGACAAATGAACTGAATCTATTCAAAATAATAAAAAACATATTACATACAATTAATTGCATCATTCTTTTATTTTTCTGATGACTTTTTTTATAGAACACTAGCTTCCGCCCGCGACTTCGTCTGCGTGGACTTCTATGTGGACAAAGTAAAAAAAACAGTTTTTAGCCATTCCTGGGGGAACCCTTGAGTTTTTCGGGATACAAAGTAACCTATGTGTTAGCCCAGTGCTTTATCTGTCTACCTGCCAAATTTCATATAAATTCGTTTAGTAGTTCCGGCGTGAAAGTAGAACAAATAAACAAACATCCATACTTTCGCATTTATAATATTAGTGAGATGTATTTACATAATAATAATTTGTGTAATACCTCTACAGCACCCATTAACGCTGAACTGAGATCTGCTTTATCCTGTGTAACTACTGCCAGCACGAGGTAGCCCAGCAGAATATCTATCACTACTGCTAGTATAAGATTTCCTTGTTTTATTGAAATCTGTGAACATATTATACATAAAGGCTAGCTACTTCAGGTAATACTGAAGTCAACAATAATATGAAAGGTATTTTTACACAACTCATGTGTCCTCATAATACATATTACTATAAGAAGATGCATGTGCCAAAGCATTGGGGATAATATGGGCAGTTAACCCAATGACTGTCATGCTTTTTCTTTTTTCATGGTGTAACCCCAGGGATTGGGGATTGTGACCAGTATGAGGTTGAGTCAGTGAGAACTGTAGATTGGGGCAGAGTTATGTACTTCTATTTCCATTTCCATATGATAAATTGTGCAACAAAATGTATGAAGTGGCCTGGCATGTGTGGCATGAAAAACCACTGTTTGCCCTAGCCTTCTGTGGCAGTCAAATTTTAAGAATAGGTATTAAGTAATAAATGTACCTTTTTATCTCTCTTGACAAAGTGTATAAGCCATCCAATTAAGTTCACATAATTTAATAAATGTTGAATAAACATAGAGGATGTTAACCAGTGAGGGCTTGGTATACTGGGGTAGTAGTCACAATTGTTGTCAACAACTTTTAATTGCTTTTGCACTAAGCTCTTCAGTTCAGAAATAAAGTCTCCCACATAACACAGATTCTCTGAATTCTTTATACTTTCATTATAGAGCATAATAACACAGTCGTTTACTGAATAAATATGGTCATTCTGAATAACCAAATGTTTTAAATTTATAGTTCTCATGGAGTAATTCTCCAGTATGACACAATTAGCACTGAACACTTGTTGATTGGATGGTCGATAGCTACAGTAGCCAAAAATTGAGTTTTCTTCCTGTAATTCTTGTTTTGGTATCACATCTGATTCTGACTTACTTGTATATTCTGTTACATAGATAACGATTTCTCGCTGACTAGATATATTGACAAAACCTTTGAAATATATACAACAATGGTTTGGGAATACCGGTAACATTATTCTCACTGAAAGAGACATCTTGAAGAGAATAAACAAATAGGTACACTGAAACAAAAGGTAAAACTAAATAACTTGTATATTGTAGTTGTATTGGAGGAGGTAAACGGTCAGAAGTTCATGGGCTAAAACTTTTGGAAAAGTGCATTTAATATAAAACTGGAATAAGTTTACAGCGCCGTACAAAAATAAACACGACACACGGTCCATCCCTGGGCCCCGTTCAAAGTGTAGGATTGTAGGATTAAGGGTGCACTTTGACAGCAACCGTTTTGTGCTCTCTCTTTCACACTTAAGCGATTTATATCACGCTATCCTGTTGTCAGAGTGAACGGTTGCTGTCAGGTGTACCCTCGGAACCAGTTTGGTTATAAGCTTCTTGCTCGGAACCTCGGAACGCAGTATGATGTTGCTGATGCAATAACAAAACGCAAATGTATGTAGATCTTTGACTATAAAAGCTCTAAAGTTCGATCATGAGGATTTTAACTGAATGCTCACTTATATTTTCATACTAACTTTATATCTATTTTGTGATTATTGTTGAGGGACTGCGGTTAAAGGAAATTAGTTTTTTGGGATTAAAGTAGGTATCCTAGGAAAAAAGACACCAGTATTTTAATATTCAATATTATTAAAAATACTATTGGTGCCGGCTCATAAGGCTCGGGGGCACCCCCAGGCCCTATGGAGTCGGTGCCAGTGTCTGTCCTGTCCGCAACAACAACGGACAGAGGCGGTCATTTCTGTCTGGGGGACAAAAATGTCTCTCGACTGCGTAGCGCCTCAACGTGCCACAACGCTACAAGTGTTGTCAGTCTTGAAAATATTTGAAACCGGTTTTGTTACGTTTTATTTATGCAAAAGAACTTTTATTTGTCTATGGAAACTTCGTATTTATCTATGGGTATTGCAACGCCATGGACGTACTATTCAAACTGGATTGAGTACTCTCAAAATGCTTCTATAGGAAACTAAACCCTAACCATTTTGAGATTAGTGCGTAATAGACCGGATGCCATTATAATAAAACACATAATACTTGTAATGTACCCAAGTAGAGAAAATGTGCCAAGTGAAAGGATCAAACTAGAGCCCTGTGTCCCGCTCGCACAGTTGCTATTACGCAATAAAATTACGGAATGGTAGGTTACAATATCAGAAGTAACTTTACATAAATTAAAATACATCAATATATTTTTATGAAATTATAATAATTCGACTATATTTTTGACGCCTTTACCACTGTCACATTATTTAGTTCTTAATTAACCACTGACACTGTGTTTCAAAGTCATTTAGTAGTATTTCATACTGTTTTACTGGCATCCCTGGTGATTGCATAATATGGCGTAATAATGGTGACCGATTGCATGCTCACTATATTTTCGTAAAATGAGAAAAAGAAGTGTAAAAATGGTGAAAGTTTGGTGTGTAAAAGGTTGCAAAAGTGAGAGTTATGTTAACTGTGGAATATATTTTTATAGTTTAAACGTATTTCTAATTTTGACGATGAATTCTCTGATCACAAGAAGTAGGGTAACCACATGTACACAGTACCTAGGACTGAAAGTGGATAGCAATAGAGTGTGAAAGTAGAAATATATAACTATTTCATTCGATAATTGATTCAAAAAACAAAAGTTATAAAAAGAACATGTATTTTTTATTTATCTGTTAACATAACGAATGATAAAGTATAAGAAGTATTAGAATACTTAGGAAACAGGCTGACCCTTGACTACAATAAGATTTATAAAGCTGTATGATTGTTGTTGTTAGCCTAGAGATGTAAAAAAATGGATTTTTTTCTGAGGTGAAAGAAATCGTTTTTTTTCAAGCGCAGGTTTTTTTCAAGTCTATGAAGAAAAAAATATCCTTAGATCCATCCTTTAATAAGTATTAGTTGATATATCAGTGTTATGTTTATTAATTTTGAACATTTGGAGCAAACGTTTTTATTTTTTATAGTAATCAAATAGATGAAAGTAGTTCTCACTCACTGGTGTTTAATGATTACTGAGGGACAGGATTTATCCAATCCTTGTTTGTTTAAAATTTATTATGAATGTAGAATTGTATTGATTTTATCAATTTAAGAGCATCTAACACATATATTTGTATGAAGCCTGGCATACCTAAACTTCATGGCGGTCACCCAGCCGGGCCACACTATGGGAAAATAAAATTTTGATGGCCAATGTAGAAATATGCTGCAATCGACGGATAATAAAAATACAAAACGAAAATATTCTTTGATAAATTGTCGAAAGTGATATACAGGGTGTAACATTCAAGGTGTGCAATATTTACGGAGGTGATTAAGCTTCTAAAACTGATTACGAATCACTAAAAAAGTAGGCATCTTAAAAAAAATATTTTCGAATGACTATCAGAATAGGTAACCTTTTTCTATCGACTTTCGATAATAATCCCCCAACGGCGCGGCTCAAGGTCGCGCGACTACGCAGCGGCTCAGGCAGCTGCCTATACGCTCGTCACAGAGCAGACACGTTCAGTATTCTAATGCCACAGAATCGTTAAAATGATACAGAAAAAATAGATTAATTAATTCAATTTAACTTTAATCATGAATTTGATAATGTTCATGTATCTTGTATCTTCTCAACAAATATTGCACACCTTGAATGTTACACCCTGTATTTTCGAAGATATTTAGGTTTGAAAATTAAAAAAAAAAATGTTTAGTAAAAACATGTATTCTTCGTTTTCTATACACAGTTCGGTAAATAGTACCTACTTACGCAATTCGAAAGCCTTTTTTTAAATAATAAAATGTTTATAAAGTAAGACAGCCTTCATAATAATCACAGCACTACTAGCATTCCGCCCATCGCTTCACCTGCGTTAACATCGCTTATATCTGAAATTAGGACGAAATTTATTTTTTTAGTTTCTGGTTGCGTACCTTAACAATACCTCACAGCCGCACAGGACCGGTTGGTGTGGAAATACTTGGGGGAGGCCTTTGTCCAGCAGTGGACATCTTTCGGCTGATAGACAATAGATAGATAACGCTTATATAAAAATCACATACTTATGTATTTTTTTTACTTCAGTTGTGTTTTCCGTTCTCTGAAAAAAACAAAAAATTTGGAAAAAAAAGACGGTGCTATGTTTTTCTTTTTTTTTTCTTCACTAAGTTGGCAACTAGCCCCACAACCTCCACTAATCCGGACATGGCCATCGTGTGTGGAGTATAGCGCGAAAAATACTTCAATAAATACTTTTTCATAAATCTGTATTAATTCGTATCAGAATATTTATAGTCGTGATTAATTATTCTTAACGTCATCTTGAAAATTATATTACAATAGTCTCTAGCTAGGATACGTACCTTCCAAAATTAAGAAAACTACCTTTTCGGGTAGTTTATTATTATATTAAATCTTATTCCCTAAACGTACAATAGTTTGGTCACCCTACTTAGAAAGAGATGCAGGGCTCTAGTTGAACATCTTTGTCGTCACGTTTTTCCTGCAAACTGCTCAGTCCAGTTTGAATAGTACGTTTACGTCCATGGCATACGCCATATTTATTTCTTTGTCAATGCAGGTTTTCGTGGCTTTAGAAATAATTTAGCTCTTGTATTTCATGAGTTTGTGATTACAGGAGAAACGTCATACCAAATTACCGCAACGGTAGTATATTTCAAAACGTATTTTTATTATAAAAAATACTTGCTCCGTGAAGTAATTTCGATTATCTGCAAAGATGTCGGCCCACGAGCAGATGAGGGCGATGTTGGATCAATTGATGGGTACTGCACGAAATGGTGAGTTTATAAATGCTTAAGATTTTCTAAGTCCTAAGAGGTCACTCTTAAGTAGGCAGGATTTGTAACGATCAGTATGAGATTTTCAAACGACACACCCTGCTTGCTGCAGTGGGAAGTGCTCCGCAAACTCAGATAAGAACAGCAAAGTATGCACTTTATTAGCAACTGACTAGCCACGTCCCAGTTGGGGTGCACTTTGGAGTTCCAGTTTTATCTATCTAATTGTGCTAGCAGAGCCCTCCAACAGAAACAAAATTTATTGTATGAAACAAAATGAGTGCGCAGGATCCTTGACTCATCTTAAGTATGATATGTTAAATTTACTACTTTGCTGTAGTAAATTTAACATAGTCATAGTCATAGTCTGTTTGCTGTAGTCGTAATAGTAGTAGTAGTATAATCTTGGACTTGTTGCCCCTATAACACCAGACGAGGTATGTAAGTGTCTTCGCACAATGAAGAACCGAAAAGCCGTGGGACCCGACGACATACCGATTGAAGCATGGAAATCGATGGGTCTCATCGGTGTGACCATTCTTACTGACCTTTTTAACTGCATCCTAATCAGCCAAAAAATGGCAAACTCCTGGAGATCTAGCATCATCACTCCAATATTCAAAGGGAAAGGTAGCGTATAGGACTGTGGAAGCTACCGCGGTATTAAGCTCATGTGTCACACCATGAAACTCTTCGAGCGCATAATCGATTCGAGGCTCCGGAAAGAGTGCACTGTCTCAGACTGTCAATTTGGGTTCCGCCCTGGATGCGGCACTATGGACCCTATCTTCGCCTTGAGGATACTGACTGAAGCGTACAGGGAAAAGAAAAAGCCCCTACACATGAGCTTCCTAGATCTGCAGAAGGTCTTAGACTGCGTCCCACGCTCGGTGATTTGGTGGGTGAAGTGCGTGCCGCAAACCTACATTGACATAATTCGAGACATGTACCGTGATTCGGTATCTGTAGTAAGGACCGCCATTGGCGATACTCGCCCATTCCTAATAACAGTCGGTGTTCACCAAGGCTCAGCCCTGAGTCCTTTCCTCTTCAGCGTAGTGCTCGACGTCACGGCAGAAGTCCATGAGCCGTCACCCTGGCTCATGATGTACGCCGATGACATTGCGCTGATAGACGAGGACAAGCAGAAACTGGAGCATAAGGTGAACTTATGGAAGGGCGCGCTTGAGAGCGGCGGTCTGAAGCTTAATGTCGCGAAGACCGAGTACATGGCCTGTGGTAGTACGGATCCCGAACCCATAAAGGTAGGCGCAGAGTCCGTTGTTAAGACTGACAAGTTTAGGTATCTTGGATCTGTCCTGCACGAGTCTGGGTTAATCGACCATGACGTTCATGCCCGGATTAGCGGAGCTTGGGCGAAATGGCGGGAAGTCACCGGGGTTATTTGCGACCGCAGTATGCCGGTGAAGTTGAAGGGCCTTGAGTACAAGTGCATATACGGCCCGTACTACTCTATGGCAGCAAGACGTGGCCAGTCCTTGGAAGACATTTCCAGCAGCTTCACGTCGCGGAGATGAAAATGCTGCGGTGGATGAGTGGCGTTACGCGACTCGATCGCATCCGTAACGAGCACATCCGTGGTAGCCTCAGTGTCCGAGATGTAGCGGACAAATTGCAGGAAAGTCGTCTCCGATGGTTTGGTCACGTAAGCCGTAGACCGCCAGAGTACGTCGGTAAAAGATGCCTTGAACTTATCGCTGATGGCCCTAGATCCCGTGGAAGGCCCAGGAAGCGTTGGCTTGACGTTGTGAGAGCGGACATGAGAGAAAATGATCTTACTGAAGAGGATTATTATTATTATTATTATACACTAGCAGCTCTATGAGCTGATGCGTGTATATCACTGCACTTGTGTTCTTTAATTATTATTTAAATGTTTGTCAAGTTGTTGGATGTTGGATGTTGAAGATCGGGCAAAGTGGAGTAGACTGAGTAGGAAAGCGGACCCTGGCTCCAGCCGGGATAACGCTAAGTAGAAGAAGAAGAAGAAGCTGTAATCGTGAAAGTGACAGTAGTTTAAAAAAATCAAAAATATACATATATTTTACAAACTCTCCTCGGACACTGGTTCGGGAAAGGTTTTGGTTGGGGTGCACATAAGAGGGCTGCCTTATAGCTTCTTTTACAATGAATGGCGATTTTAATAAAACTAATACCCTTAACTCAGACATGATACCTATTGCATGTAGGTAGTGACTTACACCTTTTTAAAAACAGATTACCAAGAAAAATTTAAATCATGAAATTTTGTGAAAAACATTATTTTATCAAAATGTTTCTTATAACCAGGGTTCATAATTATCAAGATAATTTATCTTTGATAATTATCTGATATTTATCTGATAATTATCCATGCAAATTTTTGACTTACAGATTTTAATTTCATCACATTATATTACCTAATAGTAATAAAACTGAACACAAAAACTTTAAAAGTATTCTTCTTATCGTGTGGCACATTTTAAATAATTGTAATTGTGCTATCACAAGAAACGCACGGCAGTTTCCTGGTGTTGTCCCTAAGGTATTGTGTGTGTTGAATACAATTTTTGTGATCGATTTTTGTTTTTTTTTATTTATTGGATATTTAACTTATTAAAATAAGTGCGGTAATGGAAAATCTCATTTGGATACAAGTAAAGCGACATAATAGCCATTTATTAATTTGTATTGTTTTTATGATTTTTATTATTATCAAGATAATTAACATGATAATTATCAAGATTATTATCAGTAATAATTATCACTTCAAACCTTGCTTATAACACTCTCCATGTATTTCTTTCTTTTATATATGAAATTTTATTAGGATCTGTCATTAACCCGAGCCATATGCGTTTGCTTTCAAACTTAAATAAAATACATTATTTATTTTTATTATTTATTATGAAAAAAGTGAACATCGTATTAAAGGATAAAGTTATAACTAATTAACAATTTTGGTTAGATAATTATGAGATCAACCAATATATCTAGGAACATTTTATTATATAAATTCATTACATATCATGGTTGAATGGTTATGAAAGACGTGCTGGTGGCATTTAGCTCATGAAAACCTTATTTTCTTATCCCTAGACACACACACACACATTAATTAAGTAAACAAAAAATGATTTAAAAGAACATTAAGAAAAAAGTTCACAAAATGTTATAATAATTACTTGCCAGAAAAAGTTACACTAATGCTCACGTGGGGCAATATATACCCCAGAAACGGCCTCCTGACACAACCAAAATACACAGTGTCGTAGGCGACTGCATCATAAGGGGGAGGTAGTTAGGCAGCTACTAGGAACACGGTTTAGGTATCTTTAAAAATAAAGGTATTGCCAGCTAGGTATTGCCAGCTTTCAAACATGCTGTGGGGTAAAATATACCCCACGCGAGTAATTAAGGGTTAAACAAAGTCCAAACTCCAAACAGGTAATTATTGCCCTGACATCAGGACAGCCTGTGTTGAAAGAATCAGACTTGTTAAGTAATGTCAGTATTTGGAACACACAGTCAGTCAGTGCTTTTATCAAACAGTTATGGTCATGCATTAGGTCCTATCCAATATAAATTCTTGGTAATTTGTCTTAAGCATCCCAGCTTCACCACCATTATCATCTGTAATAGATTGGTGTTGATTCGGTTTCACAATTTAACATTTGACAGGACTAAACTTAATTTAAGTATTCTGTCTTTCTTTCTGTATCGAAAATAACAAGGACAGGACATTAGTCCTGTCAAATAAATTAAATTGTGAACACTAAATCGACACCATTGTCTAAATCCAGGAGTTGACTGCATGAAAAATAAATTACGAAGTATTATTGACGTAATAGCTCTTTAATTGAAATCGATGAAAACCTTAATCATTTTTATTTTCTTAACATTTTAATTTTTATTTATAAGAATTTCCTAATAAGTATGCAAACTACTATTTTGAACAATGACGTCATCGTACAAAATTTCAAACAGTTTTAGAACAAAATGCCATTTTTGACGTTTGATAATAAGTAACTCAAATGACTAGCAGTCAATGACTGGATTGGATAGGAGTTCAGATTTTATGTACATCATGCAACTAAATAATTATATTTCTTTTCAGGTGAAACTGACAAACATGGTGTCAAGTTTTATGATGATTCTGTATGTAAATCATTCTTACTGCAATGTTGCCCCCATGAAATTTTATCCTCAACGGTAAGTTTGCTTTTTACTTTCTGTTGGGTTAAATTAGTTTCTGAGTAAAAATTCCGAGATTCCATTGAAGTACTCTCCATATGTGGATGTTGTCAATGTTATCACAGATATTTCTGTGGGTATTTCTGTGTCGAAATCCATGTGCATTTATGATATATATTTTTAATTTTTTCAGTCAATTACAAAAAAAGATATTTTTGTCACAATTGTTTTGCTCTTTATATCTGATGTACATGGTCCTTTATACTCTGTCACATTTCTTACCATATAATAACTAGTTTACTGGAGAAACCTTTCATCGGAGTGGCATTAACTGTGGTGAAATATGCTTTTCAGAAAATGCCCAACACTAGTCTTTATTGCTCATCACAATACTTAAACAGATGAGGGATAGATTGTATGAGTTAGGCTGTTCTGTAAGTACCATGAAGTACGTATAAAAACATTTATAGTTAGATGACTGTACACTTACTGCTATGCAGACTTTAATTTGTTAAGTCACCTTTTGGCTTAATTAAAATTGTAAAATATCCATCGGTTTCTACTTTGGTGAGTACAAATTAAAATTATAGGAACGTGAAAAACGATAAGCCGGTGTGAGAATCCGGTGATTTGTTACTACATTGGGTACGTACTGTGCGAATTAAAGCTAGAAAAAAAATTGCATGTAAAATAAAGTGAAATTACATATGAATTGTTAAAAAATATTTTTCAGAATAAAATTGTTGCTAGGGCTGTTGTACTTACATGGTGTTAAACATTTAAGTATTTATTTTAAAAGAACAGTTATTTAGGATTGCTCACGTTTTTAGGGGTAGGTGTAACTTTTTAATAATCTATAGGCGCATTACATATAATACATCTTTTTCATTTTATGGTATCTTTATTAAACAACTGTTTTTATTGGGCAGTATAATATTGTTGCTAATTATATATATGTATATTACAATATTTTGTTCTACAATATTGGTTAAACTTATTTCTTAGTTGTCAATCATTGATAGGTGTGGTTTAAAAGTACATATATTTTCGTGAAAAATAGGCAGTGTGTTTCTATAATTGTACCCTTTAAGCTGAACTAGCTTGTGTTGGTTCAAAAAGCTTTATGTCTACTCAATAAAGTCATCTTGCCATGGGAAATCGGAGCACATACAAAGCAGTAAGTTAGTCAAAATGCTCTAATCCGGGAGATGACTGGATGAAAAATAAATTACGAAATATTATTGACTAAATAGCTCTTTAATTGAAGTTGTTGAAAAACTAAATCACTTAAATTTTCATTACATTTTCAATTTTTAAATTATAAGAATTTCCCAATTAGTATGCAAACTACTATTTTGTACAATGACGTCATCGTACAAAATTTCAAACATTTTAAGAACAAAATGCCGTTTTTGACATTTGATAAAAAGTAACTCAAATGACTAGCAGTCAACTACCGGATTCCATTGACATAAAGCTTTTCAATTATCTGGTTTTAATCTGGTTTTAAATTGACCAATGTGGTCTTAGCTTAATTTGTTACCAACAACTTACAAGTGCAGATTAGGATTATCTGGGAGGAAGGGTGGGTGAACCTCTGTAATTTGTAAGTATATTGGTATATTTGCATTCAGGCGACTCTACCTGGGCTACATATGCTGTTGGTGATATTGTATGTATTTTCCTGAAACATTTTTTTACTTTGGTTTCTACGGGATACCTACATATTTAATTATTATTTTTTATGATTTAGCAAATTGAAATTCTAAAATGCGATTTTAAATACAGGACACTAGGACACTAAATCAATCAATCAATGGCTTCTACGTCTATTACAGACAAACTAGGTTGTTAAAAAATAGTTTTGTGCATTTTATGGGGACTTTTTTACAACCACAACAGCCACCGCAATAAGGCCATTGCTATAAATATTATATTCTTATCCAACCTAGAGTCCTGTCTTTAACTAACAATAAAAAAGCTATCAGGTAATAAAAATTATACATACATAGTAAATTGTCTCAAGAATTTCTTAGACCTGTAGGAGGTATATTCGTATTTGTAAAATTCTTATTGCCTTATAGCCTGATGAAAAAATAATGCAAAACAAATTCCTGTTCCTGACCTGAAATGGCGTAAATATTATAATTGATTCTGATTCACATCCATGGATATGTTTTTTCTATTTTGTTTTAATCTTTTGCAGCGTATGGACTTAGGTGAGTGTCCAAAAATACATGATTTGGCTCTTCGGGCAGACTTTGAGCTCGCATCCAAAGCCAAAGATTACTTCTATGACATTGATGTGAGTATTCTTCAGTTATCCATAGCATTAATATTATAATTTAATAGTTGTTTAAAAATTACCATATTCATTTGTGAAAACAATGCTGCCTTATGTCTTCGTAAGTACTATCTACAGTATGGTCAAAATTTTGTATGAAATGATATGAAATATACATATAGCAAAATGACATAATAAATGGGACATCCTTTTATCCTCCATCTTCTATTTTATTCGAAACTAATTACTGGCTGCTTGTGTCACAACGCGACTATATATTCGTATAAAAATGATTAAGCAAACTGGTGATTCATATAACAGGCCACAGAACACTTAGAAGCGTTCATAGCGGACTGTGACCGACGCACCACCGCCGCCAAGAAGCGCCTGGCTGAGACCCAAGAGGAGCTGTCTGCGGAAGTGACTGAGAAGGCGAATGCAGTCCATGAGCTTGCGGAGCAGATCGGACAGAAGCTGGCTCGCGCTGAGGCTTTGGGCGAAGAGGGCATGGTGGAGGAGAGCATCAAACTCATGGGAGAGGTATTTCTAGTATATTCTAGATTATGTATGTATACTGTTAATTTGTTTATTATAACTGGTTTTGTAAAAGTTTTAAATGAAATTTTAATGCGTTTGTCTACAAACATATCTTAGCCTAAAGTATAATGCGGTTGAGGATACTTCACAAGCTAATTATAATAGACACAGACATGCACCCCGCTCCCCCCCTATAGACTAGCAATACAGGGTATCGGCCGCTCGCCGCAAGGTGGGCAGATGGCCAAGTTAAATTGAAATGTCATTTTTGTTCAATTTTCGTTTTTCAGTCTATTTCTGACAATGGTCGAGGTAACATCGGACAAAATGTGTGTAAATTTATATCGTAAAAATGCCAAGTTGCATCGTTGTCTGATGCGGAAACCGCACTGGGTATCTCAATAAATCAAATGTGCGGGGTTTCATACCAGAAGTAAGCTTATATTGACTAATTTTTATTTAAATAACTTCGTTGCAAAACATATCATAGTGATGTAACACTTCATCGACTTTTCGATAGATATAGCAAAAAGGTTAGCAACAAAAAATATCCGACTGCATATTTACATAGTTTTATCCAAAGTAGACATGAAATGTATTTGAATTATTTTTTCTTCTAATTATTTTCAGTTTCCAAAGGAACCCAAATAAAAATTAAACGAGAATTAAGACTATACAGACACGACAGCTGGAAAATTTTCTTCTAACATTTCCGCCCAGCTTGGCTATAAATATGTTTTGGAAACTATGATTCGGTTTGATTTTTATTTTTAAAATATACATTTTTCTGTTTTAATATGTATTTTACTGTATTATATTTGTGAATTTATATTAGTATTGTTTATGTATTAAGATTTAACAAGGAAAAATATGCTCAATTTATTTTGTTATCCTCATTTTAAAAATTATCGCAAGAATTTTCGATATTTGTGATCCTTTCTATTACCTCCATCACTAGATCTTTCAGTAGTAATTTGAGTTTTTTCATTTTCAAATACTCTATTGCTATTCGACGATTTAAATCCTTAGACAGTTGACATCTTGCAATGATTGGTCGTAATTCAAACATATGACATTCTTAGATTCCAAAATGCGAACAGTTATGAAGCTTCCCCCTCCCGCACCTCAGATTTTCCCCTCAACTCCGTCCATGCGGTTTCATATTGAAACTGACATATTAGCGTTCTATAGAGGAGCGGAGCGACGATATAAAACTTCTTTGATAATAGAATACAAAATACCGATTTCTTCCAGATTGACGAGTTGCGCAAAAAGAAAGCTGTGGCAGAGCAAGACTACCGTAACTCCATGCCGGCGTCCTCTTACCAGCAGCAAAAGTTGCGTGTTTGTGAAGTGTGCTCCGCATACCTGGGCATCCATGACAATGACAGGCGGCTGGCCGACCACTTCGGAGGGAAACTGCATCTCGGGTTCATTACGATCAGGGAAAAGTTGGCAGAGTTGAAGGTATGTTTGCACAAAAAGCTTCATATTTATATCGTGCTACACTGCTGTTTCCTTTCTAGCTGGATGATATCTTTTTCATGGGCCCATGAAAACTAAATAGATTTCGTTATTTCACTTTGATGTGGAGCATTTTTATATCACTAAAATGGTATTTTTAACAATTATTCTGGAGACAAACCCAGGTCTAGTTCAGAATTGAATTGATGTTGAAACTTGAAACTAAATTGCTCTCCGATTATGATCCCACCACTAAAACTTAAATTTGTATGAAATGGGGTGACTGACATTTAACCTTGACTGTTGAACATTTTAATTTAACTCTAAATATTAAATGAAGAGGCCTTTTGAAAATGAGTAAGTTAACATAGTTTGATAGTATAGCTTACTGTGGGTGGACTTACCCCATTTTCTTCGATTACCTAAAGTTAATACTTTAGAATAATTTCTATTCTCTCTTTTATTTTGTTGTAGAAAACAGAGTTTGATAGTAGTGTCGATTCGGTTTTCACGATTAAACTTATTTGACAGGATTAAACTTAATTTAAGTGTTCTGTCTTTTTCTTTCTATATCGAAAAGACAAGGACAGGACGCTTAAATTTAGTTAAGTCCTGTCAAAGTTTTATCGTAAACACCGAATCGACACCAATATTACCTGAGGAGCTACCCTTACCCTAATTTGCGCGATTAGTTAAGAAAATATCATTTTATATACTACCTTTAATTTGGTTATAGAAAACCGTGGATAAACGACGCGAGGAGCGCGGCGCTTCCGAGCGGGAGCGCGAGCGCGGCGGCGGGCGGCGCCACTACGTGGGGGGCCGCGAGCTGGACCGCCGCGCGCGCCGCCACCGCGAGTCCGCGCGCGACCGCGACCGCGACCGCAAGGACCGCGACCGCGACCGCGACCGGGAGCGCAAGTATGCCACCGCTGTTTGTTTTTAGCCAGGGCTTTGAGGATGACAAGGTTATTGGTGGTGAAACAAAAAACAGTAGCAATGAACTTTTAAGTTTGTCGTCGGGGTACTAAATGAAGTTTGGTTTGGTTTTAAATATCTGGCTTGCAATGCAAACTGTAGGTTCCATTAGCAAGTTGAACAAAAATGTAAGAAAACAGGTACTGAGAAGTTGTTAAAGCAATACGATATAGGCATTTTAGTTACCTACAACACACATTATGTCATAATTAGTCACATCATTTCTAAAAATAACCTCAAGCTATATGTACAATTAATAATTATACAATATTCTCCACTATGTGGTCAATTTATGTTAGCATTAAATCAATGGCCAACAAGCAAACACCACTCACAATCTCCAATAATAAGAGAACAAAATTTTAACGTGTTGTGATTTGACATTGTTTCTTTTAAAAAACCTGCTTCCTCATTTTTTATACGTAGATGAGATGTAGTCACGCACTCAAATGTTTATCAAAAACATAATAATTAAAGCTCTCTATAAAATGGTCAATAGCGTGGTAGGGACTTTGTACTAGGTCAATAAAAAAGACGATAAAGAGTATTTGATTTGATTTGACGATTTAAAAGAATATGTAAAGCATCTAGGTACATAAATAAAAAACATTTTGAGTTTGAGTTTAACCCTTTGAGTGCCACAGTCGGCTAGGACCGACATCCGGATTCCGTGCCACAGGCGCCACGATTTGAGATTTTCATTCATTTTTGTCAGCTGAAGCCGACTTGATGGGAGCACGATTTGTCAAAGAGCAGCGTGGCGGTCAATGACATAATTAATAGATATAATGAGGTAACACGAGCGTTTCGCCTACAGACGCAGCCGGTCTCGCAGCAAGAGCAAGCGCGAAGGCTCGCGCGAGAAGTCCCGCGGCCGCGACCGCGACCGCGAGCGGGACCGCGACCGCGAGTCGCGTCGCAGCCGCTCGCACCGCTCCGGCTCGCGCGACCGCCGCCGCGACTAGCCGCCTCTAGCGCCGCAAGTAACGTCGCCACTTTATTACGCTCATTAAGCCGATGTTACACGAGTCAATCAAATTGAAGCAATTTCATTGTAACATTATTTTTTGTGTATGTACAGACAGCCACAAAGATATCTGAACCTCTCCGAAATACACCATGTATCACGAATAGCTTTAGTAGGGGTTCGGATATCTCCGTGAGTATATCAATCAATCAATCATTGAACATCTTACATATGAAATATGTCGCATTGAAATATATTTAAATGTATCAACGTCATTGAAGCAATTAAATTGAAAGCAATATTAAACCAAAATGAACCGTGTAATATGGGCTTTTCGGCTATAGTAACGTGTAACGTCGTCACTTTATTACGCTCATTACAAGCATGAGCGTTGTAGTCCGTTGACCCTGTATTGTGATTAGAATGACTCCTGTCGCACTCATTAAAAAATAGCGAGATGTACAGTGCAATAGATACACGTTATAGTCCGTTGACCCTGTGTTGTGATGAGAATGACACGGTCGTATCCATAAAATTTTACAATGCAATATAGATACAGGTGTAACAAAATTGGTGTAGGCCCGTTAACTTAGTACTTCTGGTCATATAAAAAAATTTGTCCTATGACTTTATTGTCAAAGAATAAGTGAATTCCAAGTGATTTTGTTGCACACCTATTTTGGTTACTTATATTGCGGGATAAATCACACAATCTGCATGGTATCTTGCCACAAATTAGGATTCCTACAATGGGTAGGATTAGTAGGGTCGTTTCGTAGCATCTTTGATCTAACAACTCTAGCACCATCGCATTTGATGGGTAATCATCATCAAAAAAAAACTGAGTTGTCATTCTAGTCACGTTCGTTTGGATAGTGTTTTTTTAATGGAATAAAATGATATTTGGAGTGTTACCTTTCCGAGTTAGTTATCACTAGTTGTGTGGAGTTAAAAAATTTTTGCACTTTGAAAGTGTCGGTTTACTCCATTAAAAAGTATAGTATCGAGCGCGACTGTTGTGCTGCCGGGTCAGTTCTCCAATTATCTCACATTGATTTTGTTTGTTTTTGTCCTTACTAGTAATTAAATGAATAAGACATGTATTTATAGACAAATTTGTTGTACCCCTTGTGCACCAAGTAATCGTTTCATTGTACAGTAGAGATCGCGTTGAGTTACGTAGTTGGGACTTTGCATTCGTCTTTGCCGCGATAATTGTATGTTTGTGGCGGGAGGTTGCAGGGAATTTCTATATTGAAATTTTGATGACTTATCTACTGTACTATAATTTTGATTTTGTTGTTTTGTGTGTGTGTTTTATAGATTATAAAACTGCACAACAGTTTTATAATCTATGCAGAGTGAGAGATATGAAATAGATGAGTCATAATAACATTTAAGCCTCATTGATAGCTCCGTTTACTTAGATTATAGTTATACAGTGCATCTTCAATTACCTTGGACACTGGCGGAATAGGGTATTTCACCATTTTTTGAAAAGTATCTCAAACTGATCATTACGTGGGAAAAAGTCAAACATATTTTTTTAATTTTTTTTTGAAACCTATAAGTACCCCAAAATCACATTTTAAATTACCATTCCCAATTAGCGCGCGAAAACGCTAGCCGCCATGATGTTTAGGTCGTGACGTCATTTCAGGAGTAAGCAAAACAGCTCTGTACTAAAATTTTGACACATATTGCGAACAAAATGTCATTGTTTACCACTATTGTGACGTCACATGACAACCAGCATGGCGGCTGTCGTTTCAGATATTTGAATTACAGATTAAAAAACTAGATTTTTGTTAATCAAAAATAAAATATTTTTTCTCATTTTATTATATAGAAATCATATTAATTCGATTACTTATTACAAATACCACAGTAAATAAGCAGTTTTAGATTTTTTCTTGTATAGAGTAAAATACCCTATTGCCATAAATTTGGCAGAGGCCAATAAATAAAAGTTGAACATTTAAGCCAGTTCACTTATTGAATATAGTAATAGTTACATTTTAGTAGCATATATATTTTTCTTTGTCTGATGGGCTCATATTTTTTTCCAGAAAAAAGATTTAAGAAACGTAACATTCAGCGTGTTATGTACATTCTTAATATAAAAAAATAGGTATTTTAATGTGAAATAAATTTATTTAGATAGGATTAGTTGAATAAAGTATGTACTAGTTGTTAATGTATTATAATATTTGTTTAGGTTTTATCGATTTTGAGTGGTTTGTGGAGATAATATTTATGGAATTACTTTCAAATATTTACTTTGAAGTGATACTTTTAAAAGGGGCTAGATAAAGTGGTCATCGTGAACATTGTTCTTTGTTTCTGAAAAGGAGTGACCGTTAAGACTTACCTTCTATATAGAAATATTGCATTTCAAAAGTGACCATTTCGGACTGAGCTTTTTTCTCAGTCCGCAAACCACAAATTTTTATTTATTAAGATAATAATAGACGACTACTATAGTTTGCACCTAAAAATAATCATTTGCCAGCAAATTGCCTTTTGTAATTACCTACTCATTCGAGTCTGGGTCAACGTCTCATTAAATACATAATAAAAAAAAAGATTCCGCCGAATTGAGAACCTCCTCCTTTTTTTGTCGGTAAAAAAAAATGCCGCTGTCGGGTGATATTTATGAAGAAGTTATATTTCAACCCAAAAAGCTGCAGATACATGAATCCGTAGTTATACAGAGATGTAAAAAAATGCGTTTGAAATTCTAAGGGGCGCGGGCGACTCGAAAATCAAATACAGGAAAAATATATAAAAAAAACCACCAGTTTCTAATACAAATTATTGATTCACTATTCAGATTTAGTATGGGAAACTGAAAAAAATTAAAGGATTTTTCGATATTTTTCCTGTATTCTATACTTCAGTCTGAGTAACCACTTAAAATTTCAAATGCACTTTTTTAACAACCTGTATATTGTTCCCTAAAATATGTATAATTTTGTTTTATGAATGTCGTAATCTTAAGTCTTATGTAACTTTAAGTAGGTAACTAAAATCAGTTATCTGATTGACAATTTGTTAGGATTCGAGGAATGTCTTGAGCTATGTTTTGTTATTTAATAAAATCATAATTTTAGCACATTCGTTTCATTGGTTTATTGATTGTTTCTTCTGTGGCGGAATGGCAAAGGGTAGGTATATAGACAATAATCGAGTGGTTGGCAATTAAATAACTTTTATTTTGCTAATCGTTTGCATTTCATGCTTGTAGGTCTGTACATTATACAACATTTTGTTTAAAATCTTGAAAGAGGGGCACACAGCAACATATCAACCTACCTACCCTACATCAGCAACCTAAATCGGCAAATATTTTTATTTTGTCGTGCGCAATGAAGCGCGCGTTGTTGCGTTCCTTTCTTTTTTTCTGTACTGTACGTAGCGTATTTATGGTTATACATATACATGGAGGTAGAACTTGATATGTCACCTTGTGTACATCTCATACAAATTAAAAGCACCAATATAGGCATATTATGAATAACAAGTAGATTTCATGATGATTTTATGAACACAAAATATTTAGTGAACATAGTAATTTGAAAACAATAATTCAAATTATTTTTTGCCAAGACGTGCTCAGAATATGAATAGAAAAATATATATTGTGCTACCTATTAAAAATATCTACTTAAGTAAACAATACTACATTGGTGTGGATTCAGTGTTTACGATTAAACTTATTTGACAGGACTAAATTTAATTTATACGTCCTGTCTTTGTCTTTTCGATACAGAAAGAAAAAGACAGAGCACCTAAATAAGGTTTAAGTTAAGTTTAAATTAAGTCAAATAAGTTTAATCGAGAAAACCGAATCGACACCACTATGTTTCTAAGGAATTAGAATAAAGAATAGGTTTACTATTTACGGTTTACGGGTAATCTTCATGCATGCATTATTTTGTTTATTAGATCATATTTTTAGCATGAATCTCACGTAATTTGATTAGGAACATTATTATATCTACTTACTCAAACACATATAGAGTTTCAGCTGAATCTACATAATATTTAACCTATAACAATTAGATGTTTCACACTACAGGTGACTTGAGATGAGATCAACATTACAGAGAAAACTGTCCAAGTATCCTGAGTCAATTCCTGACAGAAAGAGGTTCTTCAGCATTTGGAAGTTTCAGTCTGCTAAGATATAAACATTAACACTAATTTAATCTAATTTTAAACATAGGGTACAAACTTATTTTTGCTTTTAAATTATTTTTTTGTAACATTTGCATCAAATTATTTTTAATTTTCAGAACAGGCCTAAAATATTTACAATGTTAAAAAACTAAAAGTCCTTGAGAGTTGAGGGGTCCATACCCAGTCTGGTTGTTTGCCGTAAATGGCAGGAGTGGGCAGGAGGTATAAGTTTTCAAAATGTTTTCTATGGCGGATATGATAGCAGATAAAAAAAGTAAGTATAAAATAAAGGGAGGTGACAAAACTAGTAAATTATGTAAAATTTGGATTTTTTTGTTTGTTTCTTAAAAACTATACATACAAGCATCAAACTTGCTGGGATTATTGTAAAAACGTAAGAGTTATTTACTACAAATAAAATAAAGTAATTCATTTTATCTGTGTTTTTTTATATATATATATATATATATTACAAATAAAAAATAACTGGCCAAGTGTAAGAGTCAGGCTGGTGTTTTAACACAGCAGTCGTCACTAATAAGTCAAGCAATTAACCTACTATGAGGAAACTACCTGTATGTAACACATATACATACGTAGGTACTTGTATATCATACCTTTGTATTTTATTTTATCTAAATTATTAAGACTAATGCCACGTTTTTACATAAACACACTAGGCTAAACGGCAATGAACGCGTTTATAACGTTTGAACTCTACCTTATCGTCAATATTTTATTTATCACCCTTGCTTGGCGTGATGATTGTACAAATCGTAAAGCGTGTTCAGGAAAGTGGCACATTATACTAATTTGTGACGTACGGATGTCAGGCAGACTGTGTTACCTTTAAAACTGAATTTTAACTAGAACAACTTTCTACTTAATTTTAATTTTATGCAATTTGAGTTTGAATCCGAGCATCTCCGAGAGCACGCCGCTGAGCGCCGACAGTATAACCACCTTTGTTATAGTGTAGAGGTAGTGGTTGGCACATATACCCGATATCTTGAATGGCGAGTCGAGTTCCTGTAAATATTATTTACATTTGAAACTTTAGATGAACCCATATTTCTCATCTCACTAATATTATAAATGCGAAAGTATGGATGTTTGTTTGTTTGTTTATTTGTTTGTTTGTTTGTTCCGCTTTCACGCTGAAACTACTGAACGGATCTGGATGAAATTTGGTGGGTAGATAGATAAAGTACCCGGCTAACACATAGGATACTTTTCATCCCGGAAAACTTAAGAGTTCCCGGAGGAATGCTTAAAAACTTAAAATTTCCACTTCGTCACTAGATGGCGCCACCTCAACATTTTCTTTATCTCTGGATCCAATTCTAAAGTCCAAGCAGACGAAGTCGCGGGCAGAAGCTAGTGCATAATAATATAATATTCAACTTTCCTCAAGGAACAAATAAAATTGTTGACTGCTCATACTATTATTGACCAATGCATGTGCAAAGATTGTAAGGAGTTTTAATTTAGGAGAATTTGATGAAAACTACACGGCCTTACTCCTCCTGCTCCAAGCCACCTTTGGACAAGAGGTGCAGGGACGAGGTGCTGTGCTTCCTCATTCATTATGCGGACTATGGAGAGGTGAAATTGTGGTTTTCGATTCATAAAATATGATCTTCAATATAGGTATATTCCATTCAGGTGAACAAAATAGTCACAATTTTAAGATAGATTGTGTGGTTATAGGTACATGTTTGCGTTCAGTTGTCCAAAATTCGATGTGTATTATTTCAAGTGAAAAAAAAAAACAAAGGAAACCAGAAACGTACCTTCAATAAATCAGCAGCTAACTTCAGCACATTATTAGCCACTGTGAGTTGCTCTTTGCATTCGGGTCTTTGTTCTATGGCCAGATGCAAATTGATTTGCTCAGTCAAAATGGCAGAGAGACATCCGCGGTACTTGCGGTTGACGTTGCTACCCAAAGTCAGGAGCCGCAGAAGGTATATGCCAAGGCATGCGCTCCACACCATCGCTTCTAGAAGCCATCCGCGCTCCAGGGTAATCGAATCCTGGAAATAACCATCAATGTTAAATGATCCGGCTCGAAGGACCAGGTTAACAAAATACAGATAAGTGTAGTACCCGTTTACTGCGGCTACCGAATACCTATACTGAACAGCTTTGTTCTACGACTTTGCATAAATTATAAAAACAAATTGATTTCATACAAACCAACCGTTAAAAAAATGCTTTGGAGCGAAACTTGTGCAGTATGATGACATAAGCCTTGGAGATTTCAGCAAAGTCATAGGTAGAACAGAAATCGTTGAGTGCGACGAGCAGAAGCACCAATTAAGGGGCCTTCGCCTATTTTTTAACGCTCTGTATATGTATCTGTATGTATAGTACTATAAGAGAGTTACGGTTAGCACGGATCTCTAAATCAGCGGTTGTCAATTGTTTTTTGCTGTGGAACCCTAATTGATCTACCATTTTTTGGCGGAACCCTAACTCACCAAAAGGAATATTCATCTTTAAGTCCCATCTAAAACTCATTTAAGTTTGAATTTAATGATTACAATTTTAGTGCGCGCTATGTTTGTGCCGTATTCGCGAAAAAGTAGTAGTATGTGAGGCACAGATCGATACCGAATTATACCGAACTGAACGATAAAAAGCAGCATGTGTCCTAAGTAACTACGAAAGTAAGGCCTAACTCTCGGAACCCCTGTGACCCTCCCACGGAACCCTAAGGTTCCGCGGAACACCTTTTGGGAACCGCTGCCTCTAAATTATAATGTGCGTACTCACTCTTAGTAACTGCGCGCTCATGCAAGCCAGCAGTATCAGTGTGATCATAAACGCAGCCGATACTATCACGTCCACTGATCTTTGAGGTCCTCGCCGCTGAAAACGGAAAGTAATGTTAGCATATTTGTCACCCTTGACCACAGAATTTTTTTATTCCCATTTTTATGGCCTCCAGAGCCTAATTCCACTTTCATGCCTAATACGTCATATACTACATGGCTCTCAAACGTGGTGGTGAATAGGTAAGATTTTGTGTTTCGAGCTTCCGCGGTCCGCCTATTTCTTAAAGAACAAATTTTTCGCATAACATCCCAATGTTTGTTTAATTTAATTGTGCAAGAATTATTAGGATTTCTTTGTCATTTGATTCGTCGAGTCCAGTCGAGACCTGTGACCCTTGGCGCTATTACGAAAATGTCAGCAAAGTAAGTAACTACGGCGCGGTGCGGGCGGTCAAAAGGAAAGTCAAAGCCGGTCATTTGATATTCATATATTTTAGCGTATTAATACTTATTGCATAGGCTTTATGCAGGGGTTCATTAAAATCAATGTATAACTCCGTAACCCTAACAATAAATGAATTTATGCTCGATACAAACCCGCAAATAGGATCTCGTAGACAGCCACGTCTTGATATTCCTCACGGTGTTCAGTCTAAAATGCGGCAACTCCGACTTGCGCGCCCGTCTTGCCGATGTGAGGTGCGTGAACAGCTTTGCGTAGAGAAAGCGCTGCTTGAATGCGCGTTCGGCCACAGTCAGTAAAAAGAATACCAGCCCGCTGAGAGCGAAGCGGAGCGCGCATGACAGTATGTTGGTTGTTATTTCCCTGAGAAATTAATATAGCTTTGTTTGTCCTTAAATCTGAACATTCTGTATTTATAAATACTGCTTTGTGTCTCCTATATTTATTAGACCATAAAAGAGATTATAAAATATTCAGCAACATAAGTAGCAGTCTTCAATCTATTTTTTTGACCAAGTAGTGGAGAGTGTTCACATGCGTAATATTTTCAAATTAACACTTTTATAGCAAGGCGATGACAAGCTTTAACTTCGTGTGCCCTTTTATTGCAATAATGACATACAAAGACAGTTCTTTTAGTTGACATATCTCTCAACATGACTTTGTGAGGAAGGAGTGAATACTTACCAAATATTGTCACCAAAAGCACCAAAGTAGATGGCTGTGACCGAATTCCGACAGTAATTGATGAGGACAGACGGCAGGTACATGAATACCGAGATCGTCTGCAGCTCTTCCTCGCATCTCGTGTCTTGTTCTATGGCGACCTGTTACAGTTATACGTAGCAGCATTTTTAACATGATTACTAACAGACACATAAGTATAGATTGAGAAGCATTATTTATTGTAGCAGCATAGATATTTTTTGGACGCAGAAGTATTCAAGCAGGCAACTGCCTCCGTGCGCGAGCTGTTGGCATATCTCCTCTGCCTGGCCCCCGAGCAAGTTGCGAATTGTACGCGAATTCTCCATCTGATATCTATGTGACCTTCACTGAATTTATTATTCATTATCTTACATATGCCTCCTTTATAACTAACCACCAGCTCACAAATGATGTTTAAACAAATTTCTTCCGTGTGCTATAGCCTGTCAGTTTTTTGTTTTCGTCCTGTTACTGTCTACCATGGTAATTTATCATGACACATTTGCGAAGGGAACCATGGTCTGTCCAGCTATCTTAACGTTTTTGCAAGTCATCCTGACCTGTACTAGCCTGGCGGCGGGTGCATACAGGGCCACCGCAAGCACCATGAGCCCGCAGCTCCACAGCCCCCCGTCGGCCGCAGCTACAATAACGCTCGCAAGTCATCCTGACCTGTACAAGCCTGGCGGCGGGCGCGTACAGGGCCACCGCGAGCGCTATGAGCCCGCAGCTCCACAGCCCCCCGTCGGCCGCAGCTACAATAACGCTCGCAAGTCATCCTGACCTGTACAAGCCTGGCGGCGGGCGCGTACAGGGCCACCGCGAGCGCTATGAGCCCGCAGCTCCACAGCCCCCCGTCGGCCGCAGCTACAATAACGCTCGCAAGTCATCCTGACCTGTACAAGCCTGGCGGCGGGCGCGTACAGGGCCACCGCGAGCGCCATGAGCCCGCAGCTCCACAGCCCCCCGTCGGCCGCAGCTACAATAACGCTCGCAAGTCATCCTGACCTGTACAAGCCTGGCGGCGGGCGCGTACAGGGCCACCGCGAGCGCTATGAGCCCGCAGCTCCACAGCCCCCCGTCGGCCGCAGCTACAATAACGCTCGCAAGTCATCCTGACCTGTACAAGCCTGGCGGCGGGCGCGTACAGGGCCACCGCGAGCGCCATGAGCCCGCAGCTCCACAGCCCCCCGTCGGCCGCCAGCGCGCGCTCGGCCCGGGCCACCACGTACCAGCTGATGTCGACTGCGGACAGCTCCGCGCGCACCACGGAGCCGCGCTCCCACATCGTGCACTTCACTGTAATATGTCACCTGCACCAGTGATGTACGTTAAACACACCCCTAAGCCTAGTGTGAGGTCTGAAACTATCTAGCTATAGATACTATGTAACATTGAATTTAAAAGTTTGATTTTACGCTTTGTCCTACTAAAGTATTACATCCGATGTACTATTCAAACATGTAAGACATTTTTTTGCAATTACGATACAAAATTACAAATAGCTCGTAGAACAGATAGCCGTTGGGGCAGTAAAGGCCTCCCACTCGGTGGACCGATGACTTAGTGAGGGTCGCGGGAAACCGCTGGATGCGGGCCGCGCAAGACCGGTCAGCGTGGAAATCATTGGAGGAGGCCTTTGTTCAGTAGTGGGCGTCTTTTGGCTGATGATGATAATAACAATACAGTCAAATCAAAATACCTTAAAATAGTATTTTCATTAAATTTTATAAGGTTCTAAAGTTTGACAACTTGAGAGAGACTCAGGGGTCGAAACAAGTTCAGTGTTCAAAAATACTGATTTTACTGTTAAAGAAATCGAAATATACTGACTTTTACTGACTCTGAAATGAGTTAAAAATGTAGGTGTGTTATGTGTTACAATTTTTTTTTAATATAATTATTGTTTATCACTATCCCCCTGATCAACAAACATTATTATTATTTGCTAGTCATAAAGCAAAAAAAGTACACATAAATGTAAAAGTCACTGGCAGTTGTTAAGCCGTGTCAGAGGCCTTTAGGCGGCTTGAAAACTTCTGACACAGAGGTTGACCACTGGCCTAACAACCTTCACCAATCTGGACTTAGCCCCCGAGGGTGTGAAGTAAGGCCTAACCTTCCCTAAGTCTGCGTGAAAAGGAGTGCCAATCGCTAAAATATTTTTCTACGGCGACAAAGTTGGACCTTATTTCACCAACTTTTATATGTGCAAAGACTCATACTGTATAAAGTTGTTAACAACATAATAGAGCATCAGTTGTTGCCCTCACACCATCAGTGGGCACATATCAGAATTTGTGTTTACACATTAGTAAACTTGATTGATTCAGTGTACAAGCAGACCCCGAAAAAGTTAGGAAGATGTAGGTACGCACAGGCGGACTATCAAAATGTTTCAGTTAATATAAACAGAAGTCCGATGTGAAAAATTTGAGTGCCAACCCCTAAAAAACTGACAAAACTGACTATTTTTCCAAAAAAACTAACTTTTATTGATTTTACTGACCAGTTTCGACCCCTGGAGACTACAGCTATTTCAACTTATTAATAAGATATTCCACGTTACCGGTGTCGCTAGTGGGGTCCAGAAGAGCGAAGGGATCTAGAGCACTGTCGCCAGCGTAGTGTATGCTGATGTCAGAGTTACCGCCCTCCGAGTGCGACCCGTAGCTGCTCTCTTCGCCTGTCGTCACAGTATGTCACAGTTTATCACAATATGCCGAACCTATCCATCCATATTGGACTTTTAACTATTAAAAGTTTAAAGCCACGGATTGTGCGTGAGGGTGCGATATCACAAAAAGGGAATATATTTGTCTCTGGCGGTATGATTTTTTGTAAGCGCACTGCAATTTTCCTTCGTGGATTTCTCAGTATTGAACCTAGCCTAGGAGGTAGATTGTGTTAAAAGTCATTGTTATGACTTTTAACACAATCCACCTCCTAGGACACAACACATCATCCTACCCTGTTGGGTAGGATGATGTGTTGTGTCGCCTTGGTTACATCGGCAAATGCCTACGTGATGTAACACAACGCTCAAGTTATATTAGATACATATACAACAATACTGTCTGACTACGATCTTTTGGCGTGTGGATGACATTGACAGGCTTTTGTCGCAAATCTGACACGCATTTCATACAAATAGTGTCATTTTTCAAGATGGCGGCGTTATTTTCGGATTTTCACCACACGCCAAAAGATCGTAGTCAGACTGTACATGCTATCCTATTCACGCAAAAAGTTTGCCAATATAAACTCTATGAGAATCAAGCTCATATTTCTATCCCTTTCTATCCGTCTCTCTTGTGATAGCACGGTTAAATGTGCTGTAAGAAGCTCATATTTCTCTGTTTTTATTTACAAACCCTATTACAGCTAAAGTAGATGAAATGAACAGCTTACTGTTAGTGGAGTGGCCCACCCAGTCGGACATGGTGTGGTGCGAGGGCAGCGCGATAGACGGCGCAGACGCAGAGCACTCGCCCTCCGAAGACGACGACTGGTAATGGTTTAGTTTCTAAGGGAAAGTGCAAGGGTTTCCAGTTAGCACAGTGTGAGAGATGTGACGTCGTTACGAGTATGTCGAAGGGTACTCCGTATGGAATGTATGAAAAAAAAACATCGGTGAATTTTAATAAAAAATATCCTGTATATTTTTTATTAAAATTCACCGATGTTTTAAACTGGGGATTCTACTCATCGTACTGAACAACTTTTGTTCTACGACTTTGCTCAAATCGCAAACGGTACGGTCCGTTAACTCAAACGTTAACGGGTCCTACACCAATTTTGTTACACCCTGTATAAGTATGTTACACAAAAATAAAAGTGATCTGTTTTGAACCAAAAGAAAATATATGTTTTATTTATCAGTTAAGCGATCAAGTTCTCCAAAGAAACTGATCGAAAAAAGTGTTGGGTTTGGAAGTTATTGCATTTTTAAAACAACATTTTTTCATACAAAATACCCAATTGATATTTACGAAAATGAATCATTGAATTTTAACGAAAATAATTAGAGATGCAACGAATACTAATTGCGCCGAATACCTAATACTGAATATTCGGTGGAGGTCTTGGCCGAATAGCCGAATATTAGGCCGCCGAATATTCAGCTGTTGCCAAGTTGTTGAAGAAATCCATGACAGTTTCTGGACCTGCTTCGATGAAGTCGCTACTGCCAATTTGCCGACTGAGGGGATGGAAAAAAGTGCAATCAATAACTAGATTGAGTTTTACTTAAAAAGTGCTCGTCTAAATCGCAAGGCAGACCCTTACAAGTGGTGGTCTGCAAACTCTAAACAGTATCCCAAATTAATTTTGTTAAAATGTATCTGTCGTCTCCTTGCAGTAGTGTCTACAGTGAAAGACTATTTTCGGAGGCAGGTCTTGTCTACAAAGAAAAACGACATCGGCTTTTACCAGCTAATGCAGAGAAACTTGTATTTATTCACCACAACCTGCCTCTAATTAACTTTAAATATTAGATGGCTTAATTATCTTTCTAAATAAATACTTTTTTAAATTGAAATACGCCTTTATTTTCATAATTTTTACCGAATGCAGAATATTGTCACTATTCGGCCGAATACCGAATATCTAAAATAATGGCCGAATAGGCCGAATACCGAATAGATGCCGAGTATTCGTTGCATCTCTAAAAATAATACATGTTACGTGTTTTGATGAACACTTTAAAGTCCCGAAAGAATAATACAATCGTATGATTAGTTTTTGAGAAAAAAAATATTGTGTAAAAAAATCATCTAGGTATTCGTTCCATACTAAAATGTATGAAGGAAAAATTAAAGTTATCGTTTGGTAGGAAAAATAACTGTGTATTTATTTTTAATCATTAAAATTATCAAGTTCTCCAAAGAAATATTTTTGTTCTAAACGATAATTTTAATTTTTCCTCCGTACATTTTAGTATGGAACAAATACCTAGATTATTTTTCTCAAAAACTAATCATAAGATTGAATTGTTCTTTGGGGACTTTAAAGTGTTCATCAAAACAGTGACATATATTATTTTCGTTAAAATTCACCGAGTCATTTTCGTAAAAATCAATTGGGTATTTTGTATGAAAAAATTAACTTTTGAAAATGCTAAGTATAACTTCCAAACCCAACACTTTTTTCGATCACTTTCTTTGGAGAACTTGATCACTTAACTGATAAATAAAACATATATTTTTTTCGTTTAACACAGATCACTTTAATTTTTCTCCATACATTTTAGTATGGAAGAAATACCCAATGATTTTTCACAAAAACAATTTTTTCTCAAAATCTAGTCATAGGATTGTAAAAAATTTTTATGTGTCTATCAAAACACGTGAAATATATATTTTTTTATTAAAATTCACCGATGTTTGTTTTTTATACATTTCATGCGGTGTACTTTGTATTTCGAATAGCTCGGCCAATCAGTTACGAGTACACTTATTTTGGAACTGATAGATTTTGAAATATATTTTTGCGCTAGTAATGGAATGTCGACAAGTGATGAACCTTATCAAACTAAAAACCATGTAGAGAAAAATAACGTAATAGTTGCTTTGTATCATGATCATGATTTATGGTAAACTCATGCTGGCATCACATTTAATGGGTATACCTGGATTGACGAGCCGAAAATCGCTTCCATTTATCACCTAAATATTATAAAGAGAATATGTTCGTTAGCAGGTGCAGCTTTTCTTAAATATTAACTTCAAAAGATTAGGGAACAATATATTCTAGGCACAACACGAAGCATGCCCATTAAACGGATATTATGGGATTTGGATATTTCAAGAAACGGATGTTATGGGATTTGGATATTTCAAGAAACGGATGTTATGGGATTTGGATATTTTAAGAAATGGATGTTATGGGCACAAACGTATTCGTTCAAACGCACAAACACAGTTTGAATGCAAAAATTAATATATTGTATTTACCTTTGTTTTCTTCTTGACAGGTATGAAATCCTCGTCACTAGTCTCTTGTGGTACCCATGTATTTCGGAACCTGACACCGATTCTTTTCCCTACACTTGGGCTGCTAGTAGGGTTTGCATCATCCGAATCTTGATCAATATATTTATCATCTGCCTTTTTGATTTCGTCAATTTTGACCGAGTCTTCATTGTCACATTTCTTATCTACACTTATGCTTACATTACTAGTAGCGTCAATAATTGGCGGTTTATTATGTCTACTCTTTGTATTTTCATCTACAGTTTCTTTGTTGTTTTGAACGTCATCTTTGGGTCGATTGTCTCCGTCACTGACATTCGAATTGTAGCCATTGAGACTCTCGAAACCATCATCACCTTCAGCGAATATCGTCCTCGATGCGTTTATTTGTCTTACATTAAACGTGTCTAGTTGTTTCTTAGTCAAAACGTTTGTTTTATAATCAAACGACGGGCCGGGAACGTCGTCTGGCGGCGGAGTGAAGGTCACTATGGGCGCTGTAACATCAGGATTCTTCCAAGCCATGTAATCTTCGTCGTCAGAATTTTTGACCTTCAATTTAACTAGTGGTTTACTTTTGATCGATGGTTCTAGATTTTTTATACGATTATCTTTAGTCAGTTCTTTCTTTCGTTTTCTATAAAAGATACAACCTTAATCAAATATATAGTTTACGTGAATCTTATAATTATAATGCTACTAAATTGTATTGCGCAACTTACCTAAGGCCAGTATCATTTGCGTCGCCCCGCGAAAGTCTCCGTCTGAACTTGGCTGGCTTAGAGGCAGGTGTTTTACTCTGACTGGAGGTGGCGCCACTTTCTGCAGAACCGCCGCCGCTGCCTCCATCACACTCTGATTGCGTTCTTCTACGTAAAAATATTTTAATATTAGCATCAGCAATTCAGTTAGAAATCGCCTACTCACTCGGCGCATTTCTAAGTCATATATATCCAGTTGTAAACTGCAGCTTCACTAGATCACAAGTTCAACTTGATCTAATGTCGTTGTATCGAATGTCTTAATTACAATAAGCGACTAAATATTCGAGACATGTAAAATATTATGCGACTAGTTAACAAAGATTGTTCGACAAAACACCTGAAGTATCTCGGCAGCTTCTTCCTGAAGTTGGATCTGGGTCGAACCCGCGCCAGTTCCATCTCGGTGGTGCTCACGATCTGCGAGTGCACCACGCTTAACACCAGCATCAGCCCCAGCGGCACTAGCCAGCTGTCTGCCTGAAAGTCAGCAGTCTACATGAATTCTGCCCTCATAAGAAAGAAGGCGGCTAAGTATACGTAAACTACATATACTTAGCCGCCTTCTTTCTTACGAGTAATAGAATTATTTATGAGTTCTTTTTTTTTTTTTTATGGCAGAGGTGGCAAACGAGCATACGGATCTTCCTTCTTTCTTATGAGTTAATTAATTATAAGTTCTTGTAATTGAATTTAAGTTTTTTTTAAATGTGTTGAAGCGAGTTTCTTTGGACTCGACGTTTCTTTTCGCTTTGCAAACACTTCCCGAAACGTTATAAGGTGGTAGGGACTTTGTACAAGGTAGAGAAAAAAACGATTTAAAAGAAAGTGCAAAGCATTTACGTAAATAAAAATCATTCTGAGTTTTTGTTGTTAACAACCCATATTGTCACCACTACAGGGGCAATGGTCTCTTGCCATAACTCGGAAAGGTTACGCATACCTCACACACGGGGGCCTAGTCCGGATTGGTGGAGGTTTATATTTAGATTTGTTTTTTTTTTTTTTCTAAAAAAACAGCGCTACTCGAACTCCCGCACCGAGGGTTCCGTACTAACTTGGTAACTTTGTAACTTTGCCGTTGGAAAACTGTTGTCCCCCCCATACATCGACACAATTCGACGTCAGTTTATCAACTCCAAATAAGTTTATAATAAAAAAAAATATCTCAATAAAATAAAACTACAAAAAGTTTTTCGGATTTTTCCATTTACTTGTACTATAAGACGTTCTAGGTCAACGGGAAGTACTCTATAGGTTTTATTCCCTAGCAGCTAGTGTCAAAATATGCGGCATAAACAGCCGTATCTTTTGATTGCGTTGTCTTAGAAGTTTGGTTTTTTATTTCACAGCTCCAAGGGATTTCAGACCTGAGTACCTATCTGTCTGTCAAGAGCCTTTTTCTCAGGAACGTGTGGAGGTATCAAGTTGCAATTATTGATATTAATAATTGATATTAATTTCAACTTGATACCTCCACACGTTCCTGAGAAAAAGGCTCTTGACAGACAGATAGACAGATGGCAACCAAGTGATTGTTTGCCTTTTGATGTATCCTTAAGGATCGGTACTTTAAGATTCCGACCTTAATAAAATAATTTTGAGTTAGAATGTCGTTTTATAAATTCGCTTAGCCTGACAAGTTCTCTCCCGTGACGTTGGCCCAAGATCTGCTACGCCCACCTAATTTCTAATACCACTAGTAATAAAGAAGACTACATTATACCGAGTCAACTCCACTTACTTCGATATCCAGTGGCGAGGCAAAATAGGCTGTGATATTGACGACCTGCATGCACCACAGCCCGAGCAGGACCTTGGCGCAAGCGGGCGAGGTCTGCTGCGCCCACCACTGGTACAACGCAGGCAGGAACACGAGGCGAACCAGTGCGTACCACACCACGCGGCGCATGCCCAGTGTAGGCTTTGCTTTGGGGAACGATGAGCCTGGCAAATAGGAGCAACTACGTGATTACTTTGTAATAAGTTACAAAGAAGAGATAAATAGTGGTGAGTCAGAAAATCATGTTTAAAACTGGCAACTGTGCCCAAGACTGTACCGTTGTTTACGTAATAGAATAGGCATAATTGATCTAGACACTAATATGTCGTCAAGAAGTTGTATCATTTATTGTCAACTAGTTTGCAAAGATATTAATACAGACTTGAAACACGATGCATAATAATTGCACTTAGATAATTGCACGTTAATTGAGCAAGACACAATATGTAGATTTAAACTGGAAAAGAGAAACATGCATGTAAAGTTGCAAAAATGCAATGCACACAAACCTAAACAAACCCTGTTGGTTTGCAGCGGGGCGGCTTGCCTGGAGCCGTCACCCGTCGACATAATGAGGGGATAGTGAAGTAATGTAATTAAAATACAAATAAAATGTTTTATTAATCCAGAATTAAAGACCCTAAGGGGTCGCAAATAAATCCAGTTGTAAATAATATGAAAAACTTAAATCATTGATAGATAACTGAGAACCTTTTATGACTATAACGGAAGATAGGTAACTGCTATAAAATACTGAGGTGATGGTGAGGTGTTCAATGCTTGAAATTCAGAATAGAAATTAGTCAATGCTCCTGCAGCTGCCAAAAGATATTCGAAATTTGAATATAAGGATCGATTATTAAAAAATCAATAAAAATGACAAGAGCAACGAAGCATAATGAGGTAGAATTGTTACAGGTTAGTATGCATTATGCACAACTAAGTAAGTTGTTCAAGGCTCACCTCTAACCAAGTCAACATCGATGAGGTAGGAGCGCGCCTGCGTGGAGAAGTCGACGATGCGCCGGCGGTAGGTGCCGCGCATCAGCAGCTGCTCCACCATCGTCTCCCACTCCTCCTTGTCGTATGAGCTGATCTTCTTCTGATACCTGGTATGAGGAGGAGAGCTTATAGTTTCTATATAGGCTAGATCAGTGTTTTTCAACCTGTGGGTCGCGACCTCCAGGGGGGTCGTGAAGCCTTTCTCAAGGGGTCGCGGGTAAAAGAAAATGTGTTTGTAGGCCCTACACTGCAATGAAAAAATATGATTTCGGTGAGAAAGCTGGGCCTGTTTATTTTTTAAAACGCGGTTCTATTTTAGAGACTTTAATTACTATATAATTTTCTTATTGAAGAAAATAAACATAGTCTTTCAAATCAATAACATTTTGTATGTTTATGGCCCTAGGGGGTCGTGAGAATTTTTTTATTTGTAAAGGGGTCGGGTATTAAAAAAGGTTGAAAAACACTGGGCTAGATGACTACTATACTTCATTTGTTTAGGTACTTAAAAAAACGTAAACAATCTTGATATCGATACTTTTGGGCTCAAAGGGCGTCTATGTTACAGGCAATCTGTATAATCCGGTATTCTATTCAATACCTAGGCAATGTATAGAATACCTGGAGCATCCAGGCAATTTATGAAATATTATTTATTTTATACTTTGCCTAGGTATTCTATACAATACCTAATGCGCAGCCGGCAATGTGTGCAAAAGACGAGAGCAGGGAAGAGGGAGACGTGCGAGCAGGCAAGGCAGTAAGCTGCGTGCGATGTAGGTGGCAGGACGCACGCGTCGTACAGTAAGCTCATTGCGTAACTGAGTAATATTTTTCTTCAGTTTTCTTCCATTTCCTAAATGAATTTATTTAGAAATGGCGGCCGACCAACGAGGCTCTCATAGGTATAGTTCGCGTCACGTAAAAAGAGCGCTGGCTGGCGTTCCGCGGATGCACTCTGACAGCAACTGTTTAGTACCCTCTCTTTCACACTTACCCGATTACCCGTAAACTGATGGGACCTCGGAACGCCCGCCAGCGCTCTTTTTACGTGACGCGAGCTGTACCCTAATTGTTAATTTTAATAAAGTTGATTTTGAGCCAACATAAATTGTTTTTCTATTCCGTCATTTTATAGGTAGGTAGGTACTTATAAAAAATCGATAAATACAGACCAAAATCTACATATTTATTTTACACATTACCGGCAGACCAGCAGGTACTCTATACAATACCTGGGCATTGTATACATTACCTAGGTAAAGTATGTATGTAATGATCAAAAATATTCATAATATTTCATACATTGCCGATTGCTCCAGGTATTCTATACATTTCCTGGGTATTGTATAGAATACCTGGATTATAACGATTGCCGGTAACATATACGCTAAATAGAAATTAGGCGTATACGCCCTTTGAGTCCAGAAGTATCGATATGTCTTTTTATTGATACCTGCTTGTTACAATTCTCAAACGAATAGAATGTATTACATGTTTAACAGAAATGCAAAAGAAACTTAGTACCTACGTTTGCAAGAAATATCAGAATTTACACATGCACATATGAATAAAAAGACATGTAGACTTTGTTTACGTTTTTTTAAGTACCTAAACAAATGAAGTATAGTCATTTGAGTTACTCTTTATCCTCTGTCAAAAACTACATTTTGTTCTAAAAATGTTAGACGTGACATCATAGTTATTCAGCACATTATAGAACTCATTTTGTGATTTTATAATTAAAAATTAAGGATGAGAAGAAAAGCAACACTCATAAGGTTTTTTTTGAAACAGTAGGAGAGCAATTTAGTGAAATTCAGCTCATAATTTATTTTTGATGCAGTCATCTAGTCCATTATATTAGTTTATAATGTGGTTGAATGTGGGGCGACATTGGTGGAGCAAGATTGATAATACAAAAAACTAAGAAATCTACTTAGATTTCTTAGTTAGGTAGTAGTACTATCAATCTTGTAGGCCATAACTTCACTGAGTGTTGTATCTTTTCCCTGGCAAAAGGCTAGGATATGGAAAGATGAATGATGGGAAGCAGGTCCAATATAAGAATGCAAAATGATAAGAGATTTATCTTATCCAGAGAGTATGTATGTGGATATGGGATTTGTTTTGTGATGATGAGGTCCAAATTGATTTCAGCTATATTGACTGATTCAACTCAGATTTTGGGAGTCATGTGCTCGAATGTGACTTGTGAAGCCTACACTCCAGGTGGTCGAGCCTTCAGTTCATCTTGCTTTGAGTCAAGTACAGATTTGCAATAATTGGCATTGAGCTTCAATTTGTTTTGTATAGTACTTCTAAAATAATTCAGAGAATTAAAAGCTATCTAATAAAACATATAATATAAATTGCAACTCTCTTTAAAAATTGTAACCCAGCTTGTAATTTGCAAATACCTCAATTTAAAAAAATAATCATAAATAAATATGCTCACCATGCTGCAAGCTGTTTCATTTTGAACTGAATGTATGAAATTTGCAGTGGCCAATAATTTCACCTCAATCACATTTGAAAGCTGCAAAGATATTGAGACACATTATTATACAATAACACTTCCACACACAGCTCAGACATACAGAAACAATATAACTGAACAATGGTTGCGTGAAGACAATAGGAACTCACCATTTGGGTTGTTGGTAAAGATTTTCTTTAACACCAAAATTGTTCAGGTAACTTGTCTGAAAGGAGAGTATTATCATAATTTTCTCGACGATCAAACTAAGAACAAAGATTGTTTGGTGTGGAATTGGTCAACAATCATCTACCTACCTACTCTGTCACCATCACATTTCGGTTTAATACATATAAAACACGCAAAGGAAACAGGTATATCATGAACACCACGACGTTGGTAAAGGTCATTTATAAATAAAACTGATTATTTATTTATAAAATTACCGTTATTCATCCTAAATTCGACGTAGTGCTTTCGGGTTTTGTATATCAATATATTATGTCTTACACTCCTGTAAATTTTAAATAATACAAGGTACGCTCAATTGCACTATTTTATACTATCTATGAATAAAGCAACTTTTCAGTTATGTATTGTAACAGCAAAATAGATATTTCAGAGCAAAATCCATAAAAGATTGGCAAAATCACAAATCTTGCACAAACAAATCACAATGCAGCTGTTTGTCAAATAGCTGTCAAGTTTTCAATTCGTTTGTATGGTAGCAATACTACACAAACAACGTGCTGAACAAAGAGAAAAAATACCGAGAATTCAATGAGTTCCACGAGATCATTAGCATTCTCCTTTTTATTCTGACTTCTGATTTTGATGAGACTACTAACTAAACATCATCATGCATGACTCTCTGTATCTTCCTGTGTGTGTATATCTCACGTTTTCCAAAGAAAACATAGAACTGACTCGACTCACTTGACTGCAAAGTGCAAAAAAAAACGACGGGAGCTGCTACGCTACGTTTCGTTTTCTGCAAGTAGAGGAGCCGTTTATTACCATTCTACAATTTAATGTATTTTTTTTAGTTTCAAAAATATACGTAACATTTAAGAAATTATATATTTCATTCAATATCATAAAATAAACATCGCACTATTTCAAAATAAATATATTTGGGTCCCGTTCTAGAACTCATAGTAAGATGAGATATGGATGAGATTTACCTCACAAGCGTCTGTCTCTTTCACTTAAAAAATACAATGGGGAAGAAAGCTGACAAAGCTCGCCGATAGAGGAGCTGATATCGCTTGACTCATACCTCAGACCAAAGAAACTTCATTGACTCATACTAACTATCAAAACATAATAATATAGAAAAAATTGTTTACGTGAAATAAACATAAGATTATTAAAAAAATGCTGCGTTGTGTGGCGATTGTTTGCAATAATAATGGAAATCATTAATTTCCTAAAGATTCTCGGATGAAGAAGACGTGGGAAAAGTTACGTTTTCAATGAAGAAGACAAACGTTTTTTCCTACAAATGCCATACAAATCTACTAATAATTACAAGAAGAACTGTGTTTTTACTTTTTTTCTATCTTTAAAAATGGCTGAGATTAAGAGATTTTCTTATTTCCAATGTTGATCAGCGCCATCTAGTTGAGTTTAGAGAAACCCGTGGAAAATTCCCTATTGAAAGTTGTTATGAGTCAAGCGTTCGTAGCGCCATCTGCAAATAACTTTGCGTTTTCTTCCCCAGAGGCTGGATAGCTGTAAACATAAAATGTTCAATATTATGAATTACATAATTGGTATTTAATCTGTAGGTATAAAACTCCACTTCGCCACTTTAAAAAAAGCAAAATAGAAAAAATTGCCGCGCATTTTTTCAAAACGATTTCACATGTGTACCTACGACGTCCGTTTCGCGTTTCTTGTTTTTGGTATTATGTGATCAGCCCGAGTAAGATGAAACATTAAATTCAAAAGTATTTCAAAATAACATTAAGAAATAGGAAAGAGCGCTCACCTGTATTATTAAATCTGGAATAACGTATAAAGTAAGTAGGTAGTATGCAGATAAACAAAAATAATCACTTAGGACATAAAACGGATTCATTAAAACATAATGACATGTTTTTAACCGTAGACAGCCGCTGTTTATGGGTGATCGATCACCGCAGTCAGCGAAAAAAGTGGCTGGTTACCGGCTGGCTAACTATGATAACAACCGGCTTTACATCTGTAGTCCTGACACCTTTTTTAAAATTGATTTGTCTTCACTTTTTTAAAATTTAACAATTCATGCTTTGTGTAGAGTAGACGGTTAGCTGTTTTTTGGTAAATTTAGCGAGTTCATAAAATCATTTTTGAGAACGGAAAGTTTGAAAAAGGCGTTATGGGTGCAAGAGCAAAGATACATATTTTTTAATTTTAACGTTCTTTTGGATTATTTGGAGGGACTTTAGCATGCCTTATTAGTTAAATGTGTAAAGCATACCATCAGTAAAAGTACAATGGTAAAATGGCTTTAGTCACACAAAGATGAAAGAGAAGCAAGAAGACTTGCCGTGGGAAAGTCGACAGATATTACGAGTAGCCTCTAAACTGAAAACCGTCGATAAAATTAAGGAAGCATTAAGTCGTACAACTGGTCTGTCGAGGATCTGCGTGAACGTGTTAGCGTTCCTCATACTTCTGCGCAAAGAGTTAGATATATCAGAAGATTTGGGGTTGGTGAGTAAGTTAGCTCCACGTGATCCATACAGACTGAATGATAATTAAATTGAATTTCGACTTGAAATTGCTTGAAAAAAACTTTTTGAGGCAACTTCAAGGGCAATCGCCCGAAAACCAGGTACCTGTGATGTATAGATGAGACTTGGGTGCAATGGAGAAGAAAACACAAAGCTATTTGCAGATGGCGCTACGGACGCTTGACTCATAACAACTTTAAATTAGTTCAGCGTTTTTTATTATCGAGGTGTTATAAATTAGTTTTTTTTCTTTAAAATGGTTAAATGGAAAATGTATGCGACTTGGACTGGTCCTCAATTAAAGGCGAAGTTGAAAAGTACATAACTGAAAACGTAACTTTTCCCACGTCTTCTTCATCCGAGAATCTTTAGAAAATTAATGATTAATAATTAATGATTATTATTGCAACCAATTGCCACACAACGCGGCATTTTTTTAATAATCTTATGTTTAGTTCACGTAAACAATTTTTTCTATACGTTTTGACAGTTAAGTCAAGCGATATCAGCGACTCTATCGGCAAGCTTTGTCAGTTTTCTTCCCCATAGGGAGTTTTCAGATGACGTATGTCACACCGTTCATAAGATTCTCAATAGATGGCGTTTCTATGTTTTGGCAATGTATTTTTAAAAGCAGCGTAGAATTTACAGTATCAAAATAGATTTAATATTGTTGAAAATATTTAAAAAGGCACCTGTACATAGATCCTTAGTAATTGAATTAACAGAAACGATAAAGTTCCAACTTAGTCAAGTATGGATGCGTTCTGGTTTCTCTGATACATGTAATTTCTTCTTCCGAACCAAAAATAAATTGATTTTAATAATTTTTTATGGTTAAAATGCAATTTATAACTCGGTATCATGTTAGAATTCTTTTGAGAAATACAAAAACAATACTTATAAGCTTTGTGCATCAAAATTTATGAAAAATATTTTTTTGACCAAAAAAAAAAAAAAAAGACAATGAAAAGTAATCTTCGCAAGCTATTCATTATTATTATGATGTTAGTCAGTAATATCTATCAGTTTTGACGATTTTTAGAAGATTTTCTTATTTCCAATGTTGATCAGCGCCATCTAGTTGAGTTTAGAGAAAGCCGTGGAAAATTCCTTATTTTAATAGGGAGTTTTCAGATGACGTATGTCACACCGTTCATAAGTGTCTCAATAGATGGCGCTTCTAAACTTTGGAAATATATTTTTAATAACAGCGTAGAATTTACGGTAGCAAAATAGATTTAGTATGGTTAAAAAACCACCTGAACATAGATTCTTATTAATTGAATTAACAGAAACAATAAATTTCCAACTTGGTCAAGTATGGATAACCTGGGTGCGTTCTGGTTCCTTTGTTATATGTAATTTCTTCTTCCGAACTAAAAATAAATTGATTTTAATACATTCTTATGATTAAAATGCAATTTATAACTCGGTATCATGTTAGAATTCTTTTAAGAAATACAAAAACAATACTGATAAGCTTTGTGCATCAAAAATTATGAAAAGTATTTTTTGGATCAAACTGCAAAAAAAAATCAATGAAAAGTAATCTTCGAAAGCTAATCATCATTATTAGGATATTAGTCGGTTATATCAGTCAGTTTTGACGATTTTTAAGAGATTTTCTTTTTTCCAATGTTGATCAGCGCCATCTAGTTGAGTTTAGAGAAACCCGTGGAAAATTCCCTATTAAACTACTCTCCTCAGAGACATCGATATTCGATCCATTCAAGTTAAATGAAACCAAAATGGTATTTTTACTGGTTATCTTAAATTAGTAGTAGTTTGGAGACGAATCATTGATAGCGCAGGAGAATACTGATTAATTTTATGTGTATTATATAATTTTATCATTTACACAATTTAATAAAAATAAAAAGCAAAATATGTCAGGACTTGTGGTACGATACGACTGATATTTTGGAACGCATTCCTTTATTCCATGAAGTTCGAAAAAGAAACAGAAACGTCAATGGCACAGGGTATTATATCCTCTTTGGGCACAGGCGCGAATCAATACCTAATACGCGCGTGTTTAATTAACTTTTTTTTGTTTACTTTTTCAAATCGGCGGTAATCGCTTACCATCAGGTGATCCGCCTGCTCGTTTGCCACCTATCACATAAAAAAATAAAATAAACAATGCACTAACTAAACTAAGCACTAGCATCTTGTGCATTTTATTTTTGGCTGGTTTTATAGGTAGGTTTTAAAAATATAAACTGCTTAACAATCCTAGATGTTTGTAAAAATTGATTAACTTGGAAGTTAAGTTACACAGCGTTACGCTTAGTAGGTATGTTTCTAGGAGTTCGTGCATTTTTTTTTTGTTTCGCTCTTTGGCATTTTCTGGCCTGGTGGTAAGTGATGATGATGCCGCTAATGGAACAACGCAATATGGAACTTATCGTCTTATCTTCATACCGAAACAAATCATTGCTATCAACATTGTTATGGTGGCAAGACTGACATAAGTTTGGCGGCTTCAGAAAATACCCTACCACGACCAAAGACTTCTAAAGTCTTTGACCACGACACGAACACCGGTGGACACCACCGGTAATCGAACTCGCGACCTCCCGATGTATAGCAAGCAGACTAGCCAATAGACCACGGAGGGGATTCTTGGCAATTCAAAATGTATTGAAAAAATATTGTGAACATAGAAATCTATTGTAAGTAGAACTTACCATTATTTAATCTATAATTATGAACGACGACGCTGGCTTTCTGTCTTCCCTACCATTTGTTAGCGTCTTGTTTACTTTAAAGCTATCGTGGCGCCAATTTCGTCCTCATATGTCCAAGATGTAGATGCGTGCAAGTTGCGACGACTTGACAGCCAACCAGTAATTACAAGTGGTGATACGCTGGCTACGTCGCCCCACCCGTCGCCGGAACACAGTGCGCTACTTGGCGGCAGGCATAGAGTGAGCAGTGGTAGATACCCACCCAATCGGACCTTGCATTAGTCCTGCATTTTGTTTGTCCTACAGTATTATCTGTATAAGTAATTACATGTGGAAACGTAATTATATGTGGAAACGGAAATGCTATCAGTGTATCTAGTTAAGCTTCGGTCTTTAAAAAAGACAATAAGTAGGAATTGTTAAAAAAAAGTGTACCAATTTATTTTGTATTAGCAACAATATTTATTTTGCATTATTATAAATCTTATATTAGGTACGTAAAATTTTTTTCACTTTTGGATCATTCTCCACTACCTACAATAATAAACCTTTTTAAATCTAAGTTACCTATCTATAAAAGGTGTCAAAGGTCTTCAATATTTTATAGTTTTTTTTACAATTTCTGCATGAGGACTTAGTAAAGAAGATGTTAGTTACATACTTCATAATCTAGTAAAAACATAATCAATTAAAAATCGAATGCTTATCTGAGGATCTGAAGATCGTGACCAATCTAAATTCGAGTTGGGTAAAAAAATACCTATTCGAGTTATCGGCTTAGCATTAATAAATTAGGTAGTTAAGTTATTGTAAGGTTATAGGACTAGACTTATACAAGTTAATAACTACTTTGGTTCATAAAATCGATTTAAAAATAAATATATAATTAATAGAATAATGTACAATGGTCTCTTTGCTTTAAACTGCAGAAAGCTGTTTCTAACAATGTTTATTTATTTATTCACTAATTCATTGAAAAATATTAATAAAGACACGATAAATTAAGGATTCATATAATGTATCTTTAACCCCAGTACAAGGTAACAACGTATTTATTGTAATTTATTTGCAATTTATATAATTTATAAAGGGTAATTTAAGTTGGGTTTCCACCTATGACAACTTTCGTTTTATTACTTTGCTGAGATCGCTAAAAGGGGACTACAACGGAAAAAAACTATCAGTTTTTTAAGACCAACTTTGTGTCGGTGTCCTATTTATTTTTGATTTCAGCAAACACGTAGAAAAAATGATTTTCATGATTATTATAGAAGCTCACACACCATTTAGTTTAGTACTTGCCCCTGTAGTGGGGAAGATATAAGTTGTAACATTAACGTTGGAACATTAACATAACATTGTTCATATAGGGTGTATGTTAGAATGATGAACAATTTATTTTTAAAGCTATTACGTTGCTCAGTTCCCTTACTCTTCATCTATTTATTATTTTTTAGGAAGAACAAGTTGTTAACATTAAATTAGTCACAATTTCACTTAAAGTAGTTATTAGGTAATCTGTGCTTAAAGTTCAGTAGTGAGTTCGTCTTGAGGTCTTCTCGTCATTTCAAAAAGCTCATCCTCTAACCAGACACTTTCTCTTCTGACTATCGCCCTCCTCTCCCACGGATTGGAAAGAACTATCGTCTCTTTTTCTCTCTCTATTTGTGAGTAGCTGGGTGGTCTGACGTCACTCCACTCGCACTGGCTGTCCTTGTCTATTGTACTGTCGTAAGACGTGGGGGAGTAGGACGGAGGTTTGAATGTCGTGAACGACTGCTGGGTTGTCTCGGAGTCACTGCCATTGGCTGACGGAGTTTGCAAGATATTCACTAGCTGGCCCTCTTGCTGTCCTCCGAGTCCTATTCGGCTGTATCGCTTTAGAATTCTGTAATAAGAAAATATTTGGATGTGAGTGAAGTTTGTTAGAACGAAGACTTTTGAGTCGTGTGCGTTACATATACATATTTTCTACGATGGCCTCACAGACCTGAGCAGGCAATATATTCTATCTTGTTTCCTCCCTCCCCCTTGTTATTGTGTTCCCCTCTGTTACTTCCTTCCTGTCATGGCTAGTCGAAACCTAATTTCAATAATTAATTTAATTTAATGGCCAATATGTAATTGAGTTCGTCTAATTTGCCCATAATAATTATGTAGAGGGCTTGTGTTAAGTTTATTATGGAATAAACCTCCTCGCAAGTCCAAACGTTGTTTGCTGTATAACCTCACCCCATGAGCTGACGTAGTCTATCGTACCACCGATCTTCATCTGCTGCAATAGGCGATCCATCGGGGCCTCCCAACAAAGTTAACTAATCAAGGTACACTAAGTAGGTCCCTAGGTGGAACAGTGAGATCGCTGTAGTTATCTATTTTTTTTCCAAAAAATGTAAGTAAGTATAAGAACTAACCTAGTGAGTTTCCCTATTCATCAACATGTGTGAGATTGAGTGTTAGTGTGAGAAAGTATTAGTCACCTTTCCGCCCAACTCGCCAGTCGCGGCCACTCGTCTGGCACTACTGGCACTTGCTGCTTGTTCAGCAGAATCAGCAACTTCGCCAGGTCTGTTAGCACGCAGCTGGAAATGAGAATGCAAAGTTCAAAATTACCCGCAACAGATTTATAAACGGTGACAAATGCCTTGCTTAATTGGTAGTTGAGATTTACCTGACTGCCAAAAAATTTCTTTTACTAAAGTGGGAGTTGAGACTTCACTCAGAATTTGGTCCAGGACTTCTGAATATTCATCCGATCCGCTTTAATGTTTGCCCAAAGAAACACACTAAAGAAAGCCTCAACTCGAGGAAACATTGAGTAATATATTACTGTAAAGCGATGAAATAACTAAGAGTTAATGAAAATAAAAAGTTATTGTTAGATGAACATACCATATACAGTTACAAAGTAAACAAACTACCGCTACGAGAAGATTCTGTGGAATGATCATTAAAAGGCGAGGTAACAAAAATAGCTTTCAAGATACATAGCAGTCTTTACGTACTGTTCGAAGTTTTAGTCATTCTACATATATTTATTTCAAGAATTTTAATCTTAGGATTGTTATTATTACAGCCTTTAATTTATTTTACAAAACAATATGTTATGAGCGGCTAAGGCAACCTGCTCTACTCCTATTGGATGCAATCCTGATATATGTTTCGTTTTCCATTTGGTTTCGTAATTCTGGATCACGAATGTAGGATCTACAATAGGCTTGAAAACTTCTAACATTGGGGCTGGTCAATAGCATCACTGTTACCACTAAACCGGACTTCGTCCATATGTTTGGAGTAGGGCATAAGCTTCCCGAGGGATGGGAAGAAACCCGTGCGTGTCCCAGTAGTGGCGATGCTATTGGTTGTTAACGAACATATAGAATACTTCAATAACACATGGTTTACCTATAAGCCATGGCTGCATCGTTGTTGCCTAGCTGGTAGAGCTCCCGCACCTGATGCCGCGTGTGGTTCAGAATCGCCAGCAGTGTGTAGGCATGGGGCTGGAATGCAATAGGTATTACGAATTAGCCATGATATACCTTGAGGTACCTCCGCATAAGTAAACTTTTTTCTTCAACTGTCATTTATTTAGGAACATATGCAGTTCGTTCATAGTTCGTTTGAAAGTTATTCAAATTGGGTGCGTAGAAGTGAGGTTGTGAATATAATAAGTCACCCTGTATTCATCATAAACCTTCAGACACAAACCAAATAAATCTGTTCATAACACAAACGTTTCCATCGAACCCATGGCCCTCGGCGCAAAAATCAGAAGCGTTAACCACTACGCCACCGAGTCAGTTACAAAAAGAAACAGTAATTATTACTTAAAAAGACAAATAATATTATTAAATAATTAATTACAATTAGGTACACGTAAGATTTCCGCGTATAATGTACCTTCTTAGACTTTTTGGATTCAAGTTCTCCAGAATGAAAAGCTAGTTTGAAAATAAACCTAGAATTATAAAGTGACTTTGGAACGGAGTTGATTCAACGTAGAAACAACACGAATGATGTTTCGTTAATAGGTACCACGGACATGCAATTTGTTTAGACTGGGGCGCACGCTAACAAAGAACAATAACAAACTATGCGGACGAAGAAAGCGGTCCATCCAGTCCAGAACCATGACTCCGTGGCAACCTCGCTTGGCTGCCGATATTGAAATGTCATCTCACTTAGCAAAAGTTTCCTTTTAACCGCTTAGAAAGTGAGAGACATTACATCTAGCTATTAAGACAAGTATCAACATTTCTCTAGAACCGTAATCATAGTGATTTCACGCAACGTTAATTTTGCTCTTAGCTGATAGTGCTATTCGTTTTAGAGGATGTACTAGCATAAGAAGGTAAGCATTAAGGTAAAAGTACACTGCGTTTAAAAAGCTTTAGCAAGGAGCATGCAGTTAACTAATCCTTTAAAGTAACATTACCTTTGAAACGATAGAAAAGTACAACAAATGTCAGAAAAGAAAACCAGTTTGGAAGAATGCAGATGTCGAATGCATCTACTGAAAAAATAACAATGAGCGACGAGTTGTTTTGTTTAATGAACCTTCAAGCCAGATGATAAACACTGTAACATAACAAGAGATGATAAACACTCACACGTAAACAGTCGAGCTGTTTGTGGAACTCGCGCAGGCGCGCGTCGTCGTCGCGAGGCCGCTGCGGCACGGGCTGGCCCTGCGCGCGCGCCTTGTGTCTGCACTTCGCGTATGTAGCGCCGGCAGCTACCAGCGCGATGCAGGCTACGGCACCGCACGCGCCGCCCACCAAAATCTGATGAATCAAATTTTACTTCATTGCACATAACATAAAATAATACATAGAAGTGACATAACAAATATTATACTACAAAAGCAGTCAAGTGCGTGTCGGGCCACGCGCAGTGTTGGGTTCCGTAGGACTTCGATAGACTCTGCTTCAAGGGGAAAAACCACCCGTCTTACAAAATTTACTACTACTCGTTTTGTAAAACCTACTTAGTTGTGATAGTTTTCTTTTAACTTCGTTATATGTACTACTAACATGATTTTTTCTCATTTCTAGAAACAACCATTAAGCTGGCAGATGGCTAACAAAAATTTGCACTTTCAAGCTTAATATTTCAAAAACAGATCCCAGAATCGAATAATCTACAACCCTGAACACGTTAAAATACCGACTTCCATCGTAACAACTAAAATTTTGCTGTTTTTTTGTTACTGTTAATTTTTTCAAAAAAGCGCTGAGTCAATTAAGATAAAATTTATATGAGACCACCTCTAAAGTATTACCTACCAAACAAAAAAAGAATCATCAAAATCGATTCATAATTGGCGGAGTAATCGCGTAACATACATACAAAAAAAAACATACAGTCGAATTGAGAAGAAGGTTCTGAATTCGATTTCGATTCTGTTTTTGAAGTCGGTTAAAAATGGTTTTCACACCCAATATTTTGACCTATCCAACGACACCCCACACCATGGGGTAGGCGAGAAAAAAAAATCATCCCTACTTTACCTTTTATTATAAAAAAATATCACTTTGTCGGCGTGATTAATATGTACCTATATCCGTGCCAAATTACAGCTCTCTAGTACTAATAGTCCCTGAGCTAAGCCGCGGACAGAAAGACAGACAGACAGACGGACATAGCGAAGAAACTATAAGGGTTCCTTGTTGACTACGGAACCTTAAAAAGGCAATCTTCTTGCTTATAGCAAATTCTTCCAGGCATAAAAAGTGGGCTGTGCAAAGCAAATAAGAAAGCAAAGTTACGTCAATTTAGAATTCATAACTAAGAATGTTCAGTAATTAATTAATCAATTATAGGCCTCATATCGGCACTTGGCCCCACTGCAGCATGGTCTTAACTTCCCGATGTATGGGAAGAGAAGCAGTGTGTGCCCCAACAGGGTTCTCAATGAGGCTTTTTAATTTTTTTTATTTTTTATTTTTATGGCAGAGGTGGCAAGCGAGCCGACGGATCACCTGATGGTAAGCGATTACCGCCGCCCATAGACACCCGCAACACCAGAGGAGTCACAAGTGCGTTGCCGGCCAAATAATCAAATATAGAAGAATTTTTTAATGCTTTATGCTAAAACAAGCCATGTTCACTGAGTTTGTTGCATACGTTAAACCTTGTTTCGAAAAAACCCTTGCAGTACCGATATAGGTTTTGTAGTCTGTTTTCAATAAAACAAAGAAAACTATATGAATACAAGGTAGGTACGACACTATTATAAAACACTCGTTTATGTAGAAGCAAATACCTAAATAGGACTTCAGCGGACCAGACACTGTCAATAATATTGTCAATATTTTTCATCAATATGGCATAATTACTATCAATAATCACATAATTACTAGTCTGTCCTTCATTTCAACCACTACACTGTCAGTAATAGTAAATACTGATGAAAATTATTGACAATTTTATTGACAGTGTCTGGTCCGCTTTTCCGCGTAGGTACATTTTTGGGATCATTTGGCGAACGAATTTGGAAATTGTTTTTAACCATGTGCACTACTGTGTAGTGTAGGTATTAGGTAGGTACTTTGATTACAGACAAGGAAAAATCAAATTAACTACGAAAATTCTCAAAGAATATGCACACAATATTGACCTTAATAAATGTCTGTCAACATTCTAAGATTGGCTAAAAGAGATCCGGTAATCCGTCTATCTCCTTTTTTCTCCCTGTTTTTGTGCTATGATGTACTTTGATTTAATTAGCTTACAAACAAACAAACAAAATACAATAGGTACCTAATCATAATCAAGGAGCAAACCAATTGTTTTAAATAAATCCATTATGACATTAGTAAGCTTGGAGAGTGTGAACCCTGTTTGGCCCACGTCTTGCGTATATTACGATGAAAGAAGGGACATCACGGTAACGGAGAGCTTACCTACCATAATTCTTACATATCCTCATCTTCAAGCTTGTGGCACAGATAAATATAAAACTATCATAGTACTTACCTACTTATAGGTTGGCTGGCTCCAAAAAGTGAGGTTGTTTATTGTAACTCTCATTGGAGGTAAATTAATTTTTTTTCTAATGAGGTAGTACTTACATTATGGTACTAGTGTGTAACATTGGTGATTACCGTCGAGGCGTCATTGAGAACCGAGCCGTAGGCGAGGGTCTTAAGAGAGCCAAGGACGGTAATCATCAATACACACGAGTATCATACGACGTTTTCAACACACTTGTGAATAAAATAACAATAAAAACTCATTTCAACAGTGAAAACGAGTTGTGAAAAATGTTTCGCTATGGCGGGAAAAATTAATCAGTTTTCCTATGCGCGCGCATTGCGATCGGCCACAGACTAAAGGGATGAGGTTTTTTTTTTATTTTCGGCGCATAGGATTTGCGCCTATTCTGCCACGTACAAAATGGGGAATTTAAAGTTTTATTTTATTACAGAGAAAACAAAAGTTATATTTGAGTGAAAGTTTTATTTATTAAACACGTACGAGTTAAAATTATTTATTTAAATAAGAAGTTGCATGAAATGAGCAAGCAATAGGAACATTAATTTATTTGTTCTATTGAACACGATCTTTTTTTTTTTAATAAAAACTTTTTTAAGAACAAAGCAACTCAACCAATAAAATTTTTAAAAAATCTATAACTCACTAGTGAGTTATAGCAATGAAAAAGTCACAGTTTGATTATGGGTGTCATTCTGTGCCTAATTGCGGTGACCATAGAGCCAATTTATGAGCAAGTGTGTTGAAAATGAGTTTTATTAAGGTTATCGCTTTATACTTACTTTTATTTAATCGCACGCCAGAGGATGTTGTAATTGGATTAATGATTATTAACGATGCTTGCAACATGTGCGTTGTGCATCAAACACGAGACGTTGCCTCACCTTAATCTGAGGCGCGGTTGGTTGCGTTTTTTGTCGTAAAACTAATCTCACTCAAGTATGTGCGGGTCAGCAGTCCTACCTAACCCATGAGGCGGTCGGTATGAAGGAAGGCTGAAGACAGGCTCTCGTGTGTAGGCTCAAGGCTGGTTAGTCGTGCAACTTACTGACCGAACCTCGGAGAAGACAAAACAACCGCAGAGAAAACTTGAAACAACACGTGAAAGGCCTGTTAAACAGACAACTAATTACTAACCTCATTATAAGTGTGAGCGGGATAGCAGACCCGGCCCATGAGGTGGTCGTCATGAGCCCAGGACTCCCGCGTGCCAGTCGGGCAGTCGTGCACGCACATCCCCTCGGGGAAGACCAGCAGCCGAGCGCACTTCACGCACCCGTCCGCGGCGCAGCGGACGCACTCTGTTCCGCATCCTGGATGGAGAACAAAATATAAATTCATAAAGAAAGACAACAACAAAGAGTATTTTAATAGAATAGTTGACAGCTAGACATATTAGTTACTTTTATTTATTAAAGTCAAAAACAATTTTACTTTTTAATCGACACCCAAAGTTGCCAAAGATTTGGAACGGGTACAAGTAGAAGAACAGACAATCTAAGATGACTGTCCTGGCACCTTAAAACGACGAGGGCTGACCCCAAAAAAAGGGATAAGGCACTGAAGAAGAAGAAGACTTTTTAATAGACACGTTTTAGTTTAGTTTTTTGTTTTGTTAATTCATGTACTGTTTTGATGAGGCCTATAGATCTCTTTTTAGGATTTCTTTAAGTTACTATCTGCAGAGTTCGTAGACGATTTAATAACAAGCATAATACAATAGTAATTAGCAAGTGGGTAAATCTCTAAAAATGAGACTAAATTACGTACCTGTACCTATCTTAAATAAATATGAAAAACCGAATAAAATATTTTAGATAAATCGTATAAATAATTTGGAACTAGTAAGTCTTGTGTCAGCCTTTAAAGCTATTATTATTTTATCTACCTTTGACGAACGTTACGAAATAAAGTATACGCAATTCAAATCAAGCTGTGCCGAGGTCAAATAATTGAAACATTGTTTTGGGGTCTTCAAAGCATACTCGTATTCGATACCCGCATAGGAATTTCTATGCTAATATCCCATGTTTGGGCGTAATGTATGCATGGCAGTGCACGAGTCCATTCGATTACCAGCTACAAATGTGGCGAGCAGTGAATGTGAAATTTCACCTCGCCTACCTACGTTAGACCCACTGGACTTTTGAATGTCGACGAGGATTATGTTGAGTAGGTATATGTACTGATTGAATAATTTGTAACTTAATTTGCGCTATAATACGATCAGACTTTTTGTTATATTTACTAACAAGCTTCAAATAAAAAATGCTAGTCACAAAAACTCTTTCGGAGGAACCCATGGATAGGTACTAATCGGAGCAAATTTTTGGTTTCATGCGTAGAACTCCACCATTTTTTATTACCGTGGCTAATTGGTAAGAACAAATAAGATATAAGTACTTACGTGCATTTTCATACTGACTGCTTTAACGGTGAAGGAAAACATCGTGAGGAAACCTGCACATCTGATTTAGATGTGTATGATGGTCGTGTTGCACACGTCCGTAGGTGTAAATCTAAATGCCCTACACGTGACCGCGGGTGATGCTAAGTGCTACACTAGGCAACCGCCGTCTATACCTTGTGGATAGAACGGTTAAAAATGTACCACACGATAAGAAGAAGAAGTACATAATATACGTGTATCTATGTGAAGCTTCTACCGATATGTATTAACAATAATGCAGATAACTTAATAGTGTTGAAAGCAACTTAGCGTCTTCGCCCAGTCACTGCTATAGAGGTTTTCCTAACTTAAGCCTACACTGATTTCACAGTTTAGTTTCAATACTTTCCCTTTGGTTGGGAAAGCGAGTGTACTGAAACATGCATTTAGTACACCAGCGTTTAATTATTTAATGAACCAATACCCATCGAGGGTAAATAATACACGTGGATCGCAGAGTCTCTCCTATGGATATTTGTTATTTACTTTGATGATTCGTTCAGTTTGCTATTGATTTTAAACATCGATTTTGGTTGAAGTTGTTTAACGGTTTTCTAATTCATTGGGTAACGAAATGCTGCTTCATTTTCGTTAACGAGGCTTTCTTTTCTATTCTAAATATCAAATTAATTAAGTGCTTTTATGAGTCGCTTATGTGGTTGCTGTTTGAAATTAGTTATAAAATTCACATTACATATCGAGACTGAATAGGTGGCTCAGTAGTTAGTGCTCCTGACTACTGATCCGAGAGTCGTGGGCTCGATCCCCACCCAGGGCAAATATTTTTGTGATGAGCAGATTTATTTGCTCTGTGTCTGGGTGTATTATATCTATATATGTATGTATTTAAACGTATATGTGTATGTATATCAGTCTCTAGTTCCCATAGTACAGGGAATCCTAGTTTGGGGTCAGATGACCGTGTGTGATTTGTCCCGGATATTTTTTTTATTTTTTATTTATATTTAAATATAAGAGCTCCCTCGACTAACTGAACAACTTACAAAAAACCCTGAAGATATTTAGTGAAATTTAGTGGGTTTAGAGAAACACTCTCGCAAGATTCTTAGAAATCGAACCCTAAAGTGATTAAATGGGCTGTTAAAATAATGTATGAAATGCATTGTAAGGTTCAACGGTCTGTTCATAATATGTGTGTGACAGCTATACGGATAAAGTTGCGGATATCCGCTAGCTCAGATCATGTTTTCTTTTACCCCTGTACTTAGCGTCGGTATGTTTTTGCTCAACGCGGGGCACCTACAAACAGCCAGGTTCATTAAGCGCCGCTGTATAATTTACATAAGAAACAAATGAGGCTGATTGGTTATAAGAAAATATTATTGCTAATGCTACGCAACCGACCACCGCCGACGCAATTTATCAGCATTTGTTCAAACAAACGTAAACAGACGTGAACTTGGTGTTGCGCCACGGCCACGGTTAAGTACTGTAACTCTTATGTACCTACGGCATGAAAATCTAGAAAGTTCTTCACATCTGTAATTGATAACATTTCAAATTATTAACACCCAATTTTCATGTGTGTAAATTCAGAGAGAAAACACGTAATCTTTTAATTTTTTTAACAATCACCTACCTGTTTGTCGATCTTATTTTCTTTTGTTACGGTTTTTACGGCTGTATGAACATAAAATGCCTATGCCAACTAGATAAGGCATAGGCTTATGCCCCAATAAGGCCTAAGTTTCAAATTTCCCGCTTAGACATTTCAAATAACCGCGAAAGTTTATAGTGATGTGCGTAAGGATGTATCTGACACATACAAGAATAGCGAGCGCCGCTTACGACGAGTATGTCAGAATATGTAGTCTAAAACAGTAGAGACGCAGAGAGTACGCCTGTTTTATAAAATTTCTACAGGTAATGATGTAAGTATTTTGATATTTTCGCACGCATGCCGAGATTTTTTTTTGTGTGTTATTTAGTTTAAAAGTTTAGTAACCCGTACATAAGCATTTATACGCCATTTTTTCAATATATTTTCTGTAATATTTTCTTTTCTTACACATACGACAGGTCCAAATAAGGCCTATCAATATAATATAAGTGCAAATAATATCGAATGGATGACAAGGCATTGCCGCCTTGCTTGTAATATCTGGCAGGTATCATGAGCTGTGTGTTGGCTTAACCCCTGGCGATAAAAAAAATTACTGTTCAGGAGATTGCTTGAAGAAAATGAAGAAAGGAAGGATAATATTTTGAGACGATTATCAAGACTGATTATAACGCCCAAATATGATTACTAAAGCATCTTACTAAATTTAAATAATATTACGTTGATATGTTTTAGTAACTGAAGTTTAATGATTGTTTATTCTTTATTTTAGTATGAAAGGCCTTATTGCGGCATGGGTCTCCCAATAAGGCCTAAATGACTTTTTTAATATTTTGATTCACAGAAGTCTTACTTTTGTTTTTTTGACGTTTCAACTATATTTATTTTAAAGTTTAATCAATAAAGATTAATATTTCGAAAGATGAGCGAGTTTCTCTTAAAAACCTACTAATTACGTCAAGATAAAAATAAGGTAGGCCTTATTTGGGTCACTTACCTTACCTAACGATAAAATTGAAAAAATGCGTACAAATGTGTGTAAAAAAGTAATACACACAAAAGTTGGCGTAAGAAATTTTGTCAATTTTGCATAGAACCTATGGTGTGTTTCTACCCAGATTAGCAGACATTTAATATTTAGTTAGGTACTTACTTATAATAAGTAGTTAACAATATTTCTACCCAAAATAAAACTGTTTTTTACTTCGACTTCGAAATCATCATAGTATTAAGATTATTGTACTCTATTGTATATTCTATTCATTCAAGCAAGGCAAAATTGCAACAGAGATAGAAGACACAATAAGTGAAAGTGTAAGTATTTGTAACGATTGATCGTCTACCGGCCGCAGTTCGCAAGATAAGCTTTGGTTTAAATTAACAATAGACGAACAGGTAGATGGTTATAATACGTATAGAATATACTTCCTGTTCCTGATATAATTCCTCGACCGGACTTAATGGTTTTACCATGTTTTACGTTCTTGTGCTATATTTTTTATAGCTTGGATTACTTGACCCGTCCACGATTTCCTTAGGGATGAAAACTACGTTTGTTCGTGTCACTACTGCTTGGCTCTATCAGTGCTAAAGGATTTTTTCTCTCCCATGACACTATCGTATATCGGTAGTGCGATAGGTGAAACTGTATTTTCCGTAACACTACTTTGGCGGATATCACACTGCACCGGACGGAATACGCTCCGGTGTGCGGTACTGCGGGTTTTTCCTTTGACAGTGTCAAGTAAAAATTCGCAGCACCACACACCGGAGCGGATTCCGGTGCAGTGTGATATCCGCCTAATGATAGGGATGCGACTGGAAATTCCGATCTCCCATGGTACTACTTACTGTACAAAAGTACATGTTTTCCATACAAAACGTAACACCCCATTTCACCCACTTGGGAATTTAACCTCTATACTTGATATGGGAACGTATGTTCCAATTAACAATTTATACTTATTTAAAAAGGTTTAGTATGTGTATGCGTTGTCTGTCAGTCAGTCAGTCACAGTATGACACCACAGTGCTGTTTTATAGTTAGAGACACGTTACAGCAATGGTATCTACGAGATTCTGCCTATAAAATTAGTAACATGAATGGAAATTTATTGTACTTTAGAATCGTTTTACAGACGATTATAGCTTGCTGCTTTTCTATCTAGGGGAGGAGCTTTCTTGGTCTTTTGTTTGCCTAAGTTCTGTACCTAAATATTTTGGAAAGGAGCCCTCTATTACTGTGTCTTAGGAGGATTTGATGACTATTGTGATTTTGGATGTTCTCATTGAAATACGATACATTCACGATAGTATAATCAGATGTCGGCCTACAATTTATGTTATTAGTATAATAACCTTTATGGCCAAATTGCCACTTTTTAATCTTTAAAATGCTGATCGATTTGTACAATTTATTTGGTTTGTTTTGCGAGAGTCGGGTCGATTAATGCGTGACTCACTCACGTGTGTCGTTGAGGGCGGGTGGCGCGTCTTCGGGCGGCAGCTGCGCGCGCGCCGGCACCGCCGCCGTCACCAGCAACGTCAGCGCCACCACGGCTGCGTGCGTCATCGCACCTCTAGCCCCATCTTCACTCTCTGGAATAAACAATACGTTGACCTTTTCGTACAAGACTTAACCATGGCTAATCTAAAGCTAAGCAAATAAATCTACGAATTGACCCAAAATTCGTAAAAAAGTGAGTCAATGAGCTGATCAATACGAGTGGTCCAGTAAAAACTAAATTGCTAAATTGACTCCAACCATTTTCAGGCGTGTTTACTTCTGAGTTCTTTTGATGGTCCTCCTCCGGTTATCTTCTTCGAGGTATATTCTAAAGAACTAAAGTAATATACGAACATACATTACTATACAGTTATACAGTGCCTATCAGTCGGGCCGTCAATATTTTATTACCATTTACAATAATAGCTTTTTCACCTCTCCAGCACGAAAAGGGTGCCTTTGGTCCCTAAAAACTCAAGCAAAAACGGTTTTTGCTGCGAGCGTGAGAAAAAGTGATTCGAATTTCGAACACCATCTTTTGCGCGGCGCTCAAAAAAATATGGGCGATAGTTCCTTCAGAAACTCATTTTGGCCTTGCGATTTAACTCATAGGGACAAAATTTTGTCTGTTACGTAATGAAATTTAAGATTATAAATTTTGCTATTGCATTTTTAAAGATGTAATATTTAAAGTAAATATGTACTAGTAAACACGAAAATCGCTTACTTAAAAATATCATGTTTGGTTTTCATTTTAGGTTTCATAAAAAGCGGCCAAGTGCGAGTCGGACTCGCCCATGAAGGGTTCCGTAGCAGCAAGTAACATAATATAAAAGTTTTTGTAGTTCGTTGTAACTTGAATGAAAGGTAAATTGCGGTTTACGATTTATGACGTATTAAAAAAACTACTTACTAGATATCGTTCAAACCAATTTTCGGTGGAAGTTTGCATGGTAATGTACATCATATATATTTTTTAGTTTTATCATTCTCTTATTTTAGACTAGCTGGTGCCCGCGACTTCGTACGCGTTAGTGTTGGGGGTTTTCCAATAGTTCATGTTTTGCTAAATTATTCTTTAGAAATAAGAAAATAACAAAATTAAGTAAACAATAAAACGAATGAAAGAAAAATAAAAATATAAATAAAAATAAGAAGAAAAACAGGAAGAAAATGAAAATACAATTGCATAGGTTTTACGATATATTTACAATCAACACTACTGGGGGATGGATCTCTTCTTATAGCTACGGAAGGTTAGCTTATTCTCCACACACAGGGTCCAAGTTTGGATAGTGGTAAGATGTGAGGCTAATGGCCAACTCCAGCTTAAGAAGTTTTTCAGCCGCCTATACAGGATGTTAAAAAGTGCGTTTGAGATTTTAAGGGGTTACTCAGAATCAAGTATAGAATACAGGAAAAATAAAATCTTGTCTACAACTTTTTAAATCGGAATAGTGAATTAATAATTTGTATGGTAAAGGGTAAAAAAATTACAGATCGGATTTTTTCAATACTTTTCCTGTATATTTTGATTCTGAGCAACCCCTTAAAATCTCATACGCACTTTTTTATCATCCTGTTATTAGGTAGTCAAAGAAAAAATTGAAGAACAGGTCCAGTAGAATGCCTACGCCTTTGTAACACCCTGTATACCACCACTTAACAAATATTTCCTTTATAGTTGGGTACGAAATAAAAATACCATTTACAAATGTAGTTTGCTTTGCTTATTTCACTACGTTATACGTATATTTTCGATATTCTACAGCTACCTACACCGTAAACAATATAGACATATCTCATCGTAAAAGAGGATCCCGTCAGTTCCCTCGGGACACCCTTGACAATTCCGGGTGAAGAATGTTAACTGAATATACTTTTGATTCGCCTAATCTAAGAGTGAAGGTTTCACCTTGATACTTAGATACAGTTTCCAGATTTTCCCTCGGGATCCCTTTGAATTTCCAGGGCCAATAGTATGTATCGAATGATACGAAAGTACCGTAATCGACACACCTTTTCAAAAAGTTAAGGTTTTATCTTAATAAACTGAGTTACTGTGGAGATACGGTGTTGTCGTTTTCCTGTGGGAACCCTTCATGAAATCGAGATGAAAAAGTTTGGATTTTTAGTAGTAATGATAAAGTATAATTGTGCCAAATTACACTAAAATCGGTTTCGTAGTTTTTGAGTAATAAGGCTTTTAAGAATTAAAGTTCTTATGCATTCCTCCGGGAACCCTTGAATTTCTCGGGATAAAAAGTATCTAAGATGTTATTCCGGGTTACGTAGTATAATCGTGCGAAGTTTCATCAAAATCGGCCCAGCCGTTTTTACGTGATGCGCGGACAGACAAACAGACAGACAAAAATTCCAAATTAAATTGTTTTGATCTCTATATCGATAGATATGTCCCCTACAGGTATTATTTTCAAAAATATTCCATGTACAGAATCGGCCCCGTTACAATTTTATTATAATATAATAAAATATAAGTATTTTTGGTAAAAAATATGCAATATCTATATACCTACATAATATTATTATGTAGGTATATAGATATTGCATATTTTTTACCAAAAATACTTATAAATTCGCCGCTCGTTTGCCAAAAATTACATCTATACTATTATTACATAGCAAATAGGTCGAAAGAAGGGTTTACCTTAAATAAGTAGATGTTTTATTGTTTATGTAAAATCGCTTACTTGCCTACATAATTAAGCTACCGAACATTCTTTCGACCCATTTGCTATGTAATTTTTGGCAGGCGGCGAATTTAAAATTATCTTTAAAGGACGATAACTTTTTTTCTTGACATTGGATTTCGATGAAACAAAGACTATATAATGCTCCAAACTAAGCTTAATCTACTCGAGAAAACCGCATGAAAATCCATCCAGTAGTTTCGGAGATTAGCGTGAACAGACAGACAGACAGACAGACAGACAGACAGACAGACAGACAGACAAAAAATTTAAAATTTGTTTATTTGTGTTCTATCTATCAGCCGAAAGACGTCCACTGCTGGACAAAGGCCTCCCCCAAGGATTTCCACACCGACCGGTCCTGTGCGGCTCGCATCCAGCGGCTTCCTGCAACCTTTACCAGGTCGTCGGTCCACCGAGTCGGGGGCCTGCCCACACTGCGCCTTCCGGTGCGCGGTCGCCATTCGAGAACTTTACTGCCCCAACGGCCATCTGTTCTACGAGCTATGTGCCCTGCCCACTGCCACTTAAGTCTAGCGATTCTGAGAGCTATGTCGGTAACTTTAGTTCTCCTACGTATCTCCTCATTTCTGATTCGATCACGTAGGGAAACACCAAGCATAGCACGCTCCATCGCCCTTTGGGTGACTTTGAGCCTTCTTATAAGGCCCATAGTAAGCGACCATGTCTCGGATCCATATGTCATCACTGGCAACACACACTGGTCAAAGACTTTAGTCTTGAGGGACTGCGGTATTTTGGACGTAAAGATATTGCGAAGCTTCCCGAACGCTGCCCAGCCGAGTTGGATTCGACGATTGATCTCTTTCTCGAAGTTGGACCTACCTAACTGGACTGTTTGTCCCAGGTATACATATTCGTCAACAACTTCGAGTGTAGAGTCTCCAACCTTCAGAGGAGTGGGTGTAACACGGACGTTTGACATGATTTTCGTCTTATCCATGTTCATTTTAAGACCCACTTGTTGGGAGACTCTACTAAGTCCTTCGAGCATTGCGCCTAGGTCTTCCAAGGTCTCAGCCATGATCACGATATCGTCAGCAAATCGAAGGTGAGTGATGTACTCGCCATTGATGTTAATGCCGAGTCCTCTCCAGTCCAGAAGCTTGAAAACGTCTTCCAGTGCAGCGGTGAACAGTTTCGGAGATATAACGTCTCCCTGTCTCACCCCACGCTGCAGCCGGATAGGTTTCGAATTCTGATCCTGGAGGTGGACCGACATGGTGGCGTTTTCATACAAGCACTTCAACACTTCGATGTATCGATAATCAATTTGGCACCGTTGGAGAGACTGCAACACAGCCCAGGTCTCGATCGAATCAAAGGCTTTCTCATAGTCCACAAACGCCAAGCATAGTGGCCGATTATACTCTTCGGTCTTCTGTATAATCTGCCGCAGCGTATGTATGTGGTCTATGGTACTGAAGCCTTTTCGGAAACCGGCTTGTTCGGGAGGCTGGAAGTCGTCAAACCTGCGTGCGAGACGATTCGTAATGACTCTCGAAAACAGCTTGTAGACATGGCTCAGGAGTGAGATGGGTCTGTAATTCTTCAGCAGAGACTTATCACCCTTCTTGAAGAAGAGCACCACCACACTCCTGTGCCATGCTGTAGGCGTTCGTCCCTCGAGCATGACGGAATTAAATAGCTTCTGAAGAGCTATAAGTACCGGTTCTCCACCTGCTTTCAGAAGCTCAGCCGTAATTCCATCATCACCCGGTGCCTTGTTGTTCTTAAGCTGTTTGAGAGCCATTCTAATCTCGCACAGGCTGACGTCTGGGATATCTTCGGTATAGTGTCGGGACAATCTGGCTCTCGGGTCTTCAGCCAGATTGCTGACAGGTAAGCGTGTAGTCATGTATAATTGTCCGTAGAATTTCTCAACCTCTTCCAACAGCTCGGGCTTGGACGACACGACTCTGCCATCCTCGGTCTTCAGCTTTGTCAGTTGGCTTTGACCAGCAGACAGATCCCTTGCGAATACTTTTGACCCTTTATTGCGCTCGATAGCCTCTTTAATACGATTGGTATTAAATTGGCGTATATCACGGGTCAAGGACTTGGAGATCTGTCTGTTTAGTCGCCGATACTGACAAGCATCTTCAGAGGATTTCAGAATCAGGCTTCGTCTTTCCTCCATGAGCTCGCTGGTGAGGTCCGAGATACGAGATGTTCTTTTTAAACGGCCGGTTTTGAAGGCCTTATTCCCAGCCGTTTGGACAATTTCCATGAACCTGTCGTTATAATTGTCCACATTTTCGCATTCTCCTAGGCATTCGAAGCGGTTGTGCAACTCGAGTTGAAAACTTTCGGGGTTTTGGAGTTGGATAGGCGCTGGTCGGAGCGTGGACTTCATCAGTCGACATCTTTCTAGCTTTGTTTTTAGATTCAATGTGCCTCTTACCATTCGGTGATCGCTTCCTGTCTTCAGCGAGTTGATCACAGAGACATCATTGAATATTTGCCTTTTTGTCGACAAGATGAAGTCAATCTCATTTTTTATTACGCCACTGGGATGCAGCCATGTCCACTTGCGGTGTTTTGACTTTTTGAAGAAGGAGTTCATCATGAAGAGGCCCTCCTTCTCCATAAAGCCAGCCAGCAGCTGACCCCGCGCATTCCTCTCTCCGTATCCAAATTTCCCCACTCTCAGCTCGTTGTCCCTTCGTTTGCCTAGTTTCGCGTTGAAGTCCCCCATCACAACGGTGAAATGGGTCCTGGAGCTATGTATGGCTCTGGAGATATCCTCATACATAGCCTCCACCTCTTCGTCGGGGTGTTCCGCGGTCGGCGCATATACCTGTATGACCTTCAGCGAATACCGTTTGGTGATTCTGAGTATAAGGTACGCTACCCTCGTCGAAACACTCTCGACCTGGACCACGTTGTTGACAAGGGACTTGTGGACAATAAACCCGACACCACCCTGGGACAGTTGGTCGCCCTCCCGGAAATAGAGCAGGTTTCCGGACTTAAGGATCATGGTGTCCTCACCCTCTCTTCGGACTTCACATAATCCCACAATATCCCATCGTAACCTGCTCAATTCCTCCTCCAGTTCAGCGAGTCTTTCGTCCGTTCGCAGTGTGCGCGTGTTATAGGTTATTTGTGTTCTATTACTCTTATTTTATCACCTCCTTACTATTTTTGGTAAAAATATTCAATGTACAGACACGCGGTTTCTACTGTTTTATTATAGTATAGAAGTTACGGGGGGGGGGGGGACACACATTTTACAACTTTGGAAGTGTCTCTCGCGCAAACTATTCAGTTTAGAAGAAAATGATATCCCAGCAAAAACATTGGAATGTAAAATAAGCCAAGTCGTACACTGCGCCCTCTATAGCCTCTACACTGTAAAAAAAAGTTATCAGATCCCACTATTTACCGCCAAGTTTGTATTGTTTTATCATTGAATCGCCAATTCGATAATTTTATCATAAATTACGCACATATTCTTATTAAAAACCAATATTTTATGATTCTATAATTTACATAATATCTGTTTTTATATTAAAAAAATATTGTGACCAGGCAATCGCACATCATAAACATGTTGCTATGTAGATAGGTACTGTCAGTTTTCTAAACATATATCAATAAACAGACATTACGTTAGGTGTTTACGTCCGTAAGTAATTTTTTTTTCATATTTTTGCTGTGCGATGCCAAGTCACAATATTTTTTAAATATAAAAACAGATATTATGTAAATTATAGAATCATAAAATATTGGTTTTTAATAAGAATATGTGCGTAATTTATGATAAAATTATCGAATTGGCGATTCAATGATAAAACAATACAAACTTGGCGGTAAATAGTGGGATCTGATAACTTTTTTTTACAGTGTAGAGGCTATAGAGGGCGCAGTGTACGACTTGGCTTATTTTACATTCCAATGTTTTTGCTGGGATCTTACTTCTTTTTGTAGTACTTTCTTTTTTTTCGGGTATAATTTCTTGAACGTCGGCTATCGATTTTCTAAGAGCCCACTCTCTGTCTCTATTACTTTTTCGTAATGGTTTTGCCATAATTTTATTATTGTTTTAATAATAATAATAATAATATCTGGGACAAATCACACACGGTCATCTGGCCCCAAACTAGGATTACCTGTATCTTGGGAACCAGAGACTGATATACATACACATATACTTTTAAATACATACATATATAGATATAATACACCCAGACTCAGAGCAAACAATTCTGCTCATCACAGAAAAGTTTGCCCTGTGTGGGGATCGAACCCACGACTCTCGGATCAGAGGTCAGGATCGCTAACCACTTAGCCACCGAGTCAGTCAAGTTTCATTTATTTATTCATGTCATGAGTCAGTTTTATTTATTGTTACCCACGATTATCATCACACGATTACGATTACAACCTTTGAATGCAACATTTTTTTTTTTTTTTTTTTTTTTTTTTCGAACGGACATGTTTGTTGTTGGCCGTTGGGCCTTTACAACTTCACCGGACAGGGAAGGCGAGTACGTAGGGTACTCAGCCTAAGCAAAAAGATGCAACTGCCTAAGGGCGCCCAGGTGGGCACGGACCTCGGCTTAGGACGTGGCTTGGACGGGGAGGATCGGAGAGAATCGGCCCGGTATGTGCCGATAGCGCTGGTAGGCGCGAGAAGCGGGGGGACGCCGCCCTCGCCGGCGAGGGCAGTATGTCGGTGTGGTGTTACTCTGTGGTTGGTGCGGGGGGGTCATGGCTGCTACGGCTAGCGTGATAGGATCATCGGGATCCTCGAGTACGTGCCGGGGGCGTCGGATCACGCGTATGGGATTCGCGGGGAGGTCGTAAACTGCGGAGCTTACGAATAGGGGGTTGGGGTGATGGGGGGCGGAGTCGAAGTAGCGTTTTGACGCTTGCTTCAGGTATTGAGCTATGGTGGGAAGCTCTAGATCGCAATGGAGATTTTCATTGCGCACGAACCATGGGGCGCCCGTGGCTCGGCGCATGAAGCGATTTTGGATGACCTGAAGTCGGTGGATGAGACTGGGCTTTGTATGGGCGAACGCTACGCCGGCGTAGGTGAGAATGGGACGGATGCAAGTTTTGTAAAGTGTCACCTTATTTCTAAGGGACATTTTACTTTTCTTTTGAATGCAACAAACATTGAATATGACCTTATTTCAGGAGAAGTACAACTCTATAGCGCGTTTTAATATAAGCTATAATTATGATGTAAAGTATACAAGTATTTCACAACAATGTACCAGTCCTAGATAGTTCAATGAATAGCACCATCGAACGCAGTCGCAAAGTGCAGGTTCGAATCTCGGGTTAAAGTTCACTTTTTGTTTTTTTTTTGTTATATTTTTGGATCGTAAGACCTAATGAGTTTAAAAACTAAAACCCGACTATGCCATCTTATCCTAAGGGTTATTTGTACAACAATATATTTTATAGTCTAACAGTATAATGTTAGTAACCGATCCTTTAGGGCAAGATGGCATACGACCACGGCTATTCTCTGAACATCACTAATAATATCTTCTTGTTTCATACTTTTCTGACAGAGATTTTCTGTAGTCGGGTTTTAAACTTTAAACTTATTTTTTTCATTATTTTGGAGTTTGGCTCACATTATCGAGCGAATGCAAGCAAAGCAGCGTGCAACAACTAGTAATATATATTATTGAAATGTGCTCATTAAGCCATTTCATTTGAAGTCCCACACGGTACCCTTTAAAATAAAAATTCTGGTTATGACTTTATGTCCTCCAGAGGGCACTATATTGAATTTAGTGTTACATCACATATCCTATAACCAGTGGACAATCAAAGCGCTTCTAATGATACCTCACTTGTCGGATTATGATAAGTAGAAGTTATGCGAGAACGGTTGTAAATACATACATACAAACATAATAAAATCATAATTTTTTTTTTTTTTTTCGAACGGACATGTTTGTTGTTGGCCGTTGGGCCTTTACAACTTCACCGGACAGGGAAGGCGAGTACGTAGGGTACTCAGCCTAAGCAAAAAGATGCAACTGCCTAAGGGCGCCCAGGTGGGCACGGACCTCGGCTTAGGACGTGGCTTGGACGGGGAGGATCGGAGAGAATCGGCCCGGTATGTGCCGATAGCGCTGGTAGGCGCGAGAAGCGGGGGGACGCCGCCCTCGCCGGCGAGGGCAGTATGTCGGTGTGGTGTTACTCTGTGGTTGGTGCGGGGGGGTCATGGCTGCTACGGCTAGCGTGATAGGATCATCGGGATCCTCGAGTACGTGCCGGGGGCGTCGGATCACGCGTATGGGATTCGCGGGGAGGTCGTAAACTGCGGAGCTTACGAATAGGGGGTTGGGGTGATGGGGGGCGGAGTCGAAGTAGCGTTTTGACGCTTGCTTCAGGTATTGAGCTATGGTGGGAAGCTCTAGATCGCAATGGAGATTTTCATTGCGCACGAACCATGGGGCGCCCGTGGCTCGGCGCATGAAGCGATTTTGGATGACCTGAAGTCGGTGGATGAGACTGGGCTTTGTATGGGCGAACGCTACGCCGGCGTAGGTGAGAATGGGACGGATGCAAGTTTTGTAAAGTGTCACCTTATTTCTAAGGGACATTTTACTTTTCTTTTGAATGCAACAAACATTGAATATGACCTTATTTCAGGAGAAGTACAACTCTATAGCGCGTTTTAATATAAGCTATAATTATGATGTAAAGTATACAAGTATTTCACAACAATGTACCAGTCCTAGATAGTTCAATGAATAGCACCATCGAACGCAGTCGCAAAGTGCAGGTTCGAATCTCGGGTTAAAGTTCACTTTTTGTTTTTTTTTTGTTATATTTTTGGATCGTAAGACCTAATGAGTTTAAAAACTAAAACCCGACTATGCCATCTTATCCTAAGGGTTATTTGTACAACAATATATTTTATAGTCTAACAGTATAATGTTAGTAACCGATCCTTTAGGGCATGATGGCATACGACCACGGCTATTCTCTGAACATCACTAATAATATCTTCTTGTTTCATACTTTTCTGACAGAGATTTTCTGTAGTCGGGTTTTAAACTTTAAACTTATTTTTTTCATTATTTTGGAGTTTGGCTCACATTATCGAGCGAATGCAAGCAAAGCAGCGTGCAACAACTAGTAATATATATTATTGAAATGTGCTCATTAAGCCATTTCATTTGAAGTCCCACACGGTACCCTTTAAAATAAAAATTCTGGTTATGACTTTATGTCCTCCAGAGGGCACTATATTGAATTTAGTGTTACATCACATATCCTATAACCAGTGGACAATCAAAGCGCTTCTAATGATACCTCACTTGTCGGATTATGATAAGTAGAAGTTATGCGAGAACGGTTGTAAATACATACATACAAACATAATAAAATCGTAACCCTCCTTTTTGCTTCGCCGTAGTCGGGTAAAAAGATAAAGAAAGCTTTATATTTTTCACGCGTATTTGCCCATAGTGGATTTGTACTCATGTTGAAAGCTCTGAACAACCTATTTTCTATGCAATAATATTTTTAATATCGCTAGTATAATAAGAGAATTAATTATAACCCTCCTTAAAAACATAACCCTCCTTTTTGCTTCGCCGTAGTCAGGTAATAACAGGACTCTTTTTTACCCGACTGCGTGACAGTGATAGAAAATAATAGATTTTACTCGTGTATTGAGAAGACATCGATCTGGTATCGGGTTATTTTATTAGATAGTTTCTACTGAATAAATTCTGATCATTTGGTGCTTTATTAAAATTATTCGACATTTGCTAATCCATTGGCCATTATCTGTCTGTGCTCTGCTACTTACAATTATCTATCGATGATGAAAAAGGCTTTTAGCCTCCTGGCGACGAGTAGCGTATCACTTTAGTACATGCTACTCGACACTAGATGTCTCTTCTACTTTGGGCACGGCAGCACCCCATTACATTATCATTATCAGATACAATAGTTAGGTCAACAAGTCAACAGTACGTCTACTGGCTACTAGATGTCACTATGCTCTGTATGAAAGATATTTTCTTATTATCACTATGCAGTCAATAATGAACTTTTTTCTCATTTTTAAATTTTTTTTCTGGTTGCTTACACGTGTTTTATATTAATTTATTTTTTAATGCCTTTGAAGGTACCTAGTTGAAATAATCTTGAGGAAACGAACGACGTTCAAGCTCCGTATCACGGAAGCGAATCTCTATGTTTAATATTTGCAAATCTAATGGAATATTCAATATTCCTTAACTTTACAAAGATTAAAGTGTTTTATATAGGTATGTGGAGTAAGTTTGATGCAGATGAATTATGCAAATCGTTATGATTTGTTTCAATGTAAGGTCATGGTCCTTTATGATGATTCGGAAATAAGGAAGTAGTTTTGCTAGGATTTTTTTGATGATTTCGCACGTTGTTGGGAACGATTTCGAAACTCATACTTCCAAATAAGTTGTCCTTTCGATGATACCGAAGATATGTTTCGACTGGTTTATAACGTTCAGCTGGCAGGGTGGTAGTGATTTCGGCTTTGATGAAGAAACTCGTGTTTCAAACCTTGTATGGACAATTTCGTTTTTTAACTTCATTTTTATATTTTTGCCTTAGTAATAATGAAATGATAGCATATTTTTTTATTCTGTTTATTTTAAATGAATTAAGTTTAGTTATACTAAAGGTCATATTTGTAGATATTTTTATTTAATATATTTAGTACTGTTTTTATTGACAAAGGTACGTTAGTATTATATTATCTGTGCTAAGGGGAAGGCGGCTGCCAAACCTTCAACTAGGTGGCGCTACTAGAGTGATGCACTTGTGACATTGTGTTCTTCATGTATGGTTTTTACTAGACAGACGTGGACAAACTGTGTTTAATTGTTCACTTTTATTTGATATTAGTTAATTAATCATTTACATTTTTAATAAGACATTTAATGCCGGCATCGAATTGTCTCAAACCATTGTAGCGCTATCTATTAAGAGCTTACTGCCACCTTCCCCATTCCAAGAACCCTTTATTAAATCATGAACATCACAAGCATGTCTTTAATTTGGTTTTATTTTTGTTTTGCTCTTGCTTTTTTTTCCTGTTTGAGTCTACGTTACTATACTAAAATAATACTATTACGTGTATGTTAATATCTTCAGGTTTCTTGTTTTCCATTTAACCCGAACCTGAAACGTTGATAACTTGTCGATATCTTTCATTCAGATCACAGTGACATCTAGTGGCTATTAGATATACTGTTAATTTGTTAATTTATATTAACTTAACATGTATTTCACCGTCTGTGTAACTGTCTGAATAGCTCACTTCGTGAAGGAGGCGTACATGTCACTAGTTACCACGGAGGTGCGGCTTCGAGTCCCCATAACTTGTTTTTCAAAGATCTTTTTTATGTTTTTTTGTTTTTTTTAACACATGTTTTTTTTAATTTTTCCGTTATCAGTACATGAAATACAAGCTACACACCAAATTTCAAGTTCATAGCCTTGCTAGAAGTACCTTAGCTTTTTGATGATCGGTGAGTGAGTCAGTGACAAAATCAGGGATTTTTGACTTGAGATATTATCTAAACTATATTAGGTAAAAAGTTTTAATTTGAGGTCAGAGATAGGTTCAGTAAGTACTTTTGGAAACCGGAATTTTTAACTTCTACCTTTATCCAGAACGAAGATACAGGGTGCCTAAAAGCACCGTGAGTTGCTTCGAGAAAAGGATACGGGTGCCTCCGTCCGCCTTATTTTGCTTCGCACAACGACTTGGCGGAGCCACTACCGTGGCTCCAGATTAGAAACCTCAATATCATTTTTGAAGACCTATCCATAGATACCCCACACGTATGGGTTTGATGAAAAAATTTTTTTTGAGTTTCAGTTCTAAGTATGGGGAGCCCCCAAAATTTATTGTTTTTTTTCTATTTTTGTGTGAAAATCTTAATGCGGTTCACAAAATACATCTACTTACCAAGTTTCAATAGTATAGTTCTTATAGTTTCGGAAAAAAAGTGGCTGTGACATACGGACAGACAGACAGACAGACAGACATGACGAATCCATAAGGGTTCCGTTTTTTGCCATTTGGCTACGGAACCCTAAAAATGACAAGCAGCGCAGTTTCCGAACGCAACCTCTAAATTAAAAACATTTAAAAGACTATAATTATTGTCTCCAAAGAGAATCTCAGCAAAAACATTGGAATGTAAAATAAGCCAAGTCGTACACTGCGCCCTCTATAGCCTCTACACTGTAAAAAAAAGTTATCAGATCCCACTATTTACCGCCAAGTTTGTATTGTTTTATCATTGAATCGCCAATTCGATAATTTTATCATAAATTACGCACATATTCTTATTAAAAACCAATATTTTATGATTCTATAATTTACATAATATCTGTTTTTATATTAAAAAAATCCCAGCAAAAACATTGGAATGTAAAATAAGCCAAGTCGTACACTGCGCCCTCTATAGCCTCTACACTGTAAAAAAAAGTTATCAGATCCCACTATTTACCGCCAAGTTTGTATTGTTTTATCATTGAATCGCCAATTCGATAATTTTATCATAAATTACGCACATATTCTTATTAAAAACCAATATTTTATGATTCTATAATTTACATAATATCTGTTTTTATATTAAAAAAATATTGTGACCAGGCAATCGCACATCATAAACATGTTGCTATGTAGATAGGTACTGTCAGTTTTCTAAACATATATCAATAAACAGACATTACGTTAGGTGTTTACGTCCGTAAGTAATTTTTTTTTCATATTTTTGCTGTGCGATGCCAAGTCACAATATTTTTTAAATATAAAAACAGATATTATGTAAATTATAGAATCATAAAATATTGGTTTTTAATAAGAATATGTGCGTAATTTATGATAAAATTATCGAATTGGCGATTCAATGATAAAACAATACAAACTTGGCGGTAAATAGTGGGATCTGATAACTTTTTTTTACAGTGTAGAGGCTATAGAGGGCGCAGTGTACGACTTGGCTTATTTTACATTCCAATGTTTTTGCTGGGATCTTACTTCTTTTTGTAGTACTTTCTTTTTTTTCGGGTATAATTTCTTGAACGTCGGCTATCGATTTTCTAAGAGCCCACTCTCTGTCTCTATTACTTTTTCGTAATGGTTTTGCCATAATTTTATTATTGTTTTAATAATAATAATAATAATATCTGGGACAAATCACACACGGTCATCTGGCCCCAAACTAGGATTACCTGTATCTTGGGAACCAGAGACTGATATACATACACATATACTTTTAAATACATACATATATAGATATAATACACCCAGACTCAGAGCAAACAATTCTGCTCATCACAGAAAAGTTTGCCCTGTGTGGGGATCGAACCCACGACTCTCGGATCAGAGGTCAGGATCGCTAACCACTTAGCCACCGAGTCAGTCAAGTTTCATTTATTTATTCATGTCATGAGTCAGTTTTATTTATTGTTACCCACGATTATCATCACACGATTACGATTACAACCTTTGAATGCAACATTTTTTTTTTTTTTTTTTTTTTTTTTTCGAACGGACATGTTTGTTGTTGGCCGTTGGGCCTTTACAACTTCACCGGACAGGGAAGGCGAGTACGTAGGGTACTCAGCCTAAGCAAAAAGATGCAACTGCCTAAGGGCGCCCAGGTGGGCACGGACCTCGGCTTAGGACGTGGCTTGGACGGGGAGGATCGGAGAGAATCGGCCCGGTATGTGCCGATAGCGCTGGTAGGCGCGAGAAGCGGGGGGACGCCGCCCTCGCCGGCGAGGGCAGTATGTCGGTGTGGTGTTACTCTGTGGTTGGTGCGGGGGGGTCATGGCTGCTACGGCTAGCGTGATAGGATCATCGGGATCCTCGAGTACGTGCCGGGGGCGTCGGATCACGCGTATGGGATTCGCGGGGAGGTCGTAAACTGCGGAGCTTACGAATAGGGGGTTGGGGTGATGGGGGGCGGAGTCGAAGTAGCGTTTTGACGCTTGCTTCAGGTATTGAGCTATGGTGGGAAGCTCTAGATCGCAATGGAGATTTTCATTGCGCACGAACCATGGGGCGCCCGTGGCTCGGCGCATGAAGCGATTTTGGATGACCTGAAGTCGGTGGATGAGACTGGGCTTTGTATGGGCGAACGCTACGCCGGCGTAGGTGAGAATGGGACGGATGCAAGTTTTGTAAAGTGTCACCTTATTTCTAAGGGACATTTTACTTTTCTTTTGAATGCAACAAACATTGAATATGACCTTATTTCAGGAGAAGTACAACTCTATAGCGCGTTTTAATATAAGCTATAATTATGATGTAAAGTATACAAGTATTTCACAACAATGTACCAGTCCTAGATAGTTCAATGAATAGCACCATCGAACGCAGTCGCAAAGTGCAGGTTCGAATCTCGGGTTAAAGTTCACTTTTTGTTTTTTTTTTGTTATATTTTTGGATCGTAAGACCTAATGAGTTTAAAAACTAAAACCCGACTATGCCATCTTATCCTAAGGGTTATTTGTACAACAATATATTTTATAGTCTAACAGTATAATGTTAGTAACCGATCCTTTAGGGCAAGATGGCATACGACCACGGCTATTCTCTGAACATCACTAATAATATCTTCTTGTTTCATACTTTTCTGACAGAGATTTTCTGTAGTCGGGTTTTAAACTTTAAACTTATTTTTTTCATTATTTTGGAGTTTGGCTCACATTATCGAGCGAATGCAAGCAAAGCAGCGTGCAACAACTAGTAATATATATTATTGAAATGTGCTCATTAAGCCATTTCATTTGAAGTCCCACACGGTACCCTTTAAAATAAAAATTCTGGTTATGACTTTATGTCCTCCAGAGGGCACTATATTGAATTTAGTGTTACATCACATATCCTATAACCAGTGGACAATCAAAGCGCTTCTAATGATACCTCACTTGTCGGATTATGATAAGTAGAAGTTATGCGAGAACGGTTGTAAATACATACATACAAACATAATAAAATCATAATTTTTTTTTTTTTTTTCGAACGGACATGTTTGTTGTTGGCCGTTGGGCCTTTACAACTTCACCGGACAGGGAAGGCGAGTACGTAGGGTACTCAGCCTAAGCAAAAAGATGCAACTGCCTAAGGGCGCCCAGGTGGGCACGGACCTCGGCTTAGGACGTGGCTTGGACGGGGAGGATCGGAGAGAATCGGCCCGGTATGTGCCGATAGCGCTGGTAGGCGCGAGAAGCGGGGGGACGCCGCCCTCGCCGGCGAGGGCAGTATGTCGGTGTGGTGTTACTCTGTGGTTGGTGCGGGGGGGTCATGGCTGCTACGGCTAGCGTGATAGGATCATCGGGATCCTCGAGTACGTGCCGGGGGCGTCGGATCACGCGTATGGGATTCGCGGGGAGGTCGTAAACTGCGGAGCTTACGAATAGGGGGTTGGGGTGATGGGGGGCGGAGTCGAAGTAGCGTTTTGACGCTTGCTTCAGGTATTGAGCTATGGTGGGAAGCTCTAGATCGCAATGGAGATTTTCATTGCGCACGAACCATGGGGCGCCCGTGGCTCGGCGCATGAAGCGATTTTGGATGACCTGAAGTCGGTGGATGAGACTGGGCTTTGTATGGGCGAACGCTACGCCGGCGTAGGTGAGAATGGGACGGATGCAAGTTTTGTAAAGTGTCACCTTATTTCTAAGGGACATTTTACTTTTCTTTTGAATGCAACAAACATTGAATATGACCTTATTTCAGGAGAAGTACAACTCTATAGCGCGTTTTAATATAAGCTATAATTATGATGTAAAGTATACAAGTATTTCACAACAATGTACCAGTCCTAGATAGTTCAATGAATAGCACCATCGAACGCAGTCGCAAAGTGCAGGTTCGAATCTCGGGTTAAAGTTCACTTTTTGTTTTTTTTTTGTTATATTTTTGGATCGTAAGACCTAATGAGTTTAAAAACTAAAACCCGACTATGCCATCTTATCCTAAGGGTTATTTGTACAACAATATATTTTATAGTCTAACAGTATAATGTTAGTAACCGATCCTTTAGGGCATGATGGCATACGACCACGGCTATTCTCTGAACATCACTAATAATATCTTCTTGTTTCATACTTTTCTGACAGAGATTTTCTGTAGTCGGGTTTTAAACTTTAAACTTATTTTTTTCATTATTTTGGAGTTTGGCTCACATTATCGAGCGAATGCAAGCAAAGCAGCGTGCAACAACTAGTAATATATATTATTGAAATGTGCTCATTAAGCCATTTCATTTGAAGTCCCACACGGTACCCTTTAAAATAAAAATTCTGGTTATGACTTTATGTCCTCCAGAGGGCACTATATTGAATTTAGTGTTACATCACATATCCTATAACCAGTGGACAATCAAAGCGCTTCTAATGATACCTCACTTGTCGGATTATGATAAGTAGAAGTTATGCGAGAACGGTTGTAAATACATACATACAAACATAATAAAATCGTAACCCTCCTTTTTGCTTCGCCGTAGTCGGGTAAAAAGATAAAGAAAGCTTTATATTTTTCACGCGTATTTGCCCATAGTGGATTTGTACTCATGTTGAAAGCTCTGAACAACCTATTTTCTATGCAATAATATTTTTAATATCGCTAGTATAATAAGAGAATTAATTATAACCCTCCTTAAAAACATAACCCTCCTTTTTGCTTCGCCGTAGTCAGGTAATAACAGGACTCTTTTTTACCCGACTGCGTGACAGTGATAGAAAATAATAGATTTTACTCGTGTATTGAGAAGACATCGATCTGGTATCGGGTTATTTTATTAGATAGTTTCTACTGAATAAATTCTGATCATTTGGTGCTTTATTAAAATTATTCGACATTTGCTAATCCATTGGCCATTATCTGTCTGTGCTCTGCTACTTACAATTATCTATCGATGATGAAAAAGGCTTTTAGCCTCCTGGCGACGAGTAGCGTATCACTTTAGTACATGCTACTCGACACTAGATGTCTCTTCTACTTTGGGCACGGCAGCACCCCATTACATTATCATTATCAGATACAATAGTTAGGTCAACAAGTCAACAGTACGTCTACTGGCTACTAGATGTCACTATGCTCTGTATGAAAGATATTTTCTTATTATCACTATGCAGTCAATAATGAACTTTTTTCTCATTTTTAAATTTTTTTTCTGGTTGCTTACACGTGTTTTATATTAATTTATTTTTTAATGCCTTTGAAGGTACCTAGTTGAAATAATCTTGAGGAAACGAACGACGTTCAAGCTCCGTATCACGGAAGCGAATCTCTATGTTTAATATTTGCAAATCTAATGGAATATTCAATATTCCTTAACTTTACAAAGATTAAAGTGTTTTATATAGGTATGTGGAGTAAGTTTGATGCAGATGAATTATGCAAATCGTTATGATTTGTTTCAATGTAAGGTCATGGTCCTTTATGATGATTCGGAAATAAGGAAGTAGTTTTGCTAGGATTTTTTTGATGATTTCGCACGTTGTTGGGAACGATTTCGAAACTCATACTTCCAAATAAGTTGTCCTTTCGATGATACCGAAGATATGTTTCGACTGGTTTATAACGTTCAGCTGGCAGGGTGGTAGTGATTTCGGCTTTGATGAAGAAACTCGTGTTTCAAACCTTGTATGGACAATTTCGTTTTTTAACTTCATTTTTATATTTTTGCCTTAGTAATAATGAAATGATAGCATATTTTTTTATTCTGTTTATTTTAAATGAATTAAGTTTAGTTATACTAAAGGTCATATTTGTAGATATTTTTATTTAATATATTTAGTACTGTTTTTATTGACAAAGGTACGTTAGTATTATATTATCTGTGCTAAGGGGAAGGCGGCTGCCAAACCTTCAACTAGGTGGCGCTACTAGAGTGATGCACTTGTGACATTGTGTTCTTCATGTATGGTTTTTACTAGACAGACGTGGACAAACTGTGTTTAATTGTTCACTTTTATTTGATATTAGTTAATTAATCATTTACATTTTTAATAAGACATTTAATGCCGGCATCGAATTGTCTCAAACCATTGTAGCGCTATCTATTAAGAGCTTACTGCCACCTTCCCCATTCCAAGAACCCTTTATTAAATCATGAACATCACAAGCATGTCTTTAATTTGGTTTTATTTTTGTTTTGCTCTTGCTTTTTTTTCCTGTTTGAGTCTACGTTACTATACTAAAATAATACTATTACGTGTATGTTAATATCTTCAGGTTTCTTGTTTTCCATTTAACCCGAACCTGAAACGTTGATAACTTGTCGATATCTTTCATTCAGATCACAGTGACATCTAGTGGCTATTAGATATACTGTTAATTTGTTAATTTATATTAACTTAACATGTATTTCACCGTCTGTGTAACTGTCTGAATAGCTCACTTCGTGAAGGAGGCGTACATGTCACTAGTTACCACGGAGGTGCGGCTTCGAGTCCCCATAACTTGTTTTTCAAAGATCTTTTTTATGTTTTTTTGTTTTTTTTAACACATGTTTTTTTTAATTTTTCCGTTATCAGTACATGAAATACAAGCTACACACCAAATTTCAAGTTCATAGCCTTGCTAGAAGTACCTTAGCTTTTTGATGATCGGTGAGTGAGTCAGTGACAAAATCAGGGATTTTTGACTTGAGATATTATCTAAACTATATTAGGTAAAAAGTTTTAATTTGAGGTCAGAGATAGGTTCAGTAAGTACTTTTGGAAACCGGAATTTTTAACTTCTACCTTTATCCAGAACGAAGATACAGGGTGCCTAAAAGCACCGTGAGTTGCTTCGAGAAAAGGATACGGGTGCCTCCGTCCGCCTTATTTTGCTTCGCACAACGACTTGGCGGAGCCACTACCGTGGCTCCAGATATTGTGACCAGGCAATCGCACATCATAAACATGTTGCTATGTAGATAGGTACTGTCAGTTTTCTAAACATATATCAATAAACAGACATTACGTTAGGTGTTTACGTCCGTAAGTAATTTTTTTTTCATATTTTTGCTGTGCGATGCCAAGTCACAATATTTTTTAAATATAAAAACAGATATTATGTAAATTATAGAATCATAAAATATTGGTTTTTAATAAGAATATGTGCGTAATTTATGATAAAATTATCGAATTGGCGATTCAATGATAAAACAATACAAACTTGGCGGTAAATAGTGGGATCTGATAACTTTTTTTTACAGTGTAGAGGCTATAGAGGGCGCAGTGTACGACTTGGCTTATTTTACATTCCAATGTTTTTGCTGGGATCTTACTTCTTTTTGTAGTACTTTCTTTTTTTTCGGGTATAATTTCTTGAACGTCGGCTATCGATTTTCTAAGAGCCCACTCTCTGTCTCTATTACTTTTTCGTAATGGTTTTGCCATAATTTTATTATTGTTTTAATAATAATAATAATAATATCTGGGACAAATCACACACGGTCATCTGGCCCCAAACTAGGATTACCTGTATCTTGGGAACCAGAGACTGATATACATACACATATACTTTTAAATACATACATATATAGATATAATACACCCAGACTCAGAGCAAACAATTCTGCTCATCACAGAAAAGTTTGCCCTGTGTGGGGATCGAACCCACGACTCTCGGATCAGAGGTCAGGATCGCTAACCACTTAGCCACCGAGTCAGTCAAGTTTCATTTATTTATTCATGTCATGAGTCAGTTTTATTTATTGTTACCCACGATTATCATCACACGATTACGATTACAACCTTTGAATGCAACATTTTTTTTTTTTTTTTTTTTTTTTTTTTCGAACGGACATGTTTGTTGTTGGCCGTTGGGCCTTTACAACTTCACCGGACAGGGAAGGCGAGTACGTAGGGTACTCAGCCTAAGCAAAAAGATGCAACTGCCTAAGGGCGCCCAGGTGGGCACGGACCTCGGCTTAGGACGTTGCTTGGACGGGGAGGATCGGAGAGAATCGGCCCGGTATGTGCCGATAGCGCTGGTAGGCGCGAGAAGCGGGGGGACGCCGCCCTCGCCGGCGAGGGCAGTATGTCGGTGTGGTGTTACTCTGTGGTTGGTGCGGGGGGGTCATGGCTGCTACGGCTAGCGTGATAGGATCATCGGGATCCTCGAGTACGTGCCGGGGGCGTCGGATCACGCGTATGGGATTCGCGGGGAGGTCGTAAACTGCGGAGCTTACGAATAGGGGGTTGGGGTGATGGGGGGCGGAGTCGAAGTAGCGTTTTGACGCTTGCTTCAGGTATTGAGCTATGGTGGGAAGCTCTAGATCGCAATGGAGATTTTCATTGCGCACGAACCATGGGGCGCCCGTGGCTCGGCGCATGAAGCGATTTTGGATGACCTGAAGTCGGTGGATGAGACTGGGCTTTGTATGGGCGAACGCTACGCCGGCGTAGGTGAGAATGGGACGGATGCAAGTTTTGTAAAGTGTCACCTTATTTCTAAGGGACATTTTACTTTTCTTTTGAATGCAACAAACATTGAATATGACCTTATTTCAGGAGAAGTACAACTCTATAGCGCGTTTTAATATAAGCTATAATTATGATGTAAAGTATACAAGTATTTCACAACAATGTACCAGTCCTAGATAGTTCAATGAATAGCACCATCGAACGCAGTCGCAAAGTGCAGGTTCGAATCTCGGGTTAAAGTTCACTTTTTGTTTTTTTTTTGTTATATTTTTGGATCGTAAGACCTAATGAGTTTAAAAACTAAAACCCGACTATGCCATCTTATCCTAAGGGTTATTTGTACAACAATATATTTTATAGTCTAACAGTATAATGTTAGTAACCGATCCTTTAGGGCAAGATGGCATACGACCACGGCTATTCTCTGAACATCACTAATAATATCTTCTTGTTTCATACTTTTCTGACAGAGATTTTCTGTAGTCGGGTTTTAAACTTTAAACTTATTTTTTTCATTATTTTGGAGTTTGGCTCACATTATCGAGCGAATGCAAGCAAAGCAGCGTGCAACAACTAGTAATATATATTATTGAAATGTGCTCATTAAGCCATTTCATTTGAAGTCCCACACGGTACCCTTTAAAATAAAAATTCTGGTTATGACTTTATGTCCTCCAGAGGGCACTATATTGAATTTAGTGTTACATCACATATCCTATAACCAGTGGACAATCAAAGCGCTTCTAATGATACCTCACTTGTCGGATTATGATAAGTAGAAGTTATGCGAGAACGGTTGTAAATACATACATACAAACATAATAAAATCATAACCCTCCTTTTTGCTTCGCCGTAGTCGGGTAAAAAGATAAAGAAAGCTTTATATTTTTCACGCGTATTTGCCCATAGTGGATTTGTACTCATGTTGAAAGCTCTGAACAACCTATTTTCTATGCAATAATATTTTTAATATCGCTAGTATAATAAGAGAATTAATTATAACCCTCCTTAAAAACATAACCCTCCTTTTTGCTTCGCCGTAGTCGGGTAATAACAGGACTCTTTTTTACCCGACTGCGTGACAGTGATAGAAAATAATAGATTTTACTCGTGTATTGAGAAGACATCGATCTGGTATCGGGTTATTTTATTAGATAGTTTCTACTGAATAAATTCTGATCATTTGGTGCTTTATTAAAATTATTCGACATTTGCTAATCCATTGGCCATTATCTGTCTGTGCTCTGCTACTTACAATTATCTATCGATGATGAAAAAGGCTTTTAGCCTCCTGGCGACGAGTAGCGTATCACTTTAGTACATGCTACTCGACACTAGATGTCTCTTCTACTTTGGGCACGGCAGCACCCCATTACATTATCATTATCAGATACAATAGTTAGGTCAACAAGTCAACAGTACGTCTACTGGCTACTAGATGTCACTATGCTCTGTATGAAAGATATTTTCTTATTATCACTATGCAGTCAATAATGAACTTTTTTCTCATTTTTAAATTTTTTTTCTGGTTGCTTACACGTGTTTTATATTAATTTATTTTTTAATGCCTTTGAAGGTACCTAGTTGAAATAATCTTGAGGAAACGAACGACGTTCAAGCTCCGTATCACGGAAGCGAATCTCTATGTTTAATATTTGCAAATCTAATGGAATATTCAATATTCCTTAACTTTACAAAGATTAAAGTGTTTTATATAGGTATGTGGAGTAAGTTTGATGCAGATGAATTATGCAAATCGTTATGATTTGTTTCAATGTAAGGTCATGGTCCTTTATGATGATTCGGAAATAAGGAAGTAGTTTTGCTAGGATTTTTTTGATGATTTCGCACGTTGTTGGGAACGATTTCGAAACTCATACTTCCAAATAAGTTGTCCTTTCGATGATACCGAAGATATGTTTCGACTGGTTTATAACGTTCAGCTGGCAGGGTGGTAGTGATTTCGGCTTTGATGAAGAAACTCGTGTTTCAAACCTTGTATGGACAATTTCGTTTTTTAACTTCATTTTTATATTTTTGCCTTAGTAATAATGAAATGATAGCATATTTTTTTATTCTGTTTATTTTAAATGAATTAAGTTTAGTTATACTAAAGGTCATATTTGTAGATATTTTTATTTAATATATTTAGTACTGTTTTTATTGACAAAGGTACGTTAGTATTATATTATCTGTGCTAAGGGGAAGGCGGCTGCCAAACCTTCAACTAGGTGGCGCTACTAGAGTGATGCACTTGTGACATTGTGTTCTTCATGTATGGTTTTTACTAGACAGACGTGGACAAACTGTGTTTAATTGTTCACTTTTATTTGATATTAGTTAATTAATCATTTACATTTTTAATAAGACATTTAATGCCGGCATCGAATTGTCTCAAACCATTGTAGCGCTATCTATTAAGAGCTTACTGCCACCTTCCCCATTCCAAGAACCCTTTATTAAATCATGAACATCACAAGCATGTCTTTAATTTGGTTTTATTTTTGTTTTGCTCTTGCTTTTTTTTCCTGTTTGAGTCTACGTTACTATACTAAAATAATACTATTACGTGTATGTTAATATCTTCAGGTTTCTTGTTTTCCATTTAACCCGAACCTGAAACGTTGATAACTTGTCGATATCTTTCATTCAGATCACAGTGACATCTAGTGGCTATTAGATATACTGTTAATTTGTTAATTTATATTAACTTAACATGTATTTCACCGTCTGTGTAACTGTCTGAATAGCTCACTTCGTGAAGGAGGCGTACATGTCACTAGTTACCACGGAGGTGCGGCTTCGAGTCCCCATAACTTGTTTTTCAAAGATCTTTTTTATGTTTTTTTGTTTTTTTTAACACATGTTTTTTTTAATTTTTCCGTTATCAGTACATGAAATACAAGCTACACACCAAATTTCAAGTTCATAGCCTTGCTAGAAGTACCTTAGCTTTTTGATGATCGGTGAGTGAGTCAGTGACAAAATCAGGGATTTTTGACTTGAGATATTATCTAAACTATATTAGGTAAAAAGTTTTAATTTGAGGTCAGAGATAGGTTCAGTAAGTACTTTTGGAAACCGGAATTTTTAACTTCTACCTTTATCCAGAACGAAGATACAGGGTGCCTAAAAGCACCGTGAGTTGCTTCGAGAAAAGGATACGGGTGCCTCCGTCCGCCTTATTTTGCTTCGCACAACGACTTGGCGGAGCCACTACCGTGGCTCCAGATTTAATCAACTACGTTTTGACTTTTCTCGCTGGTGGAGGTGAAAAGTTGTATGTTTAACACGGGAGCAAGTTATTTTTATATCTCGTGCCTTTAAATCACTCACTGTGCTCAGTAGTTTATATAAAAATCACTCGCTACGCTCGTGATTCAATTCTAGACTACTTCGCTAGTTCGTGATTTAAACTCAGCACTCGTAGCAAAAAATAACTTGCTCACTAGTTGAACAAATAAATATTACTTGTTGTAGATTTATTTCACGTTGATATAGGTTTGATTTAGCATAAGGTAGCGTAGAGATAGCTTTTAATTTATTGTACTTAAATACATATACATATTTAGTTTACTTCGTTTACTTTAAGGTTCACTTCCTACCAGTTAAGTTGCTGTTATCAGCGTGCTTTTTATCAACATTAACAATAACGGCTTTTGTTATTATAGAGAATCAGAGTTATTTCACGGTGTGATGTAGAGTACCTATACATATAAATGTTATATTATATATTAGCTTACGAGGACTTTAAAGGGCAGATTGAGTATGTGGGATGGGTGACATTTAGGCAACAGCTTAATTCACTATGCAGTACCATTCCCAGCAAAGGGATTTTGAAAGGCACAAACAAGCGTGACTGACGTGACCGCATTTGGATAGGCCACATTGCTTTTAAAAATTAAAAAATATACATATTCAGGGCCCAATTCGGTGTTATCTACTGCCACATTTATAATTTCGTCCGTGATGTGGGTCAGACGGTCGACGGTAAGAGTACGGACAGGTTTTGCAAATTATCCGACATTGGCATTCGGCGAATGCTACCGAAGCGCCCGCGCCGCCGCGCCGCCGCCGCCGATGACGACGTTAATGAGATGCGATGGGGGCATCACTTCGCCCACATGCATACTAATTGCATTAGTGTTGTGTTTTTAGATTAGAAATTACACAGAAATACTTGTTTGCAAATTAATTCATAGGAATATACTCAGATATTTAAGGAACTTTATGCTGTGTAATGCTGCATTTTAGTTCTACTTACTTACATATTAAACACAAAATAAGGATAGAGGAAAAAACGAATCAGGATAATTGGGAATATGCAACCAAATAATGCATTATTATACTTAGGTATAAAATGTATGGAACGTTTTATATTTATTATTTCGTAGTTTAGTTTAAGTTTAGTATTTTTGTTAGAGACTCAGAGAGTTATCTGACTCTTTAGATCAACAACCATAAGACATCAACGAAAGATTCATTTTCCTTGTAATATTAAAAGACGTTAACGAGTAAAACACTGTATTAAATAAACCTATGATATTTTGGCCTATACGACGAGTACGTGTTTCGTGTTCCTGTACAAAGTAAACTAGAAAAAAATCAAATGCTTTTATAAGTATGTCACTGAAAATGCGCATGTACATTAATAAATAAGCATGAACATAAAATGATTACTGGTTAGCAGAAATTACTTCAAATATTCATTTATGTGGTGTCATAATTGCGAGTTAATGATCATTAATTTAATCATTACACCTACTATGGATGTGGTAACGGCATGCTCCACTGGTTCATTGCGTGATGCATCGCAGTTCGATGTTTGGTCGAGTAAGAGTAATCAAGTAATCATAATATACGTTATGCGGAAACAACTAGCTATCTTACGTGACTTGAGAGCAACCCTTCATCTTTATTTTGGGAAAAAGGCGTAACGTTACACATAAAGTTCCGTACCAAGTTGTTACGAAATGCTAATAAACTTGATATTAACTTGATATTTACTTTTTTATCTTTGACTAACGTTACTATTGTTAAGTAATAGTATTATAAAAATGGATTTTCAACATTTATCCTTAGATTAAAAAAAATATTAATTATGTAATGCGTTGGTTGATAATTGATTCGTAGAAACCATGGACTATAACGCCCTTAATATTATGACCTTGCCAATACTTCCAAGAGCGTGACTTAGGCCAAACTGTAACAGTTTCACAATTGTTATTTAAGCCTTTTTGTTCCTTCAAGGTTTATAAGATTAGAACGATTTGTTTTTGCGTAGTTCCGATGACCGATCGACACGAAGATATTTACGGTGAAAAGAGGTAGACCATCCATCTACCTGCACGTTTTGTTGGCTTATATTTTTTTATCTTTGAGTTCGGCAGAAAAACTTCAAAATGGTTAATTCATCAATGGATTGTCATTTCTTCATTTTACACAGTTTACATTCTGCATTAATATCTTTTTTCTATAGTAAGTAGGTGCTACTGTATCTGCGTACAAAGTTTCTCAATTCTCATAAAAACGTGGCCATTTTTCACACTGTGTAGTTTACAATTTTCTATAAGTACTTATTATCTTAGCATTCTTGTTCCTGCCTATTGCCTTATACGGTGTGGAATGTTTAATACTATATTCTATTCACGACCCGAGAGTTGTAGACATTAACCTAGATCGTATGAATTACCTCCAGTTGGTTGAAATAGTTTGCGGTTTGGATCAAGTTTTACGTTGTATCAGCAAAAACGATTTGAAACTTTTTCTGTTTAAAAAAAGTCGATGAATTTATGTCAATTTATCGCATCTTTTGTATGAAAAGTTTTGGCTCGCGGTCCGTGTCGTATTACAAACTGCAATATCTCAGTGATATGATAATGAGGAACGACTCTCAAAGATTTTAATTGAAAAAAAAATGGAAGTTCCATAATACAAATATTGAAAAGTCTAGCTTACATTGTGAACAGGAACGTTTTGACTATCTTAGCAAACTATTGCACCATAAATACTGAACTGTTTCAATTAGGAACAGAGAAACGCTTAGCATAGTAAAAGAGTATAGCACCAAGCGAGACCAGGTAAGTAGAATACTGTGTTGTAGTAGTGTGAATGTAAACAAGGTTGTTTGTGAGCCTCTGCAGGCGTGTGCGCAGCGCAATCGCGTGGCCCGACGTCTTGCGGTGAAAGTTGCTGTGACGCACTTCTGTGTTCACGCAACGCGTACCTATAAGCAATTTACGCTACCATTAATACCAGACCTCCCCTCCTTCTCTCATTCATTTATGGTACCCAGTACACGCGGGACTTTGTATAGCACTTTCAGGTCCTGGTATACTGGACAGAATGCTGTGATGGCGGTCATGGGCCTCGTCGACGGATCTCATGCGGGCTTCGCCACGCCGCCGCACAAAGCATCCCGGATGAGCGAGCGTGTCAACTAGACCCATCGAAGTGATTAAATTTCATAATGGATAAGTGATCACAAAATTCCATTCTAAATCCCTTTAGGTTAGCTTTCTTGAGTACAGTAATTCGATATCAGGAAATTGTAATTTATTTTTCAAATAATAACTATTAACTAAATTAAATATGAAATATTAGCTCCAGGGTTCGGAAACCGGTTTTTTGAAAATACCGGTTTCGGTCATTGACCCCTATATCGAAATAATTTCGGTTAAGGTTTCGTTCAGGTTTCGGTTACCGGTATATTTAACCGGTTTAACCAAAACCGATATTTTTTCGTTCGAACGGAATTAACCGGTTAATTTGAAGAATATGCGACTTTGTAGGCATGTTTGCCGCGTGCAATCAATTGAAAGCGTGCGAGAAAGTGAGCAGAAGACTCGGGCAGTGGCACCCGCGCGACGCGCCTGTACTTGACTAAGTTTGGTTTTAACCGGTTAATTTAGTTCTTATTTCGGTTAGAAAACCGCTTCCTGATTAACCGATATTTTATTCAAATTTACCGGTTAAGCTGGAAACCGGTTTTAACCTGAACGGAATCGTTAACCGAAATTCGAACGAAATTAACCGGTATTTGTTAACCGGTTCCGAACCTTGATTAGCTCATTCAAAATATGCTTAGCTGAATGATACTTCGCTCGGTGTTTCTATACCCATAAGATGCATTTGTTCTTTGACTATTCTGAAGTATTCTTCTTCGACTGCCTTGTCTTCATCTTCCTCAGAGACTTCGACATCAGTCGCACCTTCCTCGGTCTCGTCTGCTTCAGCTGCTGCAGCGGCCTCTTCCTCGGTACGCTTCTTTAAATTTATTTCCTTCAAACGATTGTCCAATATATGTTCACGTTTCGTTTCACGTTCGTATATATGAGACATTAACTGTTTATCACGAGCTCCTGATGTTGCCATACTTTCAGATAGCTGAAGCAGATAAAGTTGTCCTTTTGAGTCTCCTGTTGCCACTAGTTCTCCTTCGGGATGCGGGATCACCTTAGTAAGAGAGTTTTTCGACACTTGAAGAGATATAACGGGTTCACGATATCGTCTTAAGAGGTCCCAGTAATAGTACTTTCCGCTCTCGCAAATTGACATGTAGCTAGAAATGCGCTGAGGTGCCCACTGAACGTCAACCACTTGGTGGAGATATGGATTGCTTGCTATAATGCAGTCAGTGCGTATTTCTTCACTCCATATACGAACAGTGAAATCCCCACAGGTTATAAACATTCTGGAGGTGCACGGGCTTCGGTGAACAGCTCTTACAGGACTGGTGTGCGCATACCAGTGTGCATACAATATCTCTGAATGGGTTTTGCCCATCCGGTTTCCGCCAATCACTAATCCGGATTCAGTGCCAGAAAGAAATTTTGTAGGTAAATTACGATCAAATTCTATGGAGCTTATACCTTCTGCGTTACTCAGTCGGGGGACAGTATTTGGAGTTATCCGTACTGACATCGTCAGGCGAGCCGTTGGTTCAGAGAGGTCACGCGTATCCCACCAAAGACATTCGCCGTCAGGGGAACCAGTGTAAAACTCCGTATTAGTTCTACTATGAATGAACTGCAATCCAGTGACAACATCGCGATGAGAATTGTATATAGAACTACTAGATACAGCAGTGTATCCTTCTCGAATGTCAAAAATGCTTACTGTCCCATTTTTGAGACCACTAATGATAACTTCAGGGTCAGTAGGCGAGCACGCTACTTGCCAACAAGTGCACTCAGGGTACAACGTATACAGCGGTGACGTCTGACTGTTCAAATCCCACACATAGAACTCGTTTATTGGAGAGTTCGATTCCAATTCTTTTTCATGATATGACACTACCAACTTAGAGGCCGGCTCATGCGTCCACGCCACGCAGGCAACAGGTCTCTCATGAGGGTCCCGAAAGGTATTAGATATTTTGAGTTCATGCTTTTCTACTGGTGCTTGAGGTTTAATTTCCGTGAAATATGTTTGGTACATTTCAATCGCATTGTTTTGGTAGATGTAATGTGTAAGTTTGGGCGCGAGTGTGATAACGCTGCGGATGTAGGCCTCGTCGTGCATGTACCGGCGGCAGTGGCGGTGGCGCATCTCCTCGTTCTCGGGGTGTATCTCGCGGGGCCAGCCCCCCTCGCTGTGGTTGATGCCTTGCTCGTGAACCACCACCTGCTTCGTGTTTGAGTCATGCTGGGATTGCGGCAGCGTGGCCTGGACTTGCTGATGAACCGGGTTCCGAAGTATGTACTGTTTATGTATAGTCTTATCAGAACTTATAGAATCGAGTATAACTGCCGGCCCCGCCGAGAACAATAGCTGCCGCCCAAAGTCTTTACGTATTTTGTTATACTCATAAGTTGATTTTATAAAGCGAGACATTGTTTAAATATCGATATTATAATTTGTAATGCAGAACTCAAAATATTACACAGTTGTTGCTAAATGACGTGTGCCATTGTTCTATAAAAATCAACAAGGCCATGAAAATTACAAGTACCTAAGTATAATAAATAACTACAACCTTTATTATTATATAACAGGTATTAATAAATTGTTCTGGGGATCGGTAGAAATGAAAGGCACAGTAGCATCGATATGGGAGAACATAGTAGATAATAGTAAAGCATCTACCGCGAAGTAGAGTTGCCGCGAATAGTAGTTATGGCGAATAGTCGAATAGCGAATATTCGTCATTGCTTATTGCGAATAGTCGAATTATTTGCCAAAATTATTATTATTATATATTTATAATTTTTTTAATTTTTTTTTGTTTTCTTTATTTTTATTTATTTATTATTTATTTATCTGTATGGCTATGTGAAATAAATAATTTATCTATCTATCTATCTATCTACATCAAAAACTATACTAACCATGTAAATTATAGAATAATATCTAATGATATCTAATTATACATAATATCTAATGAGGTTGTAAAATATAAAATATTATTAATAGTATTCTTTACATTGACTTTCCGTAACATATGAAATAATTAATTCTTTTCTATTTTACGAGAATCTAAAAAATACATATTCTATGATTTTTGAGAAGACAATAAATAAATAAATAAAAAAATATATATATATATATATATATATTATTCGCTATTCGACAAATAATAAAAAAATAGCGAATAATAACGAACTCTACCGGAAGGTGTTTTGAAACTTCTCGCATAACTGTATCCAGATGAGTAACATTTTCACATTGCATCACTCCCGTAATCCTCCGTATTTGTTACACTTTACGGTTTCATCATAAGAAGTTGAAGAATATGTAACAATGTCGGAACAATATGTTTCGGTGTTCTGCAAACGTTCTTAGGTAGGCCAACGCAGGTACGGGTACACGGAAGAAGTGTTGTAACGCAGCCGCATTGTACCGCAGTGGTTGTGTAGGCATGGGCTCAACATTAATATGCATCGGGGACAACTTATAACTACGTTTTGCGGACAAGATAATAGATGGTACCAGACCATTTTTATCCTTAATGATTGCGAGATCACTAGATCTCGCTAGAATGACTGGAATGTTGTCAATAGTGTTGGTATTTCTATTCACACAACTTTAAATAAGTGCTTATTTAATTAGAGTTATGTCGGTCTACCTGTTGTTACATTGTTGCTGTCAATCAACAATAAAATAAGCATTAGAGGTAGGCAAACTCGGTTTATCATACTAAGTTTAAAAGATGAAATGAGGAACTTATTTGTAAGTCATTGTTATTCGATATGGTATTACCTAAAAATGATGCATCTTCTTCAGGTATGTAATAACCACTAATGAAGATGTCTCATTATGCAAGCGATTTGTTGCAGACAAACAAGGTAATTCTTATATATTCTTGTTCAGACAAAGATTCTTGTAAGCATTTTTTGAGAAAATAATTTTAATAATTAGTTAATAATTATCATTTAATTAACTACTAATTGCAGCTTTTCGTTTAAAAATGTGAGTGGTATAAATTTTCCAAACAATTTGATGATAATGTATCTAATAGAGATTAGGCTTTGTATAACAATAAAAAAATAAATCATTTAAAAATACATACATTTATCTTTCTAAAAGTACAGTATGAAGTCGAAGAACCCATAAAATAATGTAAATATTATTTCCTTACCGTAAAAAGGTAAACGCGATTGCAAGGTAGAGCACAATAGAGTAATCACATTTCACCACTGCACTTTTTGAAAGGTATTTATTCACTTAGAACTGCACAAAAATATTCAAAAGAAACTATTATCCAGTAACAGGTATATCAATAACGAAACAAATTTTCACGTAAAACATTCGATGTAAAATTCGAGTGCGTGAGCGCAGCCGACCATCATGCGCGCGCACAGACACTGCCTGCGCGACTGGGAGGCACTGGGCGACCGACTGCTGGCGCGTGAGCAGACAGAGCAACAACCAAAGACTTAGAATCAAAGGACCAGGGACCCGTTCCATAAAGCTTAAATAGGAAACATATGACCAAAAGTATGTAAATTGTTATTTTTATTAAGAAAAACTTAACTCCAAATATTGAAATTGTTTATACTAAGTAAAAAACTTGAAAAATAGCAAAGAGCTCAAGGTGATTCAACATTTTTATTGTGACATTTGCAACATCGCTGAAAATAACAGATATTCTTACTATGAAATGTATATTAACATCAAAACTGTGTTAAGTCAGCTTGTCTTATCAAAGACAGACGGGTCACATATTCAAGACCCAACCACTTTATGACATATGGTCTTCTACTTGTGACTTCATTATATCATAAAAAAATATATAAACCAAAAGATGTCCACGAATTTTCAACACCCGTCCTCGAGACAAATTAGGGATGTTTTTATAAGTATGACTGTTATACCTATGTGGCACTGTAACGCACAAAGTAGTGGACCAATTTAAATTACATATTTAGTCAGTGTGTTAAGTTTTAAAAATTGAGAATTATATCTCTATCAATAACTGCTGAATGAACGAAATGGGCTTCATTTCACCAAAGTAGTGCCCATGCCTTGTGTAGCGTGGATGGGCATGTCCTTACTAAACGGTCTTTGGCACTAACACTACAATATGCCAACCAGCTCAGCCGAGGGCAAGAGCGGAATACAAACACCAGAAAAGAATACAAATAAGCCCTGTGTCAGTGGCTTACTGGTCTAATTCGCATGGTAGGCTACAGGACAAGACCCTGTTACGAGTAGCATGATGACGATCACTTAGGTTAAAGAAGAAATGTACTAATTATCTTTCTGAACTAGAGGCAGGTTTCTTTCGTTCTATCACAGAATCTTAAAGACTACGAGTTTCCATCTGTAATTTACTCTACACTGAAATAATTTGTTCCGATTTTCTGAACAGAGTTTTTTAATAAAATACAATGTAAGTTATTATTTATTAAATATAATTTAGTTAATTTTGCTTGAAGGTCTTACGTTTTATTATTTTCGCTTGTGAAATTTTGTATCTAAAACTTAAAAATAATGTATCTTAAAATAATGATTCTCAAATTGGTTTGGTATATTTTACAAAGGTTATAATTACTTCTATTAACAATAAGACAAATGTGCGTTTCCCACAATCTACGCGAGAAAAACGTTTGCAAGGAATGATTAGAAACAAATTATCACATTGCATAAGCACTATCGGAGATACATAACGAACTATACGTGCTTCTACTCACCTATTTAATAAGTATGTAGCGGCATCTAACAACAACCACTGTCATTGAAGGCATGCGGTATTTAATAATACATATAAGGATCGAGCAATTATAGCAAACACTTACAACATTATTATACAGGCTTTTGTTGGTTTCATATGATTTTTTTACTGCCAACTAAAAGAAAAGTACAAAAACTTGACACTATTTACGCAAAAGAAAAATATTGAAAGGGTATATTTATAAGAGAAGTACTCTACATGATAAGTGAACTTGAGTTTTGGTAACCATCAAGTTATATTAATTAACATTCAATTGTTTATTTATTTAAATATCGGTGCACCAGAAAACTTTATCTTTCATATTATTTCATGCAACAATATTTCAACCTGAGTTTCTCTCATATAAAGCTTAACGACGTTTGATTTAACTTTGCTATAATAGCAATAGATTTAGATAGATTTAATATAAGATTTATATGAAACTTATTATATTATTTTTTTACAATTCGATCAAACCGTACAAGTTTTTTTCAGTTTCATATAGGGTGCTTCTAAAATACCTGTTAGTTTCGTGAGTAGGAGCCATGATTTTTTTAGGAACGTATTTTAGAAGGAGAAGAGTTATATAGAGTGTAACTACGTTTTTGTTACATACCGTATAAGCTACCTATTTATTGCGAAATAGGTGAATACCTATCTATGCTATAATGTGCGATAATATATCGAGATCTTATTACCTCCATTTTTGCGCTTGGACTTTATATTGCACTTGGTTATGTTTAATTCTAAGAAATTATGATGGATTAAGGGTTTAGTAACAGCTTTTAGTTGAGAGTGTGGTACTAGTGTGTAACATTGGTGATTACGAGAGCCAAGGACGGTAATCATCAATACACACGAGTATCATACGACGTTTTTCAACACACTTGTGAATAAAATAACAATAAAAACTCATTTCAACAGTGAAAAAGAGTTGTGAAAAATGTTTCGCTATGGCGGGAAAAATTAATCAGTTTTCCTATGCGCGCGCATTGCGATCGGCCACAGACTAAAGGGATGAGGTTTTTTTTTTTTATTTTCGGCGCATAGGATTTGCGCCTATTCTGCCACGTACAAAATGGGGAATTTAAAGTTTTCTTTTATTACAGAGAAAACAAAAGTTATATTTGAGTGAAAGTTTTATTTATTAAACACGTACGAGTTAAAATTATCTATTTAAATAAGAAGTTGCATGAAATGAGCAAGCAATAGGAACATTAATTTATTTGTTCTATTGAACACGATATTTTTTTTGAATAAAAACTTTTTTAAGAACAAAGCAACTCAACCAATAAAATTTTAAAAAAATCTATAACTCACTAGTGAGTTATAGCAAAGAAAAAGTCACAGTTTGATTATGGGTGTCATTCTGTGCCTAATTGCGGTGACCATAGAGCCACTTTATGAGCAAGTGTGTTGAAAAATATTTTATTTCCCAGGAGTGTAAAACTTGAATAATATAACACAAAAACCACTGAACTGATTTTCACCTAACGTATAGCTAAGAACCACTGCGATGAAACCTTAATTCAAGTAAAAAAAAAAACACATTCAAACTGGTCCACCTATTTGAGAGCTTCTATGTCACACATACACATAAATAGGACTGAAACTCATACGAGTAATATAGTTCTATCTAATAGGTTACACTTCTCTTTTATGTTGTCGATTTGAAAGCGTTTCTCTAAAATTGAACTGTTACTTTCAATAGCCAAATATAAATTACTAACCAATTTATTTTAATCACAAACCACAGACTCATCTCATTACCTCCATTTGCACAAGAGAGTAATTGAAATCGTCTTAAGTGTTGGAAAACCACTCGTGTATGTGGGGCAGGCGACGCTAGGTGATGGCCAAGTCACGATGCTGTGTCGTCGTCACAGGTCAAGCAGCGGAAGCGCGCCCGATCTAGGCTAACAAAGTCCCCGCTAACCAGTTTACATCGATATGAGAAATCTACTAGATTGGACTTGTTTGGAAGGCGAGGCGGCCCTATAGTTGATTTGCCTACTATCCTAATATTATGAATGTGAAAATGTGTTTGTTACTTTTTTTGTTCCCTCTAGACGCCTTAACCAGGACCCTGTGATGTGAAGAAGGACTTTATGCTGATTCCTTAGGTGGTGCTGTGTTATAACCTAACATTATTTACGAGCGAAGGCGTGGGCAGAAAACTAGTGACAAAACAACATAAATAAGTACAATTAATATAATATCGCTAGTAAGGTAAGAGACCCAAATAAAGCCTATGCCTCAATAAGGCCTAGGTTTCAAATTTCCAGCTTAGACATTTCAAATAAGCGCGAAAGTTTACAGTGGTGTGCGTAAGGATATATCTGACACATACAAGAATAGCGAACGCCGCTTACCACGAGTATGTCGGAACATGTAGTCGAAAACTGTCGGGACGCGGAGAGTACGCCTATTTTATAAAATTTCTATAGGTAATGATGTTAGTATTTTGTTATTTTTGCACGCATGCCGAGATTTTTTTTGTGTATTATTTAGTTTAAAAGTTTAGTAATCTCTACATAAGCATTTGTACGCCATTTTTTCAATGTATTTTCTGTAATAATTATTTTCTTACACATACGACAGATCCAAATAAGGCCTACCAAAATTATATAAGTGCAAATAATATCGAATGGATGACATGCGGCAATGCCTTGCTTGTAATATCTGGTAGGTATCATGAGCTGTGTGTTGGCTTAACCCCTGCTGATAAAAAAAATTATTGTTCAGGAGATTGCGTGAAGAAAATGAAAAAAGGAAGGATACTATGTTGAGACGATTATCAAGACTGATTATAACGCCCAAATATTATTACTAAAGGATCTTACTAAATTTAAGTAATGTTATGTTGATATGTTTTAATAACTGAAGTTTATTGATTGTTTTTTCTTTCTTTTAGTATGAAAGGCCTTATTGCGGCATGGGTCTCCCAATAAGGCCTAAAGGACTTTTTTAATATTTTGATTCACAGAAGTCTGATTTTTGGTTTTTTAACGTTTCAACTATTTTTATTTTAAAGTTTAATCAATAACGATTAATATTTCGAAAGATGAGTGAGTTTTTCTTAAAAACCAACTAATTACGACAAGATAAAATTAAGGTAGACCTTATTTGGGTCACTTACCTTAGCAAAAAAACTGTGTAAACTTTATTTATATCTATATATGTATGTATTTAAAAGTATATGTGTATGTATATCAGTCTCTGGTTCCCAAGATACAGGGAATCCTAGTTTGGGGCCAGATGACCGTGTGTGATTTGTCCCAGATATTATTATTATTATTTATGGCTTTATATTGAAGGTGACAACGTGACAGTAGATCTTTTGTATGACAGACACTTAGAACTTTTATTATTATACATTATAACACCTTATAAGAAGACAGTTATACCTCTAAAGTTTATTGGGAAAACCGTATCTATAGTTTTTCACATCATTGCCAGTTTAGCGACGATATGCCACATATGCTAGGGCTTGACCTGACTACTGTGTTAAACTAGTGCGAACTTAACAATTTCCTTTTCTCGTTTAACTAAGCTACCTTAGGTGTTTCCGTGGCTATAGAAATGTATAAATGTATATGTAATTGTACACTCAATGCGCAAGTAATACATGAATTCAGAAGGATGCTTTATTTTTGTTTTATTTTATTTGGAAAATTAATAACAAGCTTTAGTTAAATACAAAATTGATTAAATAATACTAATTATAAATCTTTATTACTAAGACTGAGTTACCTACGTAAGGAAATATGATAGTTACTTGAATATACGCCTAACTACATGAAAAACCGGAAAAATACGTAAATATATTTATTTATATTTATATATTTATTTAAACTTATTTTTAAAAAAAATGAAATGGACATTGTAACACGAGAAGATGGTTTCATAATATAATAAACGAATAAGAACGGTTTCTATAAGACCGAGTAATCGAGTAAATATGTAGTATGAAACTAATATTTCCGAATGTGACCGATGTTTCCCAAACATTTCCTCGAGATTTACGTGATCTTACAGATATATAAATTTAAGTGAAGTTAAGATTTTCATTTTAGTGTTTACTAAGCATTTCTTGAATTCGCATACTAAACACAATTTTCCGATTTTCATGAAATTACGATTCACGCTATCTTACGATGACATACCCATCCATTGCTTGGTTTATTCCGCATACAGAAATGTGGAGTTTCATTAGGTATAACAGATTCATTACAAACTTTACGCCCGGACTCCTATTTATAAAGTTGGACAAACTACACGAACCATTTCAAATATAATTTCCAAGTTTCTGAAATGATAGGTAGGTTCAATGCAAATAGGTTATTTCGCAAGCAGCAGCTAAATGTAACGGTTATTGAGAGTAACACACTAAAATGGAAAGGAAAAGTTACTTTGCGATTTCGAAATATAAAAAACAGCATTAAATTAAAACGAAACATTAATAGCTGTGTCTAACTAAAATCATCAAAGCGTATGATTGTGGTCAAGAGGGTTAACGTAAGAGAAATAATTGGTCATTAGTCTGTTAGCAGTTCCTTGAGTTGATTAATAATTGACCTGTGCTGTGCTCTTAGAGCTGGCCTTGCGCTGCTCTGTATCGAGTCAGTCGTTATGAATAATAATATAATCTACTTAACAGACAGACCAAGGAAAATTGGAAACATAATTTCAGCTGTCGTGTCGTGGCAATAGAGATGACGATAGACCTCTCCAAATGGCTATACTTAGCTTCTGTTGCTTAGTCACAAAACAAAAAACATTTTTAGTAAATATCGGCCAGACTATGGTAGATTACTGCATCAAAAATGAATTATGAAATATTGCTCAGTAAATATCTTTTTATTGAAACTAGCTTTCCGCTTATGGTGTCGTTTATGGTGCTTGGCGCGCAAATTATTATTTGTTACGCCCCGGCCATAAGTTAATCCACGGGAAACGTGAGTAGGACAGAAGACTGAACACCAACCAAGTTTTGTATTTTTTACTTCAAAAATGAATTTCGATGCACTTTAATCACATCACCTATTTAGGGGAAAAACTCCATACAAATTATCCCCCATTTAACCAGATAGGAAAGGAATTTCCAAAAATGCAGAAATCGTGTTTCATTTACTCGCAGAGTTATTTATGTCAAATCTCAAATACATATATCGACTAAAGAAAAAAGGTTTTTTCCCATACAAAATTTAATCCCCTATTTTAACACCCCGAGGGATGAATTTCAAAAATGCAGAAACACGTGTATAATCCTTTTAACGGAAGAACATAATTTCCAAGTAAATCGACTGAAGGAAAAGGCTACTTCCATACTTTATTACTATATACATTTCTTTTTTTATTTTAAAAAAAAAAATAATGTGTATGTACACGATTATAAATTTTAATTCTGGTGTCAGAGTCTACTGTGTCAATTTTTTTAAAAAGGAATGTGGGTTTTGATATGATAATATTTGATCACGCTGAATACGTCAAAAACAACCGACTTCAATCGCAACAACTCCAATTTTGCTATGTTTTTGTTGATTTTCTCAAAAACCGCTGAATCGATTTCGATAAAATTTATATGGAACCACCTGTAAAGTATACCCTTTTAAACAAAAAAAGAATTTTCCAAATCGGTTTAGGCGTCTTCGAGTAATCGGTGAACATACATAAAAAAAAAGATTCCAACGAATTGAGAACCTCCTCCTTTTTTGAAGTCGGTTAAAAAGTAACTCGGATGACAAGCAATTATTTGCCCTATTTCTAAAGCGACCTCTTATAATTAGGCATAGGTTAGTTATATGACCCAGTGTGGGTTGGTATATGTATCTCTTATTTGATGGAGTTTTACGATACCACATTTTCTTTATGCTGTCTATCCATTTCACACTGATTAGGGGCGGTAATACGAGTATAGCCCTGCGGGTAACCGAGCCAAGTGTTGGGTCCGAAAGGGTTTTCGCTAAGTGTTTATCCCCAGATGGGTCAGTGAGTAAGCGTAAATATTTAAGGACCTTTTGCGCGCCAAATATAGTTAAAATTTTCGGGTGGATTTATTTTAGGTAAGATTATTTAATAGCTTTTGTGGCTGAAAGTCAGACGGTGTGTGTATTATTATTATTACATTTATTTATTTTAAACGGACATACAAGATTATTTTGCACTTCGGTCCCCACGCATGCAAAAATTCCTTGTATTGTGGGATAGACCATAGTGTTTTCATGTTTCTCGTGATAGATAGGTAAAAAATGATGTCAAACAAAGCATACTTCTTACACAATACAATTCATACTAATGCATAATAGGTATGTAGCTCTAATAATAAAGTATTAGACGGATTGAATTTTTTGCATACATTTACCTTCAAGTGTCAGGTCTGATTAAGACATATTAATTCGCATAACTTTACGATATTATTAAAACTCAAAATATATTTGTTAAATACATGCACACAACACAATATTATAATCATTAGATAGGAAAGGTAGGTAGTAAATATATTATACCAGTACACAGATGTAACGTTATGTTGTGAGTTGAATATGAATACATGTACTAATTTTGAGCGAATTAATCAGCTCATTCGCTGTATCATTAGCAGAGCATATTAATAAATTAGTCACAAGCACAATTTATGATTGTTCAAACTTTGTTTTTGACAATAGGTATGAGTAAAGCGACGGTGAATTCCCATTATTATATATTTTTGTTTCAACCTACAGTGTCCTTTATAATGCAATGCCCAAGACTTATACCAAGGTTTTTCGCCCTAGAGTGGTAGTAATGTCTGGATCCTTTTGAAATTGGTTGCTTTCAGGAAATATTTTTGTTTACTATACCTTACAATCGTTGTTAGGGAACGGATCCCGGCTTCGTGAGCTTCTCGCTGTATTCCTCAACCGATGCAACCTTTGCCGATGCTGGTAGCAGAAATGGGGAGCAATAGCAACATAGGTGAGATGTGTATTTAAAATATGTTTGTTACTTATTCCATTGTTTGTTACCAAATAAATTTGACTTACTCCCTTACTAACTGGATACACCGGCGCGGCGCTGATCATTTGTCCACTCAATTACTCACGGGATTAATTAAAAGCAATGTTCGTGGCATAATTAAAAGGGACCATGTTCGCGATTCGTCACGTTTTTAATTTGAATTAATAGTTGCAAATTATTGAGATTAGCTAGCTAATGCATACAAATATGACTGGTAATATTGTTGAGCACCTTTAAGAAAAAGTAGTTTCTGATTTCAGCCGTTCAATATTAGAAAGATACGATTTTTTGGTAGAAAATTTATTATAAACCACGGAATTGATTTCAGTAAGACTTAATTGGAGAAATCTTAGCCAGGTTTTAGTTTAAGTTGCTTTATTTTCTGGTTAACTCCCGAAAGAGCAGTGCAGTGTTCGTTGATGTCTTTTGTATGACCGAAATATTTCTCATGTGTACTAATAAAGTAATAAATACGATCAAACGTAAGAAGTTTGAAATAAAACTAAAAAGTGATCGATGAAGCACTATAACACACAAGTACTTATATTCTCAAAACTTTGGGGCCGAGAATTCTATCGAATTCGTATTTAAATTGTTCTTTGTTTTTGATAACACGAATAGAGAGTTTGCTATTAAGGTTAAACGTCAGTCACCTTATTTCATACTTTGTACATGTAGTTGTTAAGTAAAAGAATTCTATGGTTTGTCACATATCCTATGTATGTATGTATAAGGTAATTTGCTTATGTATCTTCAATATCATGAATGCTCTTTTTTACCAAGATTCTAGACTTAGTTACAAATAAAAGGTGACAAAGAGCAATGATGTATTGACAGTAATATTGCGAGTGTCTTCGTTTCGCACAAGCGAATGAATTTCTGCCACAATGGACAATGGAGCGTGCCGACGACTATAGTGAAGCGATGAAGACTATCGCGAAAGAAAGGAGCTATTGTCAGCGACGCAGTGCCCGCGCGGAATTGTGAACACCCCTTATTTATCAAACAGTTGAAAGGTTTCTTTAAAATGCAAAGATTGTTCTTTGAGAAAAAGGGAGACATTGTTTGCTATTTGTCCTTCGCTTACGACTCTTCGAGAGTTATTGTAAAATGTACAGTTACTTGTTGCTTATGATTAATTATGAGCCTATGGCATTAGATCTCGGATCAAGAATCATAATCTTGGTCCGAGCATTAGATATTTATATTGATTTTTACCTTGATAACAATAAAATGAGAAGATAATTGCGCTAATTAATGATGCTTTGACTCTAAAAGAAAACCAAAGTGAAATGCCAGGGACTAAACAAAAAACCCTATTCGATATTATTGTTCAATGACATAAAAATTAAAAAATCAAAAGTTTCAATAAATCCTATAACATACGGGGTCACTGGAAGGTTGAGAAGTTACCATAAAGAAAGATATGTTAATTTACAGTAATAGAGAATATTGATAGAGGTCGGAATATTTTCAATATGATACTTACAAAGTTTCAAATGTAATTATGAATTATTGTATTATCAAGTACAAAAATAATGTATTTTTTATAAATTACAAGAGAAACACTTATGAAACTTGCTAGAGTTGCCACGCCGAGTTTGATGAAGGAAAGCAGTTTGCTTCCGATATACCGAATGATCTAATGCTGGTTATCTCGGGTGATCGACTGGTTTATCACCGCATAAGTGGCCGTCAATTGACCTTGCGTCCGCTCGCCCGCTGTAATTGGGCCTTTGTTGTGTGAATTTGTACAATGGATTATTTATTATTTTATTTAAAGAACTGTACCACAGAGTAATCCAGAGTGACCGTTCAATACGCTCACTAAAATCCTAAGCATATACATGCTTATAGACGTATACGGCCGTTCTAGGCAAGGTCACGATCGCACAGTATCATGACCTTCCCTAGAACGACCGTATACGTGTTTATGCTTAGGATTTTAGTGATTTGTATTGAGAGCGGTCTCTCTGGATTACTCTGTGCCTGTACCGTATCATTTGTCACTGCCAGTGACATACACGGTGTCTTCCTAGTCGACAGCCCCTTTTCAGCGATGATACTGATGCTAGAACAATAAATTTAAATTCAAAACGTTTTTATTTAAGTAGATACTGTACACATTCTTTTTGAATCGTATTTGTTGTTAACAACCCATTACGTCCCCACTGTAGGGGCACGGGTCTCTTCCCATAACTCGGGAAGGTTAGGCCATACTCCACACACGGGGGCCAAGTCCGGATTGGTGGAGGTTGTGGGGCTAGTGGCCAACCCCAAAGTCAGAAGTTTTCAAGCCGCCTATAAGGCCTCCGACATGGCTTAACGACTGCCACCTAGCGATAGCAGCCGGCACCAACGGCTTAACGTGCCTTGCGAAGCACGGAAACGGTCGAGATAAATGCCACTGACAGTCAAACCCTTCGAGGCTGTCGTGTCTGTAGTCAGTTAACCTGCGTGATCGACGCGACCACACAAGCCGCACTGAGCCACGACCGCTTCTATTGGCATCGTATTGGTACAATACAAATTTTCTACCATTTGGTACATGTACTGTACGTACACTCAACGTTCTCGGAAGTGTTAAGGAAGTGAGAAGAAACGTCGAGTCCAAAAGAAACTCATTTTAATACATTACATTATAGTATTTAAATAATCGTTTCTAAATAAATAACTTATCACTCATAAAGCTAATAACCAATTTGCAGAAAGAACTTACTGTTCACAGTCATCCATACTCCTTAATACGAGAAAGACCGCACCCACCGCAAACAGTCGTAACCGTCTTTATTTCCTACCTTCGCGCGTTGTTAGCATATTCTCTCTTTTTTATCCTTCTTGAATTTTCTGACTTCTTGAGGAGCATAAGACCCTCAACTACAGTTTTCTACTGATTTAGATCAGTGGCAATGGTGCCAGTCTATAGCCATTTTTTTTTCAGAAAAGTAGGTCCTAATACCATATTCCAACACCATGTAGATTTTGGACTTACGGGAGAATATCATAGAGACTCTTTGGTGACACTGGAGTCCTCTTGCTGCACTCGTTGTAAAGAAGCTGAAATTAAGTATCGTATCGGTTCAGTGTGAAACGTTCAACCCTAATATATATATGTCGCAGTAAGATAGTCAAAGCCGTAATATAGTTATATACCGGGATTTACTTATATGACAGCGGTTCATAACTATCTTACTAGGGATATAACTATAATATATTTATTATATTTTCTTTAAGATGCACAACTGGTACTCATTTTAAATAAATAGCTCCAATAAAATAACTTTTTTATTACGAAAATCTCACAAACAAAGCAAACAAACAAGTAGTACTCCGGTTAGTGACTTCATCCTCCTAACCAGAGGTCGCGGGTTCAAATCCTGGCCAGTGCACTAATGAGTTTTTACAAACTTACGTGCATTTTCATACCGACTACTGCTTTAACGGCGAAGGGTAACGTCGTGAGGAAACCTGCACATCTGATTTCTAGTTGTGTATGATGGTCGCGTTGCACACGTCCGTAGGTGTAAATCTTAAATGCCCTACTATACGTGACCGCGGATGATGCTAAGTGCAACACTAGGCAACCACCGTCTATACCTTGTGGATAGGACGGTTAAATTGTGCCACACGTTAAGAAGAAGAAGATAAGTAGGTAGTACTTAAAATAATAAACATTAATAATACAATCTGTTTTTATATTTGAGTATAGAATCAACAAATTATGACAGTAAAAAGTAAGGAAATTATTAAAATCTTGTACATAATAAAGAAGTATCTAATCAAGTACAATGTAGTATAGTATAATCTTCCTTCAATCCTTATTTCACTAGACTAATCTAGTGATATAATTATCTTACTACTGAATTGCCGTGTTATAGTTATTGAGGTTATATCCCTAGTAAGATAGTTATAAACATCTTACGTATTACTATGTACCGGCATATAATTATTTCCCTAGGGATATAACTATATCACGGCTTTAACTATCTTACTGCGACATATATACATTGAAAAATGAAAATAACTATAACAAAAAAAAATATATAGTCCTGTCACATACAAAGGTAGTTAAATTCTACCGCAGTTTCGGGAAAATTTGATAACAGTATAGTATCATTGTTTAAGTATAGTTTTAAAGATGACACCTCCGTTTTTTATGATTTATGCTTTCTACGGGCCATTAATCATGCGTTGTCAATTGGAAAGCGACCCATTTTCGCACCGGCCGCGCCGCTGCGGTTTCTTCCCACAATTTATTGGAAATGGTGAGATGATGAGATAACAGTACTTTTTTAAAACACCTTCGGCCTGGATCATGTTTCTGAGAATGGTTTGGACAAACGAAAATTGTATACATTTCTTTGGAAACGTTTAATTACCAAGTTTAGTAAGAACTTAATCAAGAAGATAGTTTTTTGTCTTTATGTTCTTGTAAGTTATTTTTAATGCATTAGAGACGGTGGCTCCGCGGGTAGCGACACCGTCCTCCTAACCAGAGGTCTCGGGTTCAAATCCTGACCACTGCACCAATAAGTTTTTCGAAACTTACGTGTATTTTTATACCGACTGCTTTAACGGTGAAGGAAAACATTGCGAGGAGACCTGCACATCTGATTTCTAGATGTGTATGATGGTCATGTTGCACACGTCCGTACAGGTGTAAGTCTGAATGCCCTACACGTGACCGCGGGTGATGCTTAGTGCAACACGAGGCAACCGCCGCCTATACCTTGTGGATAGGACGGTTAAATTGTGCCACACGATAAGAGAGAGATTGTATTAAAGAATCTTGAATTGAATAAAGGTATGAATATTAATTAAAATAATTAGTTATAAACATTAATAAACTAAGAAATACCTTAAATACACTCGGTATGAAATTAGTGGACTCCATATCCATAATTAATAATTGACCACGCTGAATACGTTAAAAACAACCGACTTCAATCGTAGCAACTCCAATTTTGCTATGTTTTTGTTGATTTTCTCAAAAACCGCTGAATCGATTTCGATAAAATTAATATGGGACCACCTGTGAAGTATACCCTTTCAAACAAAAAAAGAATTTTTGAAATCGGTTCAGGCGTCTTCGAGTAATCGGTGAACATACATAGAAAAAAAAAAAAAGATTCCGACGAATTGAGAACCTCCTCCTTTTTTTGAAGTCGGTTGAAAAGAGTGCATAGAAAGTAAGGGTTGAACCACTCGACTGAAAAGTTGAGTTATGCAGTCTACATATTTATATCGATTTACGTTACAAAGAAATACAGAATTTATTGACCGATCTTTTACTATTTCAAACTTTCAAAGTACTGAGCAACTAAGTGTGTATGCAGCCAATGGAAAAGACGCTAGGCATTATAAAAGTCGAATTTTTACGACGAAACGCGAAATATAGACGACACGTAGGTCTCTACCGGAAAGCGACCATTAAATAAAGCGGTGCGATGCCGCGCCGTCAAGTTAGCTAGAGGTCACAAATGTCAGAAAAGTGCCGGTATAGGTCGTACCACCTACCTATCGGCGATATCGACGCGCGCGCCGATTCGGCAGATTTATGGGCCTAGTGGAGCCCTACTTTAGTTCTCCATGGCATTGTTGGGTTAGTAATTAGTTGCGGGCTGAGCGGAGTGGGTGAAACTTTCTGCCATAGGATTATTTTCTTACGTAGGATTATTTGAACAGAAAGTAAATATTTTATGCGACTTCGAATAAGTCTTTCTGTTTTCGGTCGGTAAGTTTGATAAACTATTGGACTGGATTTTTTTTTTTTTTAATAGAAAGGTTGTAGCTTCCTGGACAATATTATTAGCTAGGTTTCATTTCAGATTCCCGAAGTTGAGATGGTTATTTTCGATATACAACAACTACTATAAAAGAGCTGCATCGCTCGTTGATGTCTTTTGTATGGCCGAGTTTCATTTGATCTCTGCTAATAAATATGATCAAACTAAAATTGTAAAATTAAATCAAGTAAATAAAAAATAAAAAGCGACTTTAATTTAATTCATAGGTATACTAGTAGCCATAATCTAAACAGAGCCGCAAATTCCTTTGAAGTCGTTTTTAAATTTTTATTTATTTTTGTTAATAGCCTTTATAAACCACTGGTTGTCATAATTTTATTCCATTAAGTGCAATACCTAAAAAGAGTGTCTTAGATGTTTTTTTTTGAGATTTAATCTTCAAACTTTTACGAGGGAAAGACTTGAAGTCCGCTAATCATGAAATCTTAAAGGCTTCTTTTCGTCCGCTCGCTCTGTCTGCTGCCAATATAGCCTCAGCCCTACGTTATCCCGCGGGTTTTCGCCGACCATTACCCGTGCACCAGCGATCCGTGAATTTTATTGTTTCCCCTCGCTCGGCGCGCGCGCCATTTTCACCAAAGTTTGTGTTCACACGTCGCGTCGCTGAACTTTGTAACCGCGTACTCAGCGTATTAATCTTGCACTTGAACCGAAGGTAAAGCGTATATGAATACGAGTACTTGCTATTTATTGGTAACGATTAACTATTTCTTACCGCGAGTACCTGCTATTGGTAACAATTAGCTAGGTACATATTTTTATACCGAGGTTTGGCATGTCCTCCCAAGATTCAAGAAAAGAGGGTGACCAAGTGACCAAGCAAGTTGGTGAATTTTTTACGTGTTTTTTAAAAGTAACTTAGAACTTACAACAGATTTACTCGGAAGGTTAAATTAAAATTATGGATTAATCTTTTTTCGCCTTTTTTCAGTTTTTTTCGGTGCAACTTACATAAATTAAGGAAATCATCACAGGTTGCCTTGTGCTTAGTAAATAAAAATGAAAAGTACATGTACAGCAATAACGAGCTATGATGATGCGTATGTGTATGATAGTCCCGTCGAGAGGACTAGGCGAAGCCCGTGTCGCCTTCACCTTCCGAATCTTGTGTAATGGACTTCGGATTTCGAGTAGGGGATAATCGCAAACCTACAGGGGAATACAAATATGATTTATTACGATCTCATGAATAAAACATGGTATTTGAGGGATGGATGTATCCATCATACGCAAACGTAATGAGGTTTGCCGAACGCAGGTATGTCTGCTCTTGTAATAACTAAAACAAATTCCTGGTAATTTGTTATGTGACACAGGACTGGGTCTTGTCCCTAGGGGTTTACAAATGTTTCGTGGGGGTCGTTAACCTGTGTGTATATTGCCATACGCAAAAAGATTTGAGCTTAAATTTTTGTTTCGGTTATTGCCATTGAACCTGTTAGAGCAAAATAATATATCATATAGGTAGATGTAGGTAATAGTTTTTGCTAAACAAGAAAATATCCACTGACATGTTTTGAATGATTATTCTAGTCGGAACGACAATTTTAAAGTGGTAGCTAAATTGAGCTTAGTCCTAAAAGGACCCCGGGCTACACTTGTAAAAATTTAACTGACTCAGACAGTGTCCGGGCAAAATTTGCGGCAGGTCTGCCACTAGCGTGGCCTCAACAGGGCCAAACTCGGGGCAGTATATAATTTTTATTTTATTAATCTATCATAAGACTTTTTACTTTGACCTTGTTAGCGCGGAAATGTAAAAAATTGAGACTTTCAAAAGTTTCATGCGATCCAGAGTTTATAAGTCGATCTAGACTTGCTTGGTCATGAATGGCCCATTGCCTTTTGATTTCTATAATCATTTTTACGTTAAAAAAATACTTGTCAAATAAATTCCTCGAATCACCATAACAAACAAAATCCCTGGCAGAATTATACCGTGCTAAACCCATCCGAAGTTTTATTCTGATTACAGCCTCAAGTCTGGCCATGTAGCCATTCGTCCGCCGTATCGCTGACGGTGTAAATCTAGCCGACCCAGGCAGGCCGCGCCCTAAATCTGGCTGTAATTGGTCGCTAGCACGATGGTTCGCTCCACGTGGCTCCAGGATCATACTTCGCGAATAGAACTTATGCGAGTTAAGAGTAGACGCTGAGCAAAATATGGTTATTTTTATTGAGGAACTGATATCTGCTGCAAAAGCTAGTTAAATAAAAGAGAACGTTTTTAGGCACTTCGACTTAGGACGTCTGCCAGATATGATTGGTACGAAATTGTTAGAGAAACCTAAATAGATAGATACCTTATCTACGTAAAAAAATCAAATCATATTTCAACTATAGTTAGAATGGGTTTGCAGTAATTATTTAATTTTCTTTTCTATTGAAAGCCGGTTTCATCGTGGTGTTTTTAGCGAAGTTTGGTGAAAATCGGTTCTGTAGTTTTTGAGTTATCCGACTTTTACTGTCGAGTGTAGTAAATGTTTTAATTTTGTTATTACGATCTACCTAACAAAAGGACTCTCTTAGGCCTGCTTTAAAGTGGAGTACTTACTTGAGGATCCACATTTAACAATGTGCTAATACCTATCTTAGAGCAGAACAGAAAGAGTCAGTTACAAAACACAGCCACGACTTATGAAATGTGCTCGCTCTATCAAGATCAGTTGTATTTACTGCAACATGTTCCAGGCTTATAACGCTTTGTTGTTAAGTCTAGACTAGGCTCTAGTCTAGTGGTATTTTGTAATAAGTACTTACTTTACTATGTTTCTTGGCGTAACAAGTAAAATTATTTGAGGAGCAAAATAACTAGTTTATTTTAAAGCAAAACCTACTAGATATGTACTAAAACAAAAAACTGACTTATCCTGCTGTATCAACTACTCTAAAAGACTGTGTTACGGAATTCCGTTGTAAAATACGAAAATTATGTCAAAATGCTATTTCTATAGTCTTATTTTTCACTATCTTATCTCACTAATATTATAAATGCGAAATGCGAAACTAAGGGTGTTTGTTAGTTTGTTCGTTCCACTTTCACTCTGAAACTAAAGAGAAAATGTATTTATTTATACGTGATAAAGAAGTTATTTTTTACATAGAGATAAAAAAGGTAGAAATATAGTGATATAAGTTAGTTTTTATTTTAAACTTTTTGGCATTTTTTATGCTGAAACTGATTAACCGATGTTACTGTGATTTATCTTATAGCTAAGGTAAAGGCTGGGAGACAACACAGTTTAAATGGGTATAGAAAAAACATTTCCCAAAAAGATATCCTTGTGAGTGGAGCTATTCAAGCTAGTTAATTATAAAGTAAATAAGTATTAAGAAAATAATATAAAAGTTCTAAACAAGATCCCTAAAAATGAAACGTGAAAAGAAACAAACTTCGAGTTCCCTAGGTTCAATGCACTCTGGCTATTCGGGAATTGGATCGCATCGGGAAATCATCAACGTGTATTGAAGCGTGAGATTGTTTTCCCTAGTTACCACTGCTTTGGGGACTAGCCCTACCAGCTAGCCAATTAAGTGGTAAAACGAGTTACTAACTAGTAAAGTTTACGTTTAGACAGACAGTGCTGGGAATGGGTAGATAACGACAAAGAGGAGAGCAAGCTGCGACACAAATCCAAAATCTAAGTGTTTTCGTATTGATGACTGACTCGTGGTTAATACTTCCTGACTACACCGAGGATCGTGGCTTCATTTCCACCGAGAGCAGCCATTTGTATGACGGGCAGGGTTGTTTGTGCTGTGACTGTGTTATGTATTTAAATGTATGTATATATATATATATATATAGGTAGGTGCATACTATATCAACGTTTGGTTTCGAGAGCACAGGTAATGTTAATTTGGAATTTTGGCTGTGTTATTGGACTTGATTCTTCGCGACCTGTTTGACCTTTGGCTTCGCTAGAGTGTATATAACGAGTGGAAGAAATATAAGTGATTTATAGATTCTTTTAAGTAGTATTGTTTACTTAGCAAAGTTTTCATACATTCTAGTACATTTTCGCGTACCTTTCGCGTGTAGCGTTCGTAGTACCGCGTCCCGTGTGAGAATCGCCTAAGATTCGCAACTCAGCGTTTCGGGTATTCAAGATTATTATTGAGAATGAAATATTATGACTTTTATTTTCATAGGTACCAACTTTAGTGCTTGTAATATGAGAAGAATCTTGAATCTTTTAGATTTCATACTAGAGATAGGACATTTCATATTGGAAAACCTGGGTAATAAAAAAGGACATATTTATTTTATGAACTGGCACTCCACTGCTTGTGTATGTTTACCTTACCACGTTTACCTTCACGTTCAGTTAACCCTGCTCGGGTCCGAGTAAAATAAAAGGATTCAAAATTTGTCGAGTCGCCCCATAAATATCGGCAAGCGACAGCGGGCCCGCCATTTTCCTGTTGACAAAATCGCGCCCGCAATACATTAAAACTTGTCTAAAGTTTTCATTGTTTATATCCCACTGCCGTGCCGTTTGTTGAAGAGTTTTCCCACACGCCTTTAATTCAATTACGTCGTGCTTAGGTTAATAAATTTCACAGTTTATGTGTATTATGATTAAATGTTTGCAGAAAGAGGCAAATTTCGCAAGGAAGATGTGGATCTGGCTCGAACTTGAAGCTGTTGTTGACGAGTTGAGGCGAACACTTACACGAAAGAGAAGGTGCTTGTTAGTATATTCTTCAAAACTGTAGTAACAACCTTTAGGTAAGTATATATTAAGTTATTAGATAATGGCGAAGGCTATCAGAGTCAGGGCGTGTTAAAAGTTAGGATTGATGAGTAGGTGGTTACGGGGATAGCGTAATTGTGAGGATGCAGCTGACCTACTTACATGTTGTGTGAAAATGTGCATTGGATTTCAATTGGTATTTCAGTACATCAAGAAAATTACAAATTTTGATTTTTAAACTATCTCAGCAAATGAAAGTTAAATATTTATGTTAAAGTTTCAATTGCTAAAACATCACAGAAACACACGTTCGCGAGTGGTATTTCTTTCATATGTGCGTGTACACTTTTCTCCTCACTCTTGCTCTTATTCCGTGACTCGCCACGTTGTCGATGTATCTTAACAAGTAAAATTGCATATAAATAATAAAATAATTTATTTTATAATTATTTTATTAATTTTTATAACTATTGAAGGAGCAAATTACCCCAGAAAGAGGAGAAAATTACCCCAGCCCCTACCATATTTGTAAAACTGTTCACATTTCCCGTAAAGAAAAAATATACATATGTCATCTGCTCAGTCAGTAGCCGATATAGAAAAAAAAAGCGGCCAAGTGCGAGTCGGACTCGCCCATGAAGGGTTCCGTAGCAGCAAGTAACATAATATAAAAGTTTTTGTAGTTCGTTGTAACTTGAATGAAAGGTAAATTGCGGTTTACGATTTATGACGTATTAAAAAAAAACTACTTACTAGATATCGTTCAAACCAATTTTCGGTGGAAGTTTGCATGGTAATGTACATCATATATTTTTTTTAGTTTTATCATTCTCTTATTTTAGAAGTTACGGGGGGGGGGAGACACACATTTTACAACTTTGGAAGTGTCTCTCGCGCAAACTATTCAGTTTAGAAGAAAATGATATTAGAAACCTCAATATCATTTTTGAAGACCTATCCATAGATACCCCACACGTATGGGTTTGATGAAAAAAAATTTTTTGAGTTCCAGTTCTAAGTATGGGGAGCCCCCAAAATTAATTGTTTTTTTCTATTTTTGTGTGAAAATCTTAATGCGGTTCACAAAATACATCTACTTACCAAGTTTCAACAGTATAGTTCTTATAGTTTCGGAAAAAAAGTGGCTGTGACATACGGACAGACAGACAGACAGACAGACATGACGAATCCATAAGGGTTCCGTTTTTTGCCATTTGGCTACGGAACCCTAAAAAGGTTTCAACAATCTATAATATTAATTCTATTCGATTCACAATAGCGTAGTTGACTGCTAGTCATCTGAGATACTTTTTATCAAATGTCAAAATCGACAATTTCTTATAAAATGTTTGAAATTGTAAACTGTGACCCGTTTCTCAGTGTTTATGGCGATTGTTTTATAAGAAAGTGTGAACCCAAATATTATGATTTAGCATGGAAACGACACTATTAACTTAAGAGGATTTCAATGAATTTAATTTATGGGTAAGCGAAACTGGGCTAGCAATCCCAGTAAATGTGGAAATTTCTCATTATGAGTAAGAAGAGAAGGCATCCTTATCAGCCCTAATAAAAATATGAACTCATAAATATTCTAACGATATCAACTCATTAAACACCAAACGCGACGCTACTTCGTAGCAAACCCGCAGTTTGTAAAACTTATACATTTGAAGGCGAAATACAAAATCTATTCTATTCTTAAAATAACAATTTACAGTCGGTACCTAATCGTTCATGACTTGTCTTTAGAATAGATAGCGTTCGTTGAGTGAGGTCCTGCGGATGCAACACCAAGGGATCCCTTCAAGGGAAATAATCTTGATGAAACGTCGTCGAAGACTGCAATAAGCAGTTTTCGGGGCTTCCCTAGCAGCGTAACGGCAGGCAACGACAGAACGGAAAATTGTATTTCCTTCGTAAGCCTTAAGGTCAGTCATGGACTGAACTGAGAATTAATTTATGAATTATTTAGTGAAAATTAAAAAAAGTTTATTGCCAATCAAATATAATAGCAAATGGACAAAATATAATTTACAAGCCATTTGTAAATATAGTTTATAATATGATTTTTATGTCATTAGAACGGTTAAATCTACCACACGATAAAAAGAAGAATATGATTTTGCTAGATTCCAGAAATTAATTTTAGTACATATCAGTTTGTAGCCTAAATTCGACTATAAATATTCTTTGTTATTATTAATCCGGATAGGTGGGTAGGTCGCTACCGAATGGGTGCCGAAAGGTCTGAGAGGTCGCGGTAGACCAAGAAGAAGATGGCGGGACGAACTGGATCGCTTCCATAATGGTTGGCAGGGATTGGCCGAGGACAGGCAACAGTGGCGGATAAAAGGGGTGCTTTGCTCAGCAGTGGGACAAATTGGGCTTGTAAAAAATATATATATTTTTTTTAATTTTAGGGCTATGACATACGGCGTATTTACGGCGACTACGAAGGACTAAACGTATATGCGTCGTTTGAGTCACAAGGACGTGTGCAAAGGTATACTGGCTCTAAGACTCAATCTTGTTTGAAAAGCGTCGCGTCGTCTGCGCGTATAAAATACGCCGTGTGCCATGACCCTTACTTGAGTAACTAGGCAGTTCTACTTCAGGAATTTGAGGAAGCTCCTTTGTGCTGAATGGTAATCACGTTTTATTGTTGCAATTTTCAAAAGTAATATCTTTCTATACAGTGTGTCCGCCGATAAAGTGCGCAAACGAAATTAGAACAAGTTTTATCAACAAAAAGAAAATTAAAAAAAAAACTGCAATATTAAAAAAGTCACCAAAAAATTTAATGTTTTTGTAATTAAAAGTATATGGCTACTGTAATAATTTTAAGCATTTAGAATTTGTTATGTGTATTCTATCCATTACAACCATATATTATTTCAATGCAATACACCTAGTAGTACAAAAGATATTTCATTTTTCGTTAATTAAAAAAACTATATATATACACTTCCGGACACATCTATCGGCCCACCTAGGATTTAAAGTTTTAATAGCCTATAGATAAAACCTAGCTATAAGCTATTCCTGAGTTTGAATTTGGAACTAATGGCATACAAAAAAGAATGCGAATATGTCGACTTCAAAACTGCATAAAAGAATTTATTTTTCGCTATTATCCATTAAAACTTAATGCTAACTAATCTCTCTCAAACTAATTTCATGCGTTAATGAAAAATTTGTGCAGTATATCGAGGGACACATTTGGGGATGCAAAAAGATTTAAAAGAAGATGATAAAATTAATTTTAACCTTTTAGAGCTTTTACACTGAAACTAATAATAATTAAAGTACGAAGTTTCTTGTAGAGATACATAAAGAGTGTCTGAAGTAAATAGTAATTTATAGTATATACATATATGGCCATAAACAGCTAGCTAACAAATCGCAACCCGCTGGGGCAATGAAGCACAGTGTGTATAGTAATTTACCCTCCTTCAAATGCCCACTCCATTATCATTTTGGCGAGTTTTTGTTCTCAGCGGTTTACTTTTTTCGCCTTAGCACCCTAAATGGTACCATTAACAACTCGTATCTAACTCATTAAGTTTATGCTCGGTTTGTGAGAGGTCACTCATAACTGTACAGGGTGTTACATACAAAGTCTTTCTAAAGACATAACGAGTGTCATCTAGCGATAGCAGCTGGCACCAAAGGCTTAACGGGCCTTGCGAAGCACGGAACCGGTCGACATAAATGCCACGACCAGTCAAACCCATCCAGGTTACCACCGTGTCTGTAGTCAGTTAACCTGCGTGATCGACGCGACCACGCAAGCCGCACTGAGCCACGACCGCTTCAACTTTGTTTGTATTATTATGCCATAAATGCGGATTTTTTCCCGAGAAACTTAGAAGACTCTCCATACTTACATAAAGTCATCATTGCTTGCGTTCCTGCCTGCTTATTCCCGCCTGCTTATTCCCGCCTGCTTATTCCCGCCTTCACAATAGTTTCTTCGAGTTCCGTTTCAACTACCCTCAGTAGTGTCATTTCCTTCAAAGCTTATGAGAACCTGCACAAACTCTTCTACTTCTGTCTCATCAATCAACGAATGAATGAGATATAACAAAGTTTTGGTGACCAGGATAAAAAAAGAAACGAAAAAATGTTTATTTGGATTATTTACTAAAAAATTAATGTGTGGCGCTGACCTGACTCCTAAACTAAGGAATCAGTCTTAATAGTGATGATTTTTTATTGTTAAGTATTTTTTATATCAAATTTTTAAGCGACTTATAAAAGGTTCTTCGGTTTTCAGTCATTACGTGATGTATAGCCGCGATTTTCTCTAATACTACTTGAAACATTAGAACGATACTTTTTTGAAAGAAATCATGTACACCGAAGAAGGCTCATGGCAAGTTTGGACAGTGGTTCTCAATATTTTGGTATTAACTGGACAAAAGATACCAAAGACCAATGTCGTAGTCGTTGATGTCTTTTCTATGATTGAGACATGACAGTATTGACATACGTTTATAAATACGCCCAGAAATAGTAAGTGTAAACAAACATTAAAATGCAACTTGATGTATGTCACAGCCACAATAAAATATCTAAGCCATTACAACTTTAGGTCCGGAGATAAATAAAATTATTTTTTAAATAAGTACTTCTTTTAATAAAATATGTTTCACCTTGTATAATACAATGTTCCTACCGAGCTGATGTTACTCGTATGACGCAAAGTTTACTTTAGTAACTTTTGTCATATTCATCTGCGTCTGCGACACGAGGGACAACTTTGCGCAAATTCCCTCTCTTGGAAATACATACTCCTGCAACTTGTATCTTGTTAGAGTTACTTAATATTTGCCATCATGATTTGGCACTATTACTTTATTCTCTTTATGTTTTCGTTAGAGCAACAGTTATATTCGTATCACAGTATAAAGACATTATACAGTATGGACACTCCCTGCCGCTTTCCGAAGGCTACCTTACACCCCCTGTGTGACCTATGTGTGACCATTTGTCAAGGGGTTGGCAAACCAAAGCATAATTTATTAACCAAAGACAATTTTATTTTTTTAGGGAAAGAGCTAAAGGCTTCTAAGGCTATACAAGTGTCCGGGGTTGATTAGTATAAATCGCTGTTAATATCGAATTTTAACACATCGTGTATACAAAAGTAAATAAAAAAAAAATACATTTTAGGAAAGGTTTTGGTGTTCTGTACCGCAATGATACCAATAGGACCCTATCCAATTACCGTTGTGACATGAAAATCTTTAAACCAGAGGAAAGTTCGAAACTAGACTATATCAAAATCAAAGAAAAAAGAATGCTGAAAAAATCAACAATATAAACAAAAATAAACAAAATTGCAGTACATCGCATACCTGTATAATTGGTAACAGCACACGAATCCGATTCAGAATTGTCACCCTTATTTATTAGATATTTTCTCAATTAGTTTTGTTGACTCGTAGAATTTGAAAAGAATTTAGACTGTTGAAAAGAAAAATTCAATTGTTTACGAATGTCTCGATTGATAAATAATTCATGCATACACAACATAAGTACGCAATTTTCAAATCCACTGTCTGGTTAGACGAGTATTTATAGTTACGGCTATGAGAAAAAGGATTTGTTGATGGTTTGCGATAATCTGTGTGGATAGCTAAAGAAATGTGGTCGGTGGTATGCATTGCTGCGCCAGACCCATTCGGCAGTGGGCCAAGCACGTACACAATTTACTTAGCTGCGGTCCCATCTACGAACCCGCCGTGATTCGAATACAGCATAAACTTTAAAATTAGTTTTATTTATAATAACGGGCGCCTCTCTAATGAATCTAAATCATCCTATTTATATCAAATGGTAAGAAGCTTTTGAGCAAAAAAAAAAAACCCCATAATTTCCATTTCAGACTAAACAAGCCTCGAAAGCGGAAGGGCTAAAATCATTTAATAACGTAAATATTTTACTTAAGCAATCCGAAGTGCCTCCGGCGGAGTTATGCTAACGAACTGCTATTATGTTCACCCCCGTGATACTGTGTGAAGATTTTGCACTCTCGACCGAGTTATGGCAGGGGTTGTTTCGGAAAATCATGTGTTGCTTGGGGGTTGACTGGCGGCAGTGAGGCCTCCGTTGGCGGCGCGAGAGCACGCACCCCGGCCGCTGCGACAGCCGAGCCGCCGCGAACTCCGTCAACCCCGCTTTTCTGCTCAGATGAACAGCGACGCGGGTGCGGAAAATTTCTTAAAAAACAAATTAAATGTGTCACGTGACCTGCTTCCCTGTTAACTCTTAGCAAAGTGGACAAGGTTGTCATTAACAGCCGTTTATGGAGTTTGCGTTACTCTGAAATTGGGAATGACTAAAATAAGTAAGTTAATATTTTTGATAACGAATAAATGCACTTGCGTACCTGGTTTATTAAAATAAATACATGTCATTAATAAAGACTTCATTACGCGGGTTTAATATTTAATTTCAGCGATGAAGTTGTTAATTAGAAAAGTCCCGTTTCTTTTCTCAAACTTTGTCGATAAAGTTTAAATTGTAATTTGATTTCAAGCAGATTGTACCTTCGCGATATATTTTATTCACTTTACTTACCTGGGTCATTCTTCTTGTCTTGCGACAGTGGGCAAGACTTTCAAATCAATATTTACCTTTTGCATAACGTATTACTGATGATTTGTGATATATACTATATATTGGGCGAGGTACCATTTTACAGATGGACTACCGCACCATGTAAAATTTATTAGCAAGACTTTTTGATCAAAATGTACACCTCCGTCACGGTCTCCCAAAATAGTACTACTGATATCTCCGTCAGGCTTTGTAATTTATTTCGTAAGTTAAATAATGAAGTGAAGTACCTATGACATGAAAATACAATTAATTTGTCATTTTATGGTAGATTAGGAATATTTTGATAGTAAGTATATTTTTTATATACCTATAATTATAAGTTCAAACATTACTGGGAACAACTCATTGTCGATAGAAAAGAAGAACGACTCACCTGTAGATGGTGCTTATGCATGCAGGATAATTTTCATCATCAGACCTATTTCGAACCCACAATAACCAGTTATATGCATCCAAAATTTGAGATATAGAAATTTGAAAGAAAATCACTTGAAACTTTAAGACTAGTATATTGGTATATTTAACTTAATTTCAATAAAATGTACAGATAATCAGTTTTGGCAGTAATGACACGACTATGCTCGTGGTACGTGTAGATTATCAAATAAGTATGTTAATTTATGCTATCCAACAATTCTATCATGAACTGACCTATCATAAACAGGAATGCTTGACAGAACAGACTAGTTTTTGCGGAACGTAGCTATTTAAATTTGAGCGAATCCGTTGATTTCTTGCAGTGTCGGTTGCAAAGATTCCGAGTGAAGCAATTAAACAGATTTGCCACTCCGATGGGCACGCTCTTCGCTGTCGGCAGAAAATTACAACTCCGGGAAATTTTCACGTAGCTCGTTGGTATCGGTGGGTACATACAGTTCAAAGGAATCTGATATTGCTGATTAAAAAGAAATAGAAATGATAAAATATAAACATCACGCCTTCATAAAAGTAAAACGTAAAAAAATATATATACTAATGTGACGGTAAATATATATACTAGCGGAAACATATATATATATATATACGGAAATATATATATTAAAGTAAACCTCAAAAGTAAAGAAAATATATACTAATGTGACGGTCATATTTTTATAATTAATTAATTAATAGCACATGGACAGTATTTTGAAAGAAGTATAAATTATATAATCGTTTAAAAGCCCATAATACAAACGAAAGCTTTGTTTTGTAAATAAAAACTTCTAGCTTTCTGAGTAACGAGGTCCAGGTATAATGCCTTCAAAGTTACGAGTATAGGATTTAATTATTAACTGAACATTTAATTCCAAGTTCAAAGCTTTTAGCAAAAGTTGTAGGAGCTAAAATCCAGGTATGATGACTGTGATCATCACTAAACCTTCAAAACTGAGAATCTAGAATGTTAGCGTATACCTCAACATTAATTTATTTTAAAACTCAAACTTCATAGTTGTAACAGAGCGCCCCAATTCCCTTCATCAACCACGAAAAGAGCCGAATATCCTAAAAGCGCTAAATCAATCAAATAAACTTTATAGCACGAAAAAAAATACAAAGTAAAAATTTAATTAACACAATTATATAGGGGGTTAAAATACTCTTGTTTTTACATAGTGCTGCGGAGATCAGGAAGGTTTGGAAATAATCCATGACATGGTGGACCTAGTTCGGATTGGTGGAGGCTGTGGGGCAAGGCTAGCGGCCAGCCCCAATGTCAGAATTTTTAAAGTCACCTGTAAGGCCTCTAACATGGCTTAACGACTACTATTTGTGCCTTGTAAAGCACGGAACAGTTAAGAAATGCCACTAACAGTCAAACCCATCCAGATTATGACCGTGTCTGTAATCAGTTAACTTGCATTATCGACGCTTCTTGTTTCGCTTAACAAATAGAAAGTAATCTTGAAAATACTCGGTGTGGATGTTGTTGAGCACAGAGGCTCGAGTCTCCGTGTTTACGTGGACACAACAACGGCCAGTCGGGGCCGGATTCAGATAGCAATTAGAGAGGCGCCGGACGCCCTTCCGCCAACATTTACATTTTAATTTAAATTTCGCGATCCTGACGAGATCCAAGATAAATTGGGCTGTGTATTTAGCGATATAATTCGAGACTACTGTGGCCGCCGCCGCCTCGGCGCCGGCGGGCTACGCCGCGGTATAATTGTTTGTCTTTTAATTAATAATTAACATTTGATATTGCGACTTCCCCATTATACTCACCATACTTCGTCATACTCAGTATTCAAATATATTTATTTATTTAATGAAAAAATAACTGAAATACATTCCGTTATCCTGAATACTTTACAGTCATAATATAAATTGTAAGGAGAATACCCGAGGGATATTCATTCATCATGATTACAGCTATGCCTCGAATTAAACCAAGTTTATATAAAATATAGAATGACATTCGAAAACAATAAGTGCTTTCGTTGTTTATTTTGTAAATTGATTTCCATTGTTGCGGTGCGGAGAGCCGTCAGAGGGGTGCCGGGCGCCGGGCGCGGGGTTTGTCGGTCTATCTATTACTCGCCGCCGATCATTTCCGAGATCAAAATACGAATAAAGCATTCAATTCGTTAGTCGAAAAAGAAAATAATGCAAAACGAGTGGGCCGAAGCGGAGAATGGTTCTCATAGGCGGGCGGGGCAAAAGGAACGAGACAGAGCCGCCGTGCCTTGCCGTGCCGTGCCGTGGCGTTCGTTCGTTCGTATGGCGCTTGGAGGCCCCGTAGCACCGGCACTGTAGCGCGTAGTGCGCGGGTCTTCCTTTGTGTTCTGATGGTTTGCCAGAGGGTTTTATTTTTGTTGTAGGCATTAGAAATGAAAGATTGCTAGTTTTAGGTGTTTTAAAATATGAACATAAATTTTCCGTTACAATGTTTAGTGTGTGTGATTTAGATTTGAAGAGGGATATGAATTAATGTGAAACGTGTTGTGGTTTAAGTTCTTTTGTTAAATGTTTACACCGATTAGGCCAATTTTATCGCTGTTCGGTTGGTAATGGCATTTAGTGATGCGAAATGATATTCAAAAGTATTTGTGTTTAATGGTCCCTAAAGTTTCGGGTTTGCTGAAAAGTCTTCCTAATTACTTTTTAATCTTCATAGATTTGTATAATTTTGGTTAACAGGATTTAAATATTAATGTGGCCATTGGATTTATAAATCATTCCTAATAAAACTGGGTGACTTAATTACCAAACCCGGGTAATGCAAGGAGGCTTTTTATTTAATAAAAGGTGGAAAATAAATACCACTCATGAAACTAAACAGCTTTTCCCAGGAAACTTACATGATCACTGTCAGAGCAGAAAAACTAAATCGATTTTCATACGAAGTTTGCAAATCGCCTAATCAAGTAGGTACAATGTTCTCAACTAATGAAGTAGATGCCACGCATAAAATTTAACTAAATTCCACTTTTATGCGTGGCATCTACTATTTGCCGCTACTCACGCAATGAAAAGTCTCCCTGATATGTTGATGTATACGTAGATATAGAGCAAAGTTTTAACATATGTTTTCTTTATCATGATCAATCAAACATTTGTTATAACAAATATTATAATTTATTTAGAATTCGATGAAAGTACTAAATTACTTATTCTACCTGACTATATGGAAACATATACACAGGATAGGGTTTTGGTCGAAAATCCCCTTTTCAGTGGTGATAGTGACAGTTTTCTTTATCATGATTTCTTTATCATGATCAATCAAATATTTGTTATAACAAATATTATAGTTTATTTAGAATTCGATGAAAGTACAAAATTACTTATTCTACCTGACTATATGGAAACATATACACAGGATAGGGTTTTGGTCGAAAATCCCCTTTTCAGTGGTGATAGTGACAGTGTACATGATACCCACTGAGCCAATAAAAATGTTTGAAAATCTCCAGTATAAAAAAAAGTTTCCATGAGAAGTTGAAAACTCCAAGAAATGTTTAGATATTTACAAGATTTTTTGCATCTTATTATCATAGTACATACATTGGTATTACCTCTAACTAACAACTAAAAGAAACGTCCTACATGTATAGGTAAAGGCTCTTCTACTTGAAGGGGATAAAATATATCTTGCTATCTCCTGAAAGCGAGAATTTGATGAAACTATTCCAGAAAGAATGGAAAGGAATATCATGGAATAGTTTCTTTATCGGTAGCGTGAGCTTGCTCATAATGTGGTCGGGCCAGATGTCGAGATATCATTAAAATATATATTTCTATCGGGATCTGCGTCTACTCGGTCGGGTCTATTTAGACCGGTGTTTTTAAACCTATGGGTCGCGACCCCCGCGGGGGTCGCAAAGCTTTTCTCAAAGGGTCGCGGGTACAAGAAAAAGTAGTGTTTGTAGGTCTTACACTGCAATGAAAAAATACGATTTTAGTGAAAATGCTGAGCCTGTTTATTTTTGAACAATTTGTCAAAACGCGGTTCTATTTTGGAGACGATAATAACTTAATAATTTTTTACTTGAAGAAAATTATAAACGTAGTCTTTTAAATCACTGACATTTTGTATGTTTATGGGCCTAGGGGGGTCGCAAGAATTTTTTAACTTGTAAGGGGGTCGGGTAATGAAAAAGGTTGAAAAACACTGATTTAGACGATGACAGATGTTCGCACTCAGGGCTGATATAGAAAACATCTGTATAATGGTTGACCGAATTAATAGATAGAGTTTATTGTTATTCAGTTAATATGAAAAAGAGATTTCCTAGAAAATTGTTTGAGGAAACAGTATAGAATATAATTATGTTGTTGGCAGAATACATCGTGTGGCCCAATATATATATTAGGGGTGTTAATATAAGCACTATCAGAGTTATCATAAAAAACCGTAAAAATATAAAAATAAAAGTGATAAAAAGTAAAATAATAGTATAAAATGGGTGCTACCCTAAACAAGGGTTTTGTATAACAGGTAGTATCCATCCAATAGGAACTTTCGGTTGTATTTATTTTACGACAACAGTTTTAATTATTGTTACCTTTTTCGGAAGACTTGCTTAAAGTATTTAACAGCTCACCAAGTATACAGCAGGTTAAAAAAGTGCGTTTGAAATTTTAAGGGTTTTCTCAAAATCAAGTGTGTATAGAATAGAGGAAAAATATTGAAAAAATCCGAACAATTTTTGTTCAGTTTCCATACATATTTTTAATTCACTATTCTTTAGTATAAGAGACTGAAAAAAAAATTAAGATCGATTTTTTAATATTTTTACTGTATTCTATACTTGATTCTAAGTAACCCCTTAAAATTACAAACGCACTTTTTGTCACTTCCCTGACAAAAATACTGATCGCGCATCAAAATACGTACTAGTCTGTAATACGAGTGGGTGGATACTATATTACAGATTGTAATTAACAGTTTCCAAATCAGTACGTTGTTGTTGTTATTGTTCTGACCATTAGCCAACTATTTCGAGCATCCTCATCATGGTAGGTTAACTAATTTGAATTGGTAATTCGTCATTTTTGGGTGCATTTATTGCAGTTTCCTCTTTTGAAAGGGTTAATAATAATATAATAATAATAGGATAAAGAAACAAGAACAAAAAAGAGTAGAGCCGTTACATAGTCATTATATAAATGTATGTATGTGTGTGTGTGTTCGCGCGTTTGTTTTTTCATCCATACCTACCTATCTATCCTATTATATCTGTTTCTAGCCGTACCCAGCAGCAACAATTATCTTGCTTCAGACATAAAGCGTTTAGATTAACATTACCGATGAGATGGGCTTATAGTTACCTATACATAATTATAGTTATGATACGTGACTATCCTAACAATCAGTTTTCAACTAAAATATGTTTACGCACCGAATATCCATTACAAGGGTTAGAACCCAATAACTACCTCATACATAGTGAAATACGTCAACATTACAAAGCCCTTCCAAAGGGAAAATGCCAGCTAACAAGCAAAGCTAATGATCAGAAGGGCCTCACACTGCCCTGAATAACAACTCAAAAGACGATTCGGTTACATAAAAAAAAGTTCTTACTTTTATTTCCTTCGTTTTAGTCTGTGTTCGATAGCGATTTACGACTAGCTATAACATGCCACTTGGGCTAGTAAAGTATACACTAAATTGAGTAATTTTAAGATAATTATTTCAAAAATAATTGAAAGTGGCATTTCTATTAAAGAAAAATATTTTACGGCAAATAAAGCGTATAAAAATCCAATAGAAAGCGGTTTATAAATTAGCGGGGACTTATTATAACTTTTGCATTATATCGTCAGGAGAAGTTTTCTTTGTTTTCCTTTTAGCTGTTTTTTCTGCTCTGAATTCGTGGTACGCGGATCTCTCCAAAAGTCGTGGATGGTCACGATACACACAAAGCTTCAGAAATTATTTCTTCACATTCATGAAAAACTTTAATTAGTATTAATTAGGTCAGTGTCAAAGAAAAAATTGGATTTTGTGTAAACTTTTTACCTACTGCTTAATGTATTAATACATTTTTTTTTCTTGTAAGTTGTAATAACGCCCATTTCATTAGTCAAGCGCAGGGTAAAAGGTTTTTATTGCAGATTTTTTTTTTTTTTTTGTCAATAAAATTCGTTCCAATCTCACAATTTCTCGTTTGTGTGCACTCTATCGAGAGTCACCCTGTATATACTTGAAATAATAGTTTGCACTTTATTTCCACCTTGAAAAACATAAAGTTTACACTTAAATTTATCTTAAAAAATAATTATATCTATTATACTTTCTATTATTCTGTTGGTCTGTACTTGCTTTAGGGCTATCTCAAAGCAGCCTAGGCTCGGTTCCACTTCATAGTCTTCGTTGGGTTGATAATTTCATATCAAAACTACAGATAGGAGATTATTGTTAAAGTTAAAACCATTAATTTTGTTGTGGAGACCACTATATTTGAAGGTAATTGTTAATGTGGTAATGTGCATTTTTTATAAAGATTTGCACATTTCTTTTTTTTGCATTAACTTTAAAGTGCTTTTATTGATATTCGTAATTAATAGTGTATCGCACAACATACAACTACATACATATGTCACTTTAATTCACTTTAGCACATGATACTTACATACATCGTATACTCGTAGTTTCCTAACTTAATCCTCAAATATAAATATACACATATAAATATTTTTACATTACCTACTACAGAGGTGGGTATGTACGAGTATGTCCTATTATATCTTCCAATTTATCGACCAAATCACTTCTGGTTTTGATAAAGCCGAAAAATTAATGAAACAGGGAGAGCACGTTAATCTCTGTCCAGCGCACGGACGGCTAAATGGGCCTTGAAATTTGAGTTTCGCCATTTTTATGTTAGACTCAATCTCTAATAAATACTTCACAATTTTTAAGCTAGCGAGGAGCGAGGTTTTAATAACGTGGGACACGTTTTCTCCTTCTTAATTGTATTCAGGAAAGGTAGGCCAAACGTTAATTATTCAGCGTGAAGCCTAATAATTAATAATGGAACGTTGTACAGAGTGTAAAAGCATGTTTAATTAAATTTGTCTACGTCGCGTGTTTGAATGGAAACGATTAACATCTTGAAAGCCGTGCGGTGGCTTTGGTTCCAGCGTAATCTGAGCCTGCCTCGTCACTCAGCCGGCTTTACCGCGCAGATACTATCGCTGCATTCAGCTGCTAAGCGCTGACAGCCTCATGTATCAAGCAATTTGTCCTAAAGGCAAGGGGAATTCTATTTAGATACGACACATCGTCACTCATCGTCGTCGTCTTTGTACAAGTATGGGAACCATTGCAGAACTAACTTAATTGAACGTAAACATACAGGAAACTCGCAAATCATTATTTATATTAATTATATGAAATATGAATGGTCCTACCTTTGAGACGACATTCACAATAAGTTTTATGATATTATGAATGGAACGTGGAACCAAAATCAGGTAAATAGAGACTAATGGAAGCGGTCGCAGATTCAAAAATTTATCCGCACTCAAACGGATTGAGCCAACAATTTTGCAGTGCTCAATCTTGAAAGCAAACACACTGAGGGCAATTCAAGGCCTCACTTCATTTCTACGTAATCGTAGTCTCGGAGTCGTGAGGCATTTTGTGCAGGGTTTATTTTCTCGCTGAATGCTCACCAAAGGAAAAATGCTTTGTTTTTCAAAGCGCTCGGTCCCCGCTCGATTGGTCCTCTCCTCTCCTTTTTATTCCAGAGCACGTTCGAACACTGATACCTACATACTTATAAATAAAAGAGAAAAACGAAGGAATTTAACTTATCTGAATTCCGTTTTAAATCTGTTGTCCGGAGTAACAACAAAATATATAGTTACGTACATTGTTGCTTGCCGGTAAATACGTAAACAGTTCTTAAAATATTGTTGCATTTTAATTTAAAAAGGAATGCCAATGAGTGCAATTATATTTAAAATATAAAAACAATTGTTTTTCTATTTTATTGAAACATCATTATCTTTATATTTTTATTCATTTAAAAATAGGGTATTTTACTCTATACAAGAAAAAATCTAAAACTGCTTATTTACTGTGGTATTTGTAATACGTAATCGATTTAATATGATTTCTATACAATAAAATGAGAAAAAACATTTTATTTTGGTTTTACAAAAATCAAGTTTTTCATCTGTTATTCAAATATCTGAAACGACAGCCGCCATGCTGGTTGTCAGGTGACGTCACAATAGTGGTAAACAATGACATTTTGTTCGCGATATGTGTCAAAATTTTAGTACAGAGCTGTTTTGTTTACTCCTGAAATGACGTCACGACCTAAGCATCATGGCGGCTGTCGTTTTCGCGCGCTAATTGGGAATGGTAATTTAAAATGTATTTTTGGGGTACTTATAGGTTTTAAAAAAATTTAAAAAACATATTTTTGACTTTTTCCCACCTAATTATCAATTTTAGATACTTTTCAAAAAATGGTGAAAAACTCTATTATGAACTTTAGTTTCATACTGACTAGCCTTTAAAAAATTGTTACACAGTAAGTACTCAAAAACTCAACAAAATAAAATTAAAATTCACTATACATAGAGGATCTTTCGAAAATAACATCCGTGGATCCACTCATAAACCTGAACAACTTTCTCTAAAGAACCTTTACTCAATTCACAGAAAAAGATCGGACGTACCGTACCATACTTCAGTTTCTAAATGATTCAAAGACTTCTTTTATGGGTGGATAAAATCTCTCCTATTGTGTGGTAGGTTTATTCTTAACCGTTAACTGCGGGCATGTCTAGGGCATTTAGATTTACACTTACATAAGTGTGCTACGCAACATACATATATACGTACATCTACTAGGCAAATGAGCAGGTTTCCTCAGGATGTTTTCCTTCATCGTTAATTATATTTGTGAAGTACGTAGTAAGTGGGTAAATGGTTATTTAGCCGATGTATAAATTGATAAAATTTTACTTTTACCACAAGCAATTAAAACCTCAGTAATAAAAGGAAAATTACCAACGGTAGCAATTAGGGTATTTTCCCCACCGCCCGCCCGCCGACCGAAGCGCGGATTGAAAACGAATTTTTCCCTTAGGTACCCTTAATTGCCGTGATTGGAGCAGGACAAAGTCCTTTAAATCACATCCCTTTATGTCGGATTGTATCAAATCAGAACCATACAATAATGAGCGCTGAAGCTTAACCATTGATTATACTCATTTTTTTTGTTTGGTTTTTAATACTACGAGAAATTTTCGCTTCAACGCCGATGCATCCGACGCATTGTGGAACCGCGGGTTCGATGGGTTAAATATTGATTGATTTAGTTTTTTGTAAGTTTTTAGTAGTGTTTAGTTTTTAGTTTAGTACCTATTTAGGTGATTGCCCAAATAATCATAAATGGTTTTGACAAGATTTATCAAATCCACATAAAAAAATATTCTAAAATTTGAGTAGTACCTAATAATATTATAATATTATCATTCGTTCTATACTCTGTAAATAGAAATAAATTCTCTAACCAAAGCAATCTGGTATTTCAACCCACTAGAAAGTTAATTTAACCGATAACCAACAACAAAAATAAATCGTAGCTAGAAGGTCTTAAACAGATTTCCCTTGAGTTATATCGCTTTTCCAAAGGCTGTTAGTTCATTATCTACAAGCACAGGGGGGTTGGAAAATATGTATAAAGTTAAATTAATCGAAACTCTAAAAATTACATTAAACTTATGTAGTCGATAATTTACGTTGTTAAAGAATATTCTGAATATAAACATAACACCTATTTCTGTCGCGTCAAGATTTCGTGTTCAATTCGTGTATTAAATATAGTAATTATGTTGTTCGTGTATTAAGATTCGTGATAGTGGCCTGGGCTAGCTAGGTGGAGTCTTCTTCTTGTTGTATTTACAAACAGAGTCTTTAGCCAGCTTCTTTACCTCCGGATACGACACGACACGACAGCAACAATCTCCTTTGTCTGTTCCATGTAGTAATTTAGCCTTCGGTGGGGTCTCATAAGTCGTCACATAACCGTCGTCGGTGGAGAAAGAAGGGCAAATTACACTTGTATTCGCAAGGTTGTGCAATGTGCTGTGAGTCGGAGAAGAGCTGATACAGAACGTGAATTTATGGAAGAACTGGAATAATTGGGAACTGTGATAGGCGTGCTCGCAGTGATGCGTGTTAACTTTTTCTTTCAAAACTACAATAAATAAAATAAATATATACTCTACTGTTTGTAGTTAATTAATTGTATTGTAATTTTTTTTTAAATAGGTTAAATTATTAACAGAGTATGCCTCTATCTTTCTTCTCTATAGCTGGATATGTGCCCTAAAGTGGCCTTTCGGGTTGTCAAAGATAAATAAGAATAAAGAAGAGTTTATACTATAAGTATTTTGCAAGTCTAATTAATTCTAGTTAAAGACAAGAGCTAATCGATCGAGTTTTACTGTAGACGGTGCGGGTGATTAGGGTGAGTGCTAGCTGCTTACTTACGTAAGCTATTTTCTTCGCAAGCTTTAAGATCTTCAAGTGAAATAGTTTTACTCAAAGAACAAATTTTATTTTAATAAAATCATAAGACTTTATCCAGAAAACTGAAATGTATGCACTATGCATGGGTGGGTATTAATTTACTTCACAGGATGTAACAAAAGGTGTAGCAATATTATAGGGGAGTTTCTGCTCATGAAACTGATTTTTTTGTGCTGTAAGAGCTTTATGAAATCGCAAACAAAAAGATACTCTACATCTACACACATTACCACTCATTATCCACACATAGTTAGCATTTGTATACAGCCGATTGATTTGTATGAATGCTCTAAAATTTTTTTAACATTTTAGCAAGTTGTAGAACAACATGTGTTCGTTTTCGTTATTGGATGGGCTTCCAATAACGAAAACGAACACCTTTACGTGTTGCTATAACTATTACTTATAATTCTTTTAGGTATTATTTATTTATTTACAATTTATCGTACACAGAAAAGACAAAGACTAGCCACTAGCTTTTTCCAATACATTAAGAAGAAAAGAACATACAAAAGGTGCAGCTTATTAGGTATATGTTTTCTTCCTAAATACAGTAGATTTATTTTCTGTTAAACGTCTTCAGTAAAGACGTTAAGCGGGCTTCGAATTCTATTGAAACGCGACCTCCCTAAAGGAATCGGCGGAATGCATTTGAGACTCAGAACGCCCAATGCAACTTTACATATAAAAACAACGTGAAACGTTCTCGCTGTAGCACTAAGAAGGCAAAGTGCGATATTGAATGAACGTCACAAGAGGCAGAGAATTTATTCTTTTTCGCCTGTACATATACAGTTGGAGCCGTAAAATGGAATACTTACGGTACATAGCGAGTCCGTCATGGAAGAACAACTACAAAAATACTTAGGTAACTATGTACTCAATTGTTTGTTCATCAAATAATATTCAATGAGTCATAGAGGGTGTAAAAAGTCCTCTATCAGACGTTCTACTCATTATACTATATAATTTTTACCCAAGGAATCCCGCAGAATTTTCATTTTTTTTGGTTTTTCTTACAAATTAAATTAGTTAATCGGCCAACCATGTAGGAAGCTTTAACCTAACCAGTGCAGTGTGAGTGTGAGTGGTATCAAGCTACTCACACTCACACTCACACTGCACTGGTTAGGTTAAATTTTTTTCAAAATAATGTTTAGAAAAAGCTAGTGGCCAGTATCATTTTGCGAACTTTGAGATAAAAACTTTTTGGCATGTTACATTTAGTTTACCGACATAGTCTTACCCAAAATTAAAAAAAAGCACGTTAGTAATGGATTTTCATACACTTTACCCTCTCGCTCAGCGCGTTTTCTTTCCGCATATTTGTACGATAGTAATGACGTACATTCTGCCTCAAATTCGATAAAATAAGGTACTTTCTAAGTAGGTGTAGTATAAAGAAATATTAATCCAGAGGAGAAAGTCTCAAGAATTTCTTTCTTTGTTATTAAGACAAGAGGTGGTCTAGAATATACGTTACGGCGGCTTTACCAGTCTCCCGGCTACGCGCGGAACACTTTGGATTTACGCGAAATGCGATGAGGCCCGGCGACCATTCAGTGGCTGGGCTGAAGCACCACCCGACCTTTCATTTTGCATAATATTAAAATGAAAAAAATAAAAAAGTTAATATAGAGGCAAACTCGGACTGGAAAATTATCATGAAAAGCGGGAGGTGCGAGCGGGCATTCACATTTTTTATGCTAACTAGGCCAATACCTAGAAAACCTAATTCAAAACTGCTTTGTAAAAAAACAGGGCTGATTTTACAATGGTTTTAACCCTGCTGTGATTGGATTAAGAAATAAGTCTATATACCTATAGGAATATTCTAAGTCGTACCATTTTAATTATTTGCAAAAAATAAAAACTGATTGCATTAAATGTTTCCCCGGTTTTTCCGGAGATCAAATCAGCCGTCATAAGAAAGAAGGCCACAAAGTAATGGAATTCCGTCTACTTCTTCTTCTTCTTATCGTGTCACATCTAGAAATCAGATGTGCAGGTTTCCTCACGATGTTTTCCTTCACCGTTAAAGCAGTCGGTGTGAAAATACGTACGTAACGTAAGTATCGAAAAACTCATTGGTGCACTGGCCAGGATTTGACCCCACGATCTCTGATTAGGAGGACGGAGTCACTAGCCGCTGCGCTACCGAAGCTTTTATTCCGTCTACTTTGCGGCCTTCTTTCTTAATGTTTTTAAATGTTTTTAATAAGATAAAAGAATTTGAATGGAATGAAAAATTCCGATCTACAACTTTTTTTTCACTTTTCCATACAAATTCTGGATTCACTATTCAGATTAAGTATGGGAATCTGTAAAAAACTGAAGAGCGGATTTTTTCAATATTTTTCCAGTATTCTATACTTAATTCAGAGTAACGCCGTAAAATTTCAAACGCATTTTTTTAACATCCTGTAGGTATATTGTAGCAAAATAATAGCTATATTACAATTAGTTTTTGATGTACTGGTGCTTTTTAGAATTTATGGAATAATTAAAACTTTGTGGATTGTTTTTTGTAAGCATCATATATTTATAATTCAAAAACTTTGCGATATGTTAGATGAGTGGTTATTAATGATAATAAATAAATAATAAATAATGTAATAAATGTATTTCATAGACAGTTTATTTTAAGTCAGATCACGAGTTTTAATTATGATGACATACATAATGATTGCGTGTGTGAAAAGAAATTAAATAATTAAAACAATACACACTTGACTCGATCCTCCAAACATTATTATTTAGATTTCTATGCTTCCAAATATTTAAGGTCAATGTCTTAGAACAAGTTTTTTCCGTTAGCGCCATTAAAGGCATTTTAATTGGGTTTATGTGTTTTGAACTTATCGCGATTTGAGTGAAAGTATTCTGTTTTGTAGACTTGGGTTAATATAATGTTATGGCTGCAATTGGATATGTTAATAAAGTAGATCAGAACCTCTTCATAAATAAAAGTAAGTATATAATTAGTATACAGGGTGTTAAAAAAGTGCGTTTGAGATTTTAAGGGGTTACTCAGAATCGAGTATGGAATACGGGAAAAATATTGAAAAAATCCGATCTACAACTTTGCAAACAATTCCCGAAACGTTGAGTGTACAAGTCCCCCGTGGTAAGGACTTTTTAAAAGCATGTGTAAAGCATCTAAGTACTTAAATAAAAAACATTTTGAGTTTGAGTTTTGAGTTTTCAGTTTTTCATACAAATTCTTGATCCACTGTTCAGATTAAGTACTTTTATACAGGTTGTTAAAAAAAGTGCGTTTGAAATTTTAAGCGGTTACTTGATTCTGAGTAGGGATGCATCCGATACCGATACCGATATATCGGCGATACTTCGGAGTTGCCGATATATCAGCATCGGCGATATTTTTATTCCCGATACAACGATACTTTTAAAGAGTCCGAGGAAGATGAGCCCCTAACTACTCTGAGCTGTAATTCTCTCAAAGAAGATGTCGAAAGGTACTTAAAGCCTCCTAATAAGTATATTGAGAGACGCAGATTCGCTTGTTTTCTGACGCAATGACGTCTTTTAAGCTTTAACTTGAAAAAAAAAAATGGCGCAGAAGTACGTTAGTTTCCAAATGAGTTCTTTCGTATCAGCTGAGGCTGAAGGACTATTTTCACCACAGGTCTTATTCGTACAGACCTGCGAAATTACCTATCTCCACAATACTTGAGATTTATATTAATGTTTATTTTTAATTCCAAAATTCAAAATTCAAATTCACATTAATTATACAACAACCCAAGTTGCATTTTATTAGATGATCAAACGAACTTACCTCAAGTGAAGTTCGATCTTAATTATCCTTCCTTGTCGGAGAGATTTAATTGGTTAACATGTAGTAGTCCTCGTCTACGTTTGACCCACTCGCACGTAGTTTAGCGCCATAAGAGAAAAAGAGACAGCTAGGTAGTCTCCCACCTCGGCGCCATTGCACGGTCCAAGCCTCATTCATTTTAGAGAATAAAAAAAGGCAACCTACATCCTACAACATTGGTATTAGGGGTTTTAATACTAGCATCCTAGTATTGTCTACTCTAGGGCAGGGAGGGACCTTAAATCTCTCCGACAAGGAAGGATAATTAAGATCGAACTTCACTTGAGGTAAGTTCGTTTGATCATCTAATTATCCTTCCTTGTCTTCTAGATTTAATTGGTTAACATGTAGATGTTTAGAGAGACTAACAATGTTGTAGGTAATAGGTATGAGAATTATTGCAATAAAATATAATCTGAGAGAATTTATAATACTGCAATTCAATTAACAGAAATTTATTTCTGGAAGAAATTTCTTTTAGAAACAAGTTGCACCCCTTGCGTATATCTGATGGTAAGCTTTTATATTATGCCCATTTTGTGTACACAATAAATTATTAAAAATAACACTTCCTAGAAGGTTATCAAATAAACAATATGAAAATAAAATTAAATCTTGTTCAATTTTATGAATGTGGTTGTTAGTCTGATTGTTAGTTGAACTTGACGTTAGGTTCTGAGTGAGGAGGTTATACTTAGCATAAGTGTAGCGATAGACGATAGTGTTTTATGAAAGGTATATGCAGCGTCGTTTAAGTATGCTTTTTCTAGACGTCTTACATAACCGGATATGAATTACTTTAGTAATAAATGAATAATCTATTGACATATACTTGAAAATTTCATACGGGAACTTGTTTGACATTTCCATCCTTTTAGCTATTTGGAAAATCTGTTCTAAGTCCAAAGAACTGCTAAAATGGTAAACAAATACGATATTCGGGTACCTTAATTACACTATGTATCGTATTTTAACAAATATGGTTTTAACCTGTACATCTTTCATGTACTGCTTGAATAATTCACCTTGAACATCAGAAATTCATTTTTAGGCAATTTGGCAAAAAAATAATAACACAAAATAAACCCGAATAACTATATAATATATCCGCAATGGGGATGAGCCGTGAACAAACCAACGAATCTATACTCTCGATTGATAATATTCCCCCACTGTTTAAAGCCAGACGTGAATTGAAACTTGGTGTTATCGACCAGTGATAGGGATTTCATGTCCAGCACAGTGCTGACGATATGCATTTGTTCGTTCCCTATACGAATTGAATAAGTAAATATTTGAGAAAATATTTGAATATTAAGTTTCAGATTCACTTATTAGAAATACATGAATTATGATTTCATAACAGACCCTACGTCAGGTATGAAAACGGATCTTTGGTATCTTGATCAGCAGGTGTTTTTTTTTTTTTAACTTATTAGTTATTGCTTAGTACATAATAAGTCATAATTTCAAAATAATAATTTGAAGTACATAATAACTGGAAAAGGTGGGAACCGTTGAATAGAGTTACACAGATAATTAACCGAAAAAGGGTTTTGAGGTCTGTTCAGTAAAATGCATTTTGGTATTAATTACATTTTGTATTTATCCTTTTAGTTAAAATTATTATTTTAGGCTGGATAAGCTTATTAATAAGTTTTGGAATGCAGTAGGAAACATTCTTGTTTTATAAATGTTTGTAGATTTATCTAGACTGTATTGATAACAGTAACTTTAGAAAGTTTTATATGTATATGTGTGATGCAAATATAAATATATTTATTATTCAGCACATCAGCAATAGTATTCTATTGTCCCAACTTTTAAACACTTTATTTTCTCGCTCTTTCGTTGTGTGTTTCGGTTAATACAGACAAAAAGTTGCTATAATTTTATATACCCACGAAATGATGTCGCTTAATTGTAAATAATGTATGTTCCAAATATACCAGAAGTTTCACGTAAGGTATGGCTTATAATAATTTTGTTTTCGCGAAATTCGCTGATGTTCACATGTTTCATTTTTAATTCATCATATAAATATTTTTAATGTGTATTTTGATTATAGGCAATCTTAGACAGTACCAATAAATAATTTTAACCATCCTCATTATTACCCTCACAAGGACATCTCCAGTGTACTGTGGAGGCAGGCATTAACGAAAATTTTGCTTATGCAAAGGTCAACATTTTGATTGTGCACCATATAAATATTCACAGATTTCGCCCATAAATCATTATTGTTTATTCTTATCTGGTGATTGCGGTAGCTTCTAGACTTAACTTCCATTAAACTTAAAAAACAGGCATAGCTTCATAAGAAAACGTATACCTGTAACGTGGGTATATGTATTTGTTATAATTAATACTTCCCGAAACGCTGTCATTGCAAGTTTCGTGTAAGTAGTAGAAGCTAGGCATAAAAAAAGACAATTTAAAATATAAGGTACAAAAAACCTTATTTCATAATGGTGGTAACATTCTCAGACGGTTTCAAATTGGAGTGTAGGTCGTGCCCTGCGTGCCCAAACAACTGCACGCAGGAAGATCCAACGAGTGCCACCACGGGCAGTGCGATTCGTGTGGCTGAATCCCGGACTAAGGCCATCTAGGCTTGTTATCGACACGAAAAGAAGAATAACATAGAATAGTATAGTAAAAACCGATTGAAAATACTCCTGTATCTGTTTATTAAGCTAATGAGCACTATAGTGTTCATAGCACTAGAGTCCTATAAAGGTTGAGCACAGGCTGAAAGGTTAAACACAAGTATATAGAAAAAGTGTTTTAAGTATGATACAATCATGCATGAGCACGAGGAAATCGGCCGATTTTATTACTTTTACCATGTAACTGCCCTGGGCAACTACGATAAAATAGATTTAAAGTTATCAATATTAAAAATGTACAACAATATTTGATGAACATTTTAGTTCCAGTATAAATTAACCTTATCTTCACTTTTACGGATTATAAAAATAATACTCGAAGCAAAGATTTTTAAAGGAATGCTGCATTAACTTTTACAATTTTGACAAAAAATATACCATATTTTGGCAAGGACTTGGCCAGGGGCCAAGAAGGTTAATGTGTCATTTGGGAGACTGAGATTCTTTATTTCTATATCTTGTGTATAATGGTCTAGTTATACCAAAAAACCTTTTTAATGCATCCATAAAATATTTCCATAAAATTTTTCCATCTACCCGCTACCTTAAAATGCGGCTGCGCGGCGGCGGCGGGTGCGCTTCGCAATAATAGGCCGGCGCGGCGCGGCGCGGCGCGGCGATGCGACGGGTTGCGCTTGGGCTGGCTAAGCGGCAGTTGCACACACATACATAAATATGTGCCTGCTCGCTATCCGATGCAACTCGACTCGTTAGCTTTCTGCATGCCCTATGACATCTTCATAAAACAATCCGGGAGTTGACTGCATGAAAAATAAATTACGAAATATGATGTACTAAATAGCTCTTTAATTAAAGTTGTTGAAAAACTAAAAAACTTTAATTTTCATTACATTTTCAATTTTTAAATTATAAGAATTTCCTAATTAGTATGGAAACTACTATTTTGTACAATAACGTCATCGTACAAAATTTCAAACATTTTTAGAACAAAATGCCGTTTTTGACATTTGATAAAAAGTAACTCAAATGACTAGCAGTCAACTACCGGATCAAACACAACACGTAATAAATGAGTGTCTCCCTTTTGATTCCAGTGTATAAGTATTTTATTTTATGATGAAGAAATAAATAAAAGGCTGATATATTACTTAATTAAACTGCACTGTGCACAGGTTTGCATTGAGTATATTAGCTATTTTCGGGCGCCCCGCAGCCAACAAGTCGACTAGGAGTCGAAGTGGTCGACATGACCGAAATCGGTCGGATAGTTCTTTCATTCATTAAATCAATTAAACTGAAATGACGTGATGTCCGTAGTTTCAATAAATCCGGTTAGCGGTATTGGACATAACCGTAACGTAAGCAAAATAGCTAATACACAACAAAATCTGTGTTTTTGTCTCCATCTTAGATTCATTGTTAGCATCGCCATAACTTCTGGAGTTATTGTCAGATGACAAACTCAAGAAAATTGTTTTTATTTTTAAATAGACCGTCCTTCTCGAGAATGGTTTTGAAATAATAACACACGCATTTGGAAACACTAGTAGGAACCTTCACTGCGGATAGTAGGCATCAGTCCAAACGCACGATGGCGGTGGATATGTGCCGGAAAATTAATCAGACGTCAAATGCTTATAATTGTTGTGATACAATATATCACCTGTAGGCGGTGGCAGTTGGTGGTGGCGGCGCCGGCGGCGGTTTTGGCGGACGGCGCGGCGGTTATAGCAGCGCTGTTTCAGGAGGTTTCGGGAGGCAATCCATCCGTCGTCATTGCCGCTTTTTCTGCATCGTTGTCGGCTGCATAAGCAGCGGTGGCTGTGGTGGCAGTGCAGTGATATGAGCCACGATGCTGCTAACGCTTCACCTGTGGCGGCGAGCGAGGGTTGATGGAGCAGCCGCATAAGCATTAGAAAGCTGATGATTCCAGTTCATACGAAACAGGATTATTATAGTGTGGTTAATGTCTCGCATTAACTCTAATAGTAGCTATTGGTCAATGTCTCGCATTGACTCGAAGCAAAAATGGCTATTGGTCAATGTCCCGCATTGACTCGAAGCAAAAATGGCTATTGGTCAATGTCCCGCATTGACTCGAAGCAAAAATGGCTATTGGTCAACGTCTCGCGTTGACTCGAAGCTAATTCTCCCGTCATGTTAAAATAAAAATAATTTTCACTGCACTTGTTATTTTTGTTTTTTTTTTTTTAAATGATTTTCATGTTTCATTTCCACATAACCTCCTTATTTAAAAGTACGTAAGGAATTATTTTCTTCTAGGCACATTTTTGCACACTTGTTAAATTCAAATAATTAACGAACTTTTTAAGAAATATTTTTCACTACGTGCGGTAGCCGTGCGCGCACGAAAACGAATGAGGCTTGGACCGTGCAATGGCGCCGAGGTGGGAGACTACCTAGCTGTCTCTTTTTCTCTTATGGCGCTAAACTACGTGCGAGTGGGTCAAACGTAGACGAGGACTACTACATGTTAACCAATTAAATCTAGAAGACAAGGAAGGATAATTTATAATAATTAACCTTCATTTGAATTCAACAAGCGTATCGGTATCGGCATCGGTATCGCCGATATTTTTATAAGAGTATCGGTATCGGTATCGTATCGGCAAAAAGGCGTATCGATGCATCCCTAATTCTGAGTAACCCCTTAAAATTTCAAACGCACTTTTTTAACATCCTGTATACATGATTATGATATGAGTAAACGCTTAAAATTTCAAATGCACTTTTTTAATATCTTGTATGATAAAAAAGCACTAAAATATTTGGTTTATAGTAAATTGGAAAAGGACACCAAAAAGACAAAATTATATATACATATATCAGAATTTTCTAAATTAATGAAAAATAATTGAGGGGATAAATATACTCATAAAATTGTACAACTTTCTCAAAGATCCTAATCGTAAGACTAATTCAATGGCTTAATAACAATTGTTACATAACTTTTAACCACTGCCTTATATTGATAATCAAACCACCTGTGTTCCCAATACAGCGAACACTAAATCGCAAACCTCAGCGTTATTTACAGCAGTAGCACGTGATACAGTAATGTTAGTTCAATGTCGCCCTGTAACGTGAGCAGTCTGAGTCTGAGTCTGAGGCGATAAGTTAATTACGGGCACAATCAAACGCAGAGATAAGCCGACAAATATATACAGGATGGCCGTAATTTGGGACTCGGTGTTCCTCACCCTTCCTCGTAATTTGAAGATAGAAATCGTGTCGCAGATACGGGCGGAGTTCGCTCGTGATTTACTACAGTTGTCTCTTAGTTAACGAGGGAAACTTTTTGCTCCTCCTTCGAGTACATTCGAATAAATTAGCCAAATTGTACCGTCAAAAACGCGTCTAGCGTGAGTCGCAAGTAATTTATGTTAAATTTGTTGATAAGTCAACAACAACCTACACCAGGATGGGAGGAGTTGCCAATAAATATGTGGAAAAAGGTAATGTTTAGTTTAGGATACATTTAAATTAGATTGTTAACTAGATTTTGTATCGTCTGACGAAATATAATGGTTGTAAGCTTTTGAATAAGCGAAATAGCTTGATCTGTCTGTTATCATTCGTGCAGGCGTCAAATCTGGCAGCATGCCGATTTTAAGCAACTTTTTGATATACGATTGAGCTACAATTTTTAATTATTATAGAAAACACAACAACAATGAAGTATTACAACTTCTGTTTAAAAATCTCTTTATCTATACGTCTATCTGGCTTTTTTATATTGCAAGTTTGAACGAAGCCGCAGCTTACCACAAGCTTTTGGTCATTCAGAAGATATAGTACTTATTTGCAAATGCTCTAACTATCCGTACCATAGAAGAGGAAGTTTGCACTGAAGACTCTTAGAACATTAGTTCGAGAGCGTATGCATTACACATCCCGCAAACTCGGAGCAATGCGAAGACATTAGCACGCGTCAGTTCTATGCAGAAAGTTCCCTCTATGAATCGCAGACACGAAGCGCTCAACTGTCAAAGCTGGAGTGCTGGGACAGGGAGGTTTAGTAACTCCGTAAGATTGGGTTAGGGTCACATATTTCTATACTAAGTAACTAATTTGTATACTTGGATTTGTGGCACAGTGGATGAGTTTTATTGTCTGTGAGACAAAAACTTTAAGGGACTAGTGCTATAGTATATAAACATTACGTTCATTTTAATGTAATGGGATATATGTAGATAAATCAATTAATTTAAAAAAGATTTGTTGTTTTTAACACTTATAACTTTAAATGCTTAACTTTAATACTATGATATTTGCAACTTACATTTTCATACTGTGAGTGAGTGAAAATAAAAATGAAAATAAAGATTTAAGCCTTAGCCAGTTCATTTGGAAGCATACTAGGAATATAAAAGTCACAATCTAATGCAGTAGCGAGCGAACGAGCTCAGAATTTCGGAGCATCCCGACCGAAAGGTAGAATACTAATATTTGTAATAGAAATAGAATACGATACTTACATTGAAAGATACCAATACACAGAGATGTATAGTTAGTTACTTAGAATAAATATTTAGAGTCGTACCTCGGTCAGGGCGGTGAGTAACTCGGTTAGTCGGTCGGACTGCGCCAAGACGACGGAACTCGACTCGACATCGACAGCAAGAGCACTCACGGGACCAAACGTCGATATTCGACCGTTTCTCGAATGGTTAGGCCAATTGGGAATATCCTAAGTTCCTAACTTAAGTGTGTTGAAGTTAAAACTGACATGTTCAATGTGTGCTTATTAATTTTGATAAGCATTTGGTTATCACTAGAATGCGTGGATGTGTGTTACGAATTAATTTGTGTCAGGTGGTTTTTCTGATATGAAGGGTCGATTTTTAATCTTACCCCATCTCATATAACTTGAATTATCTTAGATACAAGAAACTATTTCAAACTTACCCCGCACCCTTTCATCTTCCCCCTGATTCATTTTTATGATAAAAGTATTTTATATGATCTTTTATTAGAAATTGGGACAACATTAACATAATGTTATAGACAGAATACAAAATTAAATTGTTGCTTTCTTACCTCTTACATTTTGTTTCAACAGAAGTCAACTACATTCTGTTTTACAAAGCTTTGAACACAACACTGCTCATCTCACTAAAAACCATTCGATCTTCCCCCCACTCACCCTACAATTTTACTATAATTGCAAAAAGAAAAAGTTTTCTCTCTTACAAAGTTGTTCAATCTACTTATATAATTGTATGAAAACTTTATGTATGATTATTATTTTTATGGTTTATTTTATGCATGCAGTTTTTTACATTTCCAGAAAAGTGGTAAAATAAAAGTTTGTCACTTTCGTAAGTAAAAGCTTTTTGTTTGGAATCCAGTCAGTCTCGCCCTACGCCGCAAATGCGCCACCACAGTTTTAAATTTGAAACTATAAAGGTTACGTACCAAAAGCACTGAGAAGTACTGCATACATAAAAGTCTTAAAAATAAAGTTTAGATAAAGTTATTGATCTATATCTCAATCTTTTGGCTTTTGGCTCACACCTCCCCGGCGCAGACCAAGTTTCTCACTTCAATACTTAATAACTCGTAAATCTTTGAGTTTATTATTATGCTACAGCAAGTTTTCTTACTAGATATTAGTTGTTTTAGAACTAAGTTATAGATTCGAATAGGATATTAAGGACTGTTTTAGATTTAATGAAAAAGATAAAGCTTATTAAGTGATACATTATTGCGGAGCGCCTACTCATAACAAAACAGCAATGTGTTTTGTAGATGTTGAATAGATTTAGGAGTTGCAGGTACAAAATAGTGTAATTTTCAACTTTTCATTATAGGAAAAATATTATAATATTATAAGTAGTTATAATATCATAGATTATACATACGTCTATTAGATGACTGAAGTACAAATCTTTTTATTAGGTACGTGAAAATACGTGGAAGGCAATATGACTATAAAGTACCCACACACATGCATAAGATATGTATTTACTTATACACGAAATACAGAGGTAGGAAACACATATGAAGCACCTCAACTCAGGTACCAGAAATACCGCGTGTGCTCAGGAAATATCAAAGATGAAAGTAATTTGATTTTGCGAAGTTAATATTAAACTCTGGGCGCTAACACACTTTTGGCAGTATATTAAATATAGGCCCGTATGTTGGCGGTACGTATTTTATTTGTAGATAGATAACAAGGTAAATTGCAATCTATTTTTTTATATAATAGGTATGAGAATTGCTTACTTTTTCGCATGGCCTATTTGTTTTTGGCACAAAGAAAGTTCGCAAGGTCGAAAGGTCGAGCAAAGGTAACAATCGATATTTTTCATGCAACAGGCAGATCGTCATGTGTCGAGGCTCACTTTGCTTACGTGTTTGCGTCGATCACTCAGGTTAACTCACTGTATGACCTGGACATAATAATTTTGTTACGTAACCACTTTCTATCAGATAGACCGTCAACCTTTTTTACCATTTTAAACAATAAAATATTTTAAAAATGTTGGACTTTGAATACAAAGGCGGTGGACCACATGGGTGTACCCAGGGTAGATTCTATGGTATATGTATCTTAACTTAAGCAAATCCTCCAACATTGTCTACGAAGAAAAATATGCCGTTGGTCCGTCCTTTTATATCACGAAAAGAAGATGAAAATCACAAAGCGACTCAAATTATCCCTACGCTTTACCCAACCTACTTATCACTTATCGGGCTTACCATCTTTCATTCTTTCAACATTTCAGAAACGTTCTAAGTCAAAGTTTATTTTAACTGAGAAAGCGTCAACATTTTTTATTTGACTATATCGAAATAAATAAAACATTCGGTTTTAAAATGTATTTTGGGCTATGTTATATTTTACTATATACGATTTTGAATACTATTACGAGATACCTACCTAGCTAATAACATTTTATACTTTACATACAAAGTTGGCCATCAGATGTTTTTTTTAAGTTTTGTGATTTCAGTAAAGTTATAGAACTAAAGTGGTTCAGTTTCATGAGTAGAAGTCCAGATGAAATTGTGCTACACACTAGTGTCAAGGTTCCCTGCCTAATACTTAGATACAGTATTGCAATGTTTTATAGTCCGCAACAAGTAAATGTGCTGTGATTTTTTAATTTCGGGATCCATATTTTTATAACAGTCAATGGATGGGTTGTCCAGGTTACATCCGCGTCTGTAGTCAGTTAACCTACACGATCGATGCGACCATGCAAGCCGAACTGAGCCATATTGAGAGAAAAAAAAACGATTTTTGCTTTTCCTCGAAGCAAGTTTTCAACGTATCACGACGAAGCGAGCTAAACAACAGTCTCCAAGATATGAAAACCGAAGGTTGCCGGCGAACTTCGAAATGGAAATTGTAAGTTCGAGTGGGCGGCTCATTGACCCAACTCACCTTAATTTCCAAACTTTGCCGCCTCGTAAAAACGAAACTTTTAGTTGTTTTTTGCCTGGAGAAAATATTAGTTCGGGCCAAAATGAAAGGGATACGACTGAAGCTCGTAAGTCGTAAATCCCGGGGAATTTTGCCCGAACATCGCTTTGGTCCGTAATAATAGTAAGACGGCTTCCTTCCCTATTTGATCTTCTTACAAGATTAGTTACATTTGAGTTAGGCGCGCGCAATCCTATGTGACTTCAAAGTTTTACTTTGTTTCCTGCAGCCGAGCCGCGGCGACTGGGAACTCTCGTAAAAGAATCGATTGGAGTTGAAAGGTTCTTTGATATTTATTGTAGAAAATAAGTCGATTTTCAGTACATCGCAATGAAAAGGTAAAAATAAATCTCTTAAAGTTAAACTCATTTACCGAATATTCGTTTGGTACTACGACTTTTTACTACAGCGTAGTATGAAGTATAGTAGAACACAATTTTATTTAAAATACATACCTAATACACATTCTCATGTAATTTCTCTTATTTAAAAAAGTTTAAAAAACCGTTTTAAAAAGTACACCTTTTTGAGAGCAGCAGTTTTTGTTTATATTTTCCGTCCCGCATATTATATACAAGCTTGGTCTCGCTTGCAGAGCCCGATTTGCAAAATGTCCACATCCACATCACAAAAACCTGCGAGCAAGCGGTGGCGCTGCGCAAAGTGCCAACCAACCTCTACAATAGCTGCCACCCCGCAGGCCCCGGCTACAGCTACAGTACATCTGTCAGCCAGCGATCGACCAAAGTTTACGCGCACTGTTTACCTTTATAAATGTTTCATGATATTGTTTGCATCCATTTAGCATCTGTATCGGCCGGTCGGGCGACGACCCTGATATCCGTTTAATATGATAATCCCCATGCAAACAACCGTCGGATTGCCCGGCTAAATTATTTATGCACCCCGACCTGTGGCCTGTGGGTGATGGCTTCACTTGCACGCGGCGGGTTTTATTGAGCCCCCGGGCTTAGAGGTGACCAGGTGGAGGTAGAACTTTTACCAAATAAATCATTTACTAGCGGCGGTGGAGGTGACTGCCGGGCGGTGCGGCGAACCAAACTAGCATCAAATCTATTCCTCAACACCGCACTGCCCTGCTTTAATAAATAATCTTTTGTTTTTATGTCGAAACCTTCGAAAGTCTGAAGCTAAACTCCTTGTGTTCAGTTCAAAATATTTGTGACAAATTAGTGTGAAGACAAGTATGACGGGCAAGATTCCCATGAATTTGATTTTACACTTTCCTTGATATTTAGTCTAGCATTATTCAGTTTCTGTATTATTTATTATATGTTTATATGATTTACTTATACATATATTTTTACATTACTTAGTTTCAAAATTCTCTAAACTTGATACAGAACTGATAAAGGTTTGAATAATCTCAGTTAAAGAACATAATTCGCACCTTGAGATCAACAACGTCATTATACTTTTAGCAAAATCACAAATTGAGCTTTTATCGCTATCTATTTTACTAAGCCCTAAACTTTCGAATGTGAAGATACCCGTGGAGCTAGTGCTGATAAAAATGGAATGGATGGCGTTGTGACGATTAGTGTTTACATTGTCTAAAGCTCAATCAGCAATTTTCGAACTTTTAAACGCTTAAACTGTGTTTTTCGTAAAGTGACGTTGTTGGTCTCAGGGTGCGATTATGAAAATAACACGCTTAGCCGTTTAATCAACCAGAAAGTGTAATCAAACAGTAGCCGTAGGTACCCGTAACCCGTGTTGTACCTAACCGTAACTTCTAATTTGTTTGCGCAATAGTTGCACAGCGGTCGCTCCGTGAGCCGTGGGCTGTTCAATTTGTAACGTCTTATTAGGGGGCGGCAGCAGACGTCTGCGGCTTACGGAGACAGTAATCAATCCGGTAATTGAATCCGGTCAAGCGGGCACGCATCATCCAGCATCTGCAGAGACCTAAAGCTATATATATTGTATGGTCTGGCCAAACTGTCTCCTACTTGTCAATAAGGTTGAGGTGGTTATCAGTGGTTGTTGCTTTAATAGCTAGCTATATTAATTGTCGATGTTCTCTTTGTAGATTTAGTGCTTATTTGTGAATTGAATTTACTGGAGTATTTTCAATTACTTTTCATTTAATTATAAAAGAATCCCCAATCCTGTTCTGAGAATGTACAAATGTAGTTAACTAATTTATTGCTAGGTTCTAGTGGTTTACAATTGAAACATTGCTTTAGAAAAGGTTTGCAAACAGTGACCCGCCTATTACGCTATTCAAGATGCCTAATTGGCATGGTTTTCTTGATGTAATAATGGTCCACGAATAAATTTGATTCTCATTATTTCTTAATTGATATTTGCTTCCTTTGTAATTAACTTCGTATACTATTTACTTTTAGGGCAGGATAAATGCCTCACAAAAACACCTCTACTTGCAACGGTCTTGAAAAAATCTTGAAAAGAGTTTCTATTTAAAAAGTATTAAAAAGTACTGTTTTCTGTCGTCCATTGGAAAGCGGAAAGGCAAAGGAAATAGGGCCAGGCTTCAGTAGCTCCTGCGGTCTAGGCGCTCGCTTCCGTTGTATTTGTAGCTATGCTATAATATAGTATAGCACTACTTTTAGATTATGTATTGCTTAGTAGAGAATTGTGATCAAGCAGAAAAATATAAATTTAAAAAAAAAACGTTTACTTTAAATTAGGGATCACGACGAGGTAATTTTATTTGTTGTTTTCTCTTATATTTTGCACTAAAATCGCAAGATTGGAGGGTGTATAATACATATTATTATTACCTTCTTTAATCGACTTCCTAAGCAGTGCGAGGGAGGAATTTTTGTATTTTATGCAAGACTTTATTCGCGTGTATGTACGTATCCTGTTTCATCTAAAATGACATAGAATACATTTTATATGCAGTCGAATTTTTTGTGTCTAATCTGTTAGGTTATTTTGATAATATTTTACTCCTTGCTTTTTTCTATTCTATATAGTCTAGTACAGCCGGTAAACATAATATAATCTGTGAAAATTTCAACCTGCCATATAATACGGATCAAAAGATCAGCCGTTTAAATCTAGGAAAAACGGACGGACAGATAGCGTAGACTTATTAATTGGGCCACGTTGGCACCATTTAGATACGGAATCCTAAAAAGAAACAGTGAAAGATTACCCATTTAAAATAAAGAAAAAAAAACACGCCGCTCTTTCCTTTTCAATTTCAACACGAATAAAACATATAATATATTTTTTGCATTTATAGTCTTCATTAGACCTAGTAAAAACTGTAACTATACCGTTTTTGTTCCTTTAGCTCTGTAAATAAGGCCCAGGCAAGCTCTTACCAGCTAACGACGTATATGCAAATGAGCCTGCGTAATGAAACAAGATTGTCGGGTTTATAAAAATAACAGGCAAATCCACTTTCATTTTTATTTCCAGTTCCGGCAGAGGCCATTGTTACAGTTCGCGGCGACAAAGGGACCGCACTCCACTTGTTTTCAATTGCGTTTGGGAGAAAGCATTGAAAGCTAAAAATGTTTCATTTTTATGGTACTGTCACATTTACATTGCCACCCACCTTCCTGGTGGCATAATAAGTGGGGTGACTGGACGAACGACGGATATTTTAAGAGGTAAATAAGACGAAACTAAACTAATTTTCATAAGGAATCTATAATCAATTCAAAAAACATAAGTGATCGTCGTACCATACCAAATTGACCAGTTAACTCATCGACTTCTGCGGGAAATTAAGTTTTTTTTTGAAAACTGACTATAGGTTGGGAAAATCTATTCGATTTCGTCTTCTTATTCAACTCCCGGAAATGCGTCTATCGTTCGAGCTGTAACTACTAACTACTTTTTTGCTATTCATAAAAATAAAAATTTGGGGCAGCTTTGGTGTTGCCACCTATTTATTATTTATTTAGAATTCTGTAGTGTTGCCAGTCAGGCGATTAACTGCAAGTACTTAGAAATTATGCTTATTCAATTCTTTGTAACGCTCTAGGAAATCTGTGAAGTGCTAATGCTTGCGGTGAGCTCATAATCCTACTTAGGGCATGCGGAAGGAAAAAATAAAGCGATTTCAGTTTGATACAATAAATGCGATAATCCAATTTTCTGCCTGCGAATGCGGAGACAATTTTATTGTATTTTGTAACTTATAAGGCAAAGCCAGCCTGAGATCAATATTCCAATAATCCATTTGTCAATAAACACTTGCTATTTTATGTCATGCTTTTATGTATAGGTAGGTGTCAAGACCTGAAGACGTACCTAACGAAAACATGAAAAATGTTGACTCACTATTTGACTATGTACCCTATAATATAAATACCTATAAATATAAAAGGCGTTCCAGAACAATTTTGTGAGAGTAATTTTTAGCCTGACAACAGTTATTATTTATATTATATTTTAGAATAATTCGTTATACAATTATAAAATACAGGTTTTGATTATTTTAAAATATTTAAGTAAATATTTCAAAAGTTTTTCTTGGTCTGTTCATATTTTCAAGGACTGTATGAAAGAAGATACTACGTTGCATTGGTTACACTGAAACTCTTACATCCCTCACTCATAGATAAACAATTTCGTTCAATTTGTGTGCAAAATTGTAGGAAGGCATACCTAGCCTAAATATTCTCATGTTGTTTACTCCGACTATATGGCCACCAGGCACAGATAATATTAGGTGCTTACCTATGAAATTGCCGTTTCAGTTTTGAAAGTTCAACAGAATAATATTACCCCAAAAATGAATTTACTTCCATTAAATTATATATTATCATTATGTACCTATAATGGTGATTTGTCGTGATTTCTGGCAAGTGTAAATATTCAACGATTAGGTGTTGGTATGGCAAAAACAGGTGAGTTAAAGTATTTTTTCTGTAATTGAAAAATGAATTGTATGAAGTTCGTAATTAAAAACTACGCGTTTCCAGGAAAATTGCTACTGGATGGGTCATATAATTATTTAACACAATACCTCGATCCATTCAAGAATTACCCTACAATAAAGGTGAACACCCAAAAAAGCCCAAAGTCCGGCGCAAAAGAAAGATATCTCAGAGTTTTGTGTATTTTATTAGTTAAAGAAATTTATATGTGTCTTTGCCGCAAGAAGTGGCTAACGTAAAAAAATGCTTTATTATTATTTTCAGGCATAGTTTTAAAGATGTAATATTTTGAACTTTAATAACTTGTATAGAATGTTATAAACTATAGTAAAACATACAAAATATTGTAATATATATCGTTTATCTTTTTTGGAAAAAATGAAAAAAATTAAATATTAAAAAAAACATAGCCCCCCGTCTAGGTGGAGCGATGATTTGCGCAAGGTTGCCGGCAACAGCTGTATACGCGTGGCCGAATATAGGTATAAGTGGCGTGCCTTGGGGAGGCCTATGTCCAACGGTGAATACAGGCTGTTGATGATGATGAAAAAAAAACATAAAAAAAACAAATAAAAATAAAATAAAAAATATACATTAAAAATTAAAAATGATTAATGCTATAATAATATTGTTTTATTCCTGAATCGTGTACGCTAAAAACAGAAAGCTAGTTTTACAAAACACACTTTTTTTACAAAATCTCAAACACACACCGTTTAACACCCTGTATATTTTCACTAAAATATATATAAGATCAGTATAATTCTTATAAAAATGTGATTTACTACCATTTTGAAACATTTTGGAGTCGATATGTTCAACGAAATGTAATTTTCAATTTATGCCTGAAAATATTCTAAAAGCATTATCTTTGCCACTTCTTGCAGCATGTTTGCTTGCACCTATCAAAAAATATTGTACTTAAAGTACATAAATAACTGAGATACTTATCTTTGCGCCGGGCCTTGGATAATTTTCAACGGAGTTTGGGTGTTCTCTTTTAAAGTAGAAGTGCACAAGTGGCTTCTTCAGAACATGTTTTATTCTGTTGACGATTTTCTGAAACATAAAGAAAGAACTCATTGTAAGAATAACTAGATAAAATAAAAACACGTTGACATGTGATGATTTAATTTTCTTTTTTATATGTATTATAAATAATTTAAGACATACAAAACAGCGATTTATATAAATCATTAACCTGTATACTTACATTAATATTTGCATGCTATCATCTAATACATATAGTTAAACAAGTGAATCTAAACACAAAATACACAGATACAGAAGGTCCGCTCAATACGCTCACTAAAATCCTAAGCATATACATGCTTATAGATGTATACGGTCGTTGTAGGCAAGGTCACGATACTGTTGTGATACTTTTCCGCGTGACCTTGCCTAGAACGACCGTAATATTTGTATAAGCATGTATAATGCTTACGATTTTAGTGGTTTGTATTGTGCAGGACCTTCTGTGTCTATTTTGTGATCTAAATATGACACCTATCGTAACAACTACTGACTAAACCTTGTTAATAAGCAAATAAATAAATAAATAAATCGTTTATTTAGTCCACAAACTAATAATGAATACAAAAGAAAAAGAAACTATTAAATAAATACTCTTACAAGTTTGTGGAGCTGGTGGCTGTGGTAGGTATTCACCTGTATTACAGTCCACCAGGCCCCGCCTGTCAAAGGCTACAATTATTGAGTAGTGGAATAAAGGAACATTAATATATAAGTTTACAATAATTACACGTTGTGGTGCATGAAATAAGAAGATCAATAAGAAATAAGTTATGAACAAGCAAAGGTGTTGTGTGTGTGTGTGTTTGTGTGTGTTTGTGTGTGTGTGTGTGTGTGTGTGTGTGTGTGTGTGTGTGTGTGTGTGTGTGTGTGTGTGTGTGTGTGTGTGTGTGTGTGTGTGTGTGTGTGTGTGTGTGTGTGTGTGTGTGTGTGTGTGTGTGTGTGAGAGAGAGTGTGTGCGTGTGTGGGTTTCAGGATAGCGGGAGAAGAACACTTTCAGTTGTTTCATAATCCAACTGCAGGAGCCAATCTGTAAGACTTTTTTACAGTTATAGGCTGTAGCATAATGAATTTGTAACAACTTTTGAAATTTATTATAGAGAAATGGGCCGAGAAAGCATGAAAGTCTGTGACTGAAAGAAGTATTAAATTTAGGAATAGCTGTGACTGACTCTTTCGTCTCAGGGAATTTTTATCATAGGGGGTGAGTGAGTGTTGTAGTAACACTGTGTATAGGATAAAAAGTTGGCGAACGCTTAATACTTCACAGAAAGTGTATAGTTTCTTAGTGGGAAAAAGGAACGGTTTGAAGGTGGCAACTTTAAGTATCGATCTCTGGGCGCGTTCCAAATGAATACGAGTAAGATGGGTTTTTGCAGCACCACCCCAGGCAGTGATGCAATAAATTAAAACAGATTGACACAGGGCAAGATATACAGTTTTTAGGATAGAAGGATCAGCTACATGGCGCAGTTGCTTAAAAATTTATATAAGTTTTCTTAACCTGGCACTTAATACGTCTATGTAAGGTTTGCAATTGAGGTTACAGTCTAAAACAATTCCGAGATACTTAATGGAAGAGGTCCTTTCCAACTTAATAACGTCATGTCTATCCAGGTCATGATTTTTGCATGGGGCAAAGATAACGAGATCGTCATTCGAGGGAGCTGTGGAATTTCTTATGGAGAAGGGAACAATCTTTGTCTTGTCCAGATTAAGTGTTAATAAAAATAAAGATTTCTATTCAATTTTATTTACTTTAGCAAATTGAATGTTGTAGTAAAGTTTTGAGGAAAACAGTTTTTGTGGTTAATGGGTCGTCCATTAATCACGTGAGGCTCAAAAGGGGGTTCAGAAAAAATTACGAAATATCACAAGGGGAGGGGAGGGGGTTTGTACTGACATATCACGTGTATTTATTTTTTCGTTGAACGCACGATTTCTAGACTAATTTCCAAACGTCGGACTGTTCTTGTTATGTTGTTTTTAATACTTCCCAAGGTTCGCAGTCAGAAACAACCTGTGACCTTAATGACGTGACGTGATTTTGGGTAGGGGGGGGGTAAAGTATCATCAGGGCGAGGGGGGAGGGGTCTAAAAAAGTGCTAAAAACATCACGTGATAATGGACGGCCCCTAAGTGAAATAAGCCGCACCTAAATTTTACTAGATTTAAGAAAAGAAATGTATTTAAACTACATATGTATAGGTATGATAAAAGATTCTAGAAGGATATATTAATTTTGAATAAGTTCAATTCCAACAGGCCTCACAAAGCAATAAATAAATATTATTTCAAATGTCGCATTTGAACGAGTTACGACGAAAATATTCCCAGGTTACTTAACTCATTATTTCTCTCATAGTTTTGCTTTGTTTTCGATTTTCTAGTCGAATGATAAATAGCAAACTGCACAAACTATTTAAAGTTAACCGCAGTGCGACTTGCAAAGCTCCAGTGAAGCGCACCGAGTACTTCACAAAGTAAACCGCTTTTCCACCGCTCACCGCGCAAGCGCATCTAAAGCTGTAGGAGATGCCGCACCGGAAGCCTGCCTGAACGTTGCGGCCGCAGCATCAGTCAAAGTTGGAGAAACGTCCATCAGAAATCAGCGGCTTGTTTAAGGCTATGTAGCGAGACGTTTCAGTATAGACCTTAATTTCAAACAAGATCATAATTTCATTTTTGCGTTTGATGAGGATTGACTCGGTACTTGGATTTGTTTAAAAGGAGGAAGATTAGTTCAAGGCAAATTTTCTTTACTGCGATGTGCTTGTTAATTCGACGTTAGAATGGGTCTGTATGTTGATTTCTGTACTCAGTCCCACAAAGATTAACCTTTGTTCTCTAACGAAGATCCGGCCTTGCGTACACGCAGAGAAATCTCTCACGTTCGTAACCAAATATGATATTAGAAAAGAGTGCGTATGTATATTAGTGGCTGACAGACGCAAAGTCATTTATTAAGGTGTCAAGCCGGTCAATGCGAGACGAAAGTTATTAGTAAATGGTACCATACCAGTTCATGATATAACAATATATTCGCGTGTTTGTTTGTGTGTGATTACGCGAAGTGGGGGCCGGCGCCGGCGCCGCGGCCTTGGAGAAAGTATTTCTGACTCTTGAGTTTCACCAGCGCGATTGCCTTTGACAGTTGATCTTTGTGATTGCCTTGCGACCCTGACGTAACCAAGTTTTCTTTTGATACTGGTGATACTCCTTGGAGGCCTTTCTGTACTTGTTGTCTGTTGGATAGGTTAATTTTGGAAATGCAGTGATAAAGATTATACCTAATATAGAAGACGAGTAGTTGTGGAAACCCCTGGGGTGACTTTTGTTTAGTCTCTGGGAGGACATCTTTCGATGATGACGATGATTTTGATAAAATTATGTTCATATTCTGGAAAACTAGGATTCTATCTCAATGTCAGATACCTGTTCAAAGAAATACAAATATTACCCAGACATAACAAGATATCAGCATGTTGCACGAAAACGAAAATAAAATGTAATGTTTTAAAATATGAAATTCAATAAAGGCTGTTAAACAGCTATGGTGGGTAACAACTTACCGCAGCGTAGGTGGCACTTAAGCGGTGTAATCAGGTAGATTTAAATATTACCTTCAGGTTCAGCAGATATTAAAATTTCATAAAGTTGCCGGGATTAGACGTCCTCGAGTGGAGGCTTAAATATGTAGCTACTTAGCCCCAGCTCCAGGGGTGACATTCTTCTTTAGAAAGGATTAAACAAAAACTGAGAGCTGTCGATTACTTATGCATAATGTTTTATCTGAGTTTAAGTGAGGAAGTGGATGACTACCGGTTTTTTGCGAGGGAAATTGTGGGAAAGCGGCTGTGACTCTGAAATTGGAGCCTTCCGCCTCAAGACCGGCTTCATGGTTTATGGTTGCACTTATCACGGTAATGCAAATGGAAGGCTATTTGTTGTAGGTAGTTAAAATGTAATAATAACTGGTATTTAGCATGTTGTAACATACGCCGTATGGCTTTGTATTATAGATAAATAAAATATGTACCAATAATTCATAAGTTCATACCGCTCTGTTGAGTGATTTTGGTGACATAATCTCATTCACAGTTGTTCAGTTTTAGGAATACTGAATGAAAAGAACTAGTGGTCAAATGAAGTCAATTTCGAGAAATATTTATATTACATTTATTCACTTAATAACTGTGTAGCAAATCAATTAAACTAAAAATTAAATACCTACATACCTGAATGTTTAAAAAGTCTTGGGATCAAGACGAGGTGAAACTAAATGATGTACCTCTTAAGCTATTTTGGCTACATACACATACACAAAGAAGCGGTCGTGGCTCAGTGCGGCTTGCGTGGTCACGTCGATCACGCAGGTTAACTGACTACAGACTACAGACACGGTCATAACCTTAATGGGTTTGACTGTTAGTAGCATTTATCTCGACCGTTTTCGTGGTTCGCAGGGCACGTTAAGCCCTGCCTTGCTTGGTGTCGGCTGCTATTGCTAGATGGCAGTCGTTAAGCCATTTCGGAGGTCTATAGGCTATAGGCAGCTTGAAAACTTCAGACACTGGGGTTGACCACTAACCCACAACCTCCACCAATCCGGACTTGGAAAATCAATAACCTTTCGTTTGGCATTCAGGTAAAAGTGACAGATGCCAGTTCAAACACCGAGTTTTCATTTCTTTCACATTTCCCTGTGTTTTGATTATGTTTTGTTATTTATTAGGCGCTCATTTCATTAAGGTTATCTGAAAATTAATTACTTAGTTCGTAAGTACATTCGTACCCGTACCTAATACCTACATACTAATTATCGCGATATAATATAGCGTAAACAAGTCAGACACGCTTCGTGAAAAATACGGTGCATTTATTACGTAACTCTGACACTCATCGTTGAAGATCTTCAAAGATAAAAGGAATGAATGCCGTGAAGATTGTCTTGGAGGAAGTAACAAAGAGATTGGTCTCGGCACCGTATGGGCGTTGTAAGTCGATGTTGCGCAATGAAAGAAAGCCCCGAACTGATGGCGGCGGTAAAGAGTTTCAAGTAGGCTTTACACTAAAGTAAGGATCGCTATTTATGTACTAAGATTAAAAATAAAATTAAAAGGGTTGCGTTTAGTAAAATTTGGTAAACTCGCGTAGTAAAGCATGGATTACGCTGTGTTCGGTTATTTCAAGGAATAACGCGTCTGTTGACGAAAATACGGATTGTACAATAATCTTACCGTGGCAGGTATAGATCAGCTTAAAATTATACAAAACACACAAAGAAACTTTAAAAATATAAAGTAATGATACAATGAATACTGCTTTTACGAATACAAAAACGAATATGTAGTTATTTTAATATTCTGCGAATACAAATATCAATACGAATAGCTAAATGTGATCAATCTATGGCAAAAAAGTCAACTTTATAATGAGTATAAACTGTATTTAATCATCAAAATTAACTATAGATAAATAAAACAGAGATTTTCGGTCATTATGCGCCAGATGATTTATTTTTTCTGTTTGGATGTTGTCAGCTGTTGAAAAAAGCCTTTCTGACGCTACAGTGGATGGTTTTAAAGAAAAATAGTTTTTATAAATTATTTTTAAAGTGGGAAAATGTAAATCTACACGTTAAAATTTAAAAGGGTCAGCTGTTGGCAGCAAATTCGGCAGTTTGAGGATATGAGGATTAAGACGATTTAAAGTGTATCTACGTTCAGTTTTAGGCAACAATGCGAAGCCAAAGCAGAAAGTTTTCGCTACGAATATCGTTATATTATTCGGCGAATACGAATATTCTTAATTTTCGGCATATTCGGTGAATTCGTTGCATGCATCACTACTATAAAGCTTACGTTTCTACTTACTTTAGCATCAACTAAAAACAGGGGCACGTCAGATAACTTAAAAGTATCTAAGTGTTTGGCGTCCACACGTGAGAAAGTGATTATTTTCAAAAGAGTTACTGTCAGAAAAGCAGCATGTAATCTAAGGAGTCAAGCGAAAAGTAGCAGAATTTACAATCAGCTGATCATTGTTGTTTGGTGTGTTTGACAGGCGGTGGCGGGCGGCGTGTGGCGGCGGCGTGCAGCGCGCGGCGGCGGCGGCGGGCGGCGGCGCGATGAGCGGCCTCAGCGTGCTGAGCGTGCACGCGCCGCCGCTCTCCGCTGCTGAGGCGCTCTCCGCGCTGCTGTGGCAGCCGTACGAGTGCCGCTCGCCGCCCCTCGCGCGCTCCCGCACCGATGGCGCGCTGGCCGGCCCCGCGCGCGCGCCTCCGCCTCGCCGCCCCCAGTCGCCGAGCGGCGGTCGTCATGCGCGCGCGTCGTACCGCGCGATCACTCCCCGCCACGAGATGCGGCTGCCCGTCCCGGCGCCCGCACCGCTCCGGAAGTCGGACTCGGTCTCTGTGCGCGTCCCGGGCGAGCCGAGCCGACTGAACGTGTCAAATGTGAACATAGTGCAGGTGCAGGATGCACCGACGACGTTGAGTTGTAACGTGAACAGTGCCGTGCAGACGGAGAGGGAGAGGAGTGTGGTGAGCGCAGAGTGCCAGACGGAGGAGCCGCGTCGGCGGCGCGCGAGGCGGGCGCGGGCGCCGCGGGTGCCAGAGGCGCCGGACAGCGCGCCGCCGCCGCCGTACAGCACGCTGCCGCCGCCGGCGCACGCGCTGCCGCTGCCGCCGCCGCCGCCGCTACCCGTGCACCCGCACCCGCACCCGCACCCGCACCCACTCCCGCACCCGCACCCGCCGGCCGCCCTCATTGCGCCCCAGCTGCAGCCCGCGCCGAGGTTCCCCTTCCAGCCGATCCCTCTCAGGTGAGTCACCCACCATCTACATCTTCTTGGTAAACACAACAATCTTTATTATACCCATTAACATCAATGGTGATATGAATTCGTTGACATAAAACTCAATACGCTCCAGCTTTAGTCGGTCACGATAACAACACGCGGATGTAGAGAAAGGCGTCTCGCACTATTGTGAGATATAGCATAGCCTACATGTACCGAGATGCATCGAGTGTGCCTACACGAGACATTTGAATACAACATAAATAAAACTTTACAAGCCGTTACGTGGCTACGAGCCGGGTTTCTCGCCGCCATCCCCAGGCTGCAGCGTCTCTCGTTGATGTCTTTTGTTCGAGCGTTCTATTAAATATGTAACCAATTTATACTGAATAAACTTTCAATGCCTATTATACGAAAGTTTGTTTAGAAACTTACATACGTTGCGTAATGTTTCAATATACATCATTTAATACATAACCCTGTTCTACAATATTAAAGCGTACATAAAGCGTCTCGGTGCTTCTACATATACAAACGCATTATTTTGTAGATGTCTGTTGAAAACCTCAAATTAATTTAGTGAACGAAGTAACGTAATCTAAGATCAGAGACCTCGTCAACTGTTCGGAAACCTTATAGCCGTCCGTTTAAGTAGGAAACAGAAAGTTGTTGGTGAAAAGTGGAGCGGCTCCGAGGCGGCGACCTTGAGAACGAAAGCTACCGAATTTGCCTGGTTCGATAAAATTTCTATTCGGTTTAGTAAGTATTTCCACTTAAATTCAGTAGAGAAAATAAAACGATTTAACTAAGCTTACAATAAATTTAACAGGACTAAATGGATTGTTGTGAAGAACGTAAGTCGTAAGACGTTAGAGAAAATTACGAATAACGGTATAACTTCGGCTTCCAATGATTCATTTTCAATTTGACTACCTTCTACAATCTTTCTTTTTCTTATTACTACAGTATTCTTACAGTATTTTTTGACAGTTAAAAAGAGTCTAAAGCAGAATAGAATACTAATTATTGATTTATTATACTGGCTTATATTATATTATCAAGAAAATGCAGTTATCATCTCCGTGAATCACTATTTTGTTTGTTTGTTCATAATGGTAACTTAATTTGACCTTATGTAAGCCGATTGTCTTACATACATATGTAACATTTACTCACGAGGTCAGTCGCCGGGTAAACCTTTGATCACTTTGTGAGCAATAATGTTATATTCTTAATTTTTTGGTCCAAAGATTCCAAGCTAAGTACTTTGTTTTACTATACATATTATGAAAGCGACTGCAGATTTCAAAGAGATTGTTTACTAAAGCTATTTTAGTTTTACAAATATATTCAATAAAAAATAACTGGAGACCTTTAATGTCAGAGTTTCTACTATCAAGTAAAATTCAGTAAAATTATGAAAGCCTTCACAAAAACAGCACTCCAGAAATATCTGTGCCCCATTCTTAAAGTGTACAAAGGATCGCGGGTTGGGGCCAAATTTTTCTACCTGGAGAGCACAAAAGTTTGTCCAGCTATTTGAAAAGGCGCAAATCGTGATAATAAAATATGGACGGCCATATTCTGCTACATATGCTATACAATCAAGATGATTTTATCATTCAACATCAGAAACTAAAACCTTTTGTATAAACTTTTGAATGTTTGGAAATTGTCCTAGTAAGTAAGATTTTTCTACATACAGTAAGATGCAATGATCATTGTAACAAATGACTACTCCGCATTAGGTTTATAGAGCTGTGCTTGTTGAGGCGAACGAGTGTTTTAAAGAAAAAAACAACCACAGTGCCGTGACATAGAGGTTGTAGAACGGGTTTGTCGCCGCGTGGAAAGTGGCGGCATATAGGCTGCAAGGCACATTGTCTCGTACACTCGATATTCGGTCTGTTAATATGTTAGTACGTATAATTAACTACACGTTTCTCGTTTAAATCAAGTGCTTGACAATCAACTTACAACAACAATGTCTCTATTTTGACTGTCTCAGCTTCGGCACTGAAGACGTACAGAACATGTTAAAGAATATGTCAAGGAATATGTTAGAAATAGACATGGTATAATATACAGGGCGTAACAAAACAGATGCAGAACTTGTTAACTGGGACTTCCTCCCATAATACTGAAAAAAATTGTTCTACAGTTTTGCCAAAATAACAAAGAAAAAATTGGGCTCTTCTCAGAAATTGATCAGCTGTTTGGACATTTTATATGGAGAGACCCACATTTTTTGCGAAGCAATTTCAGCAAACTCTTGAATCAGAGTTGGTCAGTAAAGCATGTATGAGGAGCAGAAGCCCCAATCAACGGACCCCTATACCTATTTTGTAACACTCTGACACCAATACGATCGATCCCTGTATACTCGTATCCTTGCATATTGGTATTGGCATCATTGAATATAGTCACGTAATAAATTACACTTCGATTGAGGTGCATCGAATCGAATGTGTCCCCTTATCTCGATCTCACAATTCTCAGGCATCGACCTTGTCGCTATGAGTGAATGATTGCTCAGACCCTCAAAGTTTACTTACAGTTTTTTAGTTTATATATTCTTTGTTATTATTAGTTTAAAGGAAATACTGGTAGTTTATTGCGTTAACGATATGCTGTGAAGCGTTAATTTAATGGTTAGGTTTTTTAAACCGAGGCTAAATGTTAACTTTTTCACTTCGGCGACGTAGGTAGATATCAAACAAAGAAGTGGTGTAATTAACCGCCGTGAACATAGCCGCCCCATTTCTTGAAACCCGCGTTTTTTAGCTTAAATCGTTAGTTCTTCGTTAGTTCCGATTTGTTCAGGCCAAATTTCGTTTGTTCCGTCACGCGAAATAGCGATGTTTTTAAAATTAATATGGAGGCGGCTATGTTCACGCTAGCCGCCCCATTCCAGCTTTTTTGATTTTTTTTCGCTATAACGATAGGCATTCGTTAGTTCTGATTTGTTCAGAAGAAAATTCGTTTGTTCTAGTAATAGTTTCCGCGAAAAAAAATACCAAAGTGGGGCGGCTATCTTCACGTGAACATAGCCCGCCCCAAAGGATTTTTTTTAAAAAAAGTATACCATTCGATAGATATTCGTTAGTTCTGATTTGTTCTGAAGAAATTTTGTTTGTTCTAATAAGCATTTCTGAGAAAACAGCAAAAAGCCCTCAGTTCATTTGCCAATTGAAATTAAACTCTATACACTGGAGATATGGCTCAAAATACTTATCATATGTGTCGACTCCTAAGATTTTGGTCATAGCAACGAATCAATCGTAGTAACAGTTCATGGATCTGAACATAACGTCAAAAATAACTATGTCACTTTGCTTAAGTAAGGATATTGATTCCTCACCAGATTAACAATGCATAGGACGAAGTTGTAAAAAAATAATATAGGCTGAGGACAATACCCTAACTTTGTACCCACGCTCGATTTAAATAATTAGCAAAACATTTCGTTTGTTCTGGTATTCCATTCTAGTCCAGTGGCGTATTTAGGCTGAAGACGATTTTCAAATACCACACCAAGAGGGGTGCGTTTGCTGTCTAAATTCTATTTGTTCTAGCATTGTGCCCGCTATTTATCTTCAAACACATGTAGAACTACCTATTGGCTAACGTCAGGCAAAATATTTCGTTTGTTATATGAATAATTTCATGACCAGAATTTTTTAAACTGAGATACACGGTTTTCATAGAAAATTTCTATAAGGTAGGACTGTAGTTAAATTTATCATATGTCCTAGCCTTGTGCCCGCATTTGAATCTAATAACCATGAAGGATGGTCTATTGGCTCACGTTAACCAGAATATTTCGTTTGTTCTACTATTCTTATCGTATCCAGAGACGTATTTAGGCTGATGGCGATTTTCAAATATCACAGCAAGAGGGGTAAGTTTGATGTCTAAATTCTATTTGTTCTAGCATTGTGCCCGCTATTGATCCTCATACACATGTAGGACTACCTACTGGCTAACGTCAGGCAAACTTTTTCGTTTGTTCTATGAATATTTTCGTGTCCAGAATTTTTTTACTGTGACTAACTATTTTCATAGAAAATTTCTATAAGGTAGGACTGTAGTTCACTTTATCATTTGTTCTAGCCTTGTGCCCGCATTTGAACCTAATAACCATGAAGGATGGTCTATTAGCTAACGAAAGCCAGAATATTTCGTTTGTTCTAGCATTCGTTTCGTGTCCAGGGACGTATTTAGGCTGAAGATGATTTTTAAATACCATATCAGAAGGGGTAAGTTTGATGTCTAAATTCTATTTGTTCTAGCATTGTGCCCGCTATTGATCCTCATACACATATAGAATTACCTACTGACTAACGTCAAGCAAAATTTTTCGTTTGTTCTATGAATATATTCGTATCCAGAATTTTTTTACTGTGAGAAACTATTTTCATAGAAAATTTCTATAAGGTGAGACTGAAGTTCACTTTTTGATTTGTTCTAGCCTTGTGCCCGCATTTCAATCTAATAAACATGAAGAATGGTCTATTGGCTAACTTCAGGCGGAATATTTTGTTTGTTCTAGCATTCGTTTCGTGTCCAGGGACTTATATAGGCTGAAGATGATTTTCAAATACCATATCAGTAGGGGTAAGTTTGATGTCTAAATTCTATTTGTTCTAGCATTGTGCCCGCTATTGATCCTCATACACATGTAGGACTACCTACTGGCTAACGTCAGGCAAACTTTTTCGTTTGTTCTGTGAATACTTTGGTGTCCAGATTTGTTTTTACTGTGAGAAACTATTTTCATAGAAAATTTCTTTAAGATAAGACTGCAGTTCACTTTATGATTTGGTCTAGCCTTGTGCCCGCATTTGAATCTAATAACCATGAAGAATGGTCTATTCGTTAACGAATTCCAGAATATCTCGTTTGTTCTAGCATTCGTTTCGTGTCCAGGGACGTATTTAGGCTGAAGATGATTTTCAAATACCATATCACTAGGGGTAAGTTTGATGTCTAAATTCTATTTGTTCTATTACTGTGCCCGCTATTGATCCCTATACACATGTAGGACTACCTACTGGCTAACTTCAGGCAAAATTTTTCGTTTGTTCTGTGAATACTTTGGTGTCCAGATTTTTTTTACTGTGAGAAACTATTTTCATAGAAAATCTCTTTAAGATAAGACTGCAGTTCACTTTATGATTTCTTCTAGCCTTGTGCCAGCATTTCAATCTAATAAACATGAAGTATGGTATATTGGCTAACTTCAGGCAGAATATTTCGTTTGTTCTAGCATTCGTTTTGTGTCCAGGGACGTATTTAGGCTGAAGATGATTTTCAAATACCATATCAGTAGGGGTAAGTTTGATGTCTAAATTCTATTTGTTTTAGCATTGTGCCCGCTATTGATCCTCATACACATGTAGGACTACCTACTGGCTAACGTTAGGCAAACTTTTTCGTTTGTTCTATGAATCTTTTCGTGTCCAGAATTTTTTTACTGTGACAAACTATTTTCATAGAAAATTTCTTTAAGGTAGGACTTTAGTTCACTTTATCATTTGTTCTTGCCTTGTGCCCACATTTAAATCTTATAACTATGACGAATGGTCTGTTGGCTAACGTGAGCCAGAATATTTCGTTTGTTCTATGAATAATTTTATGACCAGAATTTTTTAAACTGAGATACACGGTTTCATAGAAAATTTCTATAAGGTAGTTCACTTTATCATTTGTTCTAGCCTTGTGCCCGCATTTGAATCTAATAACCATGACGAATGGTGTGTTGGCTAATGTCAGGCAAAATATTTCGTTGGTTCTGTGAATGTTTTCGTGTCCAGAATTTTTTACTAAGACAAACTATTTTCATAGAAAATTTCTATAACGTAAGACTTAAGTTCACTTTATGATTCGTTCTAGCCTTGTGCCATATCAGTAGGGGTAAGTTCGATGTCTAGATTCTATTTGTTCTAGCATAGTGCCCGCTATTGATCCTCATACACATGTAGCACTACCTACTGGCTAACGTCAGGCAAAATGTTTCGTTTGTTCTATGAATATATTCGTGTCCAGATATTTTTTACTGTGAGAAACTATTTTCATAGAAAATTTCTTTAAGGTGAGACTGAAGTTCACTTTATGATTTGTTCTAGCCTTGTGCCCGCATTTCAATCTAATAATCATGAAGTATGGTGTATTGGCTAACATCAGGCAGAATATTTCGTTTGTTCTAGTATTCGTTTCGTGTCCAGAGACGTATTTCGGCTGAAGATGACATTCAAATACCGTATTAGTAGGGGTATGTTTGGTGTCTAAATTCTATTTGTTCTAGCATTGTGCCCACTATTCATCTTCATACACATGTGGAAACTACCTATTGGCTAACTTCAGGCAAAATATTTCGTTTGTTCTATGAATATTTTCATGGCCAGAATTTTTTTACTGAGATAATCGGTTTTCATAGAAAATGTCTTTTCAGCCAGGACTGTACTTAACTTTATTTTTGTTCTAGCCTTGTGCTCGCGTTTTAACCTTATAAGCATGTGGCATGGATTATTGAATATCTTAGGCAGAATATTTTTTTTGTTCTAGTGCTATTTTCGTGTTCAGACACTTCAGGCAAAATATTTCGTTTGTTCTATGAATATTTTCATGGCCAGAATTTTTTTACTGAGATAATCGGTTTTCATAGAAAATGTCTTTTCAGCCAGGACTGTACTTAACTTTATTTTTGTTCTAGCCTTGTGCTCGCGTTTTAACCTTATAAGCATGTGGCATGGATTATTGAATATCTTAGGCAGAATATTTTTTTTGTTCTAGTGCTATTTTCGTGTTCAGACATGTATTTATGCTGAAGGCGATTTTCAAATACCACACCATGAGGGGTACGTTTGCTGTGTGAATTCTATTTGTTCTAGCATTGTGCCCGCTGTTAACCCTCATAAATTTGTAGTAATTCCTATTGGCAAACTTCTGGCAAAATATTTCGTTTGTTCTATGAATATTTTCATGGTTAGATTTTTTTTAGTGAGATAATCGGTTTTCTAGAATGCTAGAACAAATAGAATTTAGACATCAAACTTACCCCTACTGATATGGTATTTCAAAATCATCTTCAGCCTAAATACGTCCCTGGACACGAAACGAATGCTAGAACAAACGAAATATTCTGGCTTTCGTTAGTCAATAGACCATCCTTCATGGTTATTAGGTTCAAATGCGGGCACAAGGCTAGAACAAATGATAAAGTGAACTACAGTCCTACCTTAAAGAAATTTTCTATGAAAATAGTTTCTCACAGAAAAAAAAACTGGACATTAAAGTATTCACAGAACAAACGAAAAAGTTTGCCTGACGTTAGCCAGTAGGTAGTCCTACATGTGTATGAGGATCAATAGCGGGAACAATGCTAGAACAAATAGAATTTAGACATCAAACTTACCCCTACTGATATGGTATTTCAAAATCATCTTCAGCCTATATAAGTCCCTGGACACCGAAACGAATGCTAGAACAAACAAAATATTCCGCCTGAAGTTAGCCAATAGACCATTCTTCATGTTTATTAGATTGAAATGCGGGCACAAGGCTAGAACAAATCAAAAAGTGAACTTCAGTCTCACCTTATAGAAATTTTCTATGAAAATAGTTTCTCACAGTAAAAAAAATCTGGACGCGAATATATTCATAGAACAAACAAAAAATTTTGCCTGACGTTAGCCAGTAGGTAGTCCTACATGTGTATGAGGATCAATAGCGGGCACAATGCTAGAACAAATAGAATTTAGACATCAAACTTACCCCTACTGATATGGTATTTGAAAATCATCTTCAGCCTAAATAAGTCCCTGGACACAAAACGAATGCTAGAACAAACGAAATATTCCGCCTGAAGTTAGCCAATAGACCATACTTCATGTTTATAAGATTGAAATGCGGGCACAAGGCTAGAACAAATCAAAAAGTGAACTTCAGTCTCACCTTAAAGAAATTTTCTATGAAAATAGTTTCTCACAGTAAAAAAATTCTTGATACGAATATTCATAGAACAAACGAAAAAATTTGCTTGACGTTAGCCAGTAGGTAGTCCTACATGTGTATGAGGATCAATAGCGGGCACAATGCTAGAACAAATAGAATTTAGACATCAAACTTACCCCTACTGATATGGTATTTCAAAATCATCTTCAGCCTAAATACGTCCCTGGACACGAAACGAATGCTAGAACAAACGAAATATTCTGGCTTTCGTTAGTCAATAGACCATCCTTCATGGTTATTAGGTTCAAATGCGGGCACAAGGCTAGAACAAATGATAAAGTGAACTACAGTCCTACCTTATAGAAATTTTCTATGAAAATAGTTAGTCACAGTAAAAATAATCTGGACACGAAAAGATTCATAGAACAAACGAAAAAGTTTGCCTGACGTTAGCCAGTAGGTAGTCCTACATGTGTATGAGGTTCAATAGCGGGCATAATGATAGAACAAATAGAATTTAGACATTAAACATACCCCTAGTGATATGGTATTTGAAACTCATCTTCAGCCTAAATACGTCCCTGGACACGAAATGAATGCTAGAACAAACGATATATTCTGGCATTCGTTAACCAATAGACCATTATTCATGGTTATTAGATTCAAATGCGGACACAAGGCTAGAAAAAATGATAAAGTGAACTACAGTCTTACCTTATAGAAATTTTCTATGAAAATAGTTAGTCACAGTAAAAAAATTCTGGACACAAAAATATTCATAGAACAAACGAAAAAGTTTGCCTGACGTTAGCCAGTAGGTAGTCCTACATGTGTATGAGGATCAATAGCGGGCACAATGCTAGAACAAATAGAATTTAGACATCAAACTTACCCCTAGTGATATGGTATTTGAAAATCATCTTCAGCCTAAATACGTCCCTGGACACGAAACGAATGCTAGAACAAACGAAATATTCTGCCTGAAGTTAGCCAATATACCATACTTCATGTTTATTAGATTGAAATGCGTGCACAATGTTAGAACAAATCATAAAGTGAACTTCAGTCTTACCTTAAAGAAACTTTCTATGAAAATAGTTTGTCACGGTAAATAAATTCTGGACACGAAAATATTCATAGAACAAACGAAAAATTTTGCCTGACGTTAGCCAGTAGGTAGTCCTACATGTTTATGAGGATTAATAGCGGGCACAATACTAGAACAAATAGAATTTAGACATCAAACTTACCCCTCTTGCTGTGATATTTGAAAATCGCCATCAGCCTAAATACGTCTCTGGATACGATAAGAATAGTAGAACAAACGAAATATTCTGGTTAACGTGAGCCAATAGACCATCCTTCATGGTTATTAGGTTCAAATGCGGGCACAAGGCTAGAACATATGATAAATTTAACTACAGTCCTACCTTATAGAAATTTTCTATGAAAACCGTGTATCTCAGTTTAAAAAATTCTGGTCATGAAATTATTCATAGAACAAACGAAATATTTTTCCTGACGTTAGCCAATAGGTAGTTCTACATGTGTTTGAAGATAAATAGCGGGCACAATGCTAGAACAAATAGAATTTAGACAGCAAACGCACCCCTCTTGGTGTGGTATTTGAAAATCGTCTTCAGCCTAAATACGCCACTGGACTAGAATGGAATACCAGAACAAACGAAATGTTTTGCTAATTATTTAAATCGAGCGTGGGTACAAAGTTAGGGTATTGTCCTCAGCCTATATTATTTTTTTACAACTTCGTCCTATGCATTGTTAATCTGGTGAGGAATCAATATCCTTACTTAAGCAAAGTGACATAGTGATTTTTGACGTTATGTTTAGATCCATGAACTGTTACTACGATTGATTCGTTGCTATGACCAAAATCTTAGGAGTCGACACATATGATAAGTATTTTGAGCCATATCTCCAGTGTATAGAGTTTAATTTCAATTGGCAAATGAACTGAGGGCTTTTTGCTGTTTTCTCAGAAATGCTTATTAAAACAAACAAAATTTCTTCAGAACAAATCAGAACTAACGAATATCTATCGAATGGTATACTTTTTAAAAAAAAAAATCCTTTGGGGCGGGCTATGTTCACGTGAAGATAGCCGCCCCACTTTGGTATTTTTTTTCGCGGAAACTATTACTAGAACAAACGAATTTTCTTCTGAACAGAAGATTTTGAGCCATATCTCCAGTGTATAGAGTTTAATTTCAATTGGCAAATGAACTGAGGGCTTTTTGCTGTTTTCTCAGAAATGCTTATTAAAACAAACAAAATTTCTTCAGAACAAATCAGAACTAACGAATGCCTATCGTTATAGCTTGCAGCACAGCACTTGCTAGCAGTTATTATAAGCTTGGAAAAGCTTATAATAACTGGCCGTATGGAAGGAAAGAGGAGTAGAGGACGCATGCCTAGGCGATGGACTGATGCGATCAAAGAAGTCACCGGGATGACATTGCAGGCCAACATTCACCGTGCTCAAGACCGAGCGGCCTGGAGAGCTGTGGTGGCACGTGTGACCCATGATGGTCACGTCCCTCAGACATGAGGATACGACGAGGAAGAAGAAGAATCGTTATAGCGAAAAAAAATCAAAAAAGCTGGAATGGGGCGGCTAGCGTGAACATAGCCGCCTCCATATTAATTTAAAAAAAATCGCTATTTCGCGTGACGGAACAAACGAAATTTGGCCTGAACAAATCGGAACTAACGAAGAACTAACGATTTAAGCTAAAAAACGCGGGTTTCAAGAAATGGGGCGGCTATGTTCACGGCGGTGTGTAATTAGGTTTAAAAAATCAGAATATATTCTATTCTATCACCTTTGATGCCAGTTAACGCACTCATGGCGCAAGATGAAGCAATTTTAACGCTCATGCAGCATAAACAGTGGTGTCCTCTAAACGTGGTCTGTCGGTCAAACGCAGCTTGCGAAACACTGCGTACGCGCACCTCCATCCGTTGGCTGGCACTGAGTCGATGGGAACTGTGCTTTGCTGTTCATCAGCATAATTCCATGTAATTCCTAAGTTATCTATTAAAAGGTAAGAGAATGTCTTTTCGTTACCAAGAACTAAAGTAGTTGGTAGTATTAATGTTTTTAGGTAGGTTCGTAACGTCTGTTCGTTTACCTAATATTTTATGACCGATTAAAGAACCAAAACTCTTAATTACTTGCTTCATACTTTTATTTTATGTATAAGTTTTAGGAGAAAACAAACAATTTGACAGTTCAAAGGAATTGTTTTTCGTTCTCGTTTTGAACCAAAATCGCGATCAAAATTTAACCAAAACTGTCATTTCATACGGAAGTTCTATTAGGGGATGCCACGCTTCCCCGAATGTTAGGCTAACAAATATACTTGCACCTCGAGCGCTTGGCTCGTAGCCAGTCTCCTAATGACTTAGCTCCAACTCTAAAGCCAGCACCAAATTCTTCTATACATTGAAAGTTTCGTTGAAGCTGAGTGGATTGCCCTAATCTGCACTTTCGATGTATTGAATAACATTTCATTCCGTTTTCATATCCGGAACGTTACGTTGTTTCGCCTGTATTCCGCAACGTATTTTCTTTCGACAGTATTATTGTATATTTGCAAGGATTGTGCGGTCCGCTTGCAAGTGATGCTTGTTTACGATCTGATACCAAGTCCTCGGGGTTCGGGAATCCAATTTGCGAGTGCACTGTCCCGGGTTGTCCGCACTACTGACTGAAAGCCTTTCCTTACATAACTATAAATAAACAAATAACAAATATTACATTATTCAGGCATCGTTCCATACAATATTGCAGCTATTACACTGGATTATGAAATTCAGAGGAATAAAAAGGGTCATTTAAAGAAAATTGGATCATTCTGTACTGAGTGTGTTTGTTCGTGAGCAAAAGGAACCTAGATTCAATTTGAGCGAGATACGTACTAAGAGAATAAATAAATTGGACAGATTTTTATCTCGTACACGCAGCAATGACGTCAAGAAAGGAAATTTATTTTATAATACAATACAAAATGCGTGAAAGCTTTGAGTTTCATCTTGTGAAATCATGACATGAATATTGTATTGTTATTAGCCAATTCTATTCAGGTCATTTTATACTGCAGCACCGGTTATAATAGCCTGCTGACCGTGGGTGTGATTGAATATTTCAACAAGCGAAAATCTTGGATATAATATTGTATAAAAAAATCATTTAATGGGAACCCACAGTACGTCTGATGCCATGAACAGTAAAGTGGGAGATAGTTTGCACATAGCAGTACATTGACTAATATCGCGTCCAGTGTAAGATCATAATATGTGGTTTCATTTGTCAGCAGAGGGAGAGAACGAAGAAGAAAAATAATGGGTTTATTTGACAGTAATAAAAACTATTTGATATTGTTAATGATTAACTCTACAGACTTTCAATAGTTGGTCACACAGCGTAAGAGTATACGCGCATTTACTGCTTAAAAGTCGGCTGAATAAACTATAAGATGAACAATACCAATCGGTCGAATGCAAATGTGCAGTGCTTCAGTGCAAAATAATTTTACCATAGTTAGAATTTTCTCGCCTCAACAGAAGAATACGATGAAAAAGCTGTTTCAAAATGTGCCTCAATACTCAAGGCAAGGTTCGCTTTGTCAACTCTCAAATCGAATTCACGAACTGAATAGGATGTGACACGTTCCGAATCCGAATCTTTTATATCTGTAATTGAAATGAAAGCACACAGTTTCGTTTCATTTTCTGCAAACCGTATTTTAACAAACAAAATAAAATAAATCATCAATAATAAAGAGAATATCTTTACAATTTTCTTTCTAATAACCTTTCTAAAATTAAATTCAGCCAGAATGTATCAGTGTACCGCTTTGACCAAGAACAGCATACGTTGTCTAGTTACTTAAATTCGTTAAAAGTCCTGTATCATATAATAGATTGGGGCGTCGTATTTCTCAAATTACCGAGTACATTTATTGCATATACTAGTATGTTTTATAGAAATGTTGTACAAAACCATACAAGTTTCATCACTAGCTGTTATAGTGGCCAACACGCACCATACATGCCTGTTTTATTGCGGGACTAATTGGCTATGACCACGCTTGCTGCGGTCGAAATAAACACAAAAATGTTTATCAATACAAAACACGAATGAATAGTTTTGTTTGTAGCGAGCAAAATTTTTGTAAATGTATAGAACTAGCTAATCTTTATTTAAGAATTTCTCTTGCCATTTTAAATTTAAAACGATGCTTACTCTAGCATGGTGTTACTAGTGACATTTCATTAGCATTTTAGCACTGACGTGCGTTGTGGAGGCTTTCTACGATTTTTTCCAATGGCGTAGTTTATCTTATCACTTGATTATAATCTTCAGATTATACGAAAATTTAAGGAATACTAAATAAATAAATACTTACCTAGTTCCTCGTTATTCTCAAAGTATAATGACAGCAATTTGAACTACCGATTTATAACTGAAATTGTTTTCATGCCCTACTTTACAAAGCCATACAACACTCGATATAATGATGAACTGATTAACAATAGCATCAGTATTAAGGCTATTCAACAGCGTGGAATTTGTAACTTGTATTACGCAAGGTGGCCGAGACTGCGTGCTGCGTGGATACGATACTCTGCCACGGTACGTAATACAAAGGTTTTAGTCCTAAACGTCGGATCATTACACAACAATACATTAAAACACTTTCATTTACGTCATGTAAGTAGAGTACACATTTACACAGAATTTAGGGTTAGTCATTGAAGGTGACACGAATTTTTAACGGCTATTTAGCACTTACAGCTGATTTAACTCTTATAAAACCAAAAACTCTTTACTGCTATGCAGTGCACATTACGGGAGCATCTAACTTAAAAATCTGTAATATTTTGATATTTACGAAGTTTCATCATCCGCATCATCAGCCAAAAGGCGTCCACTGCTGGACAAAAGCCTCCCCAAGGATTTCCACAACAATTGATTCTGCGCTGCCCGTTATCCGTTAGTGAGCACAATTATTAATGTAGTAGAAAGGAAAATAAACACTGTATCATTCACTCGGAGTTACAACTTGAATTTCTCTTAATTTTTACCTAACTGAGCCAAACAAAAGACCGAGTAATGTTTTTGTCGCTTATATGTAGAGTAGCTTTAGAATGACGCGGTGTATTGATTGTTAGTGAACATCTCAAATAACTGTAGTTAAATAATGTAAAGGATGTTAATCTAATGTGTTGTTATTTTCAAGAGACGTCAAAAAGTTGACAGTAATGTAACTTTTCGAAATTACGCGATTTTCTCGAAAAGTATTGGATGGATCGGTATGATTTTTTTTAGAAAACACATACTGGACAACAATTTTATCCAGATTTCGGTGAAGGTTCTCGGAATTTTGACGGTATGTTCAATATTTGAAACTACAGGTAACACCTAGAAAATATTTCATACATCTCTCGTTGATGTCTTTTGTATGCCCGAGGAAAATTAAATAATTATGGAAAATGATATCATTAAAAAATATATAAAAAACAAATACAACGCGTATAGTGATCATTCAGTGTGAATTTTCAACAGAAGCAGCTTGATCCGTATATTGACATATTTAATATGCATTTTGTTTTATTGCTTTTTTTGTAGTTTTTTAGATTCTTGTTTATATTTTTATTAACAATCATCGGTTACGCTAGAAAAGTTACTTGCCGTTGGAGTTTAGTTATAACTATTGCGTTGAAGCAGTTATCTAGAAGTCATTATTTCCTTTCACGTAATGTGTTTTTTTTTGTAATCGAAGCATTGTTAAAGAGTTATCATCAGTGGAACCGATGTGAATGCATTATTGTTAGTCTTGTGTACTCCGTTTGTGTACTGACGTTTAGGTCATTGTAATTAAGATAAGTTGTAACAAAGCGTAATGCATTTTTCAGTCGACGATCTTTAAAATTGTGCTTCTGTTTTTGGCTGTCAGTATGCATGTTTTCTACGTCAGATTTTTAAAATATATTTCTGATAGTAAGTTTGTAGGCAAAGAAAGAATTTTACTTAGGCTAAGTCTATTGTTCTTAACGTTGTTTTGAAATGTTTTAAATTACAGAGAAAATTCACTAAAGAGTAATGCAATATTCGTTGATGTCTTTTGTATGGCCGAAAGACATTTCACTTATCTGTGCTTTGAAAAATACGACCAAAATTAAAAAAAGTATTAAACTAAAATGTTTTTTATACAAACACGATTACTGGTTATATGTATATTACTTACTCGTAGTGTAAACAAAAAAAAGTGTTTGCCAAAAAATGACCGACCGTTGGTTCGTCACGCTTTCCCTAGCGCCTAAACCTCTGATTTGATTGATACCAAATTTTGAAATTAAGAGTTTTATAATATCATTGTGTCATGGAATTCTGAGTAGACAAACGTTTTTTTCTTCAGAACGGAACGGAACGGAATTGCTGAAATCGTATAAAAGCTACTTCTTCATTCAATTCAAATCGATCCGCTTAGATAGTGCGTCAAATGTTTTTAAAGATTTCGTCAAATTAGAAGTTGTTCAGTTTTCCACTAAAACGCATTTTAAAGGTAGAAATGGTGGATTCTACCTTTAAAATGCGTTTTTAACCGACTTCAAAAAAAGGAGGAGGTTCTCAATTCGTCGGAATCTTCTTTTTTTATGTATGTTCACCGATTACTCGAAGACGCCTGAACCGATTTGGAAAATTCTTTTTTGTTTAATACTTCACAAGTGATCCCATATAAATTTTATCGAAATCGATTCAGCGGTTTTTAAGAAAATCAACAAAACATAGCAAAATTGGAGCTGTTACGATTGAAGTCGGTTGTTTTTAACGTATTCAGCGTGGTCAATTATACTCTGATCTGCAGACATTTTAATTAAATTAAATGCATGTCTAACAACAAATTTTATTTCGCGTAGTAAATGAAAGCAACCAAACCACCATGAAAGCTACGAGTAAATCATGTCAAAGCAATGCAAAGTAAACAAACGTTTCATGTAAGTAAGCGCTGAGTTTGCAGTTTGCAAGGTGCACGGCTTTCAAACAAAGCTTTTCAAAGCTCAAATCAAATTTAACCCGTTATGTTCGTAGCTACAGACCTGCGCTTGCGCGTTTGACATTTCGTTTAGTGGCCTCGTATTGCTGACCCGTGCACTCCGCAAACAACGTTACAAGTGCACTCAGCGGCGCTCTAATTCCGTTACAATAACTACTGATATAGTCTGCTCTACGGCTTGATTGTACTTGTACTAGCAATAGTTCGATCGCAGTAATGCGTGTACAGTGCAATTTGTATCTCTATGATGAAATCCTGTTCTAGGTCTTCTGAATGCGGTTCCTCTGAGGTCAGTTTTGTTAGTAACATTACAGAGTAAATTGCAAAGAGCAGAGCTCAGTCATGATATTTTATTATTGTTATTTCATATTATAATTTCATAATTTAGACCTAATAAAAACAAGTATTTTTTATGAGACCAATATAAAACATTGATTTAAATTTATTTTTATTGTAAACAGCCCGATTCTTACAAAACTTTAGACATGTAAGCAAAACATGTTATGAAGAGGACCGACTGGGTTTTTTTGATAATATTCACGAACCACTTTTTTAAACATACCTACATATTTTGTTAACAGAATAAAAAACTTTGTAACCTATTCTAATAAATATATAATAATCGCAATTCACGGAATGTAGTAACTCTTTCCGTAACTATTGTAATTTAATTTGACAACAATAATTAGATGATCAAACGAACTTACCTCAAGTGAAGTTCGATCTTAATTATCCTTCCTTGTCGGAGAGATTTAATTGGTTAACATGTAGTAGTCCTCGTCTACGTTTGACCCACTCGCACGTAGTTTAGCGCCATAAGAGAAAAAGAGACAGCTAGGTAGTCTCCCACCTCGGCGCCATTGCACGGTCCAAGCCTCATTCATTTTAGAGAATAAAAAAAGGCAACCTACATCCTACAACATTGGTATTTGGGGTTTTAATACTAGCATCCTAGTATTGTCTACTCTAGGGCAGGGAGGGACCTTAAATCTCTCCGACAAGGAAGGATAATTAAGATCGAACTTCACTTGAGGTAAGTTCGTTTGATCATCTAATTATCCTTCCTTGTCTTCTAGATTTAATTGGTTAACATGTAGATGTTTAGAGAGACTAACAATGTTGTAGGTAATAGGTATGAGAATTATTGCAATAAAATATAATCTGAGAGAATTTATAAAACTGCAATTCAATTAACAGAAATTTATTTCTGGAAGAAATTTCTTTTAGAAACATGTTGCACCCCTTGCGTATATCTGATGGTAAGCTTTTATATTATGCCCATTTTGTGTACACAATAAATTATTAAAAATAACACTTCCTAGAAGGTTATCAAATAAACAATATGAAAATAAAATTAAATCTTGTTCAATTTTATGAATGTGGTTGTTAGTCTGATTGTTAGTTGAACTTGACGTTAGGTTCTGAGTGAGGAGGTTACACTTAGCATAAGTGTAGCGATAGACGATAGTGTTTTATGAAAGGTATATGCAGCGTCGTTTAAGTATGCTTTTTCTAGACGTCTTACATAACCGGATATGAATTACTTTAGTAATAAATGAATAATCTATTGACATATACTTGAAAATTTCATACGGGAACTTGTTTGACATTTCCATCCTTTTAGCTATTTGGAAAATCTGTTCTAAGTCCAAAGAACTGCTAAAATGGTAAACAAATACGATATTCGGGTACCTTAATTACACTATGTATCGTATTTTAACAAATATGGTTTTAACCTGTACATCTTTCATGTACTGCTTGAATAATTCACCTTGAACATCAGAAATTCATTTTTAGGCAATTTGGCAAAAAAATAATAACACAAAATAAACCCGAATAACTATATAATATATCCGCAATGGGGATGAGCCGTGAACAAACCAACGAATCTATACTCTCGATTGATAATATTCCCCCACTGTTTAAAGCCAGACGTGAACTGAAACTTGGTGTTATCGACCAGTGATAGGGATTTCATGTCCAGCACAGTGCTGACGATATGCATTTGTTCGTTCCTTATACGAATTCAATAAGTAAATATTTGAGAAAATATTTGAATATTAAGTTTCAGATTCACTTATAAGAAATACATGAATTATGATTTCATAACAGACCCTACGTCAGGTATGAAAACGGATCTTTGGTATCTTGATCAGCAGGTGTTTTTTTTTTTTTTTTTTTTTTTAACTTATTAGTTATTGCTTAGTACATAATAAGTCATAATTTCAAAATAATAATTTGAAGTTCATAATAATTGGAAAAGGTGGGAACCGTTGAATAGAGTTACACAGATAATTAACCGAAAAAGGGTTTTGAGGTCTGTTCAGTAAAATGCATTTTGGTATTAATTACATTTTGTATTTATCCTTTTAGTTAAAATTATTATTTTAGGCTGGATAAGCTTATTAATAAGTTTTGGAATGCAGTAGGAAACATTCTTGTTTTATAAATGTTTGTAGATTTATCTAGACTGTATTGATAACAGTAACTTTAGAAAGTTTTATATGTATATGTGTGATGCAAATATAAATATATTTATTATTCAGCACATCAGCAATAGTATTCTATTGTCCCAACTTTTAAACACTTTATTTTCTCGCTCTTTCGTTGTGTGTTTCGGTTAATACAGACAAAAAGTTGCTGTAATTTTATATACCCACGAAATGATGTCGCTTAATTGTAAATAATGTATGTTCCAAATATACCAGAAGTTTCACGTAAGGTATGGCTTATAATAATTTTGTTTTCGCGAAATTCGCTGATGTTCACATGTTTCATTTTTAATTCATCATATAAATATTTTTAATGTGTATTTTGATTATAGGCAATCTTAGACAGTATCAATAAATAATTTTAACCATCCTCATTATTACCCTCACAAGGACATCTCCAGTGTACTGTGGAGGCAGGCATTAACGAAAATTTTGCTTATGCAAAGGTCAACATTTTGATTGTGCACCATATAAATATTCACAGATTTCGCCCATAAATCATTATTGTTTATTCTTATCTGGTGATTGCGGTAGCTTCTAGACTTAACTTCCATTAAACTTAAAAAACAGGCATAGCTTCATAAGAAAACGTATACCTGTAACGTGGGTATATGTATTTGTTATAATTAATACTTCCCGAAACGCTGTCATTGCAAGTTTCGTGTAAGTAGTAGAAGCTAGGCATAAAAAAAGACAATTTAAAATATAAGGTACAAAAAACCTTATTTCATAAAGGTGGTAACATTCTCAGACGGTTTCAAATTGGAGTGTAGGTCGTGCCCTGCATGCCCAAACAACTGCACGCAGGAAGATCCAACGAGTGCCACCACGGGCAGTGCGATTCGTGTGGCTGAATCCCGGACTAAGGCCATCTAGGCTAGTTATCGACACGAAAAGAAGAATAACATAGAATAGTATAGTAAAAACCGATTGAAAATACTCCTGTATCTGTTTATTAAGCTAATGAGCACTATAGTGTTCATAGCACTAGAGTCCTATAAAGGTTGAGCACAGGCTGAAAGGTTAAACACAAGTATATAGAAAAAGTGTTTTAAGTATGATACAATCATGCATGAGCACGAGGAAATCGGCCGATTTTATTACTTTTACCATGTAACTGCCCTGGGCAACTACGATAAAATAGATTTAAAGTTATCAATATTCAAAATGTACAACAATATTTGATGAACATTTTAGTTCCAGTATAAATTAACCTTATCTTCACTTTTACGGATTATAAAAATAATACTCGAAGCAAAGATTTTTAAAGGAATGCTGCATTAACTTTTACAATTTTGACAAAAAATATACCATATTTTGGCAAGGATAATGTGTCATTTGGGAGACTGAGATTCTTTATTTCTATATCTTGTGTATAATGGTCTAGTTATACCAAAAAACCTTTTTAATTCATCCATAAAATATTTCCATAAAATTTTTCCATCTACCCGCTACCTTAAAATGCGGCTGCGCGGCGGCGGGTGCGCTTCGCAGTAATAGGCCGGCGCGGCGCGGCGCGGCGCGGCGATGCGACGGGTTGCGCTTGGGCTGGCTAAGCGGCAGTTGCACATACATACATAAATATGTCCCTGCTCGCTATCCGATGCAACTCGACTCGTTAGCTTTCTGCATGCCCTATGACATCTTCATAAAACAATCCGGGAGTTGACTGCATGAAAAATAAATTACGAAATATGATGTACTAAATAGCTCTTTAATTAAAGTTGTTGAAAAACTAAAAAACTTTAATTTTCATTACATTTTCAATTTTTAAATTATAAGAATTTCCTAATTAGTATGGAAACTACTATTTTGTACAATAACGTCATCGTACAAAATTTCAAACATTTTTAGAACAAAATGCCGTTTTTGACATTTGATAAAAAGTAACTCAAATGACTAGCAGTCAACTACCGGATCAAACACAACACGTAATAAATGAGTGTCTCCCTTTGATTCCAGTGTATAAGTATTTTATTTTATGATGAAGAAATAAATAAAAGGCTGATATATTACTTAATTAAACTGCACTGTGCACAGGTTTGCATTGAGTATATTAGCTATTTTCGGGCGCCCCGCAGCCAACAAGTCGACTAGGAGTCGAAGTGGTCGACATGACCGAAATCGGTCGGATAGTTCTTTCATTCATTAAATCAATTAAACTGAAATGACGGGATGTCCGTAGTTTCAATAAATCCGGTTAGCGGTATTGGACATAACCGTAATGTAAGCAAAATAGCTAATACACAACAAAATCTGTGTTTTTATCTCCATCTTAGATTCATTGTTAGCATCGCAACAACTTCTGGAGTTTATTGTCAGATGACAAACTCAAGAAAATTGTTTTTATTTTTAAATAGACCGTCCTTCTCGAGAATGGTTTTGAAATAATAACACACGCATTTGGAAACACTAGTAGGAACCTTCACTGCGGATAGTAGGCATCAGTCCAAACGCACGATGGCGGTGGATATGTGCCGGAAAATTAATCAGACGTCAAATGCTTATAATTGTTGTGATACAATATATCACCTGTAGGCGGTGGCAGTTGGTGGTGGCGGCGCCGGCAGCGGTTTTGGCGGACGGCGCGGCGGTTATAGCAGCGCTGTTTCAGGAGGTTTCGGGAGGCAATCCATCCGTCGTCATTGCCGCTTTTTCTGCATCGTTGTCGGCTGCATAAGCAGCGGTGGCTGTGGTGGCAGTGCAGTGATATGAGCCACGATGCTGCTAACGCTTCACCTGTGGCGGCGAGCGAGGGTTGATGGAGCAGCCGCATAAGCATTAGAAAGCTGATGATTCCAGTTCATACGAAACAGGAATATTATAGTGTGGTTAATGTCTCGCATTAACTCTAATAGTAGCTATTGGTCAATGTCTCGCATTGACTCGAAGCAAAAATGGCTATTGGTCAATGTCCCGCATTGACTCGAAGCAAAAATGGCTATTGGTCAATGTCCCGCATTGACTCGAAGCAAAAATGGCTATTGGTCAACGTCTCGCGTTGACTCGAAGCTAATTCTCCCATCATGTTAAAATAAAGATAATTTTCACTGCACTTGTTATTTTTGTTTTTTTTTAAATGATTTTTATATTTCATTTCCACATAACCTCCTTATTTAAAAGTAACGTAAGGATTTATTTTCTTCTAGGCACATTTTTGCACACTTGTTAAATTCAAATAATTAACGAACTTTTTAAGAAATATTTTTCACTACGTGCGGTAGCCGTGCGCGCACGAAAACGAATGAGGCTTGGACCGTGCAATGGCGCCGAGGTGGGAGACTACCTAGCTGTCTCTTTTTCTCTTATGGCGCTAAACTACGTGCGAGTGGGTCAAACGTAGACGAGGACTACTACATGTTAACCAATTAAATCTAGAAGACAAGGAAGGATAATATAAAATAAATGAGTCTAATCTTATCTATCGATGCTTCACATACAAAACATACATATCTAGAAGTACAGCCAAGACTCTGAGCGGCAAAATTCAAAAGACAATCACTCGATACGAGTATATTTTGATGCCATTTGTAGCACTTAAATGTTTCATTTTACTAATCATCATCCATTAGCATTTTGGTTCCTTACAAACAAAAGAACAAAGAACTAAATTCGGAATTATTGAAGATAGATAAACAACTAAGTGTATACAATATGCTGAAACAGACGCTCGTCGAGTGACTAAGCATGTACTGTTCTTCTTTTAACCCGACTGCCTCAGCGAAGGGTAATAGTTTTTGGTTTTAGGGAGCGTTCAAGTATTACGTAACACATTGTTTGTAGATTTTAGACCCTCCCTCCCCCCCATGTAACGCATCATAACGTTTTTCTGTACCCCCCTCCCCCTCCCTAAATGTTACGTAACATCTAAATGACCATGTTTACCTAAGTCACAATTATGTTGCGCAAAGTACCGGAAAGGCGCTAAAATACCTTTGTTATTGTTTTGATTGCGTTTGCAATAAAAATAAATAAAAGAAAGAAAATTTTAAGTTATATGTTATTTATTTAGCCGTATAAATGAAATAATAAGGTATTTAAAAAAACAACTTAATTGCGATTACTGCTCCTCTGTCTATGGGTTTGCCAGCCACTCATAACTGGCAACCGGAGAGCAGATGAAGAGGGTTCCGGAATTGTTAAATTACTAGCATCAACTTCGTCTTCGTCGAGCTAATCGGCATCCTCAGACAACGCTTCACTGTGGCGCACAATGCAGAGAAGCTCATTTGCCTTTCTGGCAGCAAGTCGCTGTGGCCGTCAGCTATTTTCATGATGGTCATGGGCAGTCTTGCCATGCATGTAACGACTGTGCGTTTGCACACTCTTTTGAGATGTGAAATAGATCACACAGGTTGCACATGTTCTGTTTTTGAGATCGGATTGTACTGATGGGCAAAAGAAATAGTAAGGCGTTACATTGAATCCAAAGCAGAAACCGCTGCTAAGAAGCTGGGGATCCTCTCCAAGGTCAGGCGCTACTTCAAACCGGGGCAGCTTTTAACACTGTACCAAGCTCAAGTCCGTTCATGTGTGGAGTACTGCTCACACTTGTGGGATGGATCCGCCCGCTACCAGCTGGAGGCATTGGACTCAATCGATCGTCGTGCTAGGAGACTGATTGGCGACGAGGAGCTTACTTCGTCTAAGCTCCAAAGCCTAGAGCATAGGCGTAAAGTCACCAGTCTCTCAGTTTTTTATAGGTTGCATTTCGGACAGTGTGCACGGAATTACACGAACTGATTCCACCAGCCCCATTCTACCTTCGGTCGACCAGGCGTCGGCGAGGCTTCCACCCCTACGTAGTAGACATTCCTCTCTTACGCACGAAGCGCTTTGCCTCATCTTTCATTATGCGTACTGCAAATCGGTGTTTCCCGAGTCTTATAACCTGGGGGTCTTCAAGGCGAGAGTGAATAGGTTTTATTTGGGATTGCGTTGCACCATCGACTCCATCGCCACTTACCATCAGGTGAGATTGGAGTTAAACGCTCCCAAATCTTGAATAAAAAAATTAAAAAAAGTTATAAACTAAAAATGTAATTTATATACATTTTATCAGTAAACTTACCTGTGTAAAATAACTAAGCATTTTTGCTTTCTTCTTCGTGGCCTTCACCTTAAACTCTTGTATAACATCACTTATATGTTCTACAAACCTAATCCTCCTAAAATCCTAGTTTGGAGCCAGATGACCGTGTGTGATTTGTACCAGATATTATTATACTATTATTACTAAACTTTTATTTAATTTTTAGTTTTTCTTTAGCAGTTTTCCAAATTTCGTTGGCATTTTTTGGCACTGTTGTGCTGACAAGTTAGCATGAGAGCTTTTATAGGCCAAGAACAGGTTATGATGCAAATCTCCCTCTTTTGAGGACATTACCGTATGAACTCACTTTAACAACACTAACAAGAACAATGTGCTTCCGTGTAAACACTAAGGAATACTGACAACAAAAAAAATAAAATAAAAATCACGTACAATACAATCGAGGGATTCCCCGTAAAACATAAACGAAAAGGGTTGCCAACTTGGGACATTTTAATTTCCTAGTTTTTTATAAAAATAAAAATAAAGTTGCCCCCCAAATTGCGTTACGTAATACTTGAACTTGAACGTTCCCTTATGTAAGTACGTGTTTATGTTTATAAATATGTCCGTTTGTCTCCGCATGTAGCAAACGGCTGAATAGGAGTACGAGATTTTTCTAAATTCGTCTTAATCACTTTATAATTGATGTAGAATACATATTTTTGTATGCAGTGCGGCTTTTATCGTTATCCATATAATTATGTAAGAATTATGAATAAATGAATCCTCGTGAAACTGGTATGTCTATGAAAAGGTGTCTAGATAAATTTAATGCATAGTTTGCAATGTATAATTGAATCAGTCATCAAAACGCTGCAGTCAGCTTGCTAGAGGCGAGACCAAACCGTCAACGAAAGGTGGATAATCAAATAAACTGGTGCTCTCCAGGAACGCCGCCGGTAGCAGTCATTGACAGTAAACCACGCACCTCTAGTAAATTGGTACTAATATTTTAAAGGTTTTGATGACCGACATTGGAAAGTTAAGTGGGTAAGTAAGTGAAATCTAAGCGTATAAGTTAATGCCGATGTATAATTAATACATATACTATACAATAATCAGGCAGAATCCACCAATGTAATAATAACTATTGGAACTGTCATGGAACTTAGTTTCGGTATAAATCGCCATTTAGGTACTGATTACAATTCTTTATTTACTATACACATTTGGTTGTTAGGTACATTTGAAAAATTACATCTTTTGACACCACCCTTTTGCTATTAACTATAGCAAACGGCTGACTGAAATGGAAACCGCTTGAAAGGGGGCGCGTTCCGTTTGCTGACAGAGCTATGGTCGTAATTCGATTAGCAATTAAGTTCCTATTGTTGTACTCAGTGGGATTTTTTACACCAGCGACAATTAATACTGGAAAAATAGTATTATTAAAAAAGTTTTAGTGGCTTCTGAGGTAGGTGTTCGCACTCAGATTAATTAACAACATGGTCTTTTTATTTTACCGAGTACATAAAGCTGTGTTGTTACTAATATTAAATAGTTTTTACAAATAACTTTTATCTAGTATACTACTTATAAATTCATTGATTTATTGTCAACAAAAAAAATAAGTATTATATATTATGCCTATCTTTGATTGAAAAAAAAAATACAATTGCAATTTGATAAAACGTGTATAATGTTTGGAGTGTGCCATTTTGATTGAACCCGCTATACTAAAATTCCGTGTCTTTGTTGTTCAACAATAAGAAATACACAAGTGTTTGTTTCATTTAGAGTTTCCCACGTGGTTGATATGCGGATCAAACAGGAAGAGGGTCTCGAACCCAGGGGATGACATACACCCTTAGTTGACACGGCGCTTTTATCATATTTGTTTGTTATATTATTTATAATTCGTTTTGGATTGAAGGGATACAATATGTATTCCGACATATTTGTGAAGAGAATTTGTGAAAGGTCTTGTTTTCGGTGACATGGAAAGTTAACGTTGTCACTGGAAACTCGAAAAGTGACAATATCATGTGTACACGTTCATGTCTTGCTCGATTTTTGTGATCAAGTATTAGTTATTAAAACAACTGAGGATTAACAGTAAAATTGCAGAGGGACTGTCCGCGGCATGGAAGCACACGAATGATACTGTTTAGTAATTATTACAAATGATTTTATTTATATCTGTAATTTGACATTATTCTTTTGACAACTGACTATTTATAATTCTAAATTTATGTACTTTAAAGCAGCTCTCTTATAATTATATGTTTTTGGCTGCAGTTCCATAACAGGGTTTCATGTTTTTATTGTACCATTATATACATGAATGCAATGAGGCAATAAATTGAATTAAATTTACTTAAATTTTCAAATTGAGTTAGTATGTACGTAATTAATTTTCTTGTGAAAGTATTTCTTTCTACAACCCTAGGAAACTAAGTCCACGTTCGTCAAGTTATCATTTATCTTTAACAGTTACCAATCATTATTTACTGTCTAGTGTCTCTGTATATTTATAGTTAACAAACAGTTATCATTATTTACTGTCTAGTGATTTTATTAATTTAATAACATAAAAGTTATCAAATCTAATAATTGGCTTGCATTGTTCGACCCCCGTTGGGTGATCGATGCATCGTACACGTCGTGTCGTGTCTACTCCCTTCGTTAATGGGTTTGAGTCTCGGCTAGAGCACACCGCCTTGCTATACATACTCACATTAGATATCTATAAGTTTCTGTGCTAGTCTACAGTGTTAATTAACATTTGTGGTCGCCAAATGAGGTCGAGAACATAATATACGATCGAATTCAATTAAGAACTTGACTGTAGTTATTACAAATAGGTCTTCTTGAAAAGGTAACTCAATTCATGCCAACAATGTTGAAACCTTAGAAGCAAAGTCCTTTCTAAAATTAAGTTATTGTGTTCTCTCCCAATGCTGAAACCGATTGTTTTTTTTTTATAACAAAGCATTCAAAGAGAGGTCATAAAACCATGTATTTTCGTAAATATTATTCCTTATAAATTAGAGCAAGTTTTATATTAAAAGTTTCCTAAAGTAATAAATAAGGAATGAAAGTCAGTGTGTGAAACGGAAGACCTAGTTAGCTACTAATTAGATACGATTTTGGTAAAAGTGAATAATTATGTAACGTTTGTGGCGGGTTGTTTCACAAGAACATATTATAAATCAGTGGATAATTTTGCAATAGAGGATTTACAGAATTGTACTAATTCGTACGTACGTTATAACTGACTGGGTAAATATTCAGCGCAACGTTCACGTAATCTGAAAACCACTCATGTTGTACCATTAATAAAATAGCTTACATGAACCGAAACTTATGTTAATGTAGTAGGAAGTTTCTAATGACTGACTAGTCCTTTCCAAATAAGCTTAGTACGAGGGTTCGAAGACCCTCGTATGTTCCCTCTCGCGGGAATCAGTATCAATGGGTCCTAATGGTGTGGACACGGCCCTTTACCCATGCTCCCTTGAGACCACCCTCCGATCTATCCAGCAAGTCAATGTCCGAAGCTCCCCAAACTCTCTTGTTCACACCTCCGCAAAGCACTGTAATGTACAATAGTATGAGAGTACTCAGCTAAATAATTAGAAAAGGGATGGAATCACGGATGAGAACCAAAATGGATTTAGGGTCCTTCATTGTTTCCTGAGGCATACGGTAGCTTAAGGTTACGAATTCGAATTGATCATTATGTGAATATAAACTATCTCTTGGTTAACTGAAATTAAGGACTATCGTATATAATTTGAAATGAGGATGGGCAGATTTAAGCTCCGACCTCCTTATATTGAATTTAGTGTTCTTTTCGATAAAAAATTGGTTTCCATTAAAAAGAGGCAACTTCCATTGCTCCCTTTCGCGGCCCGCATTAGGGTTCGACCACTCAGCCATATTTCCAGGTTGGGTGTGATCGAATCTTGTTAGCCGCGATCCTGTGTGAGGGATACAAATATCCGGGCGGCGCCGGAATTTCTTAACAAATATTTTATACTAGATATGCGATGTAAGTTGTTACATCACATTGTATATATTACCAAAATATCAAAAATTATATTGCTAACATAAACTACGCAATTACCTTCAGATGCATAATAAATTTTTAGCGATATGTATCAAGAAAATAACGAAACAATCAAAAGATTACAATGTGAAAAGAAACAAATGTGTTATTCGAATTATGTAAGTTTAAATAGATACCTTTGAAAAGATGCAAATCAAAAAAATAACAGACTATAAAAGAAATTTGTTATAAAAATTACTAAAATGAGTTGTTGGTGATAACCTCTTGAAATTTTGCAGTAAGCGCAAATGTTATAGAAAATCTCATAAACACAGCGAACCACATGGCTCTGCGCTTGCACCGACCGACCGGTAGAAAGTAGCTTACCTCCTGAGCCACTCCACTCTTCATTCAACCACATGAACGGAACAGGTTGCGACTGGCTCCACGCACACTGATGCAACTTCAACGTAGCACGCAACGACGGAGCTTGGCTTTAACAAAAACACTGACTATGGAAACCACTCACACAGTCACGTGGGAGCTCAGGTCAACTTGCTCCTGCAACGGAGCGAAGACGCCGTATTATATATTTTTTCAGACGAACTGGTTTTGTATCGATAAAAGTACGATGATGACTCAGGGACGGGATGGTGAGGACTGTTTGTGAGCGAGACTTTGTGGGCTATCTGTTGTAGCTTTTGTTTATGATATGACTGACTCATTTATTGTTTATGAATACTGTAACCATAAAGATGCATTTTGATAGTTAAGTAGGTTGTACGAGTATGCAGTATGAAGATAAGGGTCGTATTGACGGTACTTTAATGAATTTCGTTTTAACGTTGGTGGAAAGTGATAGTACAGTCAAAGCTTGCATTGAAAATGTCGTATATACTAGTCGTATTGAATTCAAATAATTAATGGTATGGTATGAACAAAAATATGCTGTGAATCATCTTCACGGTTAAACCGCACTCTACTCATATAATTATGGTAAAGGCTGCTATTGTCATTGAGGCTTTCTAATCTATTGTATTAGGTTACGGCGTATAATAACATTCCACCTAAGTAAACGATAGTATGGGTTACTATAAGTGACACTGAATATGGGGACATTGATTTACGGCGTACATAGGAACACGTGTGCGGTGGCCGTCGGCCGTTCATTTGACGAGGGATGTTCTACCTGCCTGCCTGCCCTGCTATAGAATGCCCGCTCTGCTCCTACCCCGCAGGCTATGATTGTATTCACAACAACAATGACGTTATTCAATAGGGAATTTGCTATTGATGTAGCGATGCGAGTCTGTACGCTTGATAAGTTTAAATAAACAGGACGTAGATGCATGTCTTCGCAAAAAATAGGAATACCGATGAAGGAATACGACGCAGTGTGACAAGAATACATTGTGAATTTAATACATGTACCTGGTCGAAAACTTCGAATGTGTTGGAGAATAATGGATCAAATCAACATACATACAGATGTGTGTCTATTTTGAACCTTTAGTGTTTTATATGGTTCATGGACAAATAAAGTTAAAAATAAAAGGGTAATTGGAAACGATTAAAAGTAAAAACAAAAAAATTGTAGTAACTTTTATGAAGAGAAAATTGGCTTATATTGGGCATTTATATACACAACAGGGAGAAGGAGACCATGCACAAGTTGGTGTGAGAACATGAAAAAATGAACCGGAATCGAAAGACGCAACCACTCTTGAAGGGATGGTTAAGGACACAGAGAAAAGTTGCGCAAGCTTATTGCTGACATCCAATAAGATACGGTAAAGAAGGTTGACGTTTATTTCTTTATGATATAAAAACACTTGCATACGCAGATAACAAATTGCGAAATCATTTTGAATCTCGTCTCTATAACAGCCACACTTGAGAATATTTTTAACGTTGTATAACTAACAGTAGGTTATATGTATTTGGATACATTTATTCTGCCTGCCTTTTTTGTAAAATTTACCTTATCGTCTAACTAAACTTGACGCACAATAGGAGATTACCTGTAATTTAACGTCGTAGATGTACACTTTGTTTGGCAATGTTTCCATACAGTCAAGACTACTCGTTTATCTTGTTCCCACAGTATTAAAGCTACTGACGTCTATTATTCTATGTCTAGTCTAGGGGACATATTTAAATTGACAGTTTGTAAACGTCATTTATATTCACATTCATTTATGCTTGGAAGGCTATGTTTAGTTTGAGATAAAGCTTCTGTCGTGTCTTTTACATTCTGATATTTAAACCATAAATATTTTACATTTGCTTGTCAGTCAAATCATTTAATATCATTATATTTGTCTTCACTTCTTCCAATATCATCAGTTTTAGTTAAACCAATAAAATGTTCGGTATCTACTTACGTATCTTTATCTTTAACTCCTTTCCTTCGGAACTTACCGGATCTATTTTGTGTTTCTTTAGACAAGACATATTTGCATTAATATATTTTATCGATTACAGATACGTTTTATTAATGTTGAAAAATTCATGATTTTGGTTTATCGCCAGCCCACCTTCATGGGTAATGTTTAATGACAAATGATATATGCAGATTTTTGAAATTTTAAGTACCTACATATTTTTATGATTCATTTGTCGTATGAGCTGTAAATATTAAACATATTTGTAATTGTAATATGTAAACCAAACAGTAGCTAATCACAATAAAGATAATCTTTTCTTGTCTAAGTATATACTTAATCAGTGATTGTATTCTTGGTTTCAAACTTTCGCGGTGATATAATTCAACTTATGCACATTATGAAGTATTCTCAGTTGATTTCGTAACAGCTGTACCTACCACTAAATAGCTCGGAACAAGACTCCGGAACATTCACGCGTCGCTAGCGATCCACGTCGCTGCCACATTTAGCTTCCTACGTTAAAGGAGTTAAAAATCATTCGTTAGTATACCTACAGTATACATTAAAAAGTTATTACCTATTACATTATTTGGAGGTTTCCTACGTGCGTGGAATACTTACAGCATTGCATTGCATGTCATGATGCAGAAGTACGCAAAGCTGTTATTCATTTAGAAACGCGATCGTATACCTAATAATTAATTATACGACTGTCCCTCCTGCTATGCCTTAACTTTAGCGGTTGTACAATGAACTTTGCTTCAAATTGTCCTCTTTGAAATTTATATGTTAAACATGTACTATTTAGTTATGTACTAGCTTGTGGTTAATAATAATTATAACCCATTGTGATAATATAAGTATAGGAAAATCTCCTTCTTTGTCTCGTATTCTAGTGTTTGATTACAGTAATTAGTTATAAAAGCGCATTATTATAGTCCTGGAGATGCAAAGTGCGTTACTGCGCAAACGCCCCGTACATCACACGCACTGTCATCAAATGCATCGCGGACGCAGCGGTAAATTAAACCGCGAACTAAACCGGTGTGAGGTCGTTGCACGCCCAGCACATGGTGCACTTGGTCACAGACTCACTGCCGCTGATTAAAAACATAAATAATTACGCGGGGAACTGGATCGGACCTAAAAAAATGTAAAACGCCTGGACGATAAAGTGTCAGATGCGGCAGCTACTGTTTTGCTGTAAGACGTTTAAAGCAATTTAAAGCAACTTGTTATTTTGAGTTATAGTAATCGTTTGAATTGCAAATTACGATTACTTACGATGTACGATTTTAAATTTATTCACTTTTTTGTGGTCTGGTCCTATCCTATAATCGTTGACATTCTAAAGGTATACATATGATAATGATTAATCACGATCTGTGCTATATTATCTATCTAGAACAACATGCTATGCTTATATGTATTTATGCAGTGATTCGTCATCAATAGCGAAACGAACGTGTACCAAGCTGTAGTCGCTTCAAACTCATATCGAGGGTTCACGGGCGACTTGTATTAAGCGACATTTTTGGAAACACAGGTAACCTCTACTTTAAAAATTTATTTCTTACAAAATACCTTACAAAAAATAACTTCTGAATAATATTTAAAATATTAAGAATATCGAGAATCTATATAATACTAAGAAGTTAAGTTTTAATGATTATTTTTCTAAGAAATATTTTTTTAAATCAGTCTCCTGAACATTTCTAAAAATGTCGCTTAATACAAGTCGCCCGTGAACCCTCGATATATAGATGTGCGCATGTAGATAGCAGAAAATGTAGATCGGAATTTTCATTTTTTTTCCTGTATTCTATACTTGATTCAAACGCACTTTTTAACAGCCTGTATAATGTAGATGCAGCAAGCATTAATCGCTTTGTTATTGAACTCTGCACTAGACTAGTGATACCTACTTCGCGTCGCTATCGGATATCATAGTCACGATGGCAGACTATTAAATCCTCAGTAAAGTGTATTATCCGTCCTCGTACAATTAAAATCAAATTTAAATCAATTCATAAGTATAATTGATGTGTTCAATGTTTAACAACCCGTAATAGTATCAAGGTTGCATTTTTTCCTTGAAATATATTAGAGTCGATTAGTGATTACAAATGTGCGTGTGCGATGCTTTGTTTGTTTTATCAATGCGTAGTTCTAAGAGCATTAAATACATCTGTGTATTTAGTTTATGTATGTTAGTACAGTATCACTGCAACAATAAATAATAAATAAATATCCGGGACTAATCCCACATGGTCACCTGGCCCCAAACTAGAATTCCCTGTATGATAGAACCATAGAAATGTTTGCCCTGAAAGGAAATCGAACTCACGACCCTCGTATCAGCACCCAGGAGCGCTAACCACTGCACCAAGTCAATTGTAGTCAGACTGTAAGGGCTCTGTAGTAAGGGCAGATAGTGAGTAAGAACCCAAATGAGAATTTGGTAACGTAAAATATTTCTTAGCCGCAAATTATAGATCCATTCATTCGGAAAAATAAACTGTAACAGTGCGTGAGATGCGATTTCTTTCAAACCCGTGAGAAAGAATGCTGCGAACCAAAGTTCCAATGATGATACAGAACAACGAAAAGTGATCGCCACTGATCACGCTCTACACAGCTATACATTATTCGTGCATAATTTGACCGATTATGCTCCCACGAGTTTCCACAAATGACCCCTTGTTACAAATACCTGTTCAGCGAGACGTCTTCAAAAATGAAGGCACAGACATTAATAATTTGGACCAATTTTGCTGTCCATGTAACAAAAGGCGTAACCTTCAATCAAACGAATTTGTAAATTTCGCACGACAGCGCAGTTTTTGGCCTTCCGATCACTTTAAAAATACTTGACGCTTTTTCTCTTTTGTTTCAGGTTTGTAACGTGATCTTTTTCTGTGAAACAAGCACGCGTTGCTAAGTTCGAATACTAGTTATACGTATGTAAGTATATCTTTTTTATTTTAAAGAGACGCGGACCGAATTGCTCTTTATTGCCCTGTATGAGAGGCTTTGTGTGACTATTGTGATACACGATTGTTAATATAGATTATCTCTGCAGTGCAAAAGTCTAAAAAGTAATAAAGTAATACACGGTATTAATTTTCTGGCCGTAAGAAAATAGTTTTGAGTGTTGTCTCATCTATTAATTGATGTAAGTATTGTGTTTTAATCGACTTCAAAAAAAGGAGGAGGTTCTCAATTCGTCGGAATCTTTTTTTTTATATATATTCACCGATTACTCGATGACGCCTGAACCGATTTGGAAAATTCTTTTTTTGTTTAAAAGAGTATACTTCACAGGTGGCCCCATACAAATTTTATCGAAATCGATTCAGCGGTTTTTGAGAAAATCAACAAAAACATAGCAAAATTGGAGTTGTTGCGATTGAAGTCGGTTGTTTTTAACGTATTCAGCGTGGTCAATTATTTAAAAAATCAAATATGTACCTAGATTTGTTACGCTACGTGTGTGGTATTAGAATTGAATTCTATTTATCGATCTTGAATTGATAGGATTTCCTAAAAAATCCGAATTCAATTTGATCTGATCAACCGATATCGTGACGTCTATTAAGTTTCTTCGTCGCGCCATATTAGGTTACCAAACGTAAATTCAAAATTAATTCATTCCCCGCATGTATGCCGGGAGAGATTTAACTCGTTCGTTTAAGGTTAATATCGCACGTTACGCGCCTTCTGCCGCGTTTGTTTAATATAACAAAACATCACGCGTACTGCTTTAATTATCTAAGCCATGTGCGCGTAATAATATTTAATTTGCATAATTATAACATTGTTTTGCATATCTACGTTGTGTGTTCTATAAGGAAACGGATGAGCAGATATTAAAGAGTAAACGTGGGATAACAATGTTACTTTACAGTTTTCTGCATAGACAATAAGTATAGTCATAAAATAAATCATAAAACAAAAACATAAAAGTTGTACTACAAGATGTAACGACGACACTCTTGTACATCTCAAGTTCTTCAGCTAGCAAAATTATGTCATGTCATATTATTCAAACTTATAAACAACCAACAATATCATGAACTCGGCATATTGCATGACTGGATAAATCTGCGACTAAACTATAACAGAAGTAATATAAATTTATAAAGAAACTTGGTGCACGGTTATGGCACATATGGAACAAAGTTGGCAGCAGCCAGTTCCGTTTCGATGTAAAGTTACGTAAACGGACCGTTCTGACTGGCATTCGTTCGCGGGAGTGTGGGTATTCAAACTCATATAGACTAAGTAGGGACGTAACGAGATGAGTAGACTAGACAAGCGCACTCACGTACTTGCTGATGGTTTATTCTACTTTCCAGTATTCATGGGAGGAATAAATAATAAACCGTATTCTCGTAGCCTCATCTCGGCTGCATGCTAGTGCTTGAACTACTTGTTAGATATCGCGTAGCAGAACGCCAGCCTATTATTTTTCTTGTCAAATACATATTTATATTATAAATATTATACATATTATATTATTATAGGAGGCAAAACTTTAGAAACAGGGATTGGCCATTAGCCCACAACCTCCACCAATTCGGAATTGGTTTCCGTTTGTGGAGTATGCCCTAACCCCTACCTAATCTTCCCAAGATATGTATGGGAAGAGAACCCGTGTCCCTGCAGTTGGAACGATTTGGGTTGTTAACGAATTACATACATAGTTTTTTGTTGTTTTATAATAAGAAAAAGACTAGAATCCGTAAACTGGGGCTTATTATTATAGCGAAATATATTTTTCAATAAACGAAGGAAAATAGTCTTCATTCATTAACTTTTACCAGAGAACTGATCGATACACATTATCATGAGTGAAAACCTCAGTTAAAGGACCCTACATCGAATATTTTTGTGCATCCCATCTGTATCATTTTATTCGCTCGGCGTGTCATCTTTCTAAGCTAATACTGGCACGGAGGAGGGTATCAGTTCTCTAAGTTGCCGTTAATTTGTGTAAGTGCGAAAACTTCTCACTTGCTCGAGAATTCCCACGAGAGCCCTCATTCTACAATCACCCAGCTAATTCTATACAGTAATTAGTTCCTTCCTAGTAATGCTTATGGCCTGGCAGCAAATTAAACGGTGCTACTGTTTTAGACATTAATTGCTCATTAATGAACAACGTTATACCAGCTAAAATTTGATGTTATTTTCATTACCGAGTTTGTATAAGTATGTTTGCTTTATGTTTGTATTACGTTTATGTTTTATGTATAAATTATGGTTACTCTCCATATCATAATTTTATTTATATTGATTTAAAATCATGTGTTTTATGATCACAGATATTTTATGCCTAAAATTGAAAAAAGATGATTTTTGATGCCTTTCTTGTACTCAAAATTACTATACTTTACATTCGTACCACAGAATAAATAGTTAACAATGCTCTGGCCAAGTAAAACGGTACAATTTTACCGAAACGTTTTTAGAGAGCTGAGGAAAGTGTTGAATATTTTAGGAGAGAGGGAACGAGACTGGAACTGAGGTACGCACCGGCCGACTGCGTAAAGGCGTCGGTTTACCCAGGGGGATTCAATTTTCTCGGCCGGGCAGACCGCGTTCTAACCGGCTCAGCCCCCGCTTATGGCACTCAAAATTAGCTTCCCAGGGACTAATAAAGAAGCCAGTAGAGACTTTGTTGACAAAATAGGCTGTAACTCCCTATATCAAACTGGCTTCGTTCCCAAGACTCGTTTTATGCAACTTTAAAAACAAACTTGAAATACCAACTTTTGTTTTTGCAGCAGAATGTATTCTGCCAATATTTGAGTGAAATGAAACACTGGCAGTAATTCCCTGGAAGGCTTTTTTAGTTTTTAAACATACGGTACGAATGATGTTACCAGTCAGATGTTGAAATAACATCGGAACGGTCTTTGTGTTGGATTGGTATCGGATTGTTCTACCGAATGATAGAAATCAGCCGCTCTTCGGACAAACAGTAATTTTCTTTTTGATTATGTTATAGATATTTGTTTTACTGCGGTTGTCGACGAGCAATTGACTGTAACAAAATGCTGGCTACTTTTCACCATTGGTATATCTCCAATACCCTGTACAGTGTACATATCTATTTCTAAGATCACAGTATTTATTTGGTAAACCGAGTTTTAACTTACTCTAAATATGCTGTGATTTGTGTTATTTACGCTATGTTTAGAACACACAGCAAATGAATCTGTTAGTTTTCTCAGGTATATTTTTTTCCATTGTTTTTTCGTGTCGGTAATGAAGTTATAACTATCGTACGTATAGGTACATATTGTAAGTTATTCCCTGTTTCAGTCTAGTATGAATGGTATTAATATAAAAAGCTTTCTAGGTGTAGTTCGATAGCAGAAAAAAAAACAACGGCAGACATAACTTGGTAAATTTTAATAACCTTAGGTGTGCCTTAGGGGATTTTGCAAGCAACACTACCGCCAAGTCACGAGTTGTTAAGCCCTGAGTTAAGAAAACAGTTGGAGGGTACTTTTGGAATGCACTAACAAAGTGTGAACTTTTCTCTTACTTACTCGTAGATCTTTCGAAGTGCTACAACTCAGCAACTGGGGCAAACTGAAAATCAGCTTCGCGATAAGTATGATACAAGTTCAAATTTATTTAACAACATGAATTGGATAGTTTTTAACAAATGTACTGCAAAAGTTTCAGACGTAGGTATTCTTGGGATTGGACGTACGGTTTTATAAAGCTTTTTACGTACTTTAATACTTGCGCTTAAAATTTAGGTTAGAATTTTGCCTCTTGAATCCAGACACTAGAATTATAGTTTCCTAAATTATGTAGAGAAACTTTTAGCTCATCATCACAAACATCCCACAGATTTTCCTGTTCTAGTGTAAGGATTTTCTGTACGTTCAAACAATGAGGGCCAAATTTCGGATTGGTATAGAAAACTAAGAGGGAAAACATAGTGAAGGCAAAAGTAAACATCGTATCGCAAAGGGTACTCCAAGGAGAAACAAAAACGGATGGCTATTATTTCCTCGATAAGAGACTTTTAACAAGAAGATTAGCTTTAAGAGTTGTATACGTTGATCGTTAATAACACATATCGGTGAGTGGTACACAACAAAGCATTTTCTTATACCAAATTTTTCCACACCATCGTATATATTAGTACTGTCGTTAAGAAAAAATATGAGGCCAGTTGTTTAGTGTAAGGCATTTATGCGTGTAAAAACGTCGTTGTTTATGCAGTAGTAATAGGCAATTCTAACACGATAGTTTGTTGGAGTGTCCGGTTGTGTCTGTACCCATTCTCGATGTATTATCGATACACCACCGAGTATACTTAATAATCCTTTTCACCTTTAGTGTCTCACCAAAGCTGATACCCACAGTCAGGCTAGCTTCAGTTGTATTCGTATCTAAAGTGAAAGGCGAACCGCAAGGCGAGAGAGACGGCGAATCGGATAGAGTTACCAGCTTACAGCACTGTTCGCATTCACCTACTTTTGTCTTTAACAGCGTTGGGAAAGGACAATTTAGTTGATATTGTTTTGCTTTCATTTTGCACTCGTATATCACGATTCACCTGATTACTAATTACCCTAGTCCCATAAAAAGTTGTCAAAGTTAAATTAACTTATGGGGATTATTGATAATTGAAAATTGCTGAACAGTTTCTTGCATCCATTACGTAAAGGAAAGTAAGATAGATGCCTTGCAGTGTTCTCACTCGATATTTACCTGACAGCAAGAGTGTTCTTCTCTCCAAACCAGTTCTCATTTCAAACCATCCTTAGAGTATAGATATCCGGACCAATCGTAAATAAATGTACGTTCTTAAAACAACTACAGTCAGTTCCATATATTTAGTTGGTATCCGCATATATCTTTACTGTACTAGACAATAGAGAACAGTAATTGTATGAGTAACTCTCGTGAAGCGATCACGCGAAACAATTTTGTAGGCGAAAACCGTGAAATTGTAATTTTCGGCACCGAAAGGCCGTTAAATCGAAAAGAACTACAGCAGGGCTTTCAAATAACTGTCTTGAAGCAATGTATCGGGTATTGCACCTATTTTATTAAAAAATATATAAGGATAATTGTAAAGTGAATGTCGGCTCAAGCACAGTATATGTTACTATAGTTGTACTTGGAACTAAATAAATATTAATATGGTTTAATAAATTATTAAAGTTGAAAAAATGCATTTTGTATTAATTTAAATTATGATTTATGTCCTATTTACTTAAATACTGAGATCGGTTTTTAATGCCAAATGTCACGCTATTCATATTAAAAATGCATTTATGAGGCTTAGACTACAGAGTACTTAGACTGCGACTGCGTTTGAAGGACAGAGCGATCTTGCAAAGGTTCCTTGTAGGGACTAAGAAACCCAAAAATGATAGCTAGCTTATTAAAAAATATACTGTGTCATCTAGGGGAATAATAGGAATATTTTAATATCTCGAACTATGAAGCTCAAATAGCCCTTATAAGCTTATCCTAAAAACCGACCTATGTATATAGAAATACAGACACCCGAAAAAGTACCCTTCTCTGAGGAAAACAATTTTTATAGGGGATACCTCTAAACAATCCATCTGTCACATTCTCCGATAAACTATCCCTTTAGGAAACCGGACAACCGTCCCTCCATTGTAATGATTTGTTAGTTCAGATTTCGCGGTCCCATGCAATACGTCTTTCTTTTATAAGTCTCTCGCGTAATTCACAAAAGTATTTCTCGGTCGCCGCTCGCTCACAGAGTGTAGAAAAATCGGTGATCTATATTCTTTTATCTTTATTCAAGGGTTGACGACGATTTCGGGGAGAATGTACAAGATAGAATTGTTGGTAATATTTACCCGACTTTGGCAAAGCCTATTAGAAAGGGTTTGGAACACTAAGTAATTATGTATGTATGATTGCACGTCACTTGTTGATATTTTTTTATAAAATACAGTTGCTCAGCCAGTTTTGTGACTTTTTTCACGTATAATTTCAATTTCTTCACGTACCTACGCTTTAAATAATATTCTTATTCAGTCAGATAAATTATTTTTATAAGAAGACAAAACAGATTGTGTGACAAGAAGATCTAGTAGAAAACATATTCCTATTAACACACCGATTTCCGATTAACCATAACACCGACTTTGCAAAACCCTGCTTACTATAGAAGCTTCAGCTGAAAATATGAGCCAAGTTTTTCTTTCGTTGCCTTACCTTTGGCTGGCAAAAAATCTGAACCATTCCCGGTGGAAGGCCTTTCTGAGACGCGATAAAATTTACATGTTCGCTCGCCTCCGTCTGTAAGTACTTTATTTTAAAAAGGGTGAAATAAGGCATTACCCAAAGAGAATATTCAATTAGAGTATGCTTTGAATTTGTAGGACACTTTTCACTTACTTTTTCTGCATTTTCTTTACACTGAAAAAAATCATGGCTAAATAAGTTACAATCTTGCTTGATTGAAAAAAATATGACTGAATCATTAAAAGGAAATATCAAAAACAATAATTGACTGTTTATTGTCACAATAAAGCTGAAATGATTGAACGTTTATCAAATTGAAAGTGCTGAATTTAATAAGTTTACTTTATTCATGTCGAGGCATAGTCAGTTCTATCATCGACTTATTTAGATCCATCAAGTTGCTTTATTATTACTACACATTACACTTAGTTCATCCAATAAAATATTATAAAATAATGATTAGAATTGATTAAGCCGACAATTACTTATTGGAATGTACTATGTATGCTTGTTTCGTTTCTCAATCAAGAAGGCTTGATTCCCGGAATCACAAAGCTTTGTGCGCTCGTATACAATAAACAAGTGACTTGATAATATTAAACATTTTTTTGATGTATATTAACAATTATTTTTTTCAGTGTATGATACATTGCGATGTAAATAAAATAATCTTTATCGAATTTTCCTTTGAAATTTGTGTAACTGAAGTGAAGGCATTTAATTTGGTAAATAACCTAGTAGTCAAAATGAAGGTGCTCTTAACCTAAATTGATAAGTGGATGGTTCGTTTTTGATGTCGTCGCCAGGGCACCTGTTAAATCTTTTATCGGCAGTTAAGCTCGCGGCCGGGTAAAGTACCTCGTTAATATTTTACCTAGCCGCAATCTCGGAAAATTTTGGGCTCTCGAAGCCTTCTGGGCTTAACAAACAGCTATAGAGACCGTTAAGGTTTCGAACTATAATTTAAAAGTGTTAGATTTCTTATAAATGAACCTCTTTTCGTTACCTTTAATGACTTACATTTTTCACAAAGCAAAATATTGAAATATGCGTTTATTGAATATTTAGAAAAATGACAAATTTTATGCGCAATTTGTTTGAAATGGCTAAAGACTATTTTGTACAAAAAATCTATCTAAAAAATGTTTGTTTGTTATTTACCTATGCTTCTTTTTCTGGCTTAATGTTCTTTTAAACAGTTTTAGCTACTGTAAGTAAAACAATGTCTTGTCAAAGCTTTTGGTCATTTTGATTAAGTAAGTACCTGATTAATTTTATCGCAGAAATGTATACAGTACACAAATAAATATTCTATATACACATACTATATACAACAATTTTTTTTATTGCACACTTGTAGTATATACATGTGGAATTTTGTAACCTCACCTGGAGGGAAAGTACTCTAAATACTGGAGATAGAAAATTTTACTCAGAGGAAACAATCTTTTATTTTTTAAAAGAAGCAAACCACATTCAAAGATTTTTGAAAATACGCTTGTCACACCCAGGAGTCAAATGCGAAAAAATAACATACTGGACTTTTATGGCATTAATCGATAGAGTCAATCATAAGGACCGTAAATACGGTAAGTTAAATGAAAGAAAAACCATGAAATCTAAACTTACTTACTTACTTTAATTAAAAGAAAAAAAAGCGGCCAAGTGCGAGTCGGACTCGCCCATGAAGGGTTCCGTAGCAGCAAGTAACATAATATAAAAGTTTTTGTAGTTCGTTGTAACTTGAATGAAAGGTAAATAGCGGTTTACGATTTATGACGTATTAAAAAAAACTACTTACTAGATATCGTTCAAACCAATTTTCGGTGGAAGTTTGCATGGTAATGTACATCATATATTTTTTTTAGTTTTATAATTCTCTTATTTTAGAAGTTACGGGGGGGGGGGGACACACATTTTACAACTTTGGAAGTGTCTCTCGCGCAAACTATTCAGTTTAGAAGAAAATGATATTAGAAACCTCAATATCATTTTTGAAGACCTATCCATAGATACCCCACACGTATGGCTTTGATGAAAAAAAAATTTTGAGTTTCAGTTCTTCAAGTATGGGGAGCCCCCAAAATTTATTGTTTTTTTTCTATTTTTGTGTGAAAATCTTAATGCGGTTCACAAAATACATCTACTTACCAATTTTCAACAGTATAGTTCTTATAGTTTCGGAAAAAAAGTGGCTGTGACATACGGACAGACAGACAGACAGACAGACAGACAGACAGACAGACATGACGAATCCATAAGGGTTCCGTTTTTTGCCATTTGGCTACGGAACCCTAAAAACGACTAAACTAACTAATTAGTTGCTCCAAAATGGGCTCAATTTGGTTTGATACACATTCTTATTTTAAAAAATCTATGAGTCTGCATTACAAACACGTGTAAAGATAATTGCAATTTTCTGATCTAAATCGTTCTTCGCCTTTCAATAAATAAATTATGACAAAGATAATTATTAATTACTAACATAAGTAATCGGATGAACCCTTTAGTAACTAAATAAGTGCTTTAGTGTTCGAGTAAAAGTGTTATAACTTAGGCTTCATGGTTTTCCATTCATTTAATTTACCATGTTTGTAAGAAAGATTCGATCCTATAATTGACCCTTCACAATATCGATTAATGCCATGGAATATAATATAGAATAGACAAGCGTATTTTCAAAAATCTTTGAATGTAGTTTTGTTTCTTTTTAAAAATAAAGAAATGTTTCCTTTGAGTAAAATTTTCTATCTCCAGTTTTCAGAGTACTTTCCATCCAGGTGACGTTACAAAATTCCGTTCTGTATATAGTAATAATATTATTATTTTGAAATATGAATTTGGGCTACTCTGACCACTTCGCGCTCGGCGAATTATATATATATTATTATTATTATTATTATTATTATTGTATAGTATACATGTCAGTATGAAATTTAACACATTTTTTATTAAATTATATGTAATAAACATGATTATAATTAGAAAAATTAAATATTAGCACAAACACTTATAGTTCTTTGTCTTACGTTTATCTATTTCTTCTTTGGTTCTTTCTTACTTCATGTTAGTTATTTATTGGTTATTAAGGACCTCTCTCCGAGTATAGGCCTCCTCCATTTCGCTCCACAGTTTTCGGTCTTGGGCTAGCTTCATCCAGTCTGCTCCTGCGACTTTTTTAATTTTCTGTTCCCATCTTGCAAATGGTCTGCCTCTTTTTCGCTTTCCCTCTGGCCCCTTCCATAGTGCTACTTTCTTGGTCCACTTCGTGTTGCTCATGCGGGCTACATGACCGGCCCATCTCCATTTTTGCGTCAGGCAGTATTGTAGAGCATCTATAAAGCCGGTTTTTTTTCTAATGGTGGTATTTCTTATTTTATCTGTTCGCTTTATATTCATTATACTCCGTTCCATAGCTCGTTGGCAGGTTAGAATTTTTGTTTCAGATGTTTTGTCTAGTTTCCATGATTGGCATGCATATGTGAGGCAGGGCAGAAGACAGGAATCAAAAACTTTTTTTTTTAGTTTTAAAGGAAGTTTTGATTTTAATACCTCTTTGGAGCTCCAAAATTTATTCCAAGTCAGGGTTGCGCGTCTGTTTATTTCATCTCGGTGTCTTGATGTTTTGAACGATATTAGTTTGCCCAGGTAGGTATATTCATCTACGTATTGAATTATGATTTTTTCTACTTTAATGGGTTGTTTTGCGCTATTGGTCATAATCTTGGTTTTCGAAGTATTTATTATTATTATATTATTTACTAATAGAGTTGAGATCATTTAACATTGATTGCAGTTGTGCTGCTGATTCTGAAAACAGTATTATATCGTCGGCGAACCTTAGATTACTCAGGTATTTCCGTCTATATCGATACCTTTTCGGCTCCAGTCCAGGTTTTTCATAATATCTTGGAGAACGATTATAAATAATCTTGGTGACAATGGATCTCCTTGTCGTACACCTCTACTGATGTTGATAATTGGAACCTTTCGGTCTAGCTTTACTCTACTTACGCTCTTCTTGTATATATCTTTTATGAGCTCTATTATTTCTATAGGAGTTTGACATTTATATAGAGCTTGCCAAATACTCTCGTGAGATATTGAATCGAACGTTTTAGCGTAGTCAATGAATGCTAGATATAGGGGCCGTCACTGCTCAGTATATTTTTCAATTATTTGTTCCAAGGTTTAGATATGGTCAGTAGTAGAAAAGCTTTTTCTAAAGCCCGCTTGCTCTACCGGTTGATATAGTAATATACAAGTCATAAATAAAATTAATGTTTCTGATTGGTCTTGAGTCCCACACTTACTCGTCGTTAAGAGACTAATCATGATATCGATACGATGGGAACAATTCGATATCACACCCTGCATTTACATAGAGTTATAATACTTTATACCTCTCTGAAACAACTCTTGGTATCGAATTTGTTCTACGTTGTTAGCTCTTCCGCTTACTCAACCCAATTAATCCCAGTGTAGAAAAGTTGACTGTCGCTGAAATATATTTCTTTTCTATATTTATCCACCCTCCTCACTTTGTCTTCGCCGTCTCAGAGATTATCTGCTATGAAAACGTGGAAGTGCCGGCGCGCCCCGGGTCTACTTTAAATGGACGGAAATAGTCCTGTTACTGTTAACGTGTTGAAGTGTTTAATTTTACAGAAGGGAACCAAAACTGTTAAGCTACTTTATGATGCTTGGAAGTTTAGTCTATGAATATGGACACCTATTATAGATTTACATGTATTAACAGCTTTTGTTCAAAAATATATCCTTAAATCACAAAAATATTGGAATTTTATTATACAACGAACAGATTATTGGCTATCTTTGAATAAGAAATAGTTTGGCCCGAAGAATATGGTCGCAGTGTTGCGACAACATTTCGTAACACTGTGTATTATACCGAAATGTTCACCCGTCTGTGTATTAAGTTTGATGAAAAATGTTTGCCTGAATATTAGCATAATAGGTCACATTAACGTTATTTTCAACGGGTAACATGAATCAAAATGTTAGGAGGAATACAATAAAAGATTCGGTCGATGTTTACAGAAGGAAATAATAATTAGGTACTAAAATTACACAATGACATATTTCATTAGTTATTTTTTTATTAGACACTAATACCACATAACTTCTATCAATAAATTAAGGAAACAAATTTCCGTTTTAAGAAATTAATTACGAAAGGCATTCAGATGATTGACGATATGAACATTTTATTTTTGTCCGGTTTTTATTGCACCCATACGATACGGTGTCGCTGCGACTGTCCAAATAAAATAAAAGTGGTCTTTATTCGGATCCTTTGATGTCTACTCAGGCGATATTCCCGTGTTAATGTTACTTACTTGTTTAGGATGTTTTATTTTGTTACAATTGTATCTGGGAACGTAGGAAAGTGAAATAAGCGAAAGCCATTTGCACACTGGTTTAATGGGTTATGAACAAAATAACACCAAATAAATAACACAAATAAACAACTACAACAAAAACAACAACAGTAATAAATAATACTAAAGCAATTCGGTATTAACAATTGTTTTGACTTTTGAATATGTTTTTTATTTGATCTGCATTTTTATAATTCTAAATCATTAGCGATTCTTTACTATATTTATTATTATCATATAAACTCGACTCGGCTTTTGTTGTTTTGTTAATAGCCTAAAAGTATCACATAATATTTTTAGTAAAATAAATAACCGATCCATTCCAGAGTTTTGTTTAGATTAAAACCTATTTCTATTGCTATGTTTTCTTTCGGACGGTCAGATAGGGAAGATTTATCCAGCGATTTATCTTAAGATTTATCCTAATGACGTCTCGAGAAGCACTATATGGAGACGCCGTGTAAATCGTCGCGGTGATCCTCCTGTATAAATATTATGGAGCAGCACAAACACGAATGAAGAGAGAGCGCGGCGCCGCGGCGCAAACAAATTATCATTGCCAGCGGTTCCAAAACTGTGGTCTATGACAGTCTATGCACTGCAAATCAAATCAAATGGTCGGACGGCGGTGTAGTGGAATTGAAGCTACTCTGGCCTTCTCGAAAGTAGTGGAACTGTAGATTGATTTTCTCTCTGTGCAACTGATTCTCAATGTTTTCTTTTGTCAAATTAAATGTAACTTAGAAAATTGTAATTTTTTAATAAAGTGTTTTTTGCCATTTCATTTTTTTTTTACAAATTTTTGACAAAATAAAAAGAAATTAACGGTCTTTTATTTACTGTTCAATTCAAGTTCAAGATAATCACAAAAAACACCAGCAGAAAATGGTTAAATACCGGAATAATTCATGTATTATGGAAGTATTCCTTGTTGTGACAAACTTGGGTCGCCCATGGAATTAATTTAGTTAAGACGGAGTGAAATGTCACATCCTCCCGGATACGCGAAGCTATGGCCATTTCTGATCAAATTTGGCTAATGTAATGACATTTCTAACAATATCGCACTTATTAGATTAGTGCCGATTGAAGGTGGTGGTTGGAGCATGTATATTAGATTTGTGGAGAGAAGGATACATGGGCAACCGTCCTGAAGGGTACTAGGATCTGTAAAAGCTCTTTCAGTAATACCTTATGTCGAATTATTAGGATAATTGCGATTTGACTAAAGGTTCCTTGGTGAAAGTAAAGTTGTCCAGTAGGGCTATTCACTAAAAAATCCGCGACGTTTTCAGCGCTGAAAAAGCGATGAGATCGGTATTTGCGTTCATTTGAACATTTTCGTATTCAGTAATATTGACACTATAGAGCGGAATATTTGACAGCGTCATATAATATAGACCAAGAGTTGAATGACAGTTTCATAAAATTATAAGCCACTGTAAAGTTTTAGCGGGTGATAATAAATAGCCCTTTATGTCAAGTAGCCTTTCCCAGATATCCCTTTTATATTTTGAGTATCACTGGCAGTAAGACGCGAAGTGACGTCTAGCACATGTGGTTTTAATGGGGTGCACTCAAATGCAGGGATGCTCTATTTCTCGTTTATAAGCTCCTTGAGCTAAGTACACCGAGGACTCGAGAAGGAACGACATAAAAACTTCTTTATAAAACCGAGTGGGGTTTTTGCACAACAACAGTAATTTCGGTTACATAACAAGCTTTTTCGGTAGAGCGTTTTTACCCTCCATTTATAATGACCAAAAAAGAGAATCCGCGTGGATCCAGATTTAAATTCGCTTTTGTGGGAGAGAATAAAAAGGTTTTTGATTACGTAACGCTGCCTGCGTGGAGTACCTGTTCGGCAGGTTGATGAAAAACTACGCGACATCAAGTTTGATCAGTGCACGAACGCGAGCCGGAAAATGGAGAGAGAGGCCGTTACTAATTTAGTCTCACGAGGCAACCGCCACTTCAAGAGATAAAAGGTAGTATTTTAATCAGACATTCCTAAACGTATTTTTTATTTAGTGCCGACTACGCCGACGCGTGAACATCATAGCTGTTTTTTTTTTCGATCGAACTTCGAGGGGAGTTTTTTGAAACAACCGTACCTGTTTTGGTATGCTTAGAATGTTCTGCTCATATGGCAGCAATTAGGTTCACGTCTTTTTTCAAAAAAAAAAAAAAAAGACTGACTACAGTTTTTATTCGTATTAAATTTTGTAACTGTAAAAAACAGGTGAAAATAAAATTATTAGCTAACCTAACGAATTTTACAAAAAATTATTACATCGTCTGAATAAAATATATCCTGTCACACACATTCTAATATGTAAACACACACGCACCCACTCACACACATACACACACACACACACCTACACACACACACACACCCACACACACACACACACACACACACACACACACACACACACACACACACACGCACACACGCACACACATACGCATACACGCACACACACACACACACACACAAAGAGACACGCACAAAAAGCACCCACAAACCCACACTTAGTTATTTGTTAAATATTGTTTTGTTTTTGGCTAGTATTTTTCTTTCTTATTGTTGTTATTATTATTTCATTATTTTTGTTTTGTATCTCTTATAATTTTAGTTATGGAAGAGCGGATACTTCTGGCACAAGTATTTTTATACTTAAAAGAAGTATCCTACAACATATATTGTTATGTACAATGAGATACTGCAATAAACATTTTTCATTTTCATTTTCATTTCATCCTATGTTAATCTGGAAATCAAGACCAATCTAAGGACAGCTCGCACTCCAAAATCTATAAAACCGTTTTAGCGACAGGCAGTAACAGTATAACGGACATACGTACATTAGAAAAACATTTCCCTCCGTTTGAGAAGTCGAGTAAAAACTAGAAGCACTACCGAGACTTTGAAACTACTTAGGCGACGTAGAAAATTTAGAAAGTTAAATGAGATCCTATATAAAGTTTTCATGTAGTACGAAATAACTTAAAAGTTACGTTACTAAATGATATGTGAATAATTTATCGAAGTAATTTAAGTTTGAACATTGAATTTTGAAGAAGGTGGGTACTCTGAAATTCGGAGTCTTGACAGATTGCTTTTAAATTTACCGTCTGACAATTATTCTACGAACTCGTATGCCTTGTAGGCCGTGATTTGATAATACTGAACTGCAATAGCTAAGGAACTTCATTTTGTAAAAATTATAATATTCCTTTGGAACACGATAATTTTGCTCAGGCCGTTATCAGGCGGTCGCGGTTCATTGAGCTGATTGTCGTGTTATACGCACATAATGGTGAGGTACCGTAGTCGGATTGCCCATTCAGAGGAGCGATTGTTCACGGGCACGGAGATTTAATGATTTGCTAATGTCGCGTGATTACTGCCAGAATTTTCAATAGCCTTAGGAAAATTGTGAACCGGGAAATTGACAATTGAATTGATTTGGTCGCACCAAATAATTTCAATATTTATAAAGAATAATAAAAGTGCCCGAAAATTTTTACTGTAACGTATGCGCCATGTTTTATCGATGTTGTTAATCAATTGAAGTTCTCAGTCAGATTAACTACATACTTTCTTTCCCATTGCTATTGTTATTATTTAATTTGTTATAGGTAAACCATGAAATTTAATTCGTTGTACGTACTCCCGCTAACTGTGGTTTCTACTTATGATACTGAACAACTTTGCCCAAGGACCTCATAGTTAATTCGCAAAAAAAAGTGACCTCTTCATACAAAAAAGCGGCAAAGTGCGAGTCGGACTCGCCCATGAAGGGTTCCAGGGTAGCAGCAAGTAACATTATATAAAAGTTCTTGTAGTTCGTTGTAGGTAAATTGCGGTTTACGATTTATGACGTATTAAAAAAAAACTACTTACTAGATCTCGTTCAAACCAATTTTCGGTGGAAGTTTGCATGGTAATGTACATCATATATTTTTTTTAGTTTTATCATTCTCTTACTTTAGAAGTTACGGGGGGGGGGGACACACATTTTACCACTTTGGAAGTGTCTCTCGCGCAAAGTATTCAGTTTAGAAAAAAAATGATATTAGAAACCTTAATATCATTTTTGAAGACCTATCCATAGATACCCCACACGTATGGGTTTGATGAAAAAAAAATTTTTGAGTTTCAGTTCTAAGTATGGGGAACCCCTAAAATTTTGTGTGAAAATCTTAATGCGGTTCACAGAATACATCTACTTACCAAGTTTCAACAGTATAGTTCTTATAGTTTCGGAAAAAAGTGGCTGTGACATACGGACGGACAGACAGACAGACAGACAGACATGACGAATCCACAATTCCGTTTTTTGCCATTTGGCTACGGAACCCTAAAAATGGTCGATCAGCTGATGAATTTGTATGAAGAGGCCAAATTTTTTTTGCTAATTGACCGTAGGTTTGTTCGGCAAAGTTGTTCAGTATCTTGAGTAGAAAGTTAGTGGGAGTACAACGAATTAAACACGGTGTATAAGTAGTAATTAGTAAACAATTAAATTAACTGCTAAATTAATGGTAAAACGTATTTTATATAGATTTTCTTGTCATTCCGAAACGCATGTCGCCTAAATTTTCGCTGTCTTAACTGTCGCTGCATGCAGGGCCAAATCTATATATGATAAAATTATACGTAAAACATCCTGAAAAATCGTTTACGTAACTCCAAATTCAAATGTTTCTAGTGTGACGACAATTTCTTGCGTGGGCGGCACGAGTGTATGATAAATGGCAACACCCAACCCTGAGCCCCTGGACCCCACAATGGAGTGGAGACTCACTGGAAACTTGCTAATTGAACAGCCAAGTGACACTTCTGTACTACCACTCGTATCTGACTCGGTTCGCGGAGCTCCTCTCATTACGAATTAAAAATCTCTCACTGAAAATGAAAAAGCTAAGGGTTCATGGTTTTAAATCGTATTATAATTGAGATTACTATCATAAGATTTATGTGTAAATTATCTAATCAGAACAGAAGAACCGATTACATAATTAGTTATATTCGTAACCATTTATTTTTCCTTTTATCCACTCCGGTAAGCCTTTGCATCGTCTTTGATGGTAAGCTATGACAGGTAATTTTTGTTTCTTCTTTGACAAATAGTTAAGTAACTAAGGAAAATGGGTTATCCTGAAATTTTCTAGTTTAGTAACCATATAGACTTCCTATAATAGATATTTCACGTTTCCTCTTTACTATTTGGACTGTGAAAACGTGTTAAATGATCACTGATGTGGCCATTCCTAAAATGACTTGTAAGACCCGTAATTTATGGATTATACCCGAATACACATTAAGAATTAGCTTTAACGTTGCACAGAGTAATAAACTCACAAAAGCGACCTTATAAGTTCGCTCTAAGTTGCTATGACCGACTGAAACGACTCAAGTGCCGCCTTATAGTTATTATCATTCGCTAAAAGCTAGATTATCGTTCCAAGTGCACAAATGTGTTGATTATCAACAATATCGGAGTTAAAAGCAAATAAAAACCGGCCAAGAGTGAGTCGGACTCGCGCACTGAGGGTTCCGTATAAATTCATAATCACACATGTCACACTCTATATTTTTTATATTTGAGTTGATTGAATGAAAGGTAATTTGCGGTTTACGATTTATGACGTATTAAAAAAACTACTTACTAGATCTATTTCAAACCAATTTTCGGTGGAAGTTTGCATTTTAATGTACATCATATATATTTTTTTAGTTTTATCATTCTCTTATTTTAGAAGTTACAGGGGGGGGACACACATATTTTACCACTTTGGAAGTGTCTCAAAATTCAAAATCATTTATTTCTTTACGTAGGTACATTAAGCACTCTTATAAACGTCATATCATTTTTCTGGAGGAATATTCCAAATGTCATTATCATTAAAATAATCTTCAGTCTTATAGTATCCTCTTGAACAAATACAGCGTTTTATATGTTTCTTAAATTTACATTCTGGTAGTTCACACACGTCATTCGGAATTTTGTTATAAAAGCGTACACACTGCCCCACAAATGATTTTTTCACCTTACTAAGTCTCGAGAAAGCTATATCAAGATTATTTTTACTTCTCAAATTACGGTTATGTCTGTCACTATTTTTGAAGAACAAGTTTAGATTTTTACGAACGTACATGATATTTTCGTAAATAAACTGACCGGCAACTGTTAGAATATTTATTTCCTTAAATCTATCTCGAAGTGATTCTCGGGATCGTAGTTGGTATATAGCTCGGACTGCTCTTTTTTGTGGAATGAAAATGGTTCCAATGTCTGCTGCGTGTCCCCACAGTAAAATGCCATAAGACATTATACTGTGAAAGTAACTGAAATATACTAATCTGGCAGTTGTTACATCCGTCAATTGCCTTATTTTCTTGACGGCGTGGGCAGCCGAGCTAAGCCTCCCCGCTAGAGTTGCAATATGTGGGCCCCACTGTAACGTGCTATCTATAGTTATGCCGAGAAAAACTGTACTAGGAACAAAATCTAATTCGTTACCATTTAATATTACTTTATTATGAGTCTGTTTAACATTTGGCAAAGAAAACTTGATGCATTTTGTTTTTTTCGCATTCAGTAACAAATTATTAGCAGTAAACCAGTCTAGTAACTTAGAGAGAGTGTTGTTCACTTCGTCAATTTCGATTGTCTTTCTACTTACCTTAAAAAGATGGGAAGTATCATCAGCAAACAACACAATATTTGAAATGTTTTGCACCATGAATGGCAAGTCATTGATGTACGTCAGAAAAAGGAAAGGGCCTAAAATAGATCCTTGTGGCACGCCCATTTTCACAGTGGACCCAGAAGAATTAACGTCCTTGACTTGTACCATTTGCATTCTGTTATCAAGATAAGATTTAAGGAGACCGAGTGCTCTATCCCTCACGCCGTAATGCTCCAATTTAATGAGAAAGGTTTGATGTTCTACGCAGTCAAAAGCCTTAGATAGATCACAAAATACCCCTATTGCATTTTGTGATTCCTCAAATGCCTCATAAATATTGCGTACTAAAGCAACTCCTGCATCTGTTGTTGAACGCCCTTTGACAAAACCAAATTGTTGACTATGCAGGATATTGTTCATGCTGAAATGCTGAACCATTTGATTTAACTATCTATAACGGTAAAAATATCATTATAAAATCGATTTACTTCTAATGTACATGTGTCTGGTATTGGCAAGTTTTCGTCAAGTGTATCTCTAAATCTCTCTATCCTACTAGCTGTGACAGGCCTTGTTTGCAATTTAATTACTTCTTTTAGTTTTTGTACAGGAAAACTAACTATTTGACCACTATGATCCGACTTTAAACAATTTAAGACTTTTTTATCATAAAAATTGCAATTACAGAAAACGTTATCAATACATGTAGCGCTCGACTCCGTTATCCTAGTTGGTTCTAAGAATATGTACTGTAAATCAAAAGATTTGAAGAGGCAAATTAACCTAGTGTCTCTCGCATAAACTATTCGGTTTAGAAAAAAATGATATTAGAAACCTCAATATCATTTTTGAAGATCTATCCATAGATACCGCACACGTATAGGTTTGATGAAAAAAAAAATTAAGTTTCAGTTCTAAGTATGGGCAACCCCCAAAATTTATTGTTTTTTTTTCTATTTTTGTGTGAAAATCTTAATGCGGTTCACAGAATACATCTACTTACCAAGTTTCAACAGTATAGTTCTCATAGTTTCGGAAAAAAGTGGCTGTGACTGGATGTGGATTTTATTCCCACCCAGGGTAAACATTTCTTTGATGAGCGGATCTCTTGAACCTTGGTATATCATAATATTTAAACGTATATGTCAGTCTCTGGTTTCTGTAATGCAGGGAATCCTAGTATGTTGTGAGATGACCGTGTTGTCGGACCGTTATTGGTCCGTCAATTTTTATTTATCTAATAAAATAGTAAGTACCTATTCTTGAACCATTTAGATTTTTAACAACTTGTAATTTAGCTAAGTCTAATGTCTAGTCAGCTTAGTTTTTAAGTAAATTTATTTAAAGATTATTAGTTATTTTTTGTTAACTTCCTTACTAAATCTAAACCTTAAGCAAAAATTATGTATATCAAGTTGTCTTATTACGAATTTACCCATACGAGTACGTATTTTTTGTTAAGTTACTAAACGTAAACCTTAAAAACAAAAATTAAGTAGCTATATCAAGTTGTCTTAATATACGAATTTACTCATACATACGTCAACTAAGCGGAACAATCAGCGGGGCGGGATTTATAGCGCTCCCATTCTTTTCATACGGCGCGGCGCGGCGCCGGCGCTGAAAAATGTGTTAATTATAAAGAAACAATACACTTTACCGAGACGCCCATTCATAACCTTTAAGAAAAATATTTTTCTGTATTATTAATAGTTCTGTCCTTAATATAGGTACGTACCTCGTAGATGTAATTTAAAAAGTTAGAATTATGTATTATACTTTAAGAGACATTAATTTTATAGCGGTTTGAGATAACTAATTACTAACATGAATTCATTACAACAAAATTGTTGATACATTTTATCGTGTAAATAAATACGAATACGAAATATCCTTTAACACGAGGTCCAAAACTTCGTGGATCCCTCAAACTTCTTGATCTCACGCCTATCGTAAGTTTTATAAAGACACGTGTTAGGATAAGCCGCGGCTAATGGAGTAACTTCTGTTTATGGTGTACTAACAACACGTCGTAGTCATGACTGGTGTGGTTGTTGCCGTACTAGGCGTAGTCACTAGTCAGTTACGGTATATGTGTCATGGCGGTGAGGCGAGGTTAGCCACTGTAATGCTTGCAAATCCTTTAATTCTAAATGCTATAGGCAACATTAATATTATTGCAGTGTGTTTTGTAGTTATACAGTATGTGTACAAAAGAATTTAGTATGGGGTTGCTTGTACAAGTCAGATACAGTACAGGTGATCATAAATGGCTTTTGCGTTTAGTATAGCAGTAGGTGATATAGAGAAAATTATATACGAGTAGTATGAATTTGGAACAAAAAGTTGAAATCTATTTATCAACGATAAATGCAAGGTGGAAGCATCTCACTAATATTTTATACCTACACGAAATAATGATGTTTATTTATTTGTTTGTCATAATATAACTAAACCCTACTCATGAACTGTACAACTATCCTTATGGAATCATACTCCAACTATAATTAATCAACTAGGCATGGAAAATGTAAAAATGAAAAGTGAACATTGAGAATTGAAATATTTATTATGCTCCTTGGGGACAGTTTATGTTTTATGAATAGTTTCAGTTCAAAATATGGTGAATTTTATCCTGTAGAAATAACAAATGACATGAAATGGTTTAGGCATTTCTCAAATAAACCAAATGCAACAATCAGATAATATACGCCTTGATAATAAACTGAATCGAACAACCCCATTTTACATCAAATCCTAGAAATTATTGACTTCTTCTGTCGAATACAAAGAGCACATTTCGAGGACCGAGACAGATGAATTGTGGCGAAAAATAAGAAATGATTCATAATGATTGACGAGTTTTTGCTCATTGTTAAAAAATCTGACAATTTATATATTCGTAGGGACAGTAATACTTATAAAGAACTGTTTCTCTGTAATATCAAAATTAAGTATAAAGGAAAACAGTCAATCAGAAAATTCCCGAAAGAAAATATTATTCTCTCTGAAAGAGAGAGTTTTCGACAGATTCATCAAATAAAAGTATTCTAAGAAAAATATATTGTTAAACCTTGAATTTTAGCGAGCTCTGAGCAAAATATTTTTTGTTGATAGGCACATTTTAATTTCGTAGAGATCAATCAGATAACCGTCCGTAATAGCAACCATTAGTGGAATTGCCGGCGGTTTCCACCAACTCTGGATAGTGAGGGGAAAGGAACAAAAGTAAACCGTTGTTTTAGGAATTACGGCTATTTCCGCAGTCGAGTCGAGTCGGTCCTCTGCGAGTATGTAGGTCATTGTAGGTCGTGTGCAATGTGCAATGTGCACCTGCCTCTGTCTGAATGCGTCATCTGCCAGAAGTAGAGCTTACAAATTCGTACAGGTACTATGAAATACTTTGTACTTACCGATACAGAGCGTAAAAATAGGTCTAAGTAGGACCCGTGGGCTTTTGTTTACCGTACCGAAAGCTTTATGATGTTGCCGAAATACAAATAATATTGATCAGCTATTTGGCCAATACTGTCCATTTTTTTTTGCAAAGTCGTAGAAAAAAAGTTCTTCAGTATGATGAGTAAAAACTCTTGTTAATGGATTCTCAAGATATTGCTGCTACCCGTAGTTGAATTTATGCATCTTAATTATTAAAAAACTGCGTTACACCAAAGAGACATTAACACATCAGTATGAGGCAATAACATCGTGCATCGAAGGGATATCTTCGTAGCCATTATCTTGACTTCCTGACAGACCGGTTAGACAACTTGTGCCATTCCATTGTTCCCGATAATTACTGTTCGATCACACGATAGCTTTTAAACAAACTCGAATCACACTCTAAATGATTTATACCTTAACACAAGATTTCTCAAACAATTTATTCAGTGTGGTCTTATAAAAAATAATGCTTGTATCGCTTCTATATTGTAGGCTTAAAGTTTTGTAACTACTCGTATTGCACTGTTGGTATTTTGTAAATAGCGAATCAACTAACTGCATTGTCAGTAATCGACTTTTGTTGCAAGTGGTTAATATGGATTATTTTGCATGCAGTATGTCAGATAACGTGAAGAAATACGTATTTTGCTAAGTTGAATGATGCATACTACATATAAAATAAAGCTTAACGTAGCATCCAAAATATAAAATGGCTTCAATAAAACTGCCATTAGAATTTACTACCTATCAATACATTTTAAGCACGGTACTCTACGTGTTGTTTATTACAAAATATCTTTCTATTTACTAAGTCTGGGGCTCTGGGCCAATATATTCACAATTTAAGTGATGCTTATAGATTATATTTTTAATATTTAATCTATTTTAATACTGATATCTTAAAGTATACCACCCAATACTTAAGTTGCCACACATATGTTTTTAAAATTCCTCATTTTAATCCCTTTTTTCGGATCACTGTCACAGCCCAGCCATTAACAGATTTACGGTATGATCGTTAGATCCTAAATAAATGGAGATAGTGAAAGGTTCTTTAAAATTAATAACGTCCTCTCATAATATTTATTTTACATTACAAAATAACCATAAATATGAATGTATTCTTGGTTGGCTAAACAAATATTTTTCTCATAGAGTCATAAACTACGATGCGGTCAATATGAATGAGTTACAACAAGAATATAAATCAGTACAATGTTACTAATTTTTTGGGTAAAGTGAAAAGAAACTTAACACGTTAACTGCCATTGGGCGCACCTGTGCGTTTAAAACTCCTTAAGTGTATGCCTCCAACGCAAATACGCGTACCTATGTTGCCCGACGCGTATGTGCGTGTATGTGATTTTAGTTACAAACGCGCAGGTGCGTCGCGCGGCACGCTGCATAGACGCGGAAACGCGCAGGTGCGTCGAACGGCATACAGACAGGAGCATAACTTGCCCGCAAATATGCGTCGTACGGCATACTTCATAAGCAAGATGGTATGGCAATAAGTAATGTTTTAGATGGCACGTAACGTGTTAAACTTGCCCGCCTGGCTAGCTACCTACCACCATATTATCTAAGTCTTGCCGCCAAACATCAATGTTAACAGCATTGATGTGTTCCGGCTTGAATATAGGATAACCAGTTCCCCATTGCGTTGGAGAATCTTGGTAAGCCCGCTTCCATCTTGGGCATCATCATCACTTAACATCTGGTGAGATGATGCCAAGTGCTTACCAATTAAGAGTAAAAACAAGGTCCCTCGAAATCGAGTCATGTTTGAAAATCACTGAATTTCAACATGTTCCACTTCACTCTTTGATTTTTATTATAGCAGTATTATAGCTATTTTTAGAGGCAGCATCCTTTACAGCGCCGTTGCTTCTTTGTTCGTTTATTTAAAATAGTTAATGTAAGCGGAAGGTAGGAGCGTTCCGGAACTCGAAGACAATACGGAATGTTGCTCTCAGCACGCCGTACTCCGCTTCGCTACGGAACGGATTCGCCGCGAATGCGAAACGCGACCTAAATCGGTGAATTATTACAATTCCTATTGCTCTATTTGTATTTTGATTTACGTAAACAATGTTCTACCTCGATCATCTTAATTGTAGAGTATTTATTAGCGCTTCGTAGTGGTTATCTATTTATGCTTTGATTGTTTGTTGAAAACGGGATCGCGCGGTAGCTTTTACTTTGATGGAAAATTAGCTTTAGAAACAAATTACATCTCATGAATATTTGGTATATAAATAAAGTAAACGGAGAATACCTGTAATTACTTTAAGTACGAAAGAGACACCACAATCTCCACCAATCCAGACTTGGAGATCGTGTGTTGAGTATACCATCCCGAGGTTTGGAAAGAGACCCTTGCCCCTGCACTGGAGACGATATGGGTTGTTCACATAAGGGACACCAAAAACGTCGCAGAACCCTTAAGACGCAACGTATATGCTCTCGTGGTAATCTAGAAAGATAATATGCAAAATTATTTCCTTACCTACTTACACTTGCATTCCCTTTCCCATGTCTGCTTACACTAAAACTATCTTTATAGTTCTTAAGGTCAAACCTGCTCGTTACAGTTATTTAGTGTAAAGTTGTTTATACTTAATTGCTGCACCGGTATTCAGTTCACACTTGACCCGGATTCGCAGCAGATAAACCGCTTAGTGCGCTCTATGTGTACGAGAACGTGATTTACTTAAGAAACGTTATTTTATTATGGCCCGTGGCTGCGGCTGCGGCCCAGCCGCCGCGCCGCTCCTTTTGTGAACCAAAAAGGAAACATTTCGTCATAAAACTTTCTATTGTGCAAATGTCACATTTCAAAGTTTAAAGCAAATGGTTCCGCCTGTGCGTGGAATGTTTGCGGAAGATAGGAAATGGACATGAATAAATTTTGATACTTTTTGCGTTTCCAAATTAATATACTATTTATTTTACGTACTTAAGTAATTGAATAGGCAAAATTCCGTTAGAATTTTTAAATAAAACGCCTGTGCACCAAGTTTATGTTATGAATATGCATGCACTGAACTTTGATCTCAGCGAAACAATGATGAATATTTGAACCGTTTACCACTACGACAAAGGATCACCGTTTTATTTATGTCACTGACCAGTTGTAAATCAATCGAACACAATACGACATCTGTTTCAATAGCAGGCACATACCAATTAACAGCAAGGATCGTCACATCATCGTCGCGCCTACTGAATTATGCGGTAGAGTCAGGAGGTAGTCTATACGCGAGGTGCATAGATAACAATGACAAATCGATAATAATATCAGGCAGTCAGGCGTTGATAATTGCATCGCCATACGAGTACATACGTAATAGAAACACAAGCATGGCAGAATGATGGCAGACAACCCAAGTGAATCCTGTGATGATTGAAATGACAGCTGCGATAAAAATTAAAAAGTATTTATGTTAAAATGTTGTTAAAATACATAAAATCGATGTTAATAAGATGCGAAACCCTAGGAAATATTGATGGTTACCTTAACACTTTACAAAAAATATTATTGGGAAATTAAATGGCTTTACAGACTAAATAAGTGTAGATAATAATATCTACTATTAAAAATCTTACTGTCACGTGTTGTATCGATTTGACAGCCGTCATTCGTAAGATTCACTGTAATATTGAAATCGGAACACATGTGGAAGGTTTTATTATTGTTGTTATTACACTTGATGCAGTTTTATTATCACTTGAGTACAAATTAAAATACTCTGTTCTTGTCCACCCTTACGCCTCAGAATCACAATTAATTCTAGCGCAGCAAAGCAATGAATACGGAAAAGTATTATTGTTGTTATTACACTTGTGCAGTTTCTTTATCACTTGAGTACAAATTAAAATACTCTGTTCTTGTCCACCCTTACGCCTCAGAATCACAATTAATTCTAGCGCAGCAAAGCAATGAATACGGAAAAGTATTATTGTTGTTATTACACTTGTGCAGTTTCTTTATCACTTGAGTACAAATTAAAATACTCTGTTCTTGTCAGAATACTCAAAATACTCAGAATCACAATTAACAAAGCAATGAATACTTTTCCGGAAGAAAGAAGCGTAATTCGATCAAATTGACGTGCCTATTTAAAGATTTATTTACTTTTACTAAACCCTACATCCCCATCATGTTACATTGATTTGATAACCCAGCTTCCCAATTTAATGGCGCGATAAACTGAGCCACTTTACTGTTCCAATTACGCATGTTGCCTAAACCGGGTCGTAAAGAAGAACTCGTAAACTCGCCATAAGGAACAGAACTGCAGAACCTACGTTGACGAGCTCCCGTTATATTTATGTACGCGATAATATTACACGTTAAATGACGTTTTTTATTCCTTTTTTTCAGGTAACACGCGACGCATTCGTCACGCTTGTTCGAGCTGTAAAAGTAACTGAAATACTCGTAGATGTTTTATAAGTACTCCTACGTAGGTTGAATGTATGTTATTACCATCATCAGCATTATGTTCGAGAACACTTTGTTGTGTTAATAAATTGATAAATAACACAGAAAATAAGGGTCAGTGCTTAGAAGTATGCTTGATTCCAAATGTTATTTTCTCCATACAATGCGCCGAAGCCATTGCCTCGAATCGAATAAAATATCTGCATTTAGAGCAAAGTTAAAACTCAACTTGACTAACTGAATTGAATAATGTCTTACTGTTTGCTATTAAGATACACGAGTGTAACAAAATAGATATAATATAAGTGAACCCGTTAACTGGAGTTTCTACTCATCATATGTAGTTAACGACTTGCGTTCTACGAATATGCGTAATTCGCAAAAGAATTGTGGACAGAATTTTCCAAATAGCTGATTAATTTGTATGAAAAGTCCATTTTTTTTGCAATCTCAGCAAATCGTACCTACCACAAATTTATCAGCTCTTTGGCAAATTCATCAAAAGTTGTTCAATACTAACTGATAACGGGAAGGAAGCTAACAAAATTTCATCCTGTAGGTATTTTAAAGTTCGAATAGGTATGCCTACATAACTATTTAATTTAAAATCAATAGCATGGCACTATACGTAATTACACTCAATGCATTTAATATTGTATTGTTTGTCTCTGGCATTTGTCCATTAGGAGCGTTGCTCAATAAAACACCCGATATCACCTTGACTTGTATTTGTTCGTCAAACTGGTCGTAAGCACATTATGATTCTGGGCTGGATACATCTATCCCAATAAGGAAGCCAATCGATTGTAACAGGCTGAGGCCGAATACATACATATTGCAAGTGCTTCATATTATTAGCCATGGCCGCTTTGTTTTAGTGTAGCTGTGATTGTGAAATTTAGGAACGCACGGTTGAATCCCACAAGGTTTTAATTGTAATAAAACGTGTCTCAATAGTATACTGGTAATAAAAATAATAAAAACTCATAACATGTGTTTTGAGAAGTAATCAAATGAAATCGTTTGTGTAATAATTTCCAATTCTTCCAATTCCAGGTACCTTTGTCGTTCCCAAATGCGTGCAGGAATTAAAAATTAATTTAAAATTATTAATTTTTCATCTTAAACTACAATATACTCAGAATAAAAAGAGCAATTGGCACCTAAGTTCATATCACCCGCCCTGACAAAAATGGAAAATTAAGATTATTTGGCAGTTGTATTTTTTTTGTCATTCCGTGATTAGTAAATCAGTGTTGGATGTTTAATTGTTTAAAACTAGTATGGGTATTTTTCTAACTTAAGAGGTAAAATCCTTTTCAGTTATTAAAATTCACCATGTATACTTAAAACAAATTTCCATTCATCCTGCGTAGAAATGTCAAACCAATGAATGTCTCGAGACCGCCAACGAGACAGCGCATGCGTCCACGCAATCAGCAATCAATCTGCCGCTAATTATCTCATTACACCCATCAATGTTGTTCGTGTTCGATGAACGCGGACATCGGAACGTAATTTCGTGTTTTGTAACACTTTTGCCGCACAATGACACGCAATTGCGCTCCATCCATCAATTTGTACGGCACGTGATCGTGAGACAGAAATTATAATAAAAAAAAACGTCTTAAGACTGTTACTAAGATGCGTTTACGTTCGGTAATTCAGGTTACATAATCTACGTTTAAGGCAGTTATTTTATTTGTGATCGCCATTACGTAAAACAAATCACTGCGTCGTCCATCAGTCCATTTTGTCAATTGCTGGGGTCTACTTGAATCGAAGTAGGAAATAAATTCACTCTATCAGTTGCAAAATTCAGGTACAGAAAGTGTTTCCTAAACATACGTTTGAATTAAGAATAGATAGGTCTATCTAGCGCCATTAGGGTCTAAGGCTGTATGGATACGTAGTAATGGTAACTATTCTTTGGTGTGGGGCAACAGCGTTAGCTGCGCGCGCCTTCGTTGGTCACGATTCTGTTGCGACATGCGCCGGCGCAACTAGAGAGCAAATCTAAGGTTAAAGCCTTTGTTCACTTCAGCCCTAGGGGTCCTGGACATTCGAGCAGTGTCCTCGTCACGTAACTGTTGCGATATTAAAGTAATCTGTAATATGGGTTTAGTAAGTGGGGTCGGGCTTCGATTAATCCAACCTGCATATGTTATTAGGGCTTAGGAAGTCGAGGGCTGAGGTATGTAGGTGTAAATAAATGCACTGAGACTTCGGAAATGATTAGTGTCTACGTGTATAATTCCTTGTTGTCGTCATGAACAGTGCAATGAAATGAAACATGTTTTTTTACATATTTATTCTCCGATAAAAAAGAGGCGTTAACATAGGCTTTGTTTATGTATGCCTGTCTGTGTTGTAGCTCTTAAACGGGTGAACAGATTTTAATGCCATTTTATTCACTTGAAGGTATGTATTTGTTAGTTAGCACTTAAACGTTGTTGTCTCTATTCATATTACTCAGGGCAACAGTTTTGTAGTACTATTAACTGGTAGGTAAATAAATTTCTGGTTCTCAATGAAAACTAGATAACGAGATATCCAGAAAAATCATGTTGGTACTGTACCAGATAATCAGCCGAATCAAACATCTCCTCTGCAAGTATTCGTTCAGTTCGTTAAATCTTGCTCATTTATGCACTAACGGTTTTTACCGCGAGTATTCTTGTAGATTCAACCTTTCAAATCCATTTCACAGTACCATTACAGCTCCGATAAAATGTTTTTAAAGCGATCGGTCGCTAAAGAAATTTCCTTTCATTCCGTTTTTACGGGCGCACTTTATTTCTGCGTATATCTGCTTTACGGCGTCATGTGCAGACATAAATTTTATGCGATGTTTCGACTTTTTTATATACTGACCATTGGAGCATCCACAAAAAGAGATTAGATATCTTAATAATATGCAGTATGTGTTTCTCTACACATCTAACAATGTCACGTCTTCTTACTATCGGCTGGTACTATTATGAACTTAGAAATCTCGTGTGGTTTTAAGTTATAGTACTTTTACTATATGTAGTAACGTAGTTAGTAAAGTACGTCAAAGACTAACCATGGACTGGAAATGCTTCATTAATAAATTAGTTAAAATTAAATATTTTTTTTGCAACACAAATAATATTGCCATAGCATACTTCAGCTTTACCCCGATAGTCTATGAAAGTCAGATGAGTTATATTTTTGTGTTGTAACAACATTAACATTTCCGGACAAGGCCAAGTTGAGTTTTTAGTATGCGTGTGCGTTCGTTAGCATGCTCTTTAGCAACTCTGGGTCAAAGTTAACATCTTTGTGTGTATAACACATTAAAATGATTAATTGTTTTGATATTATTATAGCGTAGTTAGAAATATTTAGGTAGATAGATAGGTAGATAATAATTATATTCAACTAACAACAAATTGAGGACATTCACTAAAAAAACAATATTAACAATGAACAAATCAAAATGAACGAATTAACTTAATTCTTACCTGAATTTATAAAACTGGATGAGAAATTGGCGTCTCCTTCATATCTGAACGTAGTGGAACAGTCATAATTAATCTTATTATTTAAATAATTTTTCCAATGTAATTTTCAAATATTATCTTAAATATGTTGTATTACATTACACACATGCTTTACCAGGAAAATCTCCGCACATTCCCATATAATAAATTAATAGCATTGCATGTTCACATTACCAGAAAAGAAGCATTACAATTAATAGGCACGCCAACAAAGGAATCTACAAATAACACGAACTTGAGGAAGTACTTACACTAAAGTTATATTATTATGCTTTTGTTGATCTCATACAGGATTGCAAATCTAATATCTCTAATATGTTAAATCATAGGTACACATTGTTTCACAAAATACACGCAACAAACCGTTTTTGAGCGTAAATGAGAACTGAAGCTTTGATTTTTGACGCTTTGATTTAATTTTTATTATTATGCTTTAATTTAAGGCCAGGTGACTGCATCAAAAATAAATTAAGAGCCACTACATTGCTCTCCTACTGAAAGTTCAAAAGCCACATTTGTTTTGTTTTTTCATCTTATCTTTAATTTTTAATTAATAAAAATTTACAAAATGAGTCCATTAATGACGCTGAAAAACTATGACGTCACGTCTTGGTAATTCGAACATTTTAGAACAAAACAAAATGACGTTTTATTCAAAGTTTTAACCGCAATAAACACCAGTGCATCTTGAGTTAACTAAGTATTAGCATTTGTTTTATAATATGGGTTATTTAAATACACATTATGGTTGTTCTTCTTATGTGACTCACGGAACTTAATAGGAGCGAGGAAAACCTGCATTATCATATCAGGGCGCGAACTACATTACAAGGACACCTCGTTCGCACGCCTCAACTCAGAACAGGTCTGTTTGACTGCTGCGTTACCTTCGTAGCCTCCATATACCATGAGAAATCGTGGCCGACGACTTAGTGAACAGATTTCTCACGCTTCTCAAACAAATTGTCCGAACAGAATGTCTTCTAATCCTTACCTAGAAAGCTTAATGAGCTAATTACTGAAGTGCGCGAGGAAAACTTTATAATCATTCATATTTCATGGGTTCTGCTCTGCTTTGTTAAACTTGGTGATAATTCTTGTGCCTTTAATGATGTAATATAATAAAAATACTTAAAAGTTTCAATTTTTTTCAATGAAATCACTGTTCACTTATTATACGAATACGTTGGTTCGGTAGTTATACTTTTTGTAACTATAAAGATAAAAACAGAGTCATCTGACAAAACCAGCAAGACAAAAAATGATGAAAAAATATCAAGATCACTGCCAAAGGCGAGCGCGTAGACTGCGACTGCGACGGAAAAGGTCAGCAACATCGAGGTTTTAAGTCATTGTCACAAGACACAACAATGCTATGTTTTTAACTGAAAATATTTCACACGGTAACTAGTCTTTACAACAGCTATGCGATAGTAGATCATAATCTGTACCCACAATAATAAGCTGTTATTTTTGCTATGTCATACAACGCATTATGTATTCAGGTTTAAAACAATCAGTATTTGTCTAAGACAAAAAATAATGTAGATCATTAGCGTTATGAATTAGCGTTGTGCGTAGTTTGCTGAGAAATTAACTTCCTCGTGTGTTTCGACCTTCAAATGGCTTTGTTGTAAATCTTAGCCGATCGATAAATATTGGGGTCCTTCTAAGCAATCTGTTTGCAAACCTTTGACATAGTGTCAATACAATTTATCTCTAAACCACATTTTGCTTGTCTTCACGTTACGCCTAATAATAATGAAGTGTAGGTATGTCTAATTTACTATGGTTTGTCCAAGAATGTGGAATTGAACAATACAATTGGTGTCAAGACCACTGGTCTGGGTTTTTGAACGACATTACTACCCTTGAAGCTGAATAGCAATTCAGTTATTCGAGGGAAGGGTCCGGACAGTCAAATACAGTATACAGAGTGTAAAAAATTCCCTTTCTAAAGCTCAGTATCCAAAGGGATAAACGAACCTTATTGCTGTCACTTTTTGACGACCGTCTTTCCGTCCATATGTATTATGTATCGGATTTCTAGTATATGAACGGAATACATATTTGGTGTAAAATTTTGCCTAAAAAAACAAATAGTGAGCGTACTAATTCTTCATTCATGCATTCTATGTAAAACGCATGTCCTACAAATAAATAAATCTTTATCACTAATCGTACTTTTTATACATATGTATACAGGTATAGAACTGTTGAAGTATAGAGTTAGAACTGGTTACATAACTTAATAATGGAGTAAGGTCCAATATGATTTTCATGAACCTTTTCTCGTAGAAGGTATGTACGCAATTATGCTACAGCCTGTATAACCTGAGAAGGTCCTGGGGTTAGCACATGACAATATTAAAGGCAAATAAAGTTAGTTTATAGAAGATTGATTGCTGACTTGTGTAAATTTACATAGAAGCAAATATTGTCAACGATGTTTGTTTTGTTATGTTGCCATATTCGGACCGAAAACCTTTGTAGAGTTTTGTAAACAAGTCCTTCAGCCTTTTGTGATAGCTAATATTATTAGAAACCAATAAGAATTCCAATAAACCAATATTATGCTTTTGATAAATGTATGTAGTTTTCTTTATTAGATATTATTGTAAGTTTGAATCAAACATAAATGATAAAAGGCCGTAACTGCATGTGTGGCTAACGTAGGATAAAAGACTTCATACGCGTTCATAACCTGGATGTGTATAATTTGTTATGAAATGGCGGGCTGGTTTCCGCAACCAGGCGACAAGGGCGCCGATTTTGCGTGATCAGCGGGCATAACTTTATTTATTTATTGATTTAAATTATTTATTCAGACTACAAGGTCAGTTATTCCCCCCCCCCCAGTTAGTTCCTCCAGAACTCCAGTAGCCTCCGCAGGTTGCCGATGACTTCCGGGAGTGTCCTCGGGTCTCCAAGGTGTTTAACCTTGTCGATACTACCTCTGTGCACTCTAGAATATGGGCAGCTGTCTTTTTGGTCCCCATGCACGCTCATGTCGGTGATCCCTAAAGTGAAAGGGTGTTGGTTAAAGTAACCATTGCCAGTAATGACCGCTGTTACCTAACGAGCGGAAATCTCTCTAGATTCAAGAGTTCTGGTCAGGCCGGGGTTGGTCATCGGTACTGCTTGTCTAGCCTGTCTACAGCCCTCCAGTTCAGTACTGGTTATGTGCTGACCTTGTGAGTTGACACAAGGTAGTTATCAGACACCCTGAGAGGTGGCTGATAACTACCTTGTCATACCCATCCAGATCATCTGGATGAGTATCATTAGTATCATTTTTCTCGATCGTTTCAGTGTTCCGCAAGGCACGTTAAGAATTTGGTGCTGGTTATTATCACTAGATGGTGGCCGTTAAGCCAAGCCAGAATTCTTATAGTTTTAACACTAAGGTAGGCCAATCCCCACAACCTTCACATATTTCATAATCCAGACTTGGTCCCTTACCTTCTCGAGGTATGGTAAGAACTTTGCAATCATCAGCTATGTTGTTAAGTAACGTAAACATAACTACAGGATGAGCTAAGTCTGCGCCTTTATGTGGCCAGGTGGCGGGAAGTCGTGCCCTAGTTGAGTGGCCATGTGCTATCGTTGGAGGATATCGTTGTAAACGTCGACCCTGAGTGACAGATAATGGGTTGGACAATGGACATATTGCACATTTTCACGAAAGAAGATTAGATAGCCTAGGCATAGATAATGTAACACACCTAGCAATCTTTTAGAAACTTTAAGCTTAGACTTGTTACTTACTATTAGTAAGTTTCTATAGCGCACTTAATGATCCCTAGAAGAATTTGTCTCCTATATTTTATATTTCAAATTTCTCGACAATGGAGAAGCCGATACTAGGTAGTAGGTAAAACTTAGAGACACGTTTTTTTTTTGCATATCTCGTCTTGTTATTATTCTTTTAATGACTAAACACATTTTAAATTGTCTATGACTATAATAATCAACTAAACGTATCCCTAAACGCAATAAACCTATATAGGTAGTAAGACTAGTAAGGAACTTAGCGAACAAAAAATAACTCCTTCAAAAGATAAATCAGGTTTTTCATAAACATAGCACGCAGTTATATGGTTCAAAGTTTTACATGGACATTCTAAAACACTTTCTTGAAATAATTTATTTAACAAAATAAAGCTTCATCTACAAATCAATAAACTAGGTATTAAACAGCAGGTGGTTTTAAATCATCGTGTGACGTAAAGTTATAGTCTTTAGTAACAACAGTGCACTCTAAATCATCACAAAAACCTCAGACCTTACCGTCGTAATCTATGGACCGTACCTTGCGGTCCAATCTCCGAATCAGACAACGGACAGTAACCATTATCCTTCGCAGTGAGTAATAAATCTTCCGAAACTAATAATAACTGGGCTTCGTTGCTTGTATAGTCGACACCTAACTTACAATATTACAAAACAGATAACCTTATTGTAAGCCAGCCAGAACGTTGTTGGCATAGATAAATGCCCTTCATATTTTCATATATTTTACTACGGTATAACTTTGAAACTAACCATAATTATGTATGATTACTGTGAGTGAAAATCCATGGGGGAAACTCACGTTTAACAGCGGACGTTTTGGGTGAGAATATTATGATGAAATAAGTAACTGTAGGTCCATTTTTTCTTCGTTAAAATATTAAATGTAAATAAAAAATGTATATAATATACTTAGGGTTCCACAATTGATTTTTCAGAAGGTGATTAATTTTAAATGTATTGTGCTTACTTTGACTACCACGGCAAGCCGATCTACCAGTTGTTTGCCTTGAACTAATAAATATTTATTATTATTTTATGAAAAAATTGTGATTGATATTATTAATTACTGTTATGAACAGTGATCGGAATAGGTAGACTGTATTTACCTAAACTTCGAGGAACAGAGTAGAGACTTCCTTACGACAACATTTTTTTCGGAACATCACATAAGTACATTATGAATTAATGCTATTCAAAACTAGCTTTCCGCCTGCGAATTCGTCTGCTTGGAATTTTATTATATTGCGTTTTCTAATAAAAATATTATTTATAAAATTAAAAATCTCGTCGCTAAGTTAAGATAGATATAGTCTAACTATTCCAAATAACATTAATTCTTAATTTACTTAAGTGATCTCACGAAACCCGGGTCAATTATCCCGGAAAAAATGTAATAAGGAAGTCTCAGAAAGTCGTCTCTGACGAAGTTTAGGTAAATACAGTCTACCTATTCCGATCAATGGTTATGAATTATGTTCTTAACGTCAGCTGATGGATACAACATTTTCAATTACTCCTAGCTATATTTTCTCAGGTTTTATCATAATCTCCAACACCAGTGTATGAAAATTCATTTAGAAAACGAATTTAGATCGTGAGCGGAATACCTATTACTAAAATATTTTACACTGTCGTATTAAAGTCTGACGATGACGTTTTCAAGATGAGATGGAAATTATTAATTTGACTATTGCTTGTTTCGTTTCATCTTTTCCGTGACAGAACAAAATTGACGCATTTGACCCAAATACTAGCCTGGATATGTTCACTTCCGCCATTAAAAAATCCCTATGTTACTTATACATGGTACTAGAGATTGTGGTCTGTGTTATTTTATCTTTTTCCTGAATGCCAAGGGCTTACCAATTGTGGATAAAAAAATAAATAAAAAAAAAGAATCACTAACTAAACTGCACATTTTCAGTCATCGTGATTTTTATAACTTCTTTTAATAATGATAAGTGGGGTGCTAGTGGTTTTGTTCATTTTTAAACAATTTGGAACCCATCTCTTTCCTAATGGTACCCTATTATGACTCCGGTCGTTACCGGCCGGAATTCACAGTTTTATGTGAGTTTTGTCCAACTCATTTGTAACAGTCTAATGTTCTAATTTTAATGACCAGTACCCATGTGCGAGATAATGAGTGCGCACGAAGTGTTAATGTGCGAACGGCAGACAGATCCTAGATACATATCAGAAAAAAACTCGTAAAGAAAGGATGTGTTCACATCGATCAAATCATCAGAAAAGATTTGTATACAAAATATACGTATAAGTACGTATTAATATAATATACGTATATAATATTGTAAGATTCATAAGCCAAACTTTATCAACATCTGTTTTGAGCCTTAAATTGAGAGTATATAATCCGCTCTTAAGAGCATTGCTTGCTAATGTGTGTAATAAAATAATTAACTCAAATATCGCACACTTGGATTGTTATAATCTGTAACAACTGTGTGGTAATGGTGATTTATACTGAAGTAACACGACTAATTGCTTTGTTAATTTGCTAATGGATAAGGAGATTGCATACTAATAAACTTAGAATATGTTATACTTTGATGTTTTTCATATTGTATGTCACCCTTACGTATTTGTCAATTTAAGTTTTTTACATGTAATAAATAACTAGTTATTTGCTTGCAATACTCTACTTGAGTTTAATTTTATTGAGATTGCGTAAGTTATTATTTTTAACATACATACTTCCAAAAAAGTAGGTTTATCGATAGTTTTAACGAAAACGAAACTATGGTTTACAAGGAAAGCTCGTTGTTTCGTTTTTAAAATTTCGTCGCGATAAAACTGAATGTCTACTGAACTTGGAATTGTAAACGTATTTTCCAGTTTCTTCAACTCTTAATTGGGTCTCACATCAGCTCCAAATGGGCCATCTAAATGGGCTTAATATTAGCAGTAAGCTTTTTGTTCTCCAATGCCGCGGGGAGGATTATTAAATAATTACCGGTTCATTGTACGGCATATACCGGTATAATCTTCAGCTTATACTGGCCGGCTAGTGCCGTCAATAGCTGTCCGTGATGATTAATAGCCAGCGATAATCCCAGAGCGAGCTTTCCACTGGAAACAGGAGGAGTATTGAGCAAAAGAAACGAAGCTCAGTTATGGGATCATCTTTTTCCGCTGCACTGTCAATGTAGGTTTATTTTTAGGTAGAAAGTGGTGCTTTTATTGTCGAGTATAGATTTGACGCATCTAAACTTCAGTTTTATTTGAACTGTGTAAAAGATTCTACATTCTGAATTAACCAACGATACTAGTATTAACTATTTTTGATATTTGAACAAATTTCAGTTTAATTAAAAACGCGGGTTTAAAAATATCATCCTCGGAACTTAAGTTCAGTTTCATGAGTAGAAAACACTTAGTTTCCGGAAGTGCTTTTATTCTTTATCTTCAAACAAATGGATTCAATATTTACCTACATACCAATGTTACCTACATTTAGGATTGGATTTAAAACAGATTGGTAGCTTAGTATACATCATTGGCATAGACTGTAAGCACTCTGTAAGCACTCGAACACAATTTGATTGATCATTTAAGATGGAAGTTTCTCTAACGTGATTGCTTTGTCTTAAGACTCAATCCCGTCTTAATTGAGTCGGTGACAGTTTAGTTAGGCACACTACATACTGGTGACAGCTGTAAAGAATTTTTTTTGTTCGGTTAGACAAAATATGAAAGTAGAATGAGTTGAATATACACGTAAGTATACGTCAGCCATAAAAAGATTCATACATTATGGAATGTTGTGTGCGGAACAAAACAGGGAGCGAAAACGCAAAAATGAGGTTATTTTATAATATCTACTAGGGCTTAAATTTGGTTTCTATACCCATGATTCTAATGAATTTTCTCCAAGGAAGACAGTAAATCATTCACCAAAAAACAAACAATTTTTGAGTCCAAACACTTCAAAAAAATCGATCAGCTGTCCGGCTAACTTTGTATGGAGAGTCCAATTTTTTTCTTCTTTGAGAAAATTTGTATAGATTCACGTGCAGAAACCACAGTTTTAGCCCTAGTAGGTATTTTAAGAACCCTTATATTTTTTTAGGTAAACTCGTATTAAACCAATATTGTGAAAGATCTATAAATATCTTTCTAAGTATTATTCTTACATACAAACCATTGTATATTATCTTCTGTAAGTACCTAACTATTTTTATATTTACCGGGCATATCAGTTAGTAGCCTTATGAAATACCTACCTGAATAAAATTAAGTATAGTTTCCACTCATGTAACTGAACAACTTTTACCTCTACAATATACAATTCGAAAAATAGAACATTCTTCTCATACTAACTGATCAGATGATTTGAAAACTTTGTATGAAAAGTAAACCTTATTTTTGCGAATTGAGTATTGGTTCCTTGGGAAAAGTTGTTCAGTTTCATGCGTTGACATTGCGGTAGAATTTTTCAAAAATTTTCTCCATAAGTATTTACTCATAGTATGTGCTGCGCCGATCGCTGTAATCCCTGGTGCCACAGATCTCTCGCCGTTAGCTGCCGTCGTCACCCACTTTGTTAATTCTCGGGCTGCATCCAGCCAGCGACAATCCGTCTCTATTTAAATCCAGTAGGACACCATTTTGTTTTCATTAACATTAATTAATGTCAAATGGAAATGTTCCATTAAAAGTGTTTATTGCTGCATGAGACAATAAGTTGACTGAAAAAAATCGTAACAATCGCCGCGAAGCACGATATGTTCTCAGTGTTTGCAATAAGAAGCTAGAAGCACGAAATAGAAGGTGTGCTCTATTGTGAAGTTATTTTCTTTTTTAAATTTAAAACATAGAACGCGTAGGATACTGGCAAAGTAATAATATCTCAAGAGAAAAAAATATATATTCTTCCTCATTAAAAAAGGCGAGGGCTCTGTTTGAGTGTAATGACTGTAGGCGGAGAATAAATTCAATTGAGTGAGGCCCAATGGTGAAGCATAAACATTTACCTTCATTATGTAATTGATGAGGTGCGTGACAAAAGTATCAATTCAATATTTGAGAGCTTTGAGAAGTACATTTTCCGCATTCGGAAATGAGTAGCGTACAACAACACGAAAGTTGCACAAAGCCCAGGTACCTTGTCAAATTTAATGTTTCAGATACCTAATAACCATTTTTTTCCAATAGTATCTAAACATCACAAGATGATGCGTGACGATATATCTATCTACGTCGGTGTGCACTCTGCACACACACTATTTAAACAGTAACGTCACAGGACATGTAGGTAAAGACTAGTTATTTCTACTTCTATTTCTGAGCGTCTACCCAAAAAACCAAAGAAATAAAGACTTTTTAGTCTGAGCAAAAAACTAAGACTACGTCATCATCTGCAATGTATTAAAGATAAAAAAGTTGATAGAATTGCTAATTTAAAATAAAAGTACCAAGTTCCAAGTCCTTTGAAACGAAACGTGTTACCTAACTTATTTTGTATGCTAAAATCTATGACTAGATAATAACATATTAACAACTGATTAACAAGTACATAATAATAATAATTCTTTATTTTTTCTCACCACTACAATGCAAAATTATATATAAAACAGAGATTGTATAGTAAGTAAACAATAGTAAGTTGATCAGCACTGTCTAGTGGGAGTCTGGTGCCTAAACTAGAATATAAAATTCTGTATTTCAGGTCACCAGGCCTCCACTCTAGGGAGTAATTGTTTCACAATTTTGATATGTAATTTAAAGTGTACATTACTACATTTTTGAAGTAAAGGTGAGTACAGAGGTAGCAAAAAAAAGAGAGTATCTATAGAATATCATTTAAAGAGAAAACATGGATTTTTTTTGTTTAATGCTATGAATTTGTGTGTGAAAGTGAGTGCATGTGCGCGTGCGTGGGTGTGTGCTGTACGTGTGTGTGTGTGTGTGTGTGTGTTGGTGAGAGATATGTTCTATCCTATATGCTTTAATAGTAATTCAGTTTGTTCATAGTCTAGAGAAAGTAGCCACTTACGAATCGATTCTTTGCAGGATGAAACAGTTAGCGGTCGTAGATCGATTGTTCTTGAAGCTTTGTTATAAAGGAAATCTTCGAAAAAGCTTGCATATCTTTGTGCAAAAGATGTCCTAATATATTTTGATTGTGCAAATTATGTCTTTACGTCTCTTAGTAGATGTTGGGCTTGAAGAACAGACTGGTATCTTTTGTATGTTTATTTATAATAGTATTGAAGACAAACAATTTTCTTACAGATAAAACCTCGCAGTCGCGGTACAGCTGATCAGTAGAAAATAACAAATTTCGAAAAGTGGATGTTTTTAAGATCACCCTTTGCGCATAGTATCATAGTAAGAGGAAATATTGTATTCATTTGTTCAGAAGTTTTAGCTTACTTTTTGTGTTACAAGCAAACAGGAAATGTAAGTAGATTGCGGAAGCTGATAGATACTCGAAATGTCTGTAATAGAAAATTCATTATGGGTGAAATTGTACGGTTTCGAAATCAAAGACTACTTGTAATTTTGCCTGCCTATTGTGTGCACGGCTTCCAACAAACCCGTCTGTATTTTTCGCACTCACATATTGTAATATACCTTTGTACCTGTGTTTTGTAATCTTCAGTTGCTCAGGTATCTTCACTTACTTGAAAGTTGTATCAAAGAAGTTATACATATAGCAACTTACCTCTGAAACACGATCAATAAAGGTAGATAACTTTCTTTCCAAGAATAAGGAAAATGTACGAAGTTACCAATCCTTTCATGTCCCAATTACTTTGCTATTTTCAAGTAAAGTATGTCGAAATGCCTTCAGCAGCCCGATGGTTCGATCAAGACGGTACATAATCAAGGAGGGACCCGCATCGCTCGCAATTCCATTCTGATCACATTAGGGTGGCGGCAGTCGATAGGCGTTCAGTATGGGACTGCCCAAAATGCAAGTGGTCCTTTTTCTGTCTAGAACAAATGTCCCATAATTTAATGCAGGTAAATGTAACACGACTAATTCGTTTGTTTTTGACTTGATTAATACAACCTACCGTTGTCCTAAAACAGCATGCACGTCTCTTTGTAAGAATATAATTATTTGCTACCTAGGTTTAATTATGTAAAAAAATTAAATGATTTTCCTTTACAATTTTAAACATAATATATTACTTATATCCTCTTAGTTCTTAAATACTATGTGAAATATTACTACAAAACAACATTCTATATTACTTATTATCTTTATAGTTTTACCAAACTCATCCATACACCATCCTTTAAACGAAGATGAACAAGGCCAGGGGTGGCCCAATTTGCCACGTTTATACGCCACGGTCTTCTATAGATAGATACGTAATTTACTTATCTTCCCTAACTAGGGAAAATAAAGATTTTATGTTCGAGAAACTCTCGGAGATCACAACAGGATAAGGAAGTTGCAAACTAATGATCTACTTCACTAGTTATTTTGTTATGTAAATAGGAGTCAGTAAATTTACGTAAGATTTACAAATTAACTTTAAGCTAATTTTGTTGGTTCCTACTTATGCGTAGATTAGAACGTTCCTACTTACATTTAGAACGAACACAAAATGTCGTTACGTTTTTTATAATATATTGGCTTTCCGTTTTTGTTCATAACAAAACGCAGACCGCTCATTTTACGTCAAACAAAACCTTTGATTTAAAATGAGTTAAGAATGCCACATCTGGCCATTTGAACCAACCTCCAGCTGCTTACACAAAAACGAGTCGCAACCCAAGGATTGCTCATTGAAAATCACCCTTACTGTTCATGGAACAAAACATGGAGACACGGTTTTATTTCAATATATACTAGCAACTATAATGTATAGATTACGCCCACAAAGAGGATTCTACCTGGATTCAAAAAAATACGTTACGACTCTTTTAATAATAGTGCAACTTTTGCATCTGTGTTTGAACAAAATTGATGAGTGACATAAATGGTACATTTACACGACTGGTCAAAAAGTGTTTTTATTGAAACTAGTTACTCGACAGGTGGCCATATGATGTAGAATCTACACGCATTATCTCGTTAAAGACATTAATCTCACTGAAGACTTCACAAGACATATCAGTGTGCACTGAGACGTCATTTATTTTGGTAGACAAGCACATTATCGCAACAAATAATGTTATTGGACGTTAGTGTGGCCCCAGCATTAAAAAACGACGCTTTTATCTATAAAAAAAACTATCTTCCCTATTTTGATATAACTTTATTTCTGTGATAAACGTTACTTGCTTCAAAAGTGTCAACTTGTCGTGTACCTACGGAATTCTTCTCATCGTCTCAAAATGATTGGGCCATTTGAATAGGGAGGTATTTTTGCAAACACTTTTCAAATATCCACATTATACATTAGGTATTTGCAATTTTCGTTCTAAGTAGATTCGTACCACAATGACAGTCTATATACAAAGCTTTATAAAAATAGTAAATCAACAACGCAATTTGTATACCATCCCCCGTGATTCGCGAACACGGGTTCGAACAGAAAACAAATATTCACATCAATAGAGAACATTTTCGATAAGAAATTCAAACGCGTTTCGCTCTGTTTCCTATGGAAATCGGTATGAATGAATAAAAAATAAGCTGCGAGCCCGAATAAAAGTTCTTTTAAGGCTTTCGGGCTTCGCCTTTTACCAATCCAATAATTTTGAAGCCATTCAATTTGATATTGAATGAAATCAAATCATATACGAGGGAAAAGAACCCGAGTTGGAGATCTAATTTACGTAAAGCTCACAGAGGTAGGTTACATAGATATTAGGTATCGTTATTTAATCAAGATGTTTATTGAAATAGGACTAAATTAGTTTTGGAATCTTAATGTTGATAAAGAACATTTCTAGTTATAGCTATGCTAGCAGACTCACTTAAACAGACTGAGGTAAAGATAAACAAATGGGCATCGACATGTAGAGGTAAACATCCCGCGACTAATGCGTGCACGCATGGCTTGGCGATGAGTGAAAACAGATCTGCCTCACTATTATCTATCGACTGTTTTAGTTCACTACATCTCTCACTTGGTCGACTCCACACTCTTTGAGTCTTTAACAAAGAAAAAAGAAAAGTAGTTTTAAATTGTGTGCGAACGATTCCATGCTGTACATGTAGAGCGATCCTAGAGTGTCATAAAATAAAATAAAAAAAGATTTTATGTTAATCGATTGGCTAACACTATAAGAGTCCAAACAAAATTAAGTATATTAATGTTTCAACAAGCCCGTGTGTGATCCTGTCCAGTATGCCAGAACGAAACGTCCAATCGTGCTCTAATAATTATTAATGCAATGAAACTACACAGACAATGGGATAATGGTACCAGTTACCTATTAGTTATTTTCTCAATTTCGTTTCCTCTGATAGAATGGAAATTGGGAAGGTTGATTCATCAATGTTTAATAGGATAATGTTACAAGACGTTTTCATGTAAGCGAGCTTATTTTACAAACTGCTTACATGGTTGGCTGACACCTAGCACCGCCATGGATCCCATGTAAAGCTATCATTTTTCACGCCTAATCCGAAGACAGCTCTCGTCAAAGGGAGCGCTTATCGCGGATCTCAATTTATTTTCTCGGGATTTCCCCGTAATATTGTCATACAAGTGCCATTCCATTCGACGTAGGCGGAGCTTTTTCGAAAATTATACGATAAGCCTAAAATTATGTAGAATGCTGAAATATTTCTTTATTTTGACATAACATGTACTTCCGTAGAAAATTTAAGTATAAGTTGTAGATTGTCATACCTATGCAATTTTAATTTTAAATGAACAAAGTTTTTAATAATTGTTGTGCGCTATTTTGTACCTGCCACACTTCTTCTATCTAGCGTTTTCCCGGCAAGAGCCACGGTCTGCTTCTCTCATGTACGGGACGGGGTTTGTTCGACGATTATTATACTATATTATTTTTTTGGCCTGGAGAAGGCGAAACGTCAAACTTGTCTTTGGGTAGGTATCGAGAGCACAGATAAATGCATGTTCCATACATGCTTATACTACAGAACGTACTAAGACAGGTGGAGTACATTGACAAGAGTAGAGAGCATAGACAATGACTCGTCAATCGTTACTAATGGTGCGAGCACGCGTGTGAACCCGCGAACGTTGCTCCGCCCGCACGCAGTCGTGCTCAAGACCGCTTCCTCTTCCTATTCTATGGACTACGACGCAAAGGTATGGACAAACTAAACTGTTTTTGTAATAGTTTCGCATTATTGTATGTATTAGCAAAACACAGTACAAAGTTACAACGCTATCGACCGATCTGTCACGCACGGCTACACGATGAAAGGTGAAGTCATGACAAATTACAGTTTTCTAATGTCATTATCACTGTTCGTGATTTATCATTTTCTAGCTAATAGGCCAGGTGTAAATGCGGCGATATGGACAAGGTTTTACTGCCTCGCCCACAAGACAAAAAGCAGCGGCCTTCAGGTATCGTGTGAACCAATATATCACTTTTATCGCGACTCCTTATTCGGCCCACGAGCAACATTAATAATCCCTTGGGTAAATTAGCAGTATTAGAATATTGCCTTTAGGTAACATTAAGAAAAAATTTCCAAAAAGTACATTCAAATTTTATTTCTTCTCTAAAGAAAGAAAACTACATAAGGTATCTAAAATAGATATGACGTCTTAATTTAGATAAGCTACCTATTTTAAATCTATTTTTCATATAAGGACAAAAATATAATGAATGTATTTCGTAGCTAGCAGCACTAAGCGAAATAATCTTAAAGCAATGCACATATCGCACTATTTGCACTCAATCCTTTGTCTGTAGAGTACTAATAAATACATTAATAATAAGTCTCCTAAGTGTTCATAAAGCCGATTTGCATGAGAGGTTTGATGAAGAACACATTCATAGCGAGTATTAGACAATCAACGGCTTCGAAGCAGGACAAAGGGAGCATTCTCTCGACTCTCCGGAGCATTGCCTCGTCGTTCGACAGACGACAACGGCCGATTCGATGCACAGATTTCGAACTTGAACACGTGTAATCAGTAAATCGATCCTTACTTTGCGTGCACCGAGGCTTCTCTTTGTATGCGTCTATTTGAAACGTAATACTAATTCTATGAGCTTAGCTACGCGTTTCTTTTGTGACAGTACCAATACAAGTAGACTGTCAGAAAGGAAGGACAGATTTGTTCGAATGGCTCTGTATATAAGAACATTCTGAGAATTAATCAAACACATTTGGTCCGCTTTTAGAGTTTTATCTTTGATGAAGAGGTTCGTGTCTGAGACTGACCTATTTCTATTTATGAAACATTCCTCGTCTGAAAGAGAAGTTCTGCGCCACTACGTCATTAGTTTAATTTTCCTTGATCTCAACTATCACTTATTTATTTGTTACAAAACAAATTCTTATGAAAATTTTGGTAGCCGTTATTATATTAAGTACTTGTACCTATTATTATTAAGCTTATTGTTTAGATCACCATAAAGACCTTAATAAAACGATGACCTATTTACCCTGAGGCGAATATCATTTTAGTACTTTCTTTGACATTTGGCTAAATATTTCTTTTTCAAATAAATGTTGTTATTGACCCTCGTCAAATAGGATATTACATCGACATGAAGATGTATAATTCTCAAAGGACATAACACGACTAATTTCGGGAAATAGCCTTTACATGTTGACGTAGGTGAGTGAAATGTCTGATAGCCTTAGGTGGGGGTATATGTTGCGGTGAGCGACGCCACACCCCCTGAGACATGAGACATGTCAAACAGGATGTAATGACGGGAAATTGTCAGCCACTGTGATATATATCACTGAACGTTGTACTTATGGATTAACGTGGGTTTAGAATCGATGTACTGGAAAGGACTACATGGCACATCAATCATTATAGTCTTAATTCGCAATGCTGAATACATGTTTTTATTTCCATCAAAAGCTATTACTTACACTACTACGTTAAATTATATAGAAAAAATAGCATGCCCCGTTTGTGACACATTTACAGGTGATCTGGAACAACTCTGATTTCCAGGCTGCCTATCACGTAAAGTATGCGAGTCCCGTTCACTCGTACAGAAAGATTCACGTTCCAGAGCCGTCCGTGAGGAAAAGTTTAACAATCGTAGGAGCAAGTTTTTCAATTCCATGTACGCGCCAATACTCCAGGTAGAAGATAATAGAGTGTTCACTGCGTTTTCTATATCAGTGAGTTTTGCTCGTCCAAAGTCTATGGAGCGTACCGACTATGGGTGAGCCGGGGCGCTCGCTCGTTTGTTCACGGAATTGCAATTTTTATAGTCGACTACGGTGATATGCTGTTAAGCGTGCTGCTATGTCACTTTGCAACAACAAAGCAATTTTTGTAATGCTCAATCGTCTGTATCAGGATTTCATCATGTCGTTAGGTGAATTCTTTATGGTAACGATATGACCGATGAAGCTATAACAATTATAGATCATTGATATTGATTGCATTACACTCAGTAACCTATATTTAAGGCTACGAGCTAAGGCCGAAACGTTTGCCTGCAGCGATTGAAAAACGTAGGCGTAGGAACGTCGTATGCGTATGGCGCATGTGATAGAGCTCCGTGCTTTCAATAGACTGTTATTTCCCCAGCAATACATTCACGTTACAAATAATGGAAATCGCCGCTTTCATCATAACTATTATGGCAATAGCTTGAAGGCAAAACTTTGACGTGAACGTCCCGTTATCGTTAGTGAAAACTTCTGAGGGGCTATTAAACTGTCAATGGCAGGGCCCTAATAACGCGTACGCCTCATCAGGCTGTATGGCCACATAAATCAGCTAATTAGCCCTCAACCCTTATTAATGACATAAATTTTGGGCCTGGCAGCACTCCACACCGCTCTGGATGTGATGTGGGCTTTAATATGCGCATAACATCGACTGCTCATCTCGGGTTCTCAGCGCTAAGTAGGTTGCGGCTTAGACACGAGATAGCACTAATCCATTCCATACCGTTCACAGACTGTGTGCCTGTTAGGTGTTAGTGTTAGTTAGAATGAAGGGTCAGATAGGTATCCTTAAACATAAATGTAGGAGTGCGATATTTTATTTATAAACAATGATTTGAATTTAATGAAACTGTTACTAATGCAGTGAAATGACTAGATCATTTAAGGAACAACATCGCATGGCTAACATAATTATAGGGCCCATAAAAATGACTCATCACATTATATCCCCTATCCTCAGCATGGGGCTCGGGTCGCAGATGGCATACAAACTTTAATGTCGCATGGGGAAAATCTATTTCGATAAATAAGTAACAATAGTACGGTACCAACTAACTGATGAAAAAGCGATGACTTGATTCAATCACACTCTCGGCTCAAATGGCGCCTGGTAGGTACTTAAAATGACTGCAACAAAAACTCAACCATTACGTAATTTCTTACCCAATGAAGTAGAAAAGAAAAACGTATTTTTCATCGAACTTAGAGCAGTGAGGTCGGGAAGATGACTCGTCAAATTGAAAACAGAAGAGCGGCGAGCTCGCCAACGGAATGAATGTTATTGTACCTATAGCAATTTATCAAAACGTCCGTCCGTTCCGACTGAAGACTATCGCAGAGCGGCATTATCCGAAAGTTATCCAATGAGAACACTTTACTCTTATTGCTTTACACTAGTAGATAGGGATCTCAGAGGCGGTGCATTAGAAAGATAAAACGCCCCGTGTTTGACAGCTCAGCTTTCGCGTCGGAGAAGACGTCGCCAGAATAGTAATGTTGACTTTTGAAGGCTCGTGTCGTGTTAAGTTTCCAGTTATCTGTTACGAATCGGAATTGGTGTTCTGTTTACAATTATGGATTTAAAAATTTCAATATATAAAAGAGAATTTAATCAACTTATAAATGTCGGAGGTGATATCAAGGCGTGACATAGATAAAAGTCTCAACGTTTTGTTCGTATGTGCTACGATAGCTTGCATTAACTATCAGCATTAAGAACCCTCTTCCTTTAGGGTCAGAGATATAGGGGTCGATAAACTCCCGCGCATTCAGCCGTGCCGTACCAATGGTGGTCTTTATTACACACGGACACAAATACAAAGGATGCAATTTAAGTACACTATTGATTATAGGTTTATGCTATAAAAACTTGGCCGTCAAAGACAACGAAATTACTTCTATTGTTCAGATAAATACACAAGATGTATTCAGTAACTCGTAGCTACATGACACTAAGAAAGAAACTTTCACAAAATCTCGTACCTTAACTACACGATAAGGGCATCAGACTTATTCGTCATTCATTAGGCAAGAACATCAGGAAAATGAATGATATTATCTATTTTTACACTTAACTACAGTATAAAACTCTGCAAAAATGTGAAAACACGAGAAAACCATTAGACTGTGGTCTGAATATAACCTTAATTGGCTGGAATACGTAACCAGGTACCTACTCAAAAAACCAAGAGCTTGCTCAAAAATAAATTTTCTGATAAATTAGGTCGAGGTACTTAAATTACTTTTTTGCCAGTTTTTATTTTGTATGTAATGTACTTATGCCCGGTTTATTGTTAAAGGTTGTAGTTAAAACTGTTTGTTGGATTTTGGAATGTGAGCTGTTGTTTTTGTCTTAATCCCCAGATCGAAATAAGAAGGTACGATATATTTTATGAAGTCGGGAATATTTTAGAATTATTTACTAGCAATATATCAAATCACAATCACATCGCTTAATTAGTTTCAGCATAAAATTGTGTCAAAACGTTTTTAGATACCTCAGCAAGCATGCATTTTTTTCGGGTTAAAAAGTATGCTATGTCGTATCCTGTCAACTATCTTCACGCAAAAAAAATCTTCGATCCGTTGTTGCTCCGTTATGATATGAAAGAAGTACAAACAACCAAACACATCGCTTCGCTGTTCCTTAAATAATTTCTAGGCTTAAATAGCTTTCCTACAGGAACACTGCATGCATCGGGTTAGTCATGTGTGTTAATCCGGTACTTGATCAAACTAAATTTTATCGAAATCCGTTCAGAAGTTTCGGCGTGAAAGAAGAACAAACAAACAAACTTCCATACTTTCACATTGTTTGCATGTTCCACGTTCGCTATAATTTACATCTCGTCATCTTGTGTCATGAAAACTAATGCTAATAATACTTGAGTAAAAGCATACCACTGGAGGCTTTTAGTGAAGCTAAGCCTCTGCCTTAACGAGCAGATAAAACTGCATACGAGCGCGAATGAGCTTTAATGGGCTTATTTCGAGGCTGTAGGTCGTATAACGACCCAATTGCAGCTAGGGTGGGGATTGGGCAATATCGGGTACCTAGTCAATTTAGGTCAAATCAACTACATATTGCGATTAAAGTCGTAGATGACTTTCTGAATAAAACATGAATTAATACATGCCCTACACGGGACCGCGGGTGATGCTAAGTGCAACACTATTCAACTGCCGTCTATACCTTGTGATAGCACTGTTAATTGTGCTACACGATAATAAGTAGAATAATAGTATGTCGTTCTACCTTTGTTGTGCCAGAAAAGGGCGAGTCAGTTAAAAGTTTTTTGTAATACCCATCTATTTGTATTTACACTTAGGTTTGCAAATAAACTTTGATACTTTGACATTTTCACTAATAAAATAATAAAAGTATGGGGATGATGGTTCAATGTGTCACAATTTAAATTTTGGAGAATAGATTATTAATGTATTTATATTTGGAAAGCTTACAGTATTATTTATATACAGAAGTAAAATAAATCGCTATTATTATTATTAGCAAATAACCACGTCCCAAGCTTCTTTTGCTTTTAACTGTTTAATTTTAAAACCATTCTTTCGAATCTATATGTACGTAAATTATAATAATATATTATATAAGTAATTATGTATAATTAATAATACAGAAAAATCAAGACAATAATCATTTGGGCACAACACAATATTGCTGTCCATAACTCCGTAACAAATTGAAATATACGGTGTTCGTTTTGTCAACGACCAACCCATCTCTACTTGCAAGCGTGCCCCAAATGGACACATTGCATAAATGGAGCATTTTGAGTAGTCGAGTCGTTTACTATCCAAGTGGCTGTTTATATTTAAAGTTCTTTGTAGAAGGATGAAAGAAACTGCTATTAAATCTGTTTGTTTTGAGATGTTAATTTTGAAACTTGCTCTCCTTTTTTGCGCTCTGGTACCATACTATGTATAGATGACACAAAATTAAATCCAGTATGTCCATTTAACTATGACACCTACTATTTTCTATTCTCAACCCAAAAATATCCTCTTTTTCTCTAATTTAAGACCTGGACTCTTGTCGGTGTAGCTCACACCATTCATTCCTATTCAAGGCCTTCTCCTTGACTTCCCTCTACGACATCACATCTCCTAGCGGACTCAAGATTCTTTTAATACCTTCATAGCTGTATTTGATTGAACTCTCTACCATACGGCATGATATTTTTTGATTAACAAATTCTTTCTTCCTTCCAGATCCGGCAGAGGAGCGGCATACGCGTGTTCAGAGGGCGATGGGAATGCGCCCAAGTCCTGTTGTGGGAGGCCACCGCTGAGGCTATGTGTCTTGTTCCTGGGAGTCGTCGGAGCGTGCCTTGTGGCTGCTGGAGCGGTGTTGGGGGCTTTGAGGCCCCACCCTAGGGCACCGCTCACATTACTGCTACTAATGATAGGTGAGCTCTTCTACTTTTCTGTAGCCGCTTCTTCTTCTTCTTATATCGTGTGGCACAATTTAGCCCTAATATTACAAAGGATAGACTGCAGTAGCCTGGTGTTGCATTTAGCATCACCCGCAGTTATGTGTTATGCTACTAGAGGTCGACTGCACAGGTCTTGGACAGCTGGAGTACTAGTAGCCTTGAAAATACCACTCACAGTATTCATCTTAGGGTACCACTCACGCATATGTGAGTACTGCATTTGTTTTGTTGGGCTATCGAAGTACTGCTAGAGGTACTGCTCATATTAGAGCACTACCCACATTAATGATACTGTCGTTGAGGTTATGTCACTACTTATGTATGGTAGTTGTAAGAGAGTTTATAATTACAAATGTAATTTAAAGCCAAGAATAATATGTAAAGTTCTTAAACGTGAATCGTCAGAGCGCGATCGACACTTAATTACAATATATCGAATTGGTTAAAATTTTTCGCCGATTCTTTTAAATTTTATTTTATCATAATTGTGTTTCATACAGCGAGCAAAGTCTTTGATCATTTAGCAGTTTGCAACTCATTTTATGGCCGGCGTTGTTTTTTAAAGCTGATCAAAGTTATCCGGTCCAGTGAGCGGCTCGGAAAATGAAAGTAGGTGAGAGCCCAGTCGTTCATCTACAAAATGTGCGCCGAGCTTAAGCCTATGTTCTAATATTCATAAATCCAACGAAAATGGCCGTATACGTCTCACGTAACAAATGGTCGTAATTAAGCATGAAACAAACTCGCGTGGCTCATTGGTTATTCGCTATGCATGTGACAATAGCAAGTTTGGGGAAATCTCATTATATCATTCACAAAGTCGTGTCGGCCCCTTCACGCGGGAGTTTTCAATTAAACTTCAAATGAGTTTTGGACGAGAATTAATTGGATTTTCATTAGCGGTAGGCACAAATGATGTTGTTGTTACAGACGAGCGATCAGTTGTTGTGCTGGACGGGTAATTTGTCCGTGTCAGTGGAGTTTGCGCGTCGACATCAAATATTGCGGGTGGCGCGGTCCGGCTCGCTATGTGTCGCTGCCCACCGCCGCATTTCATACCGCTATTGTCACGTCACGTCAGCTGGACTAAGAGCAGTCAGAGTGTCAGAGTGATCGTCAAAATCAAACTGGTGCTAGAAATAGCGGATTCGCTAATCCCTAAGTCACATCAGTATTTTTTTCTGACCTGACCACGCAACTCCTATTGAAGATCTCAGTTGACAACGTATTATCCTTATTATCATATTTGTGGCCCGAGAAAATCTTAACAAAAACACTGTAAAAAATGACAGTAACCAGATGTTGACGACACATCTTCGAGACCACACCATGCGTTTCACATTCAATCAACTCTATGTCTAACAAAAGAAATGTGCAAACCTTTAATGCACATTTTACGCATCTGCTCTACAGAACATAAAAAATTGCGCGAAAGGCGTACGTAACACATGCAACACCTCATTTCACGGGTTATAGGTAGACTATAGGATAGGCGTGTGGCTTGCACCGTGCATTGTTCGTGATCATAAGCTCGTAAACAATTAACAACAGTTGCTCATGTGTCAGTTGTTGCCACTTTTTTTATAACTTGTCTCTGTTTTAAACCATAGACAATTAATTTATCACGCAGATATTTCTATTTAAACTTTAAATTAATAATTGAACATATGTCGAATAATTAAACAATATGGCTCATTTAGATAGGGTATTTTTTACTAATTCCACACAAATTTAAAATTAAACTGCACTTTTACTTATTTAGCGACCGGTTTCAGACATAAATGTAATGTTCCACCGAGAACCTATATAATCAAAAGTATCAAATAAACAATATGGTATGATATTTTGTAATCAACTCGTGGTTACATCATTATTATGTACTATTTGAGAGCCAATTTAAACCCTCTAGCTTGATGGCAATGCAGATACAATTTATTTTGACTGAAACAAATTTTTCGTAGTTAACACATTCGTTGAGTAAAATTGTGCTTATTAAAATGTTAATTTATTTACATACTCCGGCTGCGCGCTTTATATACGACGACTTTATTGGTGAGGTATTAATGATCCATTATTTCATGTGTTACCCAAGAGAACACTAAAGGTTTCATTTAAAAATGAAAATATTATTCCAAGAATGTAGGTATTTTATCCGGCTGCTTCGGGTGTATATGGGGTATTTTACCATGGACTATCCAAGCGGACGGCATTTATAATAAGTATGTAATATAATATATTAATAATATCTGGGACAAATCACACATCGTCACCTGGCCCCAAACTAGGATTCCCTGTATCTTGGGAACCAGAAGTATCTGGTATTGGTATATCAGTAGATATACATACACATATACTTACATGTATTTACATATTTTGTTTCATTGTTATTGTCTGTAGCCAAACAGGATTAAAGGATTTTGAATTGTGAGCTGTCGTTAGCATTTATGCAGTTATATAGGTTTTGCTATGTTACTTAGAATACTTCGTTAAAAGATAGTCTTTACGAAGTTCAAATTGGTAGTCATATTCCAGCTGTGCAATAGAGTTGTTTAAGAAGTTCTAAAAAGCTCTTATTTTTTAGAAAAAATACATCACGTTGGTATTAATGTAAAAATTTGATCCATTTAAAAAGCCAAGAATAAAAATAAACACCCTACAATACCAGCAAAATAAAACAAAATATTTCAATTCACTTGCAGGTATAGGCGTGGTCCTAGTGACAGCAGCCGGCTTGGCGTGGCGGCTCGGCGCTCGCGATGCACCCTGCGCCTTACTCGGCTTGCGACGAGCCTCGTGCAGACGACTTGTGCCGAGACTTCCGCCGAGCTATGCAAGACCACATCACCCGTATGCGGCGATGTTGTATCCAGAGTTCCACTACAGGCCTCCTCCGCCGACGTATCAGGCGTCCATGCAAGAGTATCGACTCAGGTTGGTATAGATATGTATTATGAACCGCCTTTTTATATTTTCTGATGGCTGCGATTTCGCAGAAGCTTAAAAGTTGGGGAAAAATAGCCTGTGTATTAATCCAGACTATAAACTATATCGTTCCTCGCACGACTAACTCTCTTATTTCAAATTTTTGGTGAACTGGGTGGTTGGGTTGTTTTTAAAAACTTAAGAAAAACGAGATAGGAGAGTTAAGTCGTGCGAGGGCGACATGTCTGCCATATTTCATCCAAATTAGTTCAGCCATTTTTGCGTAATTGTGTATGTTACAAACATTCAAACTTTCACATTTATGATACATATTAGTATATTATTTTAATTAATTAATAATAAAATAATTATTTATTAAAAATTTGATTTGATAATCAAATTAATTTATTAACTGTGACACTGTAATATGAGTGTAAGCTTGAATGAAATAAATAATATTGAAATATTGAATTTAATTAGTAGGATGACGACAGTGCCATAAGGTTTCTATGCGATGCAGCATCAATCGTACTCCATTTATTAGGCGTCCATAAACGACGCAACTCACTACAGATTGTTTATCGTTAAGTTGTTCATATTCGATTAACGAGCCTAAAACGCAAGTCTTTGTATGATCACAGGAGCTATATTACTCAAGCACTTACCAATTACTTACAAATTATTATATTTTAGCAGTCATGCTATATTAAATTATAGTTTAATTAAATTGAGCGTGAATTAGTGGTATTCTATAATACTAGTCTCTACTATTAGTCAAGAAAATATTATAAATACTGGTACAGATACAATAAGAAAAGACTGATAATGACTTGGTCCGTTTCTTTTTCAGGTTACTTCTCCTGGATAGAAGTGTGCCAGCGGTGTCCCCACCACCTACGTACAGATCCAACTCAGCAAGTCTAGTCAGGTAAAGTTCTTAATTTAATCACGTGCCATCTACTAAATCAAGAACACTGGATCAATTACTGGAATTCATTAAGATTTAAATTTGCCAGCCTTTTGCTAAGTATGTCTTTGTTAAAGCCAGACAGTATTTTTATTCGATTACAGAAGGAGAAAATACAGTACGCAACTGATAAAAGTTTACATTAAAATGCTTTTAGATTGCAGTTTTTAGGGTTCCGTAGCCAAATGGCAAAAAACGGAACCCTTATGGATTCGTCATGTCTGTCTGTCTGTCTGTCTGTCTGTCCGTATGTCACAGCCACTTTTTTTCCGAAACTATAGGAACTATACTGTTGAAACTTCGTAAGTAGATGTATTTTGTGATCCGCATTAAGATTTTCACACAAAAATAGAAAAAAAACAATAAATTTTGGGGGCTCCCCATACTTAGAACTGAAACTCAAAAATTTTTTTTTCATCAAACCCATACGTGTGGGGTATCTATGGATAGGTCTTCAAAAATAATATTGAGGTTTCTAATATCATTTTGTTCTAAACTGAATAGTTTGCGCGAGAGACACTTCCAAAGTTGTAAAATGTGTGTCCCCCCCCCGTAACTTCTAAAATAAGAGAATGATAAAACTAAAAAAAATATATGATGTACATTACCATGCAAACTTCCACCGAAAATTGGTTTGAACGATATCTAGTAAGTAGTTTTTTTAATACGTCATAAATCGTAAACCGCAATTTACCTTTCATTCAAGTTACAACGAACTACAAAAACTTTTATATTATGTTACTTGCTGCTACGGAACCCTTCATGGGCGAGTCCGACTCGCACTTGGCCGCTTTTTTTACATGTCATCTTTCAGATGTTAGCCAGGCAGTTTATTCAGGGCTAAGATCGAAGAGATCTTGATGGTAACCGGGCTAACGCCGTAATGGATAGTGTTCCATTTTTTGCCCCTCCACAACATTAAAATTATAATTATTACATTAATCATGTATTACACAAGATTAGAGTGAGAGGAGAGACTACACGGGGTCCAAGGAAAAGGCAAAGTTGAGGCATATGTGGAGAATGTGACCCCGAAAATCATGATAATGACCTTGCTATTGCTCTTAAGACTTTTATAATTGACGATTAGGAACATTCATTAGTAACATTTCCTTCTTCCACAGAGGATCGACTGGTGCAGCGTGGTGCGGCTCCGAGTACAGCGGCCCGCCCTCGTACCGCGCCCCTCGTGCCACCCCTCCCGTTACCGTCACTGACGCCCTCCCTGCTCTAAACCCCCTCGACCTCAAGTACGCGGAAGACCCCAACGAACCGCTCCCAAAGCCAGAACAGGAGAAGGACCCAGATGAACATCTCGTAACGATAGTCCACACAGAAGCTCAACCAGTCATAGTGACTGTTTCTGGATCGCCGGCGCTGAACGACACTCACACGCAACCTCCGACAGAGATAGACATATTGGCGCACTTATAACGAAACAAATACCTTTAGATAGTGTAGTCAATAGGTCTTAATAGGGAACCGTGATGTGAGAAGTCTTGTGATACAGTAACAAAGCAAAAGTGTACAGTAGTATTGTTGATCGAAGCAATGCACGCAGTGTACTATGAACTGTTAATTATTATTTATAGCGTATGGGGAAGATGTGGTTTATTGCACTGAGGTTGATACTGAATAGGTATTAAGAGATGTGCTAAAATTCAAAACAGTCTTTAATATAACACGCTACGTTTGGTAGTTACAAAGTGGATCTAATTTACATCCTAACTGTACCATGAAGTTACTCGTAAGAATTTTCAGACGTTGGTTTTTAAATATTCATTAGTTACATCTCTTAGTATCTACGATTTAAATCACCCTCGAATTTTAAAAGTGTAATTTCAAGTACCTTATTGTATTTTAGATAGGTTTATATTCTGTAAATATAAAAGCACTGACATGAGTTTTGTTTGCTTAGTGTTATGTACCTATTGTATAAATTAACAAATTACGTGCCGTGTACATACAAACTACGAATGTTACAAAATACGAACTATTATAGCGATACAGCAACGAGTTACGCAGTTGATAAAACTTTGTAATAATTAAAAACTAAATTGTTCACCGAGATGTACAATATGTTCACTTTGTTTTACTTTTTAATTAGTGCCAATATTAAATGTTACGTGAATATTTTTTGTACTGCGATAAACTTCATTAAGAATGCAAGGAGGTTATATTTTATTAATTCGAAGCCTCGCAATCGTCTTTGATGGGCACTCTGAAATGGATAAAGAATTTCAGTTCCTTTAACCTCTTCTGTGTAGTTTATTTTATTGTTTTTTACTCTATCTATTCAGACTGTTTGTAACGAACGTGGAAGGCAATAAATATACTTCAGGATGCTGCTGTTTGAGAGTGACCCAGTTTGCTTTGCGGCAAGCCGGCGGCGTACTGACTGCTTAAGGCGCAGTATCAACGCCTATGTAAGCCGCTGGGTAAAGCGGAAATATAAACGCCACTTGTGAAAATTTATTACCTTCGATTGTAAACAGAATCGGAAAAACTGAGCCAATAACGTCTCACCTTTTCCCCCTTTATGTAAAATATTATGTTAATTTTATTTGATTGTAACAAAATTATTGTAATATTATGTTGTACATAACGTTATTTGTAATATAAGAAATAAAGAACTTTAGTTGAAAAATATGATTGTTTGATTTAGAAGAATAAAAAACCATTAAGCAAAATTTTCTTAACATAAATGCAAATTTGGAATCTCCCGAGGTTTCAAATTTGCATAAACGGATTTAGTGAAATGCCAGCGGGCGACAATTTGTGCTGCTATCGCAGATTTTCACTTCGCAAACGCAACGTTTGCTTTCCTTTGCATTCAATGGACTCCAAGTTGGTTTAGGTCATGTACACAGGTGGATATGAAAACGACTGAATCATAAATAATTAATAATTGACAACAATTCAAATTTTTGACACTAATAATAAAACACCCACATTTCACCTTTTTTAAAACAATTATTATTATATAAAAAAATCAATCAATAAAAATTGTTGTTTCTTCGTTAGGGTTTTAATGGCTGTATGCATATTACAGGGTGATAAAAAAATGTCTGGCAATATTTTAACTGTGGCTTCTACTCATCAAACTGAATAACTTTCCCCAAAAAACGCATACTCAAAAAGCAAAAAAACTTTTTGGACTCTTCATACAAAATCGTCGGGAAATCCGCTGGTTGATGAATTTTGTATGGAAAGCCCAAAATTTGAGCTTTTTGACCATGACTTTCTTGGGGAAAGTTGTTCAGTTTGATGAGTAGAAGCCACAGTTAAAATATTGCCAGACATTTTATAATCACCGGTATAAAAATGGGGCAAATTCGACCCGATGAAAAGGTTTCCAAAGGCCTAGCAAAGAAAAAAGTGATTAACTCGAGAAATACCTAACTACAACACAAAAAATATAAATACAGATATTCTATTTCTGTATATTCTACATAAAACACATAAAAATGTGCGTCTGTCAATTTTAGATAAATTAAATTGTTTCAATGTACTGAACAAACAAAGCGAACTGGAGAACAAACAAGTTCTGCGAATCCGAGGATTTTGTACAATTGTACATTGTAAATGTAAATTGTAAATCGAAGCGCAACGAGAGAATTCGGGTACAATGGTCTGGTGTAATTATATTGTAAGGCAATTTTGCTGCGACGCCCCACGACACTGGGGAGCGCCAAATTAAAACTGGACCAGATTAATAAAACGCCAACGTAATAGCGTATGAATGCAATAACGCCAAAATTATGAACGAATTAAGCTCTCTATAATAAAATTCCTGCGTGATATTGCATATTTCGAATTTGCAAAGCGACGACATAAGTATAATAGCCAAAGGAGAGGCGAAAAGTTAAAAGCATAATACCTAGTAAAAGAAGAGCGAAAGGAAAAGTTAGAGCCTTCCATTATCCTTATGTTTCAAACGAGCTCCGGAGAGAAAACTTCGCAATAACCGCAGCAAATACTTTTCTTTTTGATTTAAAGACTGGCTCTTGTCGTAAATTCAGTTCATAAAATGACGTTACGTGGTTCATTCGCCGCGTCTCCCGCTTTTTTCCTCGTATGAAAATATTAAAATTTCATTTACAAAGTTGTGCCGAGATGATTGCTTTTGTTTTGTTCGTTATTTTATTATTGCTATCAATAAAAGCATTGTAATAAGCGTAGGGAAAACAAATCAATTATTTAATGGTAAACGTGTGTCAAATCATTTAGCGGAACATTTTGTGACATGTGGGCGAGAGCGAGAGATCCAATGCTCGATACCCGTGATCGATGGCAGTGCCGCTCGGGGCAAGCAATAAATTACAATTTGCTAGGTACACCACGTATGTACTTTCCACGTGTCGAGTTTAAAATCTCCACAAACCATCTCAAAATGTCAACATTAATCCTGTATGACCCTTGTATTTATTTTTAACTCAGCGAAAGTTCAAGTTCAAACTTTTGAAATGCGAAGTAAAGGTTATCTAAATCTGTCTAGTTTTTACATTAGAATAGGCTTAAAGTATCTTAGGCTAATCTCGTACTATCGGCCCGTGAAGTCTACCATGACTGTCGTAAACTTTGTAGAGCAGTGTTTTTCAACCAGTGGGTCGCGAATCCTTTCTCAAGGGGTCGCGGGAAAAGAAAATGTTTCAGTGAGAACTTCAGAAGCCTGTGATCCTGTTAATTTTTTAACAATTTGTCAAAACGTGGTTCTTTTTTGGAGACGTTTTCAAATTGAAGAAAATTATAAACGTAGTCTTTCAAATCACTAACATTTAATATGTTAATGGCCCCCTCGGGGGGGTCGCAATAATTTTTTTGTTTGTAAAGGGGCCGGGTATTAAAAAAGGTTGAAAAACACTGCTTTAGAGAAATATTTGAAAGTATTCCAAGTTGGGGCGCATCCGTGCATGAGAGACGCAGGTTTACCCAGCGCTGGGGGTAGCTGGGTAGCTCGTCCAGAAACTAATGCATATCCGATACATTTCCCTATCTTTAAAGTTGGAATGCTAAGGACATGAAACTTTGTCGAATAGTTAAACTTGTTGGAAATTCTCATATTTATGTAATTTAAAATTATTTGTTATAACGTAAACGCACCCAATACCGCCAGGTTAAGCTAATTTCTGGGTAAAGTGCAAAAAATAAATACATATTCTATAGCTAGCGCCAAATATTCTATTTACTACTATTATTGATATCGTGTTCTTCTTGATCCAGTATTGAAATTTAATTAAAAAACAAAGATTTTTTTAAATTAATTTAATACGCATTAGGTCAATTACCTATTACCGACCCATAGCACCAGGGTGGTCCCCAGATTTACCCTAAATAAATAGCTTCATTTTAACATGTTTATGATATATTTATAGCATTTAACAAGATTTTCAATGTTCGTTTATATTCTTAAGTGCATAATCAAAAATAATACCTACATCAGGTTTCTGCTCAAACCAAAAAAAAAACGAATTTTTCCACTTTAACAAACATAATATTAGCATCTCACTACTTTATTATTTTTGTCTAACTACACTATCACACATTTTGAATAGGTGAAGCTCTTACACTACCCCAAAATGAACAGTCATATTTTTTGTAAAGTTAAAACTTGGAAATGTCACAATTGTTTGTATCTGAATGTTCACCTAATATTAAATATTAAAAATAAAACCGACAAACAGTGAGTTATTTATAATTTGTATTTCATGAAAAAAATTTATGAGTCGTTAATAGGTTGCAGAATATAATTTTATTATTTTCTATTACCGGTCTATTTTTATTTGAACTTTGAAGTCTGATTTTGAATGTATTTTTTTTTAAGTTTATTTTATTTTATGCTCTAACTTCAGAATATTTGTAGATAATGTAACTACTGATTATAAAGTAACATGTCTCCTACGTAATCATTTTTTAAAAAAGTTAATAAAATTAATAAATAATTTTTTAAGGTGACAATCCAGAGATTTTTCAAAAAAAATAATCTCGTAAATGGTTCACTTTTGCATAGTACATTATAGGGTTAAATTGATTGCTAATGAACTCCTCTATAAGCTTTTAAAATATTCGCATCGAATTACCAGTAAACTGTATACAATAGTATACAACATATTCAATACTCGAATGTAGAGCAAACCGCCGAAGCACCATCGCCACATGAATAAATCCTTAGTCAATGGGATTGGGAATAATCGAGATCTCGCGATGAGGCGGCGAATAATACGAGGAAATGATTTACCGACTTCTCGGCGTCGGCTCTCGGCCTACTCTCCTCTAATGGCAGCTCAATAACTGCTATTTGCTTTATTTTCAAATTTTGCTGACGACTCCAGACCCATTGTGGTGGAGATTATGGTTTGGCAGGCTATGATATCCATATAACTACGGTAATATACCGTATTTCTTTGATTTGTTCAATTTAGTCTCTAAATAGGTTAAGCCACTTTTATTACTTACAGTCTAGACTAGACCACTGTTTTGAGCGGCACATTTTAATATTTGGCATCCTGGGCCTTTAAAGGTATGCGCCCCAATCGTTTTTCCTATTCTGGTCGCGAAAATCATAGGTGACGATCATACGCTACATTTTCAATAATTAGCACTGAAGTTACTTCCTTCCACACACATAGGAAACAACACGGCGGTAGAATTGCTCCTATTTTATGTGGGCTGGCTAAGAGCGCTAAATCCATATAACCGGTCCTTTCGTGTACAACAGGCTCCCGCTCGAAATCACCAGCGCTCTTACTTTGCCTTCCTTCAAAAATAAACTGAAGTGGCTTACCGAGCAGGCATACTATAGCTTTGACGAATTTTTAAAATTAAAAGTTATTTAATTTTAATTTAATTTACTTAAAATTATACAACTATAAAATATATTTTATATTATTCTATTAGTTAAATAATGACTTGTAATTAACAATTATCAATAAATAATGTCTATGTCTATGTCTCATTTTTGTATCGGCAAACTTAACTGATGTGACTTTGTTTTGGGAAAAAATGTTTTACGGGAACCACTACCCTGAAACGTTCAAAGTTCCAGCATACCCAATTTACATAAGTGACTTAACCTTCATTCAGTATTCAAACCTTTGAGATTTATTCATGCATTGCACGATCCACTCAGAAACATTGTTTTACTCCTAGCAAAATGTGCCTGTACAAGGGTACAGGGTGGATAAGAAACATTTGGACGGCAAAGTTATAAAACTGAGAGCTCAAATACGACTGTATCGTGGAATGAAATGGGTATGTGTGCTATCGATAGCCTTAGAGGCACTTTCATCCTGTAGATAGCCGATAGCAGACCTCTTTTCCCAGAAGCTACGCCTTTAGATATATTCAATGATAAATACTTTTACTGAATGAAAGTTTTATTGGGGTAAATTTCTTACGGAATTTGATGGGTTTGCGAAAAAACGTGTCTGTTTTGAGAAGAACAAACCGACTTCCAGTATGTAATGGAACAAAACGTCTTTTTATAAGGGCTCAAGTTTTTCAGGCCACATCAGCTTGATAGATGATTTATATTTTATTTTATTTCTTAGTAATGGGTTTTGTTACCGGGACAACGGGAATAGACGAAATTAAGTACATATACATTTTGAGGGAATACGTTATTTGTGCTAGTTATGCTTATAGTTTCACCTTACACTAGATAGCGGCCAGTCGCAGCTAAATATTGTGTGCAGTTGTCATCGAAGTACAAATTTAGTATTGTTATTTTTTCTGTTATAGTTAAGTGAATAAAGAGTGTAGCGGAATAAGCATGGGCCAGATGCCCCTCGGGAAAGTTAGGTTGATATTTTTACCATGACATCAGCTTCTCAAGAGAAACATTTCCCTAAGCTATCAAACCTCAGCACGCGCTAGTTTTTGAAATAAAAATTTTTAATTGATTTTTGAAAAAAATATTTTTCCCCCTTACAACATAATTTTTTTTTGTGATCTTTTTGCAAACGCTAGATACAACAAAGAAGTATTAAACAAAGCACTATTTAGTGTTCGCAGTGATTTATATATCGAAATACACGAATTTAAAAATTTTCAAAAATTAAAATGTCACGAATTCTGTGCGACACCCTCACGATATTTTTTTTATAAATTACTCTTACTGTGCTCTATAACATATATTTTTTTCAAAATTTTAGTAAGGGTAGAACAGTGTTAGAAAAAATATTATTTTTATCCATATATGAATATTAGAGCAGCGAAGTGAGTAATACTGCTCTGATTTTTAAATGTAATTTTAATAATAATATAGATATAATACACCCAGACACAGAGCGAACAAATCTACTCATCACAGCAATGTTTGCCCTGGGTGCGGACGAACCCCCAACCCTCAGATCAGATCCGTATGTCACAGCCACTTTTTTCCGAAACTATAAGAACTATACTGTTGAAACTTGGTAAGTAGATGTATTCTGTGAACCGCATTAAGATTTTCACACAAAAATAAAAATAAAAACAATAAATTTTGGGGGTTCCCCATACTTAGAACTGAAACTCAAAATTTTTTTTCATCAAACCCATACGTGTGGGGTATCTATGGATAGGTCTTCAAAATTGATATTGAGTTTTCTAATATGTTTCTTTTTTCTAAACTGAATAGTTTGCGCAAGAGACACTTCCAAAGTGGTAAAATGTGTGTCCCCCCGCCCCCTTAACTTCTTAAATAAGAGAATGATAAAACTAAAAAAAATTTATATGATGTAAACTACCATGCAAACTTCCACCGAAAATTGGTTTGAACGAGATCTAGTAAGTCGTTTTTTTAAATTGGTTAGAAATCGTAAACCGGAACGGAACGGAACCCTTCATGGGCGAGTCCGACTCGCACTTGGCCGCTTTTTTATGTGATACGTAGCAAACTAGCAGACGGATCACCTGATGGTAAGCGATTACCGCCGCCCATAGACACCCGCAATACCAGAAGAGCGACAAGTGCGTTGCCGACCTTTGAAATGGGATGGGGGATGGGAGGAATTGGGGGGGAGGGGAGGTTGGGCCTCCGATGCCCTCACTCACTGTGAGGCCGTGGTATCACTCCGGTCGAGCAGGCCCATTCGTGCCGAAGCATGGCTCTCCCACGGTTATCGTCTCCACTTCCGGATTTCGACTTTAATCTTCATAATTCTTCAGTAGTTGCCGAAATCGCCTTTTTGTTTTGTTTGTAGTATGGATGTAGGTCTTCTTTAGCCAGTAATAAAAATAAATCATCGCAGAAATATTTGCCCTGGATTGGGATCGAGCCCACCACTCTCGGATCAATAGTCTGGAGTGTAAATCACTGAGTCAGTGATAAGGGTTATTAGTAAGAATAACTGTGAAAATGTCGAAGTATCGACATCGCGCACACTACATCGCCCGCCGCAAACCGAGCGATCTCGCCGCTGCTGGCGTCAAGAAAGTTCCACATCTATCGCTCGCGCCACCCCGCCCCGCCGCCGTACGTTCTGGCCGTGTCGCGTATTGGAGCCACAGAGTATTGGAGCGCACGTTTAGGTACTCACAGGAAACAAATGTAATCAAACAATTTTTTTTAACTGGTTTGGTGACTTAATGGTGAGCGCTCCTGACTACTGATCTTGAGGGTCGGGGGTTCGTCCGCACCCAGGGCAAACATTGCTGTGATGAGCAGATTTGTTCGCTTTGTGTCTGGGTGTATTATATATATATATTATTATTAAAATTACATTTAAAAATCAGAGCAGTATTACTCACTTCGCTGCTCTAATATTCATATATGGAGAGAAATAATATTTTTTCTAACACTGTTCTACCCTTACTAAAATTTTGAAAAAAAATATATGTTATAGAGCTCAGTAAGAGTAATTTATAAAAAAAATATCGTGAGGGTGTCGCACAGAATTCGTGACATTTTAATTTTTGAAAATTTTTAAATTCGTGTATTTCGATATATAAATCACTGCAAACACTAAAAAGTACTTTGTTTAATACTTCTTTGTTGTATCTAGCGTTTGCAAAAAGATCACAAAAAAAAAATATGTTGTAAGGGAAAAAAATATTTTTTTCAAAAATCAATTAAAAATTTTTGTTTCAAAAACTAGCGCGTGCTGAGGTTTGATAGCTTAGGGAAATGTTTCTCTTGAGAAGCTGATGTCATGGTAAAAATATCAACCTAACTTTCCCGAGGGGCATCTGGCCCATGCTTATTCCGCTACACTCTTTGTATTTTGTTACTGTGCCTAATAAAAAAAAAATTTTGGCTGTTTCAGATGCACGCAAATAACCGTATAAACTTACTGAAAACTACGCTGCACTATACAGGTGTTAGAGATTTTAAGGGGTTAATCAGAATCGAGTAAAGAATACAGGAAAAATATTGAGAAAATCCGATCTACAACTTTTTTTCAAAATACAATTCTTGATTCACTATTCAGATGATTTAGTATGGGAATCTAAAAAAAATATTCGAAGAGCGGATTTTTTTCAATATTTTTCCTGCATTGATTCTGAGTAAGTGAGTAACCCCTTTAAAAGATCAAACACACTTTTTTAACATCCTGTATATGATGTATGAAAGTGTATTTGATGTATGTATACTATATACCTATGTATATTTTTAATTTTTTGAGAGTCTGGGTCTAAGTAACCTGAGATACCTGAGAAACATATAATATAATAATAATAATATCCGGGACAAATCACACACGGTCATCTGGCCCCAAACTAGGATTCCCTGTATCTTGGGAACCAGAGTCTGATATACATACACATATACATTTAAATACATACATATATAGATATTATACACCCAGACTCAGAGCCAACAATTCTGCTCAAGTAAAATAAATTGATTACTACCAATTCCAAACGTCACAAGGAAAACTCCAATACTCGTACGTAAATGTTATATTCACAGTACAGTTTGTGTACCAACACCAAAACGGAAGTCAAACACAAGTTCAATTAAGGGTAGGTAGTTCAGTAGTTCTGCAGTTTGCGTACAAACAAGCCAGTGTGTAACGGGTTGACTTTTACAAGACAATTAAAGCACTATCGAAGAGACGAGCGTTTCGCCTCCGGAATAGGGTAAGTGCACCAATGAATGAACGGTTAAGGAACGTTGACAAGTTTGAAAATTATTTACGACTATAAATCACTTCCTGAGCGGGACCAAATTGGTTCAGATATCTCCGGAATTTATTTAAGTTTATAATTTTAACTAATTTTGTTAAGATAATGTTGATTATATTGGAGATATACGCAAATAAAGGTTAGAAAGCAGCCTTCGTTCTCAGTAGATCCATTAAGTAGATCCATAATGGATCTATTGAGTTATTTATTTCTCGTTAGATCTGTTTAAAAGCAGCATTTCCCCTTGGAATGAACGGCAATTTCTAGCGAATGAACAGACAGAACCCGGTGAATGAACAGCTGAAAATAATTACATAAAAGCAATGTGTTTTATATGATTTTTATTGTAATGTTGTTGTCTGCGACATTCTGGTATTTCTCAATTACTTTAAATATAATTTGAAGTTCTCAACGAGGCGGATAATTAAAAAACTGGACAAGTGCGAAACTGACTCACACACTGACAAACAATATTGAAAATTTCACTATCTTATTTTAATACCATAGACTTTTAATAACTTTCCTGTAGTTTATAACTAAAGAGCTGTTTACTGTATTTTTTTTTAATTTCAGGATCAGTAGTTTCTGAGATAACTGGTGGGGGAATGGTCAATTTTCATATATTTCCTTTAAAAAAATTAACTTCTAAGTAATTTAAAAAATTACAAAAATATATTAAGGACCCTTATAACAAACCCTTTCATTTGATATTTTGTCACACAATACAGACTGCATTTATAAAGGGTGAATTTACAACAAACCCTTTCATTTGATATTTTGTCACACAATACAGACTGCATTTATATAGGATGAATTTAAATTAGTTCTTGATACCAAAACATATGCATGTGCTCATGATAACAAACAACTTTCCCTAAGGAACCCATAGTTAAATCTCAAAAAAAAATTGGACTCTTCATACTAATTTGGCCGGTCCATTGACCGATTTGTATGGAGAGTCCAAAACTTTTTTTTTGAGATTTGACTATGGGTTCCTTAGGGAAAGTTGTTGGTTATCATGAGCACATGCAAAGCCTTTCGTATCAAGAACTAATTTAAAGTCACCCTATATATTTGATTTGCCCCCCCCCCCCCCAGAAGTGGGGCACTTTCATATACTTTGTGGGTGTGAAATTATATACTAAAGTTTGGCAATAAATATAGTGAACATCAGTATACATAACTAGATAAGTAAATACTTGAGCCCCTTGCAATTTAATCTTCTTTATATGACATTATTTTAAAACCCTGGCAAGAAAGCATTAGCAAGAATTAGTTTAATAATACAGCCAGAAATGGCTAGAAGTACTAAAAATCTGGACCTGCTAAAGTATTTATTTTTGTATTTCTTTTTTTATTTTGTTCTGCAATCTTCATTATACCTATAACAAATGAATCTTTTAGACGTAAAAATAAATACTAAATATACAACTTAAAAATCTCTTCATTCAATCACAAAATTTATGGAACCCGCAATGAACACTACAAAATATAGAAGTTCATTCATTAGATCGAAATATCCAATAAATGAACCAGGCTTAAAACCGAAGTTCAGTGATTAGAATCAATGAAAACATATGTTCTAACACTGGACTCGTTGTTGGGTAAAGAATATTAAACATATTGTTGAAGTCAAAATCTTATTTCAAGCACTATAAAGAAAAATATTACAAAAACTTATTTCGTTCTTGTCCCCTTGGAATGAAAGGGGTGTTCATTCACTATATTTTTACATTTTTTATTACCCAGTAGTGGAATGTCCTAAAATATTCATAAAATGAAATAAAGTCTCTACAAAAAGCTTACAAATAGAAATATCAATCTTTTTTCATCTAAGAAATGCAAGTACCATACCCAATAATTACAGTAAACTCCAGATAATCATATTGATTCGGCACGTACTCACCTGAACCCTTATTACACTGACATACAATTTCAAATAAACACAACTGCAGTCTACTTTAAACATTTGCCATTTTGTGACTGATGCTCTACAAGTCTAACAAATATTCCCATAAGCCGTATGGTGTGGACACCAATCGAAAAAAAAATATTTTGTTTGGTAGAATTACGTAGAATGCTTACTTTGAGCAAAAAACTATCTATTTGTTCATTCGATGAGTTCGTTCATTTACTGGTTCATGCACCCTACATTGGAAACAAGAAACGTTTAGCTTGATTAAAATCGGTTTAATGGCTCTAAGTACACGGATGTTTGCTCTGTTGTTCAAAGTTGGGTTGATTTACATTTACGCTGTGGAAATACTGTTCAATCTTAATAATTCATAAATAATTTTCAGACCTTTGTTGTACGAATATCCAGTCATTAGTATCGATGTCCGCGATGTCCGCAGGCATCAGACTGCGACTCTAAACTTCGGTAAAAGTTTTAAATATGTTTTTATTTCTAACAAATCTAACCTAAGGATCTAATAAATTAATCTACAAAGATATATTTTTAATGCAGTTTCTATATAACGATACCTATGTTACAAGAATACCCGTTAACTGGGCTTCTACTAAAGATGATACATATGATTAGTCATACTGAAAAAACTTTTATTTTATGACTTTGTTATGGACTCTCCATATATCTAAAATTAGCCAATATGCTGATCAATTTGTCTGAAGAGTCCAAAGGTTGTTTAGTATAACGATGTATTAGCTTGTTAACACCTGTTTTATTAAACTTAGAATATTGTGCTGGTATTGACAAAGGCAAGTTAACTGAAACAGGCAAACCATGTTTTCCCCGAATTTCATGCTAACAGCATTGAAAACTCCCGCCCCGGACGACGACGCGTGAAATATAAATCAGCTGTGATTTAGGTGAAATCTCCCGAAAAGTTTTAATTTTGTTTGGTCCCGCTTTCCCGGCCATTTAATTTATCTATTATTTATTACACGAGGTAACTCGAGCACTTTGTTTATTAGCTTTTCAATTAGCTAGGTATAAGGAGGATAAATACGGCTTTGCAACTGATTAGTTAAGGAAAGACCTTGGAGCAAAGTCATAACAATGGAGGAATAGTACTTAATAAACACCTTAACATGGATTATAACTTGTGTCTAAACTGGGTTTGTATAGAGTGAAGATAGGAATTTCATAAGTTAATTAGTTTTGTTTTCCGTTTGACGTTGCACTAGAGAGCATTCAGCCTGAGCTAAATGTTGGCGCGGCGGTTTCAGATGCATGTAAAATGTCATGTCTGAAATATACAGGCAGACTATTATTCTGTGCATTTTATTATATATAAACTTATACTTTAAAACTAAACGTTTACTAGACTATGCTTAATATGCGAATTCTGAGAACTATGTAAAAAATGTAAACCGGAAAAACTTAGGAGACGACACCGGACTTATTTAGATAGTGATCGAATTATAATGTGAATCGATTTGCTGAAACGTGTCCCTTTATCCTAGTTTGCGTTAATATGGATTTTTTCCTCACATTCTAGAACAACTATCACTTTTTATAACTGAATAAAATCTGGATTGGAAGAGGATTATTATGATTTTATCATTAAAAAAATTACTTATGTGGTACTTCGGCATGGCGGGAAGCGTATGTTAAATTAGCATAGTTTGACCGCGCTCCCGGCTCCGAAGCGGCCAGCGCGGCTCCATGCGAATGCTAACTGTAATGAGAATTTACTATATTTGCTCGCACGCCCGCTTTCAAATTTCACCCACGTTTCCCGTATATCACTAACACCGGAAATTGTGATTAATTTTAATGTTCTCTTTGTGTTCGTATTGAATTTCTTATAAGTATTTTTTTTAATTTACATGCTACTTTTTAATTTACATAGATTTACAGATATAGGAGACCTTTCATATTTCAAGATTTATACTATCACGTTAGAAATGCGTCGCAAATACCGCCCAGAAACGAAGCTAACACGATATGTTGAAACAATAGGAAAACCAAATCGCAGTCAGAAATACTTATACCTAACATTATCCTTTATCAGCTATCTATTCGTGCAAATTCCAGCCATATTTATTTTAAGGGTGTAACAAACGTGCAAATGCGAACTCGATAGCATCTAGTGGCACGTTTACCTTCGTCAACACGTCTCCGGGGCGTATCTATCAGTCCTATCTCTATGGCTCCCCAGCGGTTATCGCCGCCAATTTGGTTGTTCCCTCCTCCCCCACCCAAAAATGCACACTCTTTTTTCAGTATTTTCTAACCATATGCTGAATTTTTAGGCTCAACAATTTTATAGCCATCGTTTTGTATTTTTGCGAACGCAACAGTAACAATTTCCAGTTACAATTAAAAATTCTCGAAACTGGCGTTTGCAGTGCCTTTTTAGGGTTCCGTAGTCAACAAGAAACCCTTATAGTACGGATATGCATATTAATCACGCCGACAAAGTGGTAAAATAAAATTTTGAAAAATAATTTTTGTCATGGTATACACGTGAAATGGGTGATTTTTTTCTCGACTATGGTATGGGGTGTCGTTGAATAGGGCTTCCAAAAATTTGTAGGTTTGCGAAAACCAGTTTTCGATTCAGGTATCTGTTTTCGAAATATTAAGCTTTAAAGTGCAAATTTTTCAAAGTTGTGTCTCCTCCCCCCTCTGCCAGCTAAACGGTTGTTTCTAGAAATGTGAAAAAATTCACGGTAGTAGTATATATAACGAAGTTAAAAGGAAAACTATCACAGCTAAGTAGGCTTAGCCAATTTTGTAAGACGGGAGGTTTTCTCCTTGAAGCAGTGTCTGTCGAAGTACTACGGAACCTTACACTACGCGTGGTCCGACACGCTTTTGACCGTTTTTTAACAATAAAAAGTTTGGAACAGTGCTCAAGCTCAGCCCTGTATTTTGAGAGCAACCTATAGTTATAGTAAAAGGTATTTTCTACATTACTTTTTCAGTTCCTTTTTTTAAAACGAGCTTCAGTTGTGAATCTATGTAACTGCGCATAGCTTTCGATGGGCTAAATTCACATACATAAATGTGTAGTGTATCATTCATTCATAAACATGTATGCGCATATAAACATGAGCATATTTTCCGGAAGAAAAAAGCCTAGCAGAAAATGAAGACATGCTGAAAAGATTTATACCTACCTGTAATATCTAGAATGTAGATAAGTTATGTTATGACATCATGTAGATGTGATTCAAAATTTAATTAAGAATACACTCAAGTTTCTTAAATTGACTCGTAATGGAAATGGCTTGGTACTTTGTTACAAGTAGCTACTAGAAGGCCTGTATTATAATTAATATACAGGTACTAACAGCGGGAACTTAATAAACCTTTTGTAATCAAAAAATGCACGATCATGAATTCCTATCGACGACTGTTGACGAAAGCGAGAAAAGTTGTTGAAACGTTCCGATTTGGGCGCAAATTCTGCGTGAAACTGCGATTTATGACCCAACTTGGGGATTTCAGCCAAGCCATGAATCAAATGGCTGTGAAGTGCGATGTAGGACAAGGAGTGGCTATGTTGGTTGTGGCTGGATAAATAAGTTATACTTTTATTCGATAAACTTTAAAAAAGAAGTGGTCGTGGCTCAGTACGGCTCGCGTCGATCACGCAGGTTAACTGACTACAAACACGGTCATAACCGGAATGGGTTTGACTGTTAGTGGCATTTATCTCAACCGTTTCCGTGCTTCCGTAGGAAAAGTTGATTACTTTTATGAGAGAATATTCTGCTTTTTTTCAGAAACGGTGTACATCCTAGTATGTTTTTTAACTTATTAAAAAAAATAGTAAGAACAATCAATAAGACAATAACTTTTTTTGCGATTTCTGAAGTTCTGAAGTTTCAAGTACACTAACCTTAGTTGGTCCGATAGAGACTTTTGAACCTCACGGGAAACTGGATCGGTTGGCATCATCATGTTAAATAAAAAGTTTTTGGGTAAATTGCCAATTTTCTTGTTGACTTGACTTGTGTTTCCGAAATCTGTGAATGCAGGTCAAAATAAGTCCAAAAGTTAGAGTTAGTATCCTAAGAACGTTTTCCTGTAGCTATAACGGTTAAGGTACCTGCCCTTACGGCCTCATCTCAAAAATCCATCCTGTATATCGGATATATATCATGCATGATATATATCAATTGATATTTATGCTTGATATATATCAATATTTATTTATATTTATATTTTCCTAGCTTCTAAGAGCTGATTCTTAAGAATGAATGTGCCAAATCCAAAGAATAAAGATATTTTAATAACAATAGTAAATAAATGAGTTTAATTTAATTACCTATCTTCAAATTAGCAAAACTAAAATATACATTTTAGATACAGTTATTTCGAAAAAACATATCAGAGTATAAAATTTGAATGTTATTTTGATAAACATCTTCAAATTATCAAACATATACCTTGGGGAGGTCAAACATTTTTTTTTTGGAAATCTGATTGGACCACCCCCGTTTTTTTACCTCTACCTATAGCATTACTGATGCAAAATTTGAACTTTCTGAGTATAGTGGAAGGGAGTGCTCAATCATTGTCAATTTTTAAACCCTAACATTGGCATTTCTTTTTATGGGCAAACTCAACATTTTAAAATTCTAATATCGCAAAATAAAGTTAAAAATACTATTTTTGTGACATTTGTACGTTATATGCTCTTTAAAATTGTGCATCACTAATTAAAAGACTTCTTCTTGGCCTAAAAATAGTACATGTTGTTAAAAAAAGAAAGTAGCCTTTTTTTAATTTTTTATTGTGTTAAGTGGTAAAAGGCTAAAGCCTGATGGAAAGTGGCTACCACCACTTGTGGGCTTCTTTAACCTCAGAAGTCAATGCCTTGCCGACCTTAGAGGAGTAAGATGGAATGCCTCTTATGCCGTGCCGGTACATGCACTATCTCGCCCAAAAACGTACCGAAACCAGCACGCAGCGATGAAAATGTTAATGCTATCTTGAGTATTTTAAATGTTAAATAAAAAGTTCAGGCTATGCGTTATGATTGCGTTAATATTGAAGCCTGGAAAGGAGTGTGTGTTCTGGCCGGGGCCGGACGGGCTAGGGTTGGCGCGCAATGTTCTGGCTTGCGTGTCGCCATCACGTACTAGAATCGTGCAAAATTATATTCAAACTATGTTCTAAACTATCAAGCACTATCAAGAATTTATGATTTAATAAGACTTAATACACTTGTTTCTAAGGTTTACAGAAGTCAATGTTATTCAGAGATACACATAGAGAAGGAAGTTTCTTAGTTTGACAGTTTCAGTGCGCTTACTAATACTGAAGCACACTCAAAGCTCATCTGGCAACCGGTGCTTCAGGTAACAATCTAGATTTGTGGAATTATCGAAATTATATGAAGACATTGATCCAGAAGTAGGGAAAACTGCTAGAAATGTGTTAGAACGTCTTGTGGTATTTTTGCGGTAAGCTCGTAGCTCATGTTATTGTTTCTGGCCTAGTGAGAAAGCGATATTTGTGAGGGGACGAACTGAAGCTGGCTCTCGTTGGGGCAAGGCTGCCCCTACAAAACACCAACCAAGTATTGTAGTTTTTGCTCCTAATAAATAATTTCTATAAAATACGCTTTCGGCTGATAGATAGATAGATAGACGCTTTGCATAAAATATTGATTCTTGAACCAGGCACTGTATTAAATTTTGATTATATGTATTTATGTAAGTCTGTTTAAAAACTAACATGTTACAAAGTGACATTGTTTCAAGGGCATATTGGTACTTCTGGGCTCAAAGGGCGTATACGCCTAAGTTCTATTTAGCCTATTATCTATTTATCTCCTTCTAGTAGAGATATCGTTTTGAAATTTTGCATTTATAATGCTACAGATATGTGTAACAAATTGAGGGGGTGGCCCAGCCTCTAGGTTAAACATTTTTTTTCTCCATACAAACCTAATATACCTACATTTTAAATTCAGCTATTTCGAAAAAAAACGTATTGGAGTAAGACATTGAAATTAGTACTTATGTAATTTTGATAAACATCAAAAATATCGGATATAAATCAAAAATATCTGATATTTTGATATTTATTAAAATATCGGATATTTACGAACCCTGGTATTTTCCACTACCCACTGGAAGAAAAGACAACTGGAAAACAAGAATTTAAAGAAAGAATCAAGTGTTTTTCAATGTTTATTGTATAGATGCATATTTATATTTATCCGCATATAAAATTGTCTATTGAGACTATCTAGTTATTAGATTAAACTAATTAACACATGTGTATAATTGAACTTCAGATTCTGGTGGATTTAAAATTCGAAAGTAGCGTTTTGAATATTAAGGACAGTATCTGACCCCCATTTCGCACATCATAATATCTACGTAATTACTATTTATAATAATGTTGGGGTCCAATACAGATAAGGTAATCAAGTGTCATGTATTACAAACAAATACAGCCAGATACATGCATAATTTTATATAAATAAAATATGTAGATCAATGTATATAATCGTATAGTAAAGGTATTAAATAATTTCCACAAAAAATTATGTCCTTAAAAGAGTTATGCACATATTAATTTCGGTTTAAAAATATATTAAATATTAATTAATATAACACAACTAACAGCATCAATATTCTGAAATTCCACTAGATGTTTATAATATCTTATTATCGTTACCTAGATACATTACAATAAAAACTATTAAAAAAAAATGGAAACCGTTGGATTTACATTAATGCATTGGATAAATATAAAAAATATTTTATGGCATTCTGCATAGTCATCTGTGCGGCTCATTGACCTTTTTAAATTTACTTTTATAAGGAAATTCGTTCACTCTGCACACAATATATATTTTAAAAACAAGTTACAGATTTTACCGAGAGCATTCGTAGATGATACGCCAAACGACAAGGGAAGCTATGTCTCAAGCCAAACCATAAGCATATAATCAATTACATGTTTATGGTTTACTTATTATTATGTACATAAATTATTGCGTCAATTCCTTTTGCTTGGATATACAGGTGAAGTAATGAAAACTAAAAATTTACAGTACTGTTATTTTGAAAGCTTCCTGAAGTGTTGATGTTAGCAAAAAGTGAACATACTTGTTACGGCCTATCGCTATGAGAGTTGTCTACCTGTAAGAAGAAAAGACTAAATATTATAAAAATCCACAATGAGAAAGTATAAATAATTCTCCTACCAGTAGAACTAAGAGTAGGACCAGATGAACGAAACGCTTTTGGTTAAGAAACTGACGGCAGCATTCTTTTGTGACAATATTGTTTTGATTTGCTAGGTGGACATATCATCTGAACTCAATATAGTAGGAAGCTTTAGTGTCGTAAAATAGGCAAATCAAATGTCAAATGTACATCCATAATCCATATTTGACTATACTAATCACGAATAAGCACACTGCATTTATACAAGGTTATATATATTATATTTAAGATGTGGTGTCTACGAAAGGGACTTTTGTGAATGAATCTATAAAATTACCAACTGATTACTTTGGAAAAGTTACTCTATAAATTTTCAGCAAGTACTTAAACACAATTCATTTATTAATATTTTGCACATAATGTTTCTGGATATATGTCTATAACAAAATCAACGAACTTTGCTTACCTCTTCTTCACAGTAGCCTCATCCTTAGCCTTCTTCTCTGCTTCCCTGCGTTTAGCTGCTTCCTCGCGCTGCTGTCGAATGATGGCCAACCGCGCCAAGTCTGCACGGGCTTGCTCCGTCTTGCCCTCTGCGTGGGCCTTCTGATATGCAGCTGCAGCCCGCTGGCGTTCAATCTCCTCGCGTTCACGTCTTAAAGGAAATGGTAAACGAAGGTAAATAGGAGAGTTAATTATAGTACTTAGCATAATCATAATCAAAATTGAAAATGCTGCTAACTTTGTAAATGGTCTACTAAACATTTTTATGGCCAAAACTGTGATATTTATTCTTTTTTTCCTTTTCTATTTGACAATCCACAAAAATGTGCATTCCCTCCAAGGGACCACATTGGAAAAAGCAATTTCTGTATAGTGAAGATTTAGTAGGAGTTTTCAAAAAATTGTAGACAGAAGGTGAAATTTGTAGGTGTTATAAGTCAAACGCTACAGCTCATGGAATGTAGCCCCTCAATCGACCTATATGTATGAGTTATCATATTCCTATATCTGATGACTTTGAAAGATTACTGTAAATGGGAATATTTAGTCGGTAATTTGTAGTGATACATACAAAAATGAGGGGCCACATTCAATGAGCTGTAGCATTTGACTTATAACACCTACAAATTTCACCTCCTGTCTACAATTTTTGAAAGCTCCTACTAAATCATCACATACACAGAAACTGCTTTTTCCAATGTGGTCCCTCGGAGGGAACGCACATTCCACAAAATAAGTTAATTTGATAATGTCAAGTGAAAAGAAACACGCAAAGCTGGTAGAATGCTATGGCAAAATGCATATGACAAGCAGCACCTAAATACGCTCCACATGGAAGTCAGAATACGGAGCTTTCCCAAGTTAATCCTTTTTTCTTACGACTGCTTCTTGTTGAATCTGAAAGCTAGCAATTTTTTCAGCTAAATTGATTAATATTCCCCTAAAATTTTTAAAATCATAAAATTAACAGACAAGTGCTCAGTTAAGACAGTTCCAGCAACCTACCATAATGCTATTTCAGAGCTAGTAGTTTAAAACTTGTTCATTTACCTAGAAAGCTGTGGTTTCTCCCCTTCTCCTAGATTATCTAAATTCGATAATTTCTTGTTTTTCTTCACTACACGGTTTGGATTTTCTACTTCAATTAGTCCTGATACTCCCTTTGCTTTAGTTGGGTGCTGAAACAAAAAAATAAAACGATTTGAATATTGGATTTAAAACAAATATTAAAGATAATAATAACAGTTTGGACATAAATATGAAATGCAGTTAACTCTTAACCAATACAATTTAGTAATGACAGTATTTTATATTTCAAAATAAATATTTTAATTAAGTTTTAACTAAAATCAAATCAAACAAATTCTGTTTTAAGGGATCTATAGTCTCTATGAGGAATCTTCATAATATTGTACTGTTCATTAGTCACAGCATCATAACTTTTGTATTTAAATATTTATGAAACACTACATGGAAACACACTTATTCTGTTTCAAATTACATGCCCATTGAGTAATATGGGAAATATTGTGCCATGTCATCTTCCACTATGCTTTTACAGAAAAGTAATAAATAATATTTTTTCTATTCAAATAAATCATTTGTGTCAGTGGATTTCAAAATGAGCTAGGTATATCCACTTGCAAATATGGCCGAAGTTATGCCACTGACACATTATTTGAAGTAGGTAACACGATTCAACATACAATTTTCAAAGCTTATTCTTTAGTCTACCTAAAAGGATGTTCGTACCGCTTGGAACTTGTATACCCAACATATCGGAGAGAGTTTGTAGAGAAAAAACATCATCTATTACTTAGTTTTGAAACATAAATTTGGCTGCAAAAATATATCGCATTACTCAGGAGCTAAACACGAAACTAAAACACTTTATACACCAAATCTGTTTAGTCGTTTTAATTACAGGCTCAGCCCATCAAACAGATATTTATTTTTCTGTGGCAGACAGGCAGAAAAGTATGAATTATTGCACACAGGCATGTTACAAAAATATCTTTATCATAACTTCAAATACCAGGAAGTAAAACAGGCACAACATACATCTTCATCGGAATCACTGTCATCACTGCCACTGCCAGAGGATTTGTTATCTCCAGACTCTTCATCACTGGAAGATTCACCACCATGCTCCTTCCTCCATCTGGAAATACAATGACATCTGTAAAGCTGCATTTCCATCAGCGAGGCGAGGAGGGAAGAGAATTTTAAATTGTATGGGAAAAAGTGAGTTTACCGGATTTGATTGACATAACTCTAACATTTATGTGGCAGTGGAAATCCCTTTTAATTAATATCTATCTTATTTACAAATGGATTTGATGCTTCCGATTGCACAGGTATACATGAAACGTTATTGAAAATTATATCATCAATATAAAGTTAAAACACTAACTACTGTTTGGTTCTGAGTCACCTTACCAGGTCTATGTAACGTAAACAACTTACACATGCTGTAAAAATATATTATTTTCTTTAATTAAATGACTGGTACTCAAATAGAGAATACTTGCTTTTGTTTCTGCTCCTCTTGCTTTCGCTGCTCTTCCAATTCCTCAGGGCTCGTGAACTTTCGGTTGCGGCCTTTGTGGTTCGTGTATTTACCTGAAAATGCATAAAGGTTATGTGAAAACAAGAGCACTCCCCAATAACATTGTGCGACATTGAGAAAAGTAAAACATGTCTTTTGAATTTCTTACCGCGCGGCATCTTGAAATTTCAACTTCAATTTCTTGTTTGGGAAGAATAGATGCAAGGCAGTAAAAGATTTAGTTCGGAATAGTACCAGCAAATTAATAATTAGACGAATTTAGCGTTGACGTTTTTCCTTGCCTGCTTGCCTAACGGAACGGAAACTGGAAAGTCAAGAAAGAACGGAAAGAGGTCTTTCAAGCGGTCACTTTTTGTAATCATTGATTTTCACTAGTCGCACTCGTGGAAATATTTATTTGTGCCAATCAAACTTCGCTAAAACTTAATAATTTCCTCCAAAAAAAATTACAGTATTTTTGAAAATTTTAAAAGCATTTCTAACTTTGTAAGAACCATACCAAAACATAACAACAAAATTGCCAGATTGTAAAAGACCTTATTATAGCATTGCCATTTGCCAGTCGCTTAACTTTTTTATAGTGTCACACTGTTTTAAAATGTCAAAGTTAATGTCAATGTAAGGGTTACCAGTAAATGTAGTCAGAAAATTACTAAAAAAACAAGTTTCAGGATTATACAGGTGTGCCAGCCCAAAACTACTGCAACTTTCAGCTGGTGATAGCTTGGATCAAGACTTATAAAAATAACAAAACCTATGTTCAGCAAAAGTTTATGGTTTTCGAGTTATACCAGATTTAAAAAAAGTTGAAAATCATTACCTTGCGGTGGTCTTTCGAATTTTGTTATTAAAAACCACTTAAATTTTTTTGCACTTCAATATTGTTGAATAGTGGTTCTATCCGAATCTATTATTTATACTATAGAAAAATAAAGATGCTATCAGAAATACATCACCAATAGGGATTTTCACCATTTTTTGAAAAGTATCTCAAATTGGTCATTAGGCTAGATTTAAAGACAACGAAGAAGCCTACCTGTTTTAATTTAGTTCAACAAAATATACAAGGCTTCATCGGCAAAGAATTTGAAGTAGAATTATTTTTGGAAAAATATAATATTAACATATTTTGTATTACGGAACACTGGCTTAAAGAACATGAAATGCTTTTTAATTTTGAAAATTATAGAATGGGAAGTGCTTTCAATCAAAAGACTACACAGCGTGGTGGTTCCGCAATATTAGTTGAAAATTCCATAAAAATTAAAGAACGGAAGGATGTCGTCAGTCTTTCGATTGAAAAAACTATTGAACTATCTTGCGTGGAGCTGGAGAACCACATAATTATTTGCGTGTATAGACCCCATATGACGATAACTTTGTTCGTTTCGAATCGGCAATGGAGGATGCATTAGATTTAATTAGTAAAAGTAGTAAATCGGTAATATTTTGTGGAGACTTTAATGTAGATTTGTTAGAAAAGAAGTCTCTAACAACTAGAATCACTTGTCTTTTTAAGTCGTTTGATTTAGATAACATTTTTTTTGGACCAACAAGAAAAACAGAGACTTCTGCAACTTGCATAGATAACATATTTTGTAACTGTAAAGTAGAAAAAAAAGTTATAAATTGCTTAAGATCTGATCACAGCGGATTGCTGGCTAGCTTCCCTGTGAGATTTATTAAAGAACAAATAAAAGTTCAAACAAGACCTGTCACTGTTAACCGAATAGAAAATTTTAAAACAACACTAATTGAAAAGCTGCCCATACCAAATTATGATAAACACGTAGACGCGAATAGTTTTTATAATGATTTTTTCACAGTACTTGACAGAGAATTTCAAGATATATTTAAAACAAAATCGAGAAATATTAATCATCAATTCAAATTTTGTGAGTGGGCTACTGTAGGTATTTATAAAAGCCGACAAACTTTGTTTGATCTCTATGACAGAAAAACCTATATTTTTGATAATAACTTTAAAGAGTACGTAAAAAAGTATTCGAAAATCTTTAGACAGGTATGCCGTGCAGCAAAATCGAATTACTTAGCCAGAAAAATAAAATCATCAGATGATAAAATTAAAACCGTTTGGAATATTATAAACAAAGAAACTGGCAAGGTCAAACCCCGCGATAATGAATATGTTTTGCAAACAGATCAAGGTAAAATTACAATAAATGCCGATGTAGCCAAAGAATTCGAAACTTTTTTCACAAATTTTCCACTTAAGACCACTGAGGCCTTGAATTCGTCACCTGTGCAAGCTAAACAATTGTTAGAAGATAATGTCAGTATTTGTAATGAAAAATTCTCCTTCAGAGAAATTGAACCAGACATTATTGTCAAAATGAAAAGAACTGAAGACCTTTGGGGACTATCAGTAAGTTTAATTAGTAATGTAATTATGACTTTAGCGCCATATTTAGCTTGTCTTTTAAATATTATTATTGATAGTGGCGTATTTCCGGACCTAATGAAATGTAGTAAAGTGATACCCCTATATAAGTCTGGTAACAAAAGTGATCCGGGAAATTACAGACCAGTTTCTGTACTACCAGTTCTCAGTAAAATTTTTGAAAAAATTATGCTCAACCAATTACTACAACATTTTAATGAAAATAATCTTCTGCATAAACAACAGTTTAGTTTGACAAAAGGTCGATCTACAACCGATGCAGGAGTATCTCTTATTCGTAACATCTATGATGCTTTTGAAGAATCACAGAATGCAATAGGAGTGTTCTGTGATTTATCTAAAGCATTTGATTGCGTTGAACATCATACATTGCTTATAAAGTTAAAGCATTACGGTGTCGAGGACGGAGCCCTCAGTCTTCTTAATTCGTACTTAAGCAACAGAACGCAAAAAGTCCAAGTAAATGGCACAAATTCATCCGGCTCTAAGGTTAAAATGGGTGTGCCCCAGGGATCTATATTAGGCCCTTTTCTTTTTCTTACATATATAAATGACTTGCCATATATGGTGCAAAATTTGTCAAACATTGTGTTTTTTGCTGATGATACTTCTCTTATTTTTAAGATTGACAGGAAAGATAGCAAAATTGACGAAGTAAACAACACTCTTTCAGACATTCTAAAGTGGTTCACTGTTAACAATCTACTCTTAAATGCAAAAAAAAAACAAAATGCATTAAATTCTCATTACCAAATGTAAAGAAAATTGAAAACAGTGTAATTGTAGATAATAATGTATTGGACTTTGTAAATAAGACAGTTTTTTTAGGTATAACTTTAGATGCCCACACATAGAAACCTTAGCGGGACGGCTTAGTTCAGCTGCCTATGCTGTTAAGAAAATAAGACAGTTGACAGATGTAGGTACTGCGAGACTAGTGTATTTTAGTTATTTTCACAGTATAATGTCTTACGGAATCTTACTCTGGGGACATGCCGCTGATATTGAAACGATTTTCATTTTGCAAAAAAGGGCAATTCGCGCAATCTACCAGATGCGATCCCGCGAGTTGTTGAGGAATATGTTTAAAGAAATTAATATTCTTACTGTTGCTAGTCAATTCATATACGAAAATATCATGTATGTACGTAAAAATTTGCACTTGTTTCATAAAAACAGTGACAGACACAATTTTAATCTAAGAAATATGTTGCCTATTCGAGACTGAGTAAAGTTAAGAAGTCATTTATGGGGCAGTGTGTTAAATTTTATAACAAAATACCCGAAAATGTGACTAGTTTGCCAGAAAACAAATTCAAATTGCATGTGAAAAATTGTTTATGCTCTAGAGGGTATTACAAAATACTAGATTATGTAAATGACAATGATATATGGACATGTATAGATCCTCCAGCTCAATTTTATTGTTGACATGAATTGTAATAGAATTTAAGATTGTATTTAAAAAATGTGTTGAAGCGAGTTTCTTTTGGGCTCGACGTTTCTTCTCGCTTCGCAAACACTTCCCGAAACGTTGAGTTGAGTGTACAAGTCCCGCGTGGTAGGGACTTTGTACTAGGTAGAAAAAAATATTGACGATTTAAAAGCATCTACTTAAATAAAAAACATTTTGAGTTTTTTTGAGTTTTTGAGTTTGGCGGAAAACACACTTGATTTAAACTTTGTACTGTAAAATGTTGATTTACATACAAAAACCGCAGAGTACCACACACTGACGCCGCATCTCCGTCCGGAGGTGCGATTTCCACGACGGATCCGCGCTCTCGGACGGAGATGCGGTGCGATTCGCAGGGTATGCCACACACAGGGGTTGCGTGGTGTAGGGGGGGTGGTATTGCAGGATGCGGGGGGTATGCGGTGCGGGGGTGTTGCGTGGCATGGGTGTTGTAGGGCGGGGGTAGGCGAGTTGCGCGGCGCGGGGGGAGGAGGGTATACGGTCTCTATACCATAATTCATCAAAATCGGTTCAGTGGTTTAGGCGTGACAGCGTAATAGACAGACAGACAGAATTACTTTCGCATTTATAATATTAGTTGAGATTTAAAAAAATACTTCACTCAGAAATTCAGGATGATAAACGCATTTCAATACTCGCACGTATGAAAAGAAATGATGGTATAATTTTAAAGGCATTTGCACTAGCTAGACTAGGAGCGAGCCGAAACTAGGTATATTTAAAGTATAATTTATTGTTTTCTAGAGATGCGCCGAGTACCTACAAGTTTTACCGAGTAACCGAGTTCCGAGTATTACTCGGTTTAAAGTTTTCTAAACCGATTACTCGGCCGAATTACTCGTTTCAATATTTTCATTGATAATTTGTTTATGTTTCTGATAAAACGCTCTACTTAAGTGAAATTTTTGTCTGTAGCAGTAAGTACCTACTTTCGAATGAAGTTTTCTCGTTTGAAGTAGCTACTACCGCAGTTTGGTGACCTATCCTAATATTACTATGCAGTTAAAACATAATTTAATTAAACAAAAAAAAATTAATATAGCTCTCGTTGATGTCTTTCTCTAGTGACCTTTCGATCTTTTCGCTGTTCATACAAAGGACTTCAACATGTGACACATGATGTATTTAATTAATGCGAGCAATTGTTTTCTGAAATCTGTAATGTCTATGAAGAAAAAAACGGCTGGAGATATTAAGAAAAATTAAATATTGCCCCAACCGGCAACCCAAAAGTCCAAATCCGTCTTGTGATATTGGTGTTACAGCACCGGATGGCCACACATTCACAGTTTTTTTTTAATTTCTAGTGTTTTTGGATTCTATTAGTGCAAAGCTATCGATCCCTATCTAAATCTTAAGTTTTTTTGCCATGACAATACGAAAAAAAAAGTGAACTGTCTGTTAGAGAGTCTTGTATTCTCGCATCTTACCTTGGCTTTGTTAATTTCAAATATTAATGTCTTAATTGTCGAATTAATAGATAAGTATACCCTTTATTAATGTTGTATCTGAAATTTATGAACAAAGCTTCCGCAGCACACAGGATGGTCGTAGATTGTTTGTTATTCATTCTAATATAATTCAGTTTTAAAAACTTTTCTCTACATAAAGTATAGTTACCTTTGTTGTCTTTAATAAATACATTACTTTATTTAATAAACAGGCTTGTTTTTTATTATATTATCTCTCAAACTATATTACTTTAATTCAACCGAGTACTCGTCACTTGAACCGAGTTATTCGGCCGAGTACGAGTATTGATATTAAATTGCCGAATACGCCGAGTACTGAGTAGTAAACGAGTACTCGGCGCAACTCTATTATTTTCTATTGGAATTTTTATTGCTTCACCAGCACTTTTGTTATTATGAATTTTATGAACATGACATTCTTCTAACAATGACATTCGTCGCTAATCTGGCAAGTATAATATTATTCACAACGTTCACAACATGTTCGCAACTTAGCCGACAGATAGAGCTAGGAACAACTACCTATGGCGCCAATTAAAAAGGTTCCGTAGCCAAATGGCAAAAAACTGAACCCTTATGGATTCGTCATGTCTGTCTGTCTGTCTGCCTGTCCGTCCGTATGTCACAGCTACTTTTTTTCCGAAACTATAAGAACTAACCATACTGTTGAAACTTGGTAAGTAGATGTATTCTGTGAACCGCATTAAGATTTTCACACAAAAATAGAAAAAAAAACAATTTTTGGGGGTTCCCGATACTTAAAACTCAAAATTTTTTTTCATCAAACCCATACGTGTGGGTTATCTATGGATAGGTCTTCAAAAATGATATTGAGGTTTCTAATATATTTTTTTTCTAAACCGAATAGTTTGCGCGAGAGACACTTCCAAAGTGGTAAAATGTGTGTCCCCCCCCCCTGTAACTTCTAAAATAAGAGAATGATAAAACTAAAAAAATATATATGATGTACATTACCATGCAAACTTCCATCGAAAATTGGTTTGAACGAGATCTAGTAAGTAACTAGTTTTTTTTTAATACGTCATAAATCGTAAACCGCAATTTACCTACAACGAACTAAAAGAACTTTTATATTATGTTACTTGCTGCTACGGAGCCCTTCATGGGCGAGTCCGACTCGCACTTGGCCACTTTTTTTTGGTTTACCACGCGAATACTGAGAAGAAAAGACTTTGTTTTGAACTGCAAAGTTGAACGGTTGTGATTTTAAAATAATTCGACATCAGGGTTTTTAGGAAATTGAATGACAAAATAAATACCGCCACATTCTGCATACATTCTTGCGATACCTTATCCTTATACCTATTTTTTTTGGCTCTATTATTATCAGTGATCGGAAACTCGGGGGCAATTATGCTTAATAACTAAATAAAATTGGGGAGTTAGCAGAATATGGAACTGCCGTTTTGAATCAACGGAACGTTGAATTAACGTTTTTTTAATAGCATACCTACATAAAATTTTCAATAAAATCAACATTCACTACAATCAGATCATTACAATTAAGAATACCAACGCTTTTTAATCCGGGTATTCAGGGAATTTTTGGTATGAAAATCTATAAATTTATTCAGAAAGGCATATCCATACTATTATTTCTTTGGAAAATATGAAATTGCCCCCGAATTTCCGATCACTAATTATTATAGTGCAAGACGATCGAAATCTCATATTCGATTTTAAACCAAGACAAATAGATATGCTCTGTTTGGTAATTGTAAAGGAAAGCATGTCTCCTCAAAAGCAGCCAAAAGTAAAAAAAAACAAGATGAGTATAGGTATTTTTCTGTGAAAAATCATAGTGATGTTCCTACAAAAATACTTATTCCAATCTTGATGATATGGGTGACAGCTGTCAGCTGCGTACTTCTAGCGCTGCATCTCAAAAGACGATAATCGATTAACGACTTTATTAAAACGCTAAAAGGCACGTCTTATGGATATGCCACCCATATCATCAAGTTTGGATAGAGTTGTACAGGAAAAACAAAAGAACGAAGGAGATTTAAATTTCCACAAGAGTTAATTTTTTCGATTTAAAAAGTAAGGCCACAGACCGATACCACAGATAATATAATACTAACGTACTATACGAGTAGTAGAAGCACAGATTAATGGTTGCTACTTTTTTACACCTGTATGTACAGGTAATTATTCCATTTTAAATGGGTTTTTTTCAACTTCAAATCACCTAAGGTTTTATTGGAAAAGCACTCTTATAACGTACCTAGTTACCTATCTACCTTTGAACCTTCTGTTAGCCAATAAAACGAACGTGATAAATATTTGTTTATTTGTAAGCATTATCCTGTTACAGAAATCGTTCACCTCAATATCGGTAGGTTATTGCCGAGTCAAGGTTGATCAGCGGCTTACTATGTAGGACATGCTTCGTATCGAAACCTAATGCACAGCCGAAATGTTCAAATACGTAAGGCTCGTTCACACAACATTAAGGCTAGTCCACACAACAGCACATGTTTCGATGGGTATGATTTCGCTATTATTATATCGGGCACGTTATAGATATTATAGTCATTTTTTTTTATTCGCAATGGGAAACTGGCTATCTGATCTTAATGCCGGAACACATCGGTGCTATTAACATTGATGTTTGGCAGCAAGACTTAGATAAGATGATGGTAGCTAGCCAGGTGGGCTCAGAAAATGCCTTACCACCAATCACAGCGAGTGCTACAAATTTGGGCCCCGCCAGGAATCGAACCCGGGACCTTCCGATGTAAAGTTAGCCGACTAGCCACTAGACCACGGAGGCGGTTAAAATGAACAAGTTAAATGAATGCATGACAGTGTGTAATGAACAAACGCGTAATTTTACGAAATTAAAAAAAAACACCTTATTGATGTTTTAGTAGGTACGCGCTCTTACTGAATGCAACCCGTAATTTCGTAATTTCAATCCTTGAAATTACGCAATGAAACTTATTATGCGATTATTCGGTTTTTCATTAAATTACGCATATATTCGTGAAATTACGTCATGTTTAAATAGCTTGTGCCAAATTGCTATGACAAAATAATGTGCCCTCGTGGTTCACAAGAGACAGGACAGCCAGCTGTGCCGTTCTATATAGGTACGATAAAAGAGAGAACGTGAAACCTGACTCATCAGCATTCCTACCTTTCCGTATTTTCTTCTTTATTTTTTTCGTACCTACATGCATGGTGTGACACACAGCTCTAGCATTCATTCCTTTAAACACATGCTATAGGTATATCTGTATTATATACCTATAATATCTGTGTTCGATTTCGATCTACTGACACAGTTTTTTGGAAAACAATGAAATCAGCACTAATGTAAGTTTAAAGCATTTTGTTGAATTTAATACCTACGAGTGACATGTTTGATGTTTTAGCTTGCTGGTTTGGTAAAAATATATCAATATTAATTTAACTTAACCATTATCATTTAGTTGTCTATAAAATATGGTAGAATAGTAAATGATAAAGGAGAATAAAAAATTAAATATAATGATGGGATGGTGTTAAGTAGTTTTATTTTGCTAAAATCATAGCGCTAGAGCACCGGACACACATACACACACAGAGAGAGAAATTTTTTTTTTCTTGTTTTTTGGGCTATATCAGTGCAAGACAAACGATCCCCATGAAAATCTCAAGTTCGTTTTTATTGCCATGACAATATATACTTCATTCCAATCAAAAAAAAGCAAAAGGTAAACAAACGAAGTATGCAGATGACATTGACATGTGTCAGTTCCATAGTAAGTTTGTTTACGTTTTGCTTTTTTTTGATTGGAATGAACCATACTTCCTTACTTCTTTCGTCACACGCCGACGCTCGCTCCTCGGTCGCTCGAAAGTAGAAATGGAATGACGTATCCTCTTCACATATCTGAAATATTTAAAATTCGGGTCATTCCATTATCTACTTACTTATAAATACGACACCTATCATTTTTAGACAGTTGAAATTTTCATAGAGTGTGTATTTCTGTTGCCGCTATAACAACAAATAATAAAAGTAAAAATAAATTAATAATTAAAGGGGGCTCCCGTACTAGAGACATTATTTTTGGCGTTATTTGCACGATGACAACAGGTAGACGCTTGAAATGCTCACAGAGTTTGTATTGCTAAAGTAGCAAAAAATACATACATAATTTCCAAATATTGAGTCCAAATATTTTTTTACGATTTGACTATGAATCCTTGGGGAAAGTTGTTTGTTATCATGAGCACATGCATAGCGTTTCCTATCAAGAACTAATTTAAATATTCATTCTACTTAATATGTATACCTGGGACAAACAGTCCAGCTAGGTAGGTCCAACTTCGAGAAAGAGATCAATCGTCGAATCCAACTCGGCTGGGCAGCGTTCGGGAAGCTCCGCAATATCTTCACGTCCAAAATACCGCAGTGTCTCAAGTGGTCTTTGACCAGTGTGTGTTGCCAGTGAACCGAAACATGGTCGCTTACTATGGGCCTCATAAGAAGGCTCAAGGTCATCCAAAGGGCGATGGAACGTGCTATGCTTGGAGTTTCCCTACGTGATCGAATCAGGAATGAGGAGATACGTAGGAGAACCAAAGTCACCGACATAGTTCATAGAATCGCTATACTGAAGTGGCAGTGGGCGGGGCACATAGCTCGTAGAACAGATGGCCGTTGGGGCATTAAAGTTCTCGAGTGGCGACCGCGCACCGGAAAACGCTGTGTAGGCAGGCTTCCCACTTCGTGGACCGATGACCTGGTAAAGGTTGCGGGAAGCCGCTAGATGCGGGCAGCGCAAGACGGGTCAATGTGGAAATCCTTGGGGAGGCCTTTGTCCAGCAGTGGACGTCCTTCAGCTGATGATGACGATGATGATTTAATACAGGGTGTAACATAAAGGTGTGGTAATACTTCAAAGTGGGGGTTCTACCCCTCAAACTAAACTTTTCATACAAATTTGGCTCGCCAGCTGATCGATTTGTATGAAAAGTCCAAGTGATGAGTAGAAGCCCACCTTGAACTATTACAACACCTTTTTGTTACAGCCTGTACATATTTAAAAATTAAAGGGGGTCCCCATACAAGAGACGTGTTTCTTGGAGTTTCTTGTACGATGGTACCGAACCCTTCATCCGTCTGCGTAGTTATCGTTTCTATTATGATTGACGTTTCGAATGCGCTGTGCGCGAGTCGCAAGCGGCTCGCTATAATGGAGTTTTTTTTTTTTTAACAAAACCTTTTTTAAATTATTTTTCATGTTTTTTGTCAATAGCGGGCAATACACGCTTTAAAATAATGTTTGAGTTATTAATTTTGGCGAAGAAAGGAGATTTAGTTATGCCATAAAATAACCTTTGAAAAATAATATAATATGTTAGGTACATATATGATGATCCAACAAATAAAAAAAGTTCAAAAAAGAAAACTGCACCTTCAAGTTGACGAGTAAGTAATCGAGTTCTGTGACGTTGTCTGCACCACTATTTTTTGTCGCTTTGAAATCTTGTATAAGTATTACAACGAAGCATTTTAAAACAACATAGCATGTCGGGATCGGGACACACGTCATGAGGTATTTCTTTTTGATTTCGCCTCTTAATTAATGTCCTCTGTGCTCGAATTTATGCGAAGGCATTTCGCCATTATCAGTACAAAACGTACGGAGTGGAGCCCGTTATACAATTTAGTTTTTTTAAGGAATGACTTCGAGAAACGTATTTATTATTGTTGCACTTGAATTGCATTATCAATTTAGCATGGGAGTGTAGCGGTTGCATCAAAAGTGCAACCACGTTATTTGATATTACTTGAAGTTGTTTATTGGTTGATTGGAACATACCTACATAAGTACTTTGGCATCTAAGTATATCATTTCATTTTAAACAAAAACAGGAACATTGATTTAATTTTAGCTTTTTAAGTATTTTAACAACCATGGACTTTAAATAATTACCTATTTTAAAACAAGTCCACCATTATGTAACATTAATTTTATACCAAATAACCAAAAATTGTTACAAGAATAAGTAATTACCTGAATCTTTCAAATTGCTATCCGATTATTATGAAATTACTTTTAAACGGTAACAGAATCGATTCCAAAGTGAATAGTGTATAATGTGCATGTGCACATTTAAAAAGTTTGGACAAACGATCAATAATAATGCGTCAAACGCTCCACAGTAACCAAAAGGACCTCTTACGATGCTGGCCGATCACTTAAGATAAGGCATTGCACCGTCTCCCCGAAAAATAGCTGCCAATTACAAATGCATGTTCGTGATAAAGGACTCTCTCGGTAAAGATACACTTTTACGAGTAGGGTTCTTTGCCTTGAAGGACGCGAAGGGGAAGCGTACGCTGCAACCTGACTGTTTATCGCAGTCAAAGAGTTTTATATCTCATCAGTCATCACAGTAGTTAATCACAGTGTGGCTTCTACTAACTCTTAACAACCCGCAGTACCTCCACTGCACTGCAGGGGTATGAATCTCTTCCTATAATCTTGGGAAGGTTAAGTTGGTTCGCCTCTACCATAGTAGAAGGCAAGATTTTGTTTTTTTTTTTCCTTTTTTGTTCCTGCTTCATCTTAAACGACAAACTTATTCTAATGCTGATGTTAACTAACAAAATTGAAGCTAACAGGATATCTCGACAGGTGTTCTGATGATTGCAGATTATGCTACACAGATACACAGTTATAATACACGTTAAACTTACAGATATTCCTGTCTGAGCTTTAAAAAAATAAGGAAGATGGCATCTAAACTAAATAATATAATAATAATAATTTCTTACCTCCATAAATTTTACTAGTATTGCAAAATTGTGTCGTGGTTCAGAACTCTTAAAGCGGGGGGCCAACTCGAACTTGGCCGGTTTCTTTCGGACTTCTTTCCTTTAGGTGGTCTTTGGAGCTCGAGTGCGAATAACGGTTTGAATTTTTTACACCGCGGAAGTAGCTTTATCAATGTTTGCATGTTTTATTGCGCTATATTCGTACCCTTACAAGACTGCTTGTTTTGATTGCGGTAACTTATTATATCACTGAATTTTAGTTACTATATCTTGTGTCACTCCTCGTAAATTCTACTAAAGATTTGATTTAATGGGTATTTTTGCAGTAAGATTAAAATATCGCGAATGTGATATTCCTGTAATATATGCGTTTATACGTATATACTTACCGATCTTTAAAGGTAGAGATAAAGATGTAGGAGGCTCAATTAATGATGATGATAAATGATGTTCAATTAATATTTTTTCCTCAGAATTTTGAATGAAATATCAGATAAACCCTTCACATCAACTCTCATTGGCATTTTAGGTCTGTAACTATCTTAGAATAATTTTTAAATACGACAGGATAATGAATGCCATGACTAGACACTTAATTTAAGTACGCAATTCTATTTTGAAAACTTATTACATTACATACTGCGACGTCGCCCACCCTCTATTACCAAGTTGCCATTTTTTGTTCCCACATATTCCCTCGGGAGCCTATTAATTTTAGCCCAACTATGGTGCTGTCATGAGCATCTTTAACTAGTGCTACGTTGAGTATAAGAGGCGGGGGATCTGCGACGCGCCACGCATAGCCTTACCAAGACCTTGCCGGCCACGCAAGGACGCAGCCCCTACACGAAAACCTCCCGCCATTTCTGAACGAACTCGGCCGCGGGAAAGTTCTCTTTTGGAATATAAACTTTTTAGAGCTTGGAAAATTGGGAGAAAAATAACAAAATATATTTTTGAATTTTACATAGTTGCAGTGCATGTGTGTGGCGTGTGCTTTCGGATTGTAAAGGTAAGTGACGTAGTTATATATACCCAAAACAATAACATAAATATTGCACTTATCCTATAAATATTAATATTATACATTAATATTAATATTTAATTGCCTACAATAAAAAATACATATTATCAACTAATTACAAAATAAAATTATAAACTCGGCAATTCTGAAATAACGAAAGTCATTTGTTTATATAGATAGCATGACGCGTTGATGTCTAATATACGTATGGTGTGCAATGTGAGGATATTGAATTAAAGTGAATTTTTAGCTCTAATCATCTTAATGTCTTATTATTATAAATAAAATAAATAAATCAAATAAAAAGCATGTACCATTAAGCAGAAATAAAAATATTGTATGTCTCGTTGATGTCGAATATATGGGCGTTCTATAAAATATCGTAGAGCTTTGCATAATCATACAGAATCTAATACTATTATCCAGAAAAGAACATTTTCGTAAAAAATAAATTTGATGTAATTTTGTAACGTCCATTAAATAACGATATATTTTTATTTAGGTAGTTACTCTTACTTATAATTATTATTAATAAATAAGCAGTATATCGCAGTAGTACGACTCTTAGTTGTGATGGGTACTTTTGAATCGGGTACCTACCTATTATATTAATACGATGTAATAGTGTCTTAAAAAATCATGTCAATTAACTTATTTTAGGGATGAATTCCGAAATATTTCAAGTTAGTGAGCTATTGGAGATCCAATTCACAACGTTCAGATGTCTTATGACTCAATTAATCAATACTGGTCAAAATCAAACTCCTCTATAATTGTATTTGTAAGTACCACAGGAATGCGAGTAAACCTAACACCCACGATGGTGGTTGGCACTTATTCTTGAGATGGGCAAAGTTGCCAGTCATTTGTTTAAGGATGCGTCTCTTGCTCCCGAAAGTCGTGACAGAGGGATTTGATTGGACTCGTTGTCGTTTTCGCGTGCATTTGTCACCCGTATTATGTGCATATTTTATTTGAATATTTATCCTTATTGTCGAATAGTTTTTGATTGAATCAAGATCCTTCGAAATCCATAACTGGAACACGGATAATATCGTATGTCACATATACCTATTGATAATAATAATTATTAACAATATTTAAGGGTATTTAAGGGTAGGAAACACCACAAGAAAAATCACGTTATAATTATTATATTTTTGCAAGTTTGAAATAATCCAATTCAATTTTGGCAAAAAACTATTTAATTAAAATGTATGATATGGGGATCTAGACAACTCTAACGACGACGCCTGACACTTCAAAAAGCAAAGCTAGCTTTAGTTACAGGCGGTCAACCGGACATACATTTTATACCTACATGGTTTATAAACATACATACATTTTTACATACACCCGAAATAAATATGTTCACTGCAGCTTATCTATTTGCGAAACAGAAAATATTTTCCTATTATTTATTTTATTTATTTAAGACACAACTACACGGTGGATATAAAGCTTCCAGATAAGAGGCAATTGGCTGATAGAGCATTCAATTTGTACTCCGATTACATTTATGCACAACATCGACTTAAGATTGTACATTTAGGGTTAACATCTGTATAAAATATAGCCATGTTATTATAATTTCATCAATCCTTATGATTAGTATGGACCCGGCAATAAGTTGGAAGTGCAAGATGTCGCCCACAGCGTAATACTTTGTTACTTCTGCACACTAGCCTGCGAGTTCATTGTCACCACAAAACATACCTGTTCGCAACTGTATACCATATTTCTTCAGGTGACTATCTCACACGGAATAGCCCCACCCACGTTATAGCACATGATCGTGATAACATCCCGACAATAATTTAGATCATAGCAAAAGAATAGCGACTCAATTTGCATAAGTCCGTAATGTCGGCAAAAAATTGACCCGAATATGAGATAAGACATGCGTGTGCGCTGTACAATGGTATTTTTTTAGTTGGCCGCATGTTTAATAGCAGTATGGTCGAAATGATGGCTGGCCAAGATTATTTAGTTTTAATGGTGAAAATAGGATAAATAAAAATGAGTTTTAACGGCGAGTTTTTTGAGTCCCTAAGGGCGTAATATGGGCCAAGTTTTCTTACGAGTATTTATTTATTATCTCGATTGTTCAAGATATCTACAGAAGAGGTTAATGTAGCTCTAGAGGACTGGTTTGTTGAAGATGCGCTCTTGAGCTCGTCGCTAGCTCTTATTATAGACCCCATATCTGCGAACTTGTCTTAAATCGACGACGATACAAAGAAAATAAAAAAGGCGGTAATGGATACATTTATGCAACTAGCCGAGGTGGTTTGCACCTGCTGGCTGCCTCGTGAAGAGGGTACAATTATAAGTAACTAGTATTTATAGTTTATTATACTACAAACCACCTCATGAATGTAAATGAAACTTAGTTCATCTTCAAGTTTTCGTCAATATCTTGAGAATGGTTTTGATCTTATTTTTTATTGATTTTGAAATAATATTTTTATTTATGTGTAGTATACATTCATATTTTTACTTGGTAGCTTGTAATACCCTTTATAGTATTTTTTACTTACATTTAAAACTATCTTTTCCGAAATTTATAATTATGGTACAGCTGAGTGAATCAGAGATTGTGTTGTTTTCCTAGTGGACATGGACGCAAATTTTTACAATACAATTTGTATAGAGTTGTATCTAAGAACCTTCTGAAGTATGGACATAGTCATAGGGTTATAACATCAATACAGACATCATTATCTATAACATCATCATTGTACATAATTGACACGGGATTGATTAATGCGATCTGCTGAAAAGCAGCCCAAAGGTCATGAGCCCATATTTATTCAACAATAAGGTAAGTATAAATACAGTTAATTTTAAAATTTTATGTGTGTCTACATAGTTATTTATTTATTCATCCTATTTTAAGTATCGATATGAGAACACTTTATCGATGTATCGATGATTGTATAACTAATTTGTTACGGGAGAACATTTGAACGGTTTATTAAACTGAAAAAAAAGCAAAACGTAAACAAACTTACTATGGAACTGACACATGTCAATGTATTCTGCATACTATGTTTGTTTACCTTTTGCTTTTTTTTGATTGGAATGAACCATACATACTAATAGAACCTATGTACATTCTAAAAGAATAAAAACCAACACGATAAAATTTAAAGCCAGAAAATTGAAACGATTTAAAAAAAGGGATTTCAAAGTTATCCCGTCGTCGGGTGTGAGGCTCTATTATCGATTGAATTAACATGAATCGTGCGCAGGCGGTCCCTATCTGCACATCGCAGCCCGCAAGTAAACAATATGTAGGAAGAGGTGTGGAAGCTGGAGTACTATTTATAAGAAATAGGTAGACTGTAGTCTTGTAAAACCTTTTTAAAGGCAAATAAAGAAGTCTGAAGTTCGTATAACGCTTAGTTTATTTTATTTTTATTACTTTTTCTGAAATAATGCACTTGTGGTCTACCACAAGCTGCCTACAGCAAGATTTCTACCAACGATATTTTCAAGTAAGTGGCACCTTAAAGCATAGAGCTCAGATAGAGGGTGGGGAATAGATACTTGAGAGCCGCGGGTACAAGCTAGTAGGTATATAATATACGTATCATCATGAGCGTGGAAACCCCAACTTCCATTATTTCATACCAGTTTCAATACACCCTATACATAGGACTTAGAAACCGCCATCTGCCTATGCAAACCACTAAACCCGAGCTATCGCTAGGACTCGAGACTGTTCACTTCCTATTTCACAAGTACTTGCACACGAACAACATAGAATGCATTGAATATAAATAAATAAATGTCCAGTTAGAAATCACACAGTCATCCGGCCCCAGATAACCTTTCTTGTATTATGCGAATTTAGTCTCATACGCATACAAATACATAATATACTTACATTAAAATAGATACATAACACCTAGGCAGAGCAAACAAATGTGCTCGTCATTAAGAATCGAAGCTACGATCCACAGTGTACAAGTCAGGAGCTAGCGCAACCGAGTCAGTCAAACAGATCTTAAAATACGAAAATAATAAAATACGTTGTGTTACACGTCCAAAAACTAACGAAGGGTTTTTGTTGTTTTTTATTGGATACATTAATGATTTGCGATCAGTCAGGTTCCCAACCATTTGATAGTAAAATAAAAGAGTCCAAAAATAAAGACTTCAAAAGATGACATCGGTGCCACTTACGGATTTATGTTTTATTTATACCAATTGCGGAACTTTTGAGGTGTTATTCATAAGAAAGTTGTACATCACGGCATCGGCATTATTGGAAGGTATTCGGCACATTTGGCAGCGAGGCCAAGTGGCTCAAATAATCAGGTTCAATGCCAAGAATGTGCAGATATTCTGCTACAATGGCGGTAATAAAATTCAGATCAGGCTTTGAACTAGTTCTAACTTTGCGTATTGAAAGGCCAGCTGTCAGTGGACCGCTGAAGAATATTTGAATTTCCTGTTATTTTCTATATCTTCTTGATTTTAAGCACCACCATTTGAATAAAGTTTGTATTGTCAATCTCGTTGATGTCTTTTGTATGAGAGGATAAATATCATATAATTTTTTTATAGAAATTCTAAGTAGAAAAATAAAATTCAAGCTTAAGGATATACAATATAAATTATACTAGTGGAGTTTTGAAAAATCTTTCTTTTGTGGTCCTCTAACTAACCAACCCATTAACTAAGGAGCGTGTGTTAGAATTTTCAATTTTCTCTAAAAAGTTTAGGCTATACTTTATCTGTCAGTCAGTCACGGTACTGTTTTATATATTTGTTTTATTTGTTTTTCAGTTTTTTTTACATTTATTATATTGATACCAAATAATAAAAGTATAATATTTGGAATACAAAAGTTTTGTATTAACTTTGTGACAGCTTTTTAATAGAAAAATAGTAAACCTCATTAACAAGTAACGTGTTTGTGATTATGTTTCACACAAATAAAACGTTCGCTTACCAATAAAAGAAAAAGAAAGAACCTGTAACACACATCAGTATCCATTGTTATTGGGCTTTTTTTTCTTCTACTCTGTGGGGGCTTTTCTTAAGCTACACTTACATAATTATTCAAAACCTTGTCGGAACTATTATCTTGTTTGATGCGTAATCAAAATCACAGTCATCCTATTTTCCCATCACGATCTTTCGTTGAAATCAATAGAAATCAAGATAACTTCATATTATTTCCACCAACTATGACTAAATTATGCAAATCATAAAATTAGGTATTACAAAGTGATGAAAATCATATTGTCTTCTAAGATAAAGTTGTAATAAAAACTTTTCAAGGTGTCTAAGATAAGTAAAAAATTTGCCAAGTACCTCTTTTGTATGAAGTTTATATCAGCAGGCAGAGATTTTGATGTACTCGTACGAGTAGCTCTACCTAGGTACCCTACCTTTTCATTATTGAAGCATGATGAATTTCTTGTAAAATCCAAACAAATAAAATTCCAAACATGATCAATAAGTGTACCATGTTATTTAGATGATTTTCTTTTCTCCACCAAAAACTAAGGCCTTTATTTTGAGGCTTCTGTCTGCCTGTTTGTCTGAAGCTTCATAGATTAAGGCTTACTTCAGTAAAGAGGGGTAGGTTTAAAGGTTTGTCACAGCATGTAGTTTTAACACTTGGATATTTGGATCTCTATTGCTTTGCTTTATTTACGCGACTTTTGTATTACTCGTTCATTTGAATAAAATACAATTCTCTAGTTCATTCAAGAGAGTAATATTTGTGCGGGTATCAACGTCTATCATATTCTAATTTGGACGTCGGAACACACAATAGCTGAAGTCTATTGTCCAGGACACGGTCAGTGACCTCGGTGATTAATCCCCAAAATATAATTACATCAGATTGCTATCGTAAGACAACACATGCTAAATAAGGATGCTCTGGACCCAGCAAGTGTATGTATACATACATTTAAGTAGGTACTTATCACGCGAGCAACAAAGAGCTTTTTTGTCCCTAAGTTAATGAGGCTAACAGTAGTGCCAGGTAGTGGTATATTGTCCAATTTAACACGTTATTCGTAGAATTTGATTGAATGGAAAACAACGTCCTACTCTGGCAATGGTGTTTAATTTAAAATTATTCGGCATGTTTTGATCTATTAATTATCACTTACCTGATGAAAGCGAGTTTCTAAGATTCCCCAACGCAATAGGGAACTGGCTTTATTAATATAGGAATATCTAAACCGTAAGTATTGAGGTTTGGTGGCAACGTATATAAGATGGTGGTTGCTATTTGGACCCCGCGGGGTATAGAATCCAAGACTTTCTGATGTGAAGCGAGTCCACCAGCAACTACGCGAGCGATGCAAATGTTCCGATGATGAACCTTAAATTTTTTTTCGTAAACTTGCGAAGATACTGTTTATTTTAGGAACTTTGAGTTCAATGACTTTGTTTATATCAGCTTTAAACGTAATTTGCACCGATCAACTTGATAGACATGGCAATATGAGATTTATTGCCCCGAGGCTGGAGTTGGCTATTTTACACTTTTAATTTTAAAATGAGCGAAAATTACAGTTCAAAATGGATTTTATGTTACGGTAAATATTAAAATGATAGATCATCTATAAACAATTCTGCAACCATCAATTATATTGACAATCAGTTAGTAAAGCTGTTTATATTGTAAGACCGTTATATTTTTTGTCAACAATGTACTTACATGTAACAGCACTGACAATGCGTGTGTGAATGTATGATCGGACAACGATATAACAACACTTCTATGCTATATAATTATATAAGTGTTGTTATATAGGTAATCATATGACTGATAGTATCTGTAAGTAGCCATACTTTTATTTTATTTTGAGAATAAAATTATAATCAGAATGCTCTCAAAAACAAGTTAAAACCACTGTAAACTGTCGTCAAAAAATCTTGAAAATGGATTTTCTTGAATTACAATTTATTTTGATGGCAACCTCAAAACTATTGATCCTCATTTGTTGAATATGCTGGAATATTGCTATGTTGAAACGAATAACGCCCTCATTTAGCATTTAGAAATAGCAATCAAAGAAAGGATTCCGTATCCAAAAGATGTCTACACTCTACGCCCCACCGTGTACGCCCGCGCCGCCGCCGTGACGCAGTCCATTTATTTGTCTGACTATCCATCTTACCTCAGAGATGTACGTATAGATAGATCTTATTACCGTAGGTCACAGGTAGTCTAGTCTAGAATACTTAATACTGTAGCCTTTTTCATGGCAAATAATAAAATAGGCATTCGTTTGTCGTAACGGATCCATTACGTTGTGTTTGTTTCCTCGCACCCTCTTACTCAGTTTCTAATAATTCTCATAGGACACATTGTACAAGTATAGGTTTATTTCTAAAATACATGCATTTGAGGGGAAAATTCTTACGCCAGTTTTGGCCACTAACTCCACAGCCACCGCAATATGGGAATTGACATTCGTGTGGCCAACCTTCCCGGGGTATGGGAAGAGATCCGCGCCCTAGCATTGGTGATGATATTGGTTGTTTATATAACATGCGTTTAAAGCAGTGGGGATATTTTGAATTCCAAATATTGTATCATCATCATCATCATTGGCCTGTCTTGTCTATGGCAGATGATTTAATCAGTGTTGCGGATGCACGGATTTGAGTTGTAATATTGTACCTTATTTATTACAACTCAAATCCATTTGTTTTACCAGTCGTGTTAAACTCCGACCTTCTCTTCCACCTTGCCAACGCTCCAGTAACCTAATCACATAACTTGTAATTAAAACAAAACAATATGAAAGTACTGAATAGGAATAGGCGATGTCTATCAAGTGCTAAGACTAAGGCATTTCCCCTCTTGCCCAACGGTCAGAATCGCCGGATGAACTGATACCATCTGTTGCTGGCAGCCCGTGACGCGTTGCCAAACTAAACGATTTGTGTCGGCTTGATTTATTGCGCATCGACTATTTACTATTATTATGCGTTGTGAGTAGAACTAATAGCTTCATTAGAAAAGATTTTTGTTGTTGACGGCACCTGCTTCGTTTTAATCTTTATCATATATACCTATACTCTTATACGTACACGTGTTGTTTCAAAACTTTTAACTATACCACTGGTACTTATCAAATCAAATCAAATCAAATCAAATACTCTTTATTGACTACAATACAAATACACATAACACATAGAAACCAAAAAAGAAAAAGAAACAAGTAGTACAATCTGGGCGGTCTTATCGCTTATGTGTGTGGCGGTCTTCGCTTTCTTACTTATGTGTTTTGTAAGTCGGTAGGTGTGGAGTCCGAGAATCGCCTGCCTACTGGAGGCTAGGTGGAACACCAGGAAAAATACGTGGAAAACTTTTACACCTTTATTGGGCCCTGACAGATTCAAAAGCAATAACTATCAAACGTATAAAAAAAATATAAAACATTTAACATACAAAAAGGTGTGATGAAGATAGGCTGCCAGCAACAGTAGGACTATCTATCTAACAATTCTAGCCAATTTATCAAAAAAAATTATCAGCCGACTCCATAAATTGTGTCCGTCTCTAACTGGGCGGTTATCAACGACGAATCTAACGACACCTCGCAGTCTAAAATCCATCAGGATATACGAGTACTAACTGACGGACGGATATGCTTATTTGTAAAAGGTTAAAAAAATATGGAAAAATTTGCATCTGTTTCATGAAAAATTCCCCCGAAAAGGGTTCTGTCGAACAAAACAACACCCTGTAGCTCTAACAGACCTATCTTTTATAACCTGTACACAATATAAATGCAAGAGGTGGTACAGCCAGAAACGGTACTTCTAGATACGCATAATTCAGCAAAATCACTATACGTGCCGATCAATCATACCTACATATCCCATCACAATGAGCAATGCAGGCAAATATGCAAACCACGACATGTATAGTGAATACGGCTTGTTACAAATGCAAACGTAATTACTCGTTGTGAAGTCATCCTCTAATCGCCGACGTCAAGCGTGCCTTGCAGTCGTGATCAAGAAAATGGATGCTCCTTATTATTTATAAGGTCCTGGTAGGTATGATGTTAGGTCAAGGCCCGAATTATGGTTTACTCATAACTGAGGTTTTCACAAAAATATTGTGTTAAAGTATAATTGGAAAATCAACTAAATCTGCCTTGAAAAATGTTGTATTTGTGAACAAGATAGATCATTAGGTATAGAAGTTCCCTGGGTGGCTTTTTTATCTAACTAATACGAATCTAATCAATGCATAGGTATGATGTTTCGAATCATTCACAAAACATATCCAAACATAAATTTAATTAGTTACATACTAGATATTTTACACCCAGACATCTGTGTGCATCTCCCAGGGCATTTATTGCTCTGGCAATAAATGCCCTGGGAGGATTGAAACTACAACTCTCGGATCAGTTGTCAGGACCGCTAACCACTAAAGCACAGGTTTAGTACTTAAAATTGTATTAATGCTAACCTAGTAAGTATTGTTTACCGATATATATTTTACTAACTGCTATGGAAGACCAAACAGAGGGTTACGTTTTTGGGCAGTTATATCGATTTAAAATGTAACTTTAATCAGTGATAATTTTGTTTCACGCTAACAGTGATGTAATCATGTGGAAACATCCATGGAGTCTGTTCACCACTTCCGTTAGTTTTACTCATTATTAATATGCTTTAAAGCTTAATTATAGCTAATTTAATATAGGTAGTAGGAAGATATTAGTGGTATACGTATGAGCACATAATTAAATTCATAACTTGTACAATTCGTGACAAAGTAAATTGGTGACTATTAAGAATATAAGGAGTCCAATTTTTATCAGACCTAAACCTGATGGTCCCTAGGTAGGTATAGATCTGCAACGTATTTTATCAAATCTGTATTTAGTACATACAATTGCAACACAAGTACGAGATGACACTCACGCGAAGCTAATTAAAATTTTTGTAATTAAATATAGTCATCGTTCATCATTCTATTGTAATAAAGTCTAAAAGCCAGGAAATTAAATAGTCTACTCATCACATACTTCAAATATTGTTAATGTGTGTGGTTTCCTTTGTAAGTTTAGAATTATAATAGGTTTTAGTACCTAAATCTTGTGGATTTTTATGAATAGTCATAAAAAGTGATGACTTTGTTATTCTTTTGTTTAAAAAAAAAAGTTATTAAGTCTTCCGTCCGGTTCAAACAGGTATGTAGGATTAAACACTTAACTTTGAATCTGCAACAAATATGTTTTTGATAAGTAAACGAAGTACAATTAAATAATATAAGACATTTTGGTTGAGTGGAATAAGAATAAATAAAATAAAATTTTAGGTATTCTAATTCGATTAACAAGAGCGTAAATATTTTTTTAAAGGGTTGGTATTTTTTAACGCATTACTTCGGCACAGGTGGATCTCCAAGATAGCTGGCCACATCCAGTGCAGTAATTAAACCAGTTTTATCATTACCACTGCAACTAATCTATACCAATTATGCCATAAAATTGTTTGTTGTTGCGTACATTTTCTCACATATCTTCAAGATCGTTAAAAAATACATATATCCAGTCATTTAAGCAGCTATGGCAATTTATACTTGAGTTTTTATGCACAATGGTACCAACGGGACCCATATTAACATCACTACGTCGTCCGTCTGTCTATGTGACTCTGATTGGTCACAGGTCTGCACTTTTTAACTACATACAATAGTAGATATTTTCCGAACTATTTGCATAGGTACTGAGAATTGAGAGGTAACGATAATGGATCATGGTCTAACAAAAAAACGCTTCACACAATTCATGTCAGCATCTCGTCATATGACGATAAGTAAGTACCGCCTTCGTAGTCTACGTCCATTGATAAATATTTAATTTGGAATAGCTCTTGACAAGATAACTATAAACTATTCTCATGAGCATTTAAAAATACCCATAAGCTTGTTAAGTTTAATAGCTTACTCAGTCAAACAGAAGTTTAATAGCTTACTTATGTACATTTTTTTACTGATAACTAATATTACAATATTAAAGTTATATTTTTCATGGAATGACATACGTATTATATAATAAAACAAAGGTAAAGAAATAAACTGAAACTTACTATCCGAAGATCATGGGCTATTCGCAAAAAAAAACTGAATTCGTTTGGGAAGTCCATTTCTTTTTGTAAATTTACTACAGGTTCCTCGGTGAATGTTGTTTAATTTACTAGTAGAAGCTTTATTTTATTAGGTTTATACCTATAAATAATAAGTGTCCTTACCTTTTTTATTACTGAGTTGTGTATATTAAACTTGGTTAGTACTATGTACATGGTAAACATGTCGACAATATTAATCTCAGTGCCATTACTGCAGACTACGTTACTCTGTGGCAGTCGCGTAGAGACCGCGTAGCCTTGGCCGTGATCTTGCTTACTACGTAAAGCGGCGCGCGAGCACTGTCAGCTCGCCCCGCTTATGCAACCGAATTGTACTCACACAGTGTATTGCACTTGAAAATTTAGTGATAACCTACAAAATAAAGTGAATGTTAATGCAATGAAAATGAAAGTAGTATGTACACTGCTTTTAGGCGATGTATCCAAAACATATTACCTAGGCATAGACCTTAAGTGATTTACTCGAATAGGTCACCAGGTACATATATGTATATTATAGGTGCGCTGCAATACCGACCGACTAGGCTGTAAAATATCAGTCGTTTTGTTATTTAGGAAACAAAACCTCATCGTATACGTTCTATAGAAATTGTACGCACTACACATGCGTTATAGGAGTACGTACCTATGTAAACATTCATATTATAGGTACATTCGCAGTTCGCAAAAGTGAAATATAAGACGTGGTTTAATTAAACCAGCTATCGACGACGGCTCGCTTTTATTACTAAGTTTAATTAAGGCATTGAAATTTTTACGATGCGAAAAAAGTTATGATGATTCAGTGACTAAGTAGTTACCTACGTTTATAGACAAAATCCACACAGTTTTGTCCACACAAAATTAAGGAAATAATTAAGAAACCACTGCTGCACGCTAGTTTTTGTACTTAAACCACAAGTAACAACATTTACGTAAGATGATAAAAACATCTTAAATATAGCACTTAATCTTATATGGAGTGTAACACAATCGCAGATTGAACAGGTTCAGTATAACCAGCGATCTTTTAACCTGACCAGCACGTATCTCATTCATGTGCTGTTAACTTGCTACATAAGCGACGGTACATTACAGTATCTCAGTTCAGCATACTGAATAACTTTTACTCAGTGACTTTGCTTAAATAAATGCACCTTTATAAATCTGTACACGTCACAGTTCAATGAACCATAAACTTGACCTCTACAAACATTTCAGCAGCTTGTTTCAAAACCAAGTGCCTATAACATACCTCACAGATTTTATATTAACTGCGCCGTAGTTACATAAATATTATCCTGTCAAATCGTTACTTTTACTATGGGAAGGAGCAGGTTTTCAATTTATTCCTAGATCCTATATTATCAGGATTCAATCATTTGCTTGCCGCAAGAATGCAGTTCTGACCACAACATGCTGGAAAGGGAATCTCTTATAACCAGTTTGGTATCGAATAGTTATTGGTATTGGATGCACCAACGACACCGCTGGAAGCAACCCGCCTCGCTCAGCTTGCGATTTTACTCTCGCTAAAACAAATGGAAACACCGTGCACCTTGAAATTTTTGTAATTTCTTTATTAACTCGTATGTCATAATAGCGAGGAAAGCCTCATATTATATTTGAAATACGTATTTTGCTACGTTTTCATGTTTTGAATGATACATGGTCAAGAACGATTATAAAATATGAACTAAGTTTCAACTCAATCGGTCAAGTAGATTCAGAGCTGGCTGTAATAAACGGACAGACAGATAGTAATCCTATAATTGATTTCCTTTTTCCTGTTGCGGTACGAAAACCTAAAATGATTTTCAAAGGTTTCAAAGGAAATGTAATGATTTGGCACAAAAAAGAGCATCATATTTTTACAAATGCACCATCTAACGCATGTACATAGTAGTTTGTTTCATTACCTTACCTAATCTAATAAGACATGATAAAAAAATAAAATTGTGCATTATTTAATGCAGTAAGTTTTCCCAAGGAACCTATAGTCAATTCGCAAAAAAATGTTGGTATCTTCATACAAATTCATCATGATCGACTATTTTTGTATGAAGAGGTCAACATTTTTTTTTGCGAATTGACTATGGGTTGGGCAAAGTTGTTCAGTTTCATAAGTAGAAACCACAGTTAGTGGGAGTAAAACAAATTAAGTTTCACGGTATAAAATAAAATACATAATTTTTTTTGTCAAATACGTCAGTACGAAACAAGCGACGATATCATACCAATGTTATATTGAAAACATTTACTCGCAATAATACGTGCAAAATACATAAAAGATGCAACGTTGCGTCAATATGCTGGACGCAATTTACGAAAGAGCTCCACGTTAGTATATACCAGCATAACAAGGTAATTTTATGGTAAGCTAAAGACTAGGCGTGCCATCTTCGCAAAACGACGAATAAATAAAACTGGCTCTAGGCATACTATTTTTATTTTACGCTCGTCCTGGAGCAGTAATTATTTGTGGCATTGAACCGTTCAGTGGTCATTGGTGTTGCCTCGATTGGCCAAGGCTGGCTGGTTATTCACTGGTGACCTTTAGGAAAACAGCGCGGGAGACGCAAGGAATCCATATCATGTGGTAGCAATGCTGAGATGCCCTAATCTGAGGCATTTAATTTGCCCTGCGGGAGCTACGATGCGAGAAAATAAAAACATGTTCGTCCGTTTAGGTTGTTTTGTTCTTGTTTGCGTTGAAGTCTACTGAGTATAACATGACATAACGTTATATAAGCCTCGTGAAGTTGAAGAACAATTAATAATCGTATGACGCAGATAATCTTGAAATAAATAATTGTTGCAGTTAATTTAAGGATGGAAAAACTTTGGAACAAAATTTTTACATAAATGCTTACAAATTTAATATCTCTTAAATAAAAGAAAAAATATTTAAATATCCAGAGATAACGAAGTTCAAGATTGCCTAAATTCTGTTTATAGGCAGCAAAGGCTAAAAATACGATTAATAAATACATATCTGTTTGACAGAATTATTAATTGCACGTAATAGGAATACCTTACAGAAAAAGCAAAGATGAAAACAAATTCCAAATACACGACTATAGCTGTAGGGCACGATATTGCGTTAATTGAAGCACAAAACAGAACAGCCTTTGATGTATGCAGGTACTCCAATGTGCATTAAATATCCATATTTCCAAGTCACGAGCAAATAACTTGAGGAAAATAAAAGGAGAACGAATTTTGATAATGTCGTTTAGGATTCGTATCTTAATTGCTATGCTCGCTAAATATGGAGGAATAGGTGTACTAAACAAATTTTCTATTGAATTCATTACCTTAAATTAGGCCCTAAGCTAAAGTCAACAAAAAACATGTTTAATTATATAGGTACTTACAGTATTTTTAAGAGCGAATATAAACATATCTATTTTAATTTTTGGGCCAATGTGGCAACTTTTATTTTATCACTTTTAAAATAAACGTCAAAATTTTCAAGCTCTCCTTACAAAGTGGTCAATCCGGCAATAATTTTTTGTATGGAGAGTAATTTTTTTGTCGTTTATTTAAAAAGTGGTAGAATAAAAGTTGTTTCAGTTGACCCAAAGAATAACCTAGGTTTGTTCATATCCGCCATTAAAAATCACTTTGTATACAGGTGTACCAAATCAGTGATTGATTTTTTCTTGCGTATTCACCAAAGTTATATGATAGAACGAAAGTTGTTCACTGTGATGAGTAGAAACACCCCTTTTTTACACCCTGTATTTATTTAATACACTCGGCTTCAAAAAAATCGCACGTCCGTAAAAATAGGCTTCAAGCACTGTTAATCCTTAAGACAAGCAGTTATTCGTAGCAATATTGGTATCATTTGAGAGCCCTATAATAACTCTTTAAAAAAATATCCATTTCATTTGATTAAAGAAAAAGCTTGACACTTTAAGTCACTGTGAATGACAATGGAACTGATTCTTCTCTTCAAATTTTGTTTGTATTGTTTTGTTTTTTGGGTATAAAAGGGTCGATACAGCTTATCGGGGGATAAATTTGCTACCAACAGTCGAAGAAGACACAGAAGAATATCTTTCATCAGAAAAACGTCCTTGAAGATGGACACTATTGCTGCTGAAGCCGCCCAAGTTATCGCACTACTGCAATCAGGACTACGTCAGTGTGATGTTGCTCGGCAATTGCACTTGAGTCGCTTTTCTGTTCGAAGAGTGTACCAGCGGTTCCTGCAGACCGGTGGCTTTGTCCGAAAGCGTGGGTCTGGTAGAAATCGCTGCACTTCTGCGAGAGATAACCGATTCGTCGTATCGAAGTCTTTGAGAAATCGGTTCTCTAATGCTGTTGAGTTGCAACAGCAGCTTCAAGCAGTTCGTAGAAGGGCCGTGAGTGTCTCTACAGTTAGAAGAAGACTAAAGGAGAGAAATATTGTGGCTAGAAGACCTGCCACGGGTCCAAAATTAACCGCAGCGCATCGGCGAGCACGCCTGCAATTTGCTCGCGCCCACGTCAATTGGACCCTGGACCAATGGAGAGCTGTTCTCTTCTCAGACGAAACGAGAGTGTGCCTTTTCTGCAACGATAGACGCAAAAGAGTATACAGAAGACAATGGGAACGTTTTGCCCAAACCTGCATCCAAGAGACGGTAGAATACGGGGGCGGTTCCTGCATGTTCTGGGGCGGCATATCTGCCGACGGCAAAACTGAACTTTCTTGCGTCTCTCGGACCGGCGGTGCTCGCGGGCAAGGGTCGATGACTGCTCACCGGTACATCACAGAGATCCTGGAAGAACATGTGGTCCCCTATGCTGGATTTATTGGCGACGGGTTCACATTAATGCACGATAACGCTCGCGCGCACACTGCTGGAATTGTGCAGGGCTACCTTCAAGAGGTTGGGATCCCTGTCATGCAGTGGCCAGTGAGAAGTCCAGATCTGAACCCGATAGAGCACCTCTGGGACCAGCTGAAACGCAAGGTTAGATCCCGTGATCCCGCTCCCGCGACTCTTCAGGAGCTCCAAGACGCTGTTATTGAGGAACGGGACAGAATCCCTCAAGAAGAGGTCCTAAAGTTGGTGCGATCCATGAGGGAGCGCATGGAAGACGTCATTAGGGCTAAGGGGGTAACACTAGGTTTTAGGTTAGTTTTAAGCAACTTTGTTTTGAAAAATTAATCAGATTTCATTTGGGTTTTTTAAGGATTTTTATTGTTTTGTAAATTTTTCTCAGTTCCAATAAAAAACATTGAATGAATTATTGTTTTTGCATTCTCTGTTTCCTTACCTTTCAAATGATACCGAACATTACCAATATTTCATAATACAAATACGATTGAAATGTTTAAAATAGATTTCTTAAAAGGTGCGATTTTTTTGAAGTCGAGTGTAGTTATACTAAGTATAACTTAGTGTTGGAGTGGAGCTTTTAAAATATACAATATGTTTCGAAATATGCGTAGGTAGGACAAGTTAACATGGGGCTTCTACGCATCATAGGTACTCGTCGTCATCATCCCTCTCGCGTTGATGAGCTCCTAGCATCTGCACTACAATCTGACATATTTACAGACTCGTGATGTCAAATATGTAAAACTGTTTATTATTTATGTGACTGTTTTATGCGTCTCTTTGATTATTTATTATTGTTCAGTTGCCTATTTCTGTGTTTTTGTTTTCTGTAAATGTTTAGATGTAGCTATTCAGTATTGGATATTTCTGTCTACGTGTTTTTGTTTCCAAAACAAATAGATAAATCATCATATCCCACTTTCTTTTTAGGAAGTTTACAGCTTGGAACAGATTTGAGCGGAAAAAAGTAGTCACGGCCCTATGCATCCCTAAGTGTTATGCATATTAAAGAACCGATATTGGTGTCGATTCGGTTTTCCCGATTAAAATTATTTGACAGGATTAAACTTAATTTAAGTGGTTTGACTTTTTCTTTTAATATCGAAAAGACAAGGACAGGACACCATTGGTTACTATTCGTTAATTCTTATTTTGCAATATTTCCTTATTGTTTAGGACCTAAATGTAAACTTTAGGTTATATATAAATGAAATGGAACTCAAACTTATTATTAAACATGTTATTTGTTTACATCAGATTTTGTATCACGTACGTGTAAAATGAGTAGGATAAATTGCAATAAAAGATAGTGCTGTGATTGCAGTATTTATTTTTCAGGGTTATTTACTGCCATACTACCAGTGCCATGCAAGCTGCTTTACACGAATATGTTCCAACATTGAAAAAATCGCATATAATGATTTGATGGTACCTTTTTATGTCGGGAAATTAAAAGTATGTTTGTAGAAAGTTTTACAACTAAAATGAGTTCATTGTTTATTTGTTCGTAAAGCATTACATTATAAAAATTACGCTCGTTAAACCGATGTATCAGGGTAAAATTACAATAGTTTCATTCCCGTTAACTGTGAATTGAACTGAATTCTATTTATGAAATTAAACAACTTTCAGGAACGCATAAAATGGAAGTAACTTTGACTCTGCATACAGAGTAGCTTCGGGGTACTACCTCTACTACCCTGAACTGAGTTTGACATTTAAAAAAGAATCAACAACATGTATTGTTTGTTGCAGGTATAAACTGCAAAAGAAATGGATTCTTACTAGCAACATTGACCTAGATGATCCAATCTAAAATGAACACGAAAAGCCTAACCTTTTTCTTGCCACTTTTTGTTCTAAGTCATTCCTTCGATGATCTTCTAGCGAGAAACAGTTAGTATTTTCTTTTGAGTTTGGCTAGTTTTACTAACAGCAATAATTGTTATAGTGCTTCCATAAGTAATATGAAATTTGGTATCTTCTTCTCTTAGTCGTATCTGATGCAAAATAAATAAACATGCTATGTTTCACAGAAACAGTGACGCAAGAGTTTCGTCAACCACGTGTCACAGGACGGATAGTAAAGGTTTATTCTGGAACTAGGCCCCAGCCGATCGTCTGTCCAGGGGAGGGATTCCAACCAGATCCTGTGGACTGCTCTGTGTTCTACCGCTGTGTTATATCAACTCATGGAAAATATACATCTTTCAGGGTAAGAGATAGAAAACTTATATGCAGTGAAAGTTGGGGAGCTAGCATAATATGGACATGCTGTTTTGAATAAACAAACGTTGAATTAACGTTTTTTAATAGCATACATAGAATTTTCAATAAGATCATCATTCACTACATATCAGATCATTACAATTAAGAATCCCAACGCTTTTTACGATCCCGGTATCCCGGGATTTTTTTTAATGAAATCTATAAATTTATTCAGAAGGGCATGTCCATACTATTCTTTCTTAAGAAAAAATTAAGTTGCCCCCGAATATGCGTCACTACTTATATGTATTTGTAGATTATGTTGTATATAACTAATTCATGTCTTTTTTCTTAGCATGATTATATAAAAAAACTCTTTCATTCTTTTGATAAGTAATCGAAGTTAGTATGCTCATTACCTATTATACAGTTTTTGTACGTTCGATAAAGATAAAACGTGAATTATTATATTTGTTTCAGTTTCAATGTTCACCCGGAACAGTTTACGATCCTGACTCCGAAGTGTGCAACTTCCCACAAAGCACGACGCGTTCTGAATGCGGTGGAATAATCGCACAATTTGTACCAAGACATTATAAAAACGAATTAGATAACGCAAAGTATGAGCTGCCATCACCAATAAGAAATGTGCCTTACTTCGAAGGAACAAAAAACAAGAAGTCCACGATCAATCCACTATCAACAACATCAAAACGACAAGCCATTCATTCAACATTTTCTTCTGCCTTGCCATGGATGCAAACAACTCTTTACCAACCTCCTAAGCCTTCAAAATCACTATCTGCCACGCATTCATCTAACTCACATAGAGGAGACCCTTGTACGACTGATGGATTTTTAGGTGATAGTGAAGACTGTCGAAAGTTCTATAGGTGTATTGGTAATTTACGAGGTGGTTTTATAAGGTACGAGTTCATTTGCAGTGAGAATACTATTTGGGATGAAGATACGAAAAGCTGTAACCATGCTTGGGCTGTACAAAGACGGCGTTGTGGTCGTGGAGATACTCCCAATAGAACTGGTTCTTATTTAAGTGCGCAATCACTAGACGGAGATAATGCACCTAATCAAACCATTCAGCAACAACTGCAAGTTAACTACGGATCAAAAGTGACACAAACCCAAACTCAAATAAGTAATGGATCTGGCGTATTACAAAATCAGACTCAAATTAACTATGGAGATAGAGTGGATAACAATAGAGAATCATCTATCAAACAGAATCAAACACAAATAAGTCATGGATCGGCAGTTAGTCAAACTCAAACTCAAATTAATTATGGAAATAAAGGAACTCAAACCCAGTTACAAATAGATCACACCAAGGAAGCTAGTCAACCGCAAACACAAATTCAACATGACAGTGAGCAAGGTACTATATCAAGTTCGGTTTCATCAAATCATGATCATGCTTCTAATGAATGTACTCAGAGTGGTTTTATGGGAGATAAAAAAGACTGCAAGAAGTTCTACAGATGTGTTGATAACGGAAAAGGAAGTTATACTAAGTATGAGTTTTCATGTGGTGAAGGCACCGTTTGGGATTCAAATATTGAAGGTTGCAACCATGCTTGGGCTGTTAAAAATTGCAGGGAGAAATCTCCAACATCAAGCAATTCACTGAACAACCAATCCATGTCAACTACAAGTGCTACAACTTCCACACAAAATTATCACACAACATCACGCCCTGCTACAGATGATGAAGAAGAAATAGATAACTCTTACGGAAATCATAATCCAACTACTGAAAACAATATACAACAAACGAGTTCAACGACATTAGCCGGTGAAAACAAACCCACCACGGGAACAATAGTATCTGAAAATAATGAATGTTCTCGCACTGGTTTTGTTGGAGATAAAAATGATTGTAAGAAGTTTTACAGATGTGTAGACAACGGGCGCGGTAGTTATATAAAATATGAATTTAAGTGCGGTGAAGGTACCGTTTGGGATCCTGAAATTGAAGCATGTAATCATGCATGGGCCGTAGTGAAATGTGGAGGAAGTAACATTGCTGATAATACTCATCAAGTTGAAACGACAACCAATACAAATACAGCTCTGACCACAGCAACACTTATACAAACTACTACAGAAGTATTTGACATGAATAATGATGATGAAGTAGGATATGGACAACAAGAAAATGTAACTCCATCTACGACAACTTCAACTACGAAACTTCCTAATACTGAAGAAACTAATAAATGTAAGTCAAGTGGTTTCATTGGAGATAAAAATAACTGTAAAAAGTTTTACAGATGTGTGGATAATGGCAACGGAGCATTTACTCGTTATGAATTTTCTTGCGGCGAAGGTACAGTGTGGGATCCAAAAATAGAAGCATGTAATCATCCTTGGGCTGTGGAACATTGTGGGGAAGATAAAACAGATTTTAATAAAGAAACTACCACACCTAAAGTTACCGATGAAAATACTTCAAGTTCAACTAAAACACAGACTATTTTAACTTCAACTACAGAACCATCAATGACAACTATAAAACCTGCTATTGAAACACAATGCAAAAGAGAAGGATTTGCTGGAGACAATAATGACTGTAAAAAATTCTATCGATGTGTAGACAATGGCCGAGGAGGATTTATAAAGTATGAATTTACTTGTGGCGACGGTACAGTATGGGATCCGGAAATAAATACATGTAATTATCCCACACCAAATCATACATGTAGTGAAACTGGAAGTGAACCAACTAACACAGATATTGAAAAAGAGGATGATGAAATATACACAGAAATAACAACAATTAAATCAACTACATTAACAGAATTTTCAGTTAATACAGCACCAACAACAAGAAAGCCTGCAACTGTTGATGAAACATGCAAATCTGAAGGGTTTTACAGTGATCCTGATGACTGCAAAAAGTTTTATAGATGTGTTGATAATGGAATTGGCGGTTACAAGAAGTACAAATTTACTTGCGGAGATGGCACGGTTTGGGATCAGGATATACAAGGTTGCAATCATGTCTCTGAGAATAAAAACTGCCTACCAAGCAACAGTTCTCAGTTGCAAACTACAACTGAAATTACTGTTAACACTTCTACGTCTCAGACTCAACAAGAACAGTCTACGATAAAACCGGAACCCAGTTCTGATGATCGTTGCACTTCTGAGGGATTTTACGCTAACTCAAAAGATTGCAAGAAATTCTATAGATGTGTTGATAATGGAAATAGTGGGTATACTAAATACGATTTTTCATGTGGAGAAGGAACGATATGGGTTCAGGACTTACAAACTTGTGATCACGACACTGATATTTCAAATTGTGGTGAAGTAAACATTTCTGGTTCACAAGAAGCTGGTAATGTTGAAGAAACGACCGCAACTTCTTCCGCAATTCCACCCAAAGAAAACGATGAATATCAAAGCGAACCCTCAAACGATTCTCCTACTAGTGAAGAAAAATGTACCGCAGAAGGATTTTATGCAAATAAAAATGATTGTACGCGATTCTACAGATGTGTCGATAACGGTAATGGAGGATATACAAAATATGAGTTCACCTGCGGGGAGGGGACTGCTTGGGACAAAAACTTACAAACTTGTAATCATAAAAATGAAGTCCAAAATTGTCAAGAATCAAGTCATTCAAAGCCTGCAGAGTACGACGAAGAAACCACTGATAGCTCTACTACAAAAACATCAACGTCTGGATCTACAACTGAAAGTTCAAAACCCGGAAACATGGAAACCTGTGAGCAGGAAGGCTATTATGGTAATAAAGATGATTGTAAAAAGTTTTATAGATGTGTTGATAATGGAAATGGTGGATTTACACGATACGATTTCACTTGTGGAGAGGGTACAGTTTGGGATCAAGATATAACCACTTGCAATCATCCTCAAGATGTTAAAAACCCTTCTTGTAAACAAAACGCAAGTTCGTCAATGTCAAGTTCAAGTAGTAGTACGGCTTCAACCACTTCTACTACTGAATCTTCTTCTGGTGCTACTCAAAATAACGGAAATTGTTCTCAAGAAGAGTCATCTAAAAAACCTCCAAAAAAAGATGTCAACTGTACTAAAGAAGGATTTTATGCTGATCCAAATGATTGTAAGAAATTCTATCGGTGTGTGGATTGGGATGGAGAAGGTCAAACATTTTCTGTGTTCCACTTTGAATGTGGCGAAGGAACTATTTGGGATCCAGCACTAGATACCTGTAATCACGAAGAATCAGTCTACCCACCACGTGACTGCAGTGGATCACAGTCACAAAGTGAAAATTCAAGTCAAGAATCAACCGAAGGTACGTCTACTACTCAAGAAGAATCCACCACTTCTCAAGATAACAGTACCACGACTACTCAGGCAATAACTGAAGAGCAAACTACTACTCAACAGTCAACAACTCAAAAACAAACTACTACTGAACAAACAACAACACAACAATCAACTACTAATCAACAGACAACACAGCAATCCACTACCAGTGAGCAAACGACAGCACAACAAACTACTACTGAACGAACAACCACACCACAATCAACTACTAATCAGCAGACAACACAGCAATCCACTACCAGTGAGCAAACAACAGTACAACAAACCACTGCTAGTGAGCAAACTACGACAGAACAATCCACTACTAGTGAGCAAACTACGACACAACAATCCACTGCGAGCCTACAAACTACAACTCAGCAGTCTACTACCAGTGAGCAAAGCACGATCAAACAAACTACGGAACAGACCACCACCGAACAGAGTACTACTGCATCTGAAGATATAACTTATCAACAATCAACAACAAGTGAAGAAAGTACCACGCAAATGTCTACCACGGAACAAACATTCACAGACAGTTCAATGGACAGCTCCACTACTGATCAACAAACTACTAGTCAGTCAAACAAAACAACAGAACAAACATCTTCAACAACTGAACAACAAACTGAGAGCTCGACAACAGAGCAAGAGTCTACAACAGAAAATGGAACGACGGAGAGTAGTTCACAAGAGAAAGAATGCCCAGAGACAGACGATGATCAACATTTGTTTGTTTGTCCGACTTCATTTAGAAGACACCCTAAATATTGTAATTTATTCTATCAGTGTGAAGAAGATCCTGATAGTCACGAAGTTAAAATTGCAGTTTTCAAGTGTCCTAACGAAACTATTTATGATGAAACTCAAACAAAATGTGTCGAAAAAGAAAAAGCCGATAAGAAATGTAACGGTGAAATGGCTAAAAAACGCAGAATTAAACGATTTGGCGCTACATATAAAGAACCGGTAAGTTAAAATATAAGCACTTATCATTTTCATGAATTGAATATTTAGAGCTATCAATTGATAAGGAAACTACCAGTAGAAAATCTGATAAGACTACTATACTATTACTATTACTATCACTATCGCTATTAGTATTTCTTGTGATCTTTTATCCTCTGCCAAGGGTTGTCTGGAAGAGATCGCTTCTAGCGATAAGACCGCCTTTGTACACGTAATCCAATATTTTATATGTTATGTAAATTCCTTGTGTGCAATAAAGCATTAATACAATACAATACTATTCCTGATAGCTGCCCAATATACCTTTTATTTTCATTTCAATATTCTTGGTTCTTCCAAACAATCTTTAAGGTAAACCTTATTTTCAGGTAACGGTATCTAGAGAAAACTTTAGCTGCCCTGCGATTGGCAACTTCCCGTTGGAGAAAGAAGAATGCTCACCAGCCTTCCTAAAATGTCAAACTTCTAAGTCGGGTAAACTGAGAGGTTTAATTTATCAATGTCCAGAAGGTTATCTTTATTGGTCAATTAGCAAAAGATGTGAACAACAATCCAATATAAAATTTTGTAAAAAATCTAAAAGCACTTTGTACAGAAGATGGGAAATTCCTGTAGAAAGAAATAATGTAGCTAAGTAAGGCATCAAGTAATAAAAAGGTAAAAACATAAATTCTTAAGTGCAATACATTTATGCAATTATTGCTAACAGGATTAGTAGTAAGATTATTTAGGTAAGTGTGTAAATAATAATTTAAGTTCATAACTGAGCATTTGACAGAGTATGACAACACATTCATTACATGAATAAATGTAAAGGCCTGTAACAAAATTATGTTACGTGGTTAATAGAAAGAAATTAGATTATGAGCTCAAAATTGTATTGGTGAACAAATAATTACGTACTTTAATACGCTAGGGCCACACTACCGGGAAAATGCTGTTAATTAACGCGATATTGGGCGATAAACGTTAGTGTGGCCCACCTAGGCAAAACATTTCTGTGATGAGCAGTTTTGTTTGTTCAATGTTTGGGTATATTTTTAAAACTATAAATGCGAAAGTAAAACTCTGTCTATCTGTCTGTTACGTTTTCTTAACAGAACAAACACAGAACCCATTATTATTATTATTATTATTTGGGGGTAAAGGAGTATAGGACCAAAGGAGGGCCCTAATGGATCACTGCGACCTGGGTAGATCTATTGTGATCACTGCCCCTGTTAAATTATATCCTCAAGGCCAATAGTTCTAATGAACTGTAGGATGCACTTGGGATCGAGTTCCCTAATGACCTCTGGAGTTACCATCGGTCCACCTAGAGATCGGCTTCTGGCTTGGACCAGTGCCTCGCACTCGCAGAGTATATGAAGAGGAGTTTCCTCTTCCTCGAGGCAGAATCGGCACTCGTCCGTATCTGCAAGCTTCATTTGATAGAGATGTTTGTTAAGCTTGCAGTGGCCAGTTAGACTTCTGACTAGAATCCTAAGTCCAGGCCTAAGAAGTCGTAGTGCTCTAGACGTGTATTCCCGCGAAAAACCAGATATGAGCGCTTTTGAATGCTTTTGGCCTGGGGCACTAGCCCAGAGTGTTCTACTCTGTTCCTTAGCCCATTCCTGCAGCATTCTTCTTCCAGTGCAACGAGGCACTCCCACTATTGGTTCGGGTCCAATAGCTGGTGCCTCCGCTCCGTTCCTAGCTAGCTCATCTGCTATTTCGTTCCCCTTGATGCCACTGTGCCCGGGCACCCAACATAAGGTGACTTTGTTGTGCCTTCCTAGCTGATTAAGTGCATTGGCGCACTCAAGGGTAAGTTTTGAATCAATCTCATGTGATTTCAGTGCCATAAGGGCTGCCTGACTATCCGAGCATATGATTATGTTTCTATTTTGATAGGACCTCAGAAGGTTTTCTTGTACGCATCTTATTATTGCGTACATCTCTGCCTGAAATACCGTCGCATGCGAGCCTAGACTGTATGACCGCTTCGTCTCCGAGTCTCCACCGCATACTCCAGCACCGGCAAAACCCTCTTTTTTGGAACCATCTGTGAACCAGATGAGGTCACCAGATTTGAGAGTTTCGGGAACCGCACAGTTCCACTCGTCCCTACGCGGTACGTGAATCGTGTACAGTTTGTTGAAACTGTACTCCTTTAAGAGGACGTCGGATGGCATGGCCAGTGCTGGGTTTACAATGAGTGCATCAAAGAGATCCCTCATTACCACTGATTGCCAGACTGTCCTGCCACCGTCCATAGCACGCAGCATGGCCATCCTGGCCTCCTTCTGTACATGGATGTGCAGCGGTTCGAGGTTTAAAATAGCCTCTAGTGCTGCAGTGGGAGTTGATGAGATAGAGTTTGTAGCCATTCGACAAGGAATTCTTTGTAGGCTGTTAAGTGCAGTGATGCATGTCGATTGTTGGGTCTTACTGTGCCACGCTGCACATCCGTAGGCAACCATCGGCCGCACTATGGTTGTGTAGGCCCACAGCACCGATTTGGGCTGCAGCCCCCACCGGGATCCCACCAGCCGACAGCATGCACCTAGCGGTATCTTAGCCTTCCTTACGATATGGTCAACTTGTTTGTTCCAGGTAAGTTTGTCATCAAGAATTAATCCTAAGTACTTAACTTCCCGTGAAAACGGTATGGTCCTGCCAAAAAGCGTTGGAGGCATTAAGCCCTCCATTTTCCTTTTCCTGGTGAAGGGGACTATAATTGTTTTCCCTGCATTTACTGAGAGCTGGAATTCGTTACACCACCGTTCTATCCTGAAAAGGGCCTGTTGCAGTTGTTCTGAAATAGCAGAGGGACACCCCCCCACTATTGACACAACCAGATCATCTGCATAGCCCTGTGTGTCCAAGTTTGCTCCGTTGAGCTCTTCAATCAGACAGTCAACCACAAGGGACCATTCTAGAGGAGACAAAACTCCGCCCTGCGGGCAACCTCGTGTTAGTCTCACTTCCAGAGTATCTCCTAGTAGTGTTGTTTTGACTGTCCGATTAGTCAACATTGACTTAACCCAGTTTATTGTAGTCAAGTCAATGTTCCGCATCTTCATACATTTCAGTATAACGTCAGTTGAGGTGTTATCAAAAGCTCCCTCAATGTCTAGAAAGGCGCAGAGGGCAATTTGCTTCTGATCTAGTGCTCTCTCTATTCTATCGGTAAGCTCCATCAGGGCCGTTTCCGTCGACCTGCCTTTCTGATAAGCGTGTTGTTTCGCATGCAGAGGTCGCTCCAATAGGTAAGATTCCCTAATGTGCACGTTAATGACCTTCTCCATTGTTTTTAGTAGAAAAGAAGTGAGACTTATAGGTCGGTAGGACTTGGGCTGTGACTTCTCACGATCTCCGGCCTTAGGGATATACGCTACTCTAACCATGGTCCACTTGTGGGGTATATGGCCCCAGGCAAAACTGGCTCTGAATATTTTCGTCACCACCGGAAGGACGGTATCAATGCCCTGTTGCAATAGGGCTGGGAAGATTCCGTCCTCCCCACCGGTTTTAAAGGGCTTGAAGCTGTCTATAGCCCATCTAACCCGGTCGGGTCTAAATACAACCGAGGCCATCCTCCAGTCCTCAGTCTTCGGTCTAGCGTTAGACTGAGCCGTGCTGACTGAGGTGAGCCTCGCGTTGACCACGTCCGACCCTGGAAAGTGCACTTCTGCCAGCAGCTGAAGGGTCTCCCTAGGCGTGGTAGTGAAATTTCCGTCTGGTTTCTTAAGGAATCCCAGATGATTAGAGGGAGTTTTGGCCATGATCTTATATATTTTGGCAACATGTGCAGCTCCCTTGATCTCCTCGCAGAAGCCGCGCCATGACCTCCTTCTAGCTTTCCTAAGTTCTTTATTAAATCCCGTGAGGGCTCTGCTATATGCATTCCAATTCCCATCTGCCTTAGCCCTGTTGAATAGGGCCCGGGCGGATTGCCTAAGTTTCTGTAATCTGCCGTTCCACCATGGTACGTTTCGGTTAGTAACTATGGTTTTAAGGGGACAATTGTCAACATAGGCATCGACAATACCGGCAGTTACAGCATCAACCGTGTATTCTAGTTGATCCCTAGTTTTGACGGATTTACTTATCGTACTGAGGTTCTCTTTTAGGTCGTTGCGGTAGCCGTCCCAATTCGTAGCCCTACAGTTGCGATAGGATTCTACACTTAAAGTTTTAGTTAAGGTTAGATTGAATCTAATATACCTATGATCTGACATAGATACTGCATTGCTTACATGCCAGCTATTTATACGGTCAACAAGCCGATCCGTACAAATAGTGATATCTAAAACCTCCTGTCTAGCGGACGTTACGAACGTCGGTGCGTTGCCCACATTTAGAATCCATACAGACACAGAACCCATACCCAAACACATAACAAAAAAATCTACTCATCACAGAAATGTTTGGCCTAGGTGGGCCACACTAATGTTCATCGTCCAAAATCGCGTTAATTAACCGTATTTTTCCGGTAGTGTGGCCCTAGCAAAACAAACTCAAGTTAACCATTATCAAAAATTGATTGGATAAAAAAAAATCTAGTCTGTCTTTTATTACGATATTAAGAATATCAGTGATGCCGATGCCATAATCTCGTATCGAACTTGTGATCAAAATGTTGTATGTATGTGTACTATTTACATAGATATTAGTGACAATATTTTGAGCACGACGAATTTTAGAAAAATAAATTATAGTTTTATAGGCAATAGTATTTCATTTTAATAAAACGAGCGTGACATAAAAATAATATAAGTTATATTAACCTTTAACTAAAGATAAACTAAAATTAAGATAACCTACCAACATTTGCTACAGTAAAATTAAATCAATACCTTTACACGTAGATAAAAGTCCGTTACAGAAAAATGACAGTTCTTGTATGATAAAGTCATTCAACGAGTTTTGGCCAGCGTGGTGGATTACATTACTAAATATTGTTCCCACGAAAGCGTGACACGGGGTCTCGGTAGCGATAATATTGCCCTTCAAATCAATAGTAAGTTGGTCGATCTCACAAGAGATAGAAATATTACTAGAAGTATTGTGTTTTGCAGTGTCGTTCAATACTAAACCTTTTGCTGAAACAATAACAGGTTTCAATTTGTCCTTAGTGTTATTCTGAGCTTCGATTAAAAAAGCACTGATATTATTTTTCACATTGTCTAACGGTATAATACTTTTGCGTTGACGCGAGACTGTATCAGTTACCACTTCTTCGTCAAATTTATGAGAATTTACCTTAGTTTCGTCGCGAAATAAGAAGTCAAAAAATAAAGGTAGTATACTAAAGTGGGAAGATCTGTTATTTTGCATAAATGGATAAAAGGGTAAATAGCTTTGAATCGCATTCGAATCATCGACTTCTTCGCTGGTCTTGTTTGGATCTAATTTGCTGTGTTCTATTGTAGATCGTTTTTTCATGTGTACTTTAAAATCACTTGAAGGATCTGCTCTTGGTAAACTGTAAGTTCCGTGGATATTCACAGAAAGTAGTTTGCGTCCACTGTGAGCGACGGTGGAATAAATCTTATTTTCCGCCTCCGACAAGCTGCTCGGGGAATTGAATGATACGTCATCGTGTTCCAAAATTTCAATTATATCACGTACATTGTTTACCCTTTTCTTAGATTTGTCCTTTGGTCTAAGCAGATGCTTATTTTTTAATTCATTTGTTTTATTTTCATTGCATTTTATGATTTTATCGAATATGTTGTGAACTTTTTCAGTATAGATTTTATGGGGTGTCTGAGGAGTGAGAATTGTCGGATTTAGAGCTATACCTCCTTTATCCCAAATAGAAATAGCTCTTAAAAAAAATTCAATAAAGTTATTCGGTAAGTATCTCCAATCTTTTTTGAGTGGCGACCTGTCCATATAATCAGTTAAAGATATCCGATGAACATCAATATTGTTTTTAAGCACTTCTGGTTCCTCAAATACTTTTTCTTTGGACCATAATGAATTGAAAGCAATTTCGTTTAATTCCTCTGCACTCAGTTGCTTTTTATCAGTGTGTGAATTATTAAACACTGTTATAAAATGGTATTTAAAATCAGGGTATTTGTTAGATAGCTCTTCAACATACGGTAAATATTTGTTTAAATCTACTTCTTCTTTGTTATTAACTAATATATGCAGGTATACGTCTCGGGTTAATATAGTTCTGTTTGAGGTATTCTCTATTTTGTTCATAGTTCTGGTCTTCAAAGGTCTTGTATGTGTAGGTGGTAGTAGAGCAAAGGTAGCCACGGCGTTATAGACTATGAATGTCGTTATGAAAAACATACCTATGATTGCCCACCAACACGTAACTGAGTTAAACCAGTGATCTGAAAATATAAGAAGTTATTGAAGATAATCGTATGATTAAGAATCTATTATTGAGATGGTGTTAGGTTAGATGTCGAAAGGCTTAACGAAACCGCCCACCTTACAAGATGGCCTGATAATTTCATGAGGTTTGCAGGAAGACGCTGGATAATGGTCAGGCCTGTCAACAATGTGGTCGATGGATAAAATTAAACGTCGGTGTCGACATCCTTTGATTTTATAGAACTGTCCTATGTTTGACACGCAGCGTTACAAAAACCAAGAGCAAGTGCACTGATATAAAAAAATGTTTTAAGCAAGTTTTAGGTTTTCCTTCAATTTAGAGCTCATCATATTGTGACATCAGAGGTAAAGTATGATACTAAGGGGCTACGAGAGGATTATCAGGCATTTTTTACAATTTCCCTGTATTTTGGTTGTTTAACATATTCACGGTATGTAAGTAATATTTTATAAATTTTAGATTGCTGATATGTCTTCGACGTAGCCCCCTGATTGAAGGTAACGACAATGCATTAAGAGGAACCTGTCCACTGAGTGATGATGACAGTCGCACCCTTGGCATGAATGCGCGCCCGCCCCCCACGAAACGGCGGGTTCCTGAACCGCCGCGAATTCTGCGACTCCTCGTCCGAAGCCTCCTCGCACAGGAGCGGGTGCTGCTCCTTGTATGAATCACTCATCACTGGCCATCAAACAGCCTGTAAAAGGTATTTGCATTTTTATAATGACTTTGAAAAATAATAGCAGGGGTTGTTAAGTATTTCGATTCTAGTGTTTGGAAACTATAGGCAACATTATTGGAATCATCTTTCTTTAGACGTTAACAATCCATATCGTTCCCACTGCAGGGGTACGGCCGTACGGGTCTCTTCCCATAACTCGGGAAGATTAGGACATCTTTCTTTGTTCTAACTATATTATAGGTTTATCTCAATGGGTAGCTGTACTAGTAAATTTGTACTTTGTAATTTGTATTTATAATTTGTTTGGTTTCGCCAGCCACCTTCGTGCGAACTCCACGAGGTAGAGCCGAGGTGTCGCCGTCGACAGATACGTCGTGGAGGACATCATCATCATCAAATTTGTACTACAATATATTTGAATGTGCCATTCAAAGTTTTGTTTAAGACCATGTTCTCTTAACCAAACAAACTGATACGGCTGAACAAGTGTTTTGTTACCAAGTGAGCTTGAGAATGGCTTCAGGATATTGACTATTTCAGAAACGATATTGCACGTAACTTATGGCATTGAAAAAACATGGCTACTTAAAATAAGAACTAATAATAATATGATTACTTACTTATATCCAATTATAATTCAAAACGGAAAAAAACAGGTTTGAAATATTTTATTCGCAAATCTATGTAAATTCTCACTCGAAAATTCGTTTGACAACTGATTTAGACCTCAAATAAAAAACATAATGACATTATGATACAAAGTATAGTAAAAACTTTTCAAAAGAAATGTGCTATACGGAATGGCAAACGTGTTTAAGGATTCAGATGGAATATAACTTATTAAATTACATAGTAACTCCTTACCTAATAATAATTGTTTGTCGGTCATCAAAAATCCATTGCACATTACCATAAAATAAGTAAATATATTTAATGGAATATCTCATTCCACTTCAGATCACAAACGCACGTGCTTACTATTCACCGGTTGAAAAATATGAAAACTGACATTTTATATTTTACACTGTAATTAGTAATACTACCGATATTAGGTAATGTTGTACACGTAAAGGCCTATATGCAACCATACTCTTGGATGCAACGAATTCGTTTTGTTATAACTTAGAAATCCTGTATCGGCACGTTTCATACTTTCTATGCAAAATTTGTTCAACCAACACCACATTCGCCTCACGTACTAACATAGTCGTTCTAAGACTGTTTATTATGTTTTACATGGTTAAGCATGAAAATCGTGTCAAGATATATTTTTGTAAACATAAGGGAATTGAACAATTAAAATGAATTTAGTGTAATACACATCGTACCTATTATTTGAAAAAGTAAATGAACATGTAGTCTCGCATCGTTGTTTTGCTAAAGTTTCGAAATATTTTAACGGAAGTCTTTTAATGCATGCTTACAATCTTTTTAACGAAAACTTGTAAGATGATTCAAGAAAGGAAGAAATTATTTTTGACAATTCTATTTTGGAATGTTTATCTACCAAATTGTAGCAAATGTTTGTAATTTCACATTTCACACTGCGATTTTCAACTACAAAATAAAAACAGCATAACATTATTAAAAAATATAGCAACGGTAAGTTATTGTATAATTGACTTTTCAGTAGTTTGAAGTGTTATTTGTATACATACTTAGATGGTAGGCACATAATACTTTTTTTTGTATTGTGCACAAGAAATGTCACGCGTATAAGATATAATTCTTTTTTCTGAGCATATAGTTATAGCAAATTAATATAATTAAAAGCAAAATTGTGTATTTGATGACTGCGTAAAATCAACTACAAACAGTGTTGAGAAACAACTTGTGGCGTTAATATGTATACGTATTTAGGAGATATAATAGTGCAAAGTATCATAAATAACCTAACCATATTAAAAAATAAAATAAACGCGACTGCATTTAAAATGTATCCTATGTCATTCTCAGGATCAAGACGAATCTAACAACAACACCTCTCAAGCTAAAATCTATTAAGCCGTTTAGGCTACAGAGTATGCCAAATAAATATACATACATATATACATACACTCGAAAAACATAACCCTCCTTCTGGTGCAGTCGAGTAAAAAGTAAAAATAAATTAAACTAAACACATTATAGAAATAACAGCCCCCTTGGATTGTTGCACTTAGATTAAGTTATCTCCATTTAGCATATAAGTATCAAGTTCTCTGCCCTATTTCCGTACGGTCATTGTTTATCTCTTTATTTATTTTTTAAATAAAAATATCTTATTTTTATTTAAGAATTTATCAGATCAGTACTATTTAAATTCAATTCAATAGCAAAAAAAAATAACTCCAGGTTTTAGAAATGGTGGACAATGTTCCACAAAATCTTAAGAAGTCTCCGGTAAACATGGTGGCTGGTGCGGGTGACACTGGTGAGACTCAGGCGCCCCACAGGGGTATAGGGCCCCGCCAGTCGGTGCCCAATGGGTCGATACCAATAGCCGCCTTCTCTACCATTTGGAGCGGGTCACCGCTGAGGGGACTGCCTCGCTTTAGAAACTCTTGGCGTGACCGCTGGCCTGGTAAATATCTAATTCTTAACCTATTTTAAATAGATTGTGGGTTGGTACTTGGTACTGTTACAGCAATGTATATGTACTAAATAAACGGATGTATCTAAATAAAATAAATATATCCCACTTTCAGTTACATAGTTAAGTATATGTTAGGCTCTAGAGAGCAGTACTAAGCTACGTACGTATGTAAGAAAATCTGTTTGAGGCTTCCTACACCAATTTATTTAGGTACATTCTTACTGTTACGGAATACTTATATCTAAATTTTGTATTTTTACAGAATATTTTTCTGCATGTTGGATGACGTTCATACTACTCGGGATATCGTTCCTAATATTCTACATCGCGGGCTTGGTTATCTATAGACAGCAAACCTTCATGGTTTTCAAATGTAACAATACCACCGATACCAGCATGTATTATCACAAGATTGTTGACGATCATGTTCACTTTTCGTTCTACTCGGAGTTTCTTTCTACTCAAGCCATGAAATATCCTAAAGTACGCCACTATATTTATTTTCTGTTTGACGACAGTAATCGTGATAGACTCCGGCGCACATTGTTTGGCAAAGCAATACCAAACAAAGGCAACGTTATCAACACGCGAGAAATTAAAATGTTCCAAAGGAGATTCAGAAATACGAACATAACTGTGATGTCTTTGAATAAATTCTTTGTTAAATCACCCATGAAGGATATTTGGATGTCTGTACCTTCAACCTACTTATCATTTTATGCGAGACTATATTCGATTTGGGAGAAAGGTGGAATTGCAATTGATCTAGACACGTACAATATAAATTATGGAAATAATGTCAATAATTTAGAGTACTACATTAAAGATTATCAGAAGAAGAACCAGCATATACAACATCATGAAAAAGAAAAGAGTAAAGCTTTGAACCATTATATGACCAACGGAGCTATGTATGTTTCGTACACATTTTTACGTATCAATGACGATGAGTTCTCTAATAATATGACAGAACACGAAGGTAAAAATAATTCTACTAAAATTGTAGAAAAACCCGAGGCAAATGCTATTACGACGAATGAAACGAAGACTGTAATTTTTACAAACAATACTTCTAACAATACTCTTGGAGAATTTCACAACAGTATCAAAGAATTCACAGTTACGGACAAGAATATTAACGAAACAATAACACTTCCAATCTCAGATACTCCTAAAAATATTTCAAATAAAATCGCCGATAATAACATTCAAGAATTATCCGGAGATGGCAATAAGTCTGGTACTGCTAACAACACCAAAGACGAAAACATTGAGGCACTTCAGAACCCCATTGAAATAATGGTTATGACTGGAGACACCAAGAAGATTGTCAGTTTTGAAGACTTGTTTTCTCAGCCGGACGGGTTCTCACAACAGTTAGAAATATCAGTTTCTGGACCGTACTATGAAGGGCCTCCTTTTTTTAACATTCAATCCGAGACAGCTGCCTTTCCAGTACTGGCAATAGAGTCCTCTGGTACATTCATAGCAACCGCTGCTCCACATCATAAGCTATTAGAAGGGATAATGAACTTTAAATGCCGTTGGTTACGTCCTAAATATTTAATACAAAGTATTATGAACAATAAATGTTCCCCTGAATTGTATGATCGTGAGGTGTGCTCGCATACATTCATTTATTAAAAAACTACTGCCTAGTCCTTTTTTTGTGAATGTTTTTTTTTATCTTTCTGTTAGGTTAATAATTATTTACACTCATTTAGTAAATACTTCATTTATACTTCATTCCAATCAAAAAAAAAGCAAAAGGTAAACAAACATAGTATGCAGATGACATTGACATGTGTAAGATCCATAGTAAGTTTGTTTACGTTTTGCTTTTTTTTGATTGGAATGAACTATAGATGAAGCTATTTCTGGATTATTTTGTTAACAAAATTTATAGGTACATACATAATACAGGTATTCAAAGAATTAAAATTCAGTTGTCTGTCAGCAATTATTGTCTTTATTTGACTACCCAAGTGAAATGATAGCGACATCTAGTGAAAAAAGTTTGCGTATAGAAATAAGGATTAGCTCATTTTTTATTTCATTTTATACACGGTACACCAGGCACGGTCCGAGGGGAGGAAGGGGTCACGGATTTCGTAGCGGGATGCCTACTATCGCACTTAGCCGATTTATACATATTGTCATAGAATCTGTGGCACAAAGACAACATGTGCTTAAAACTGCATACTTCAGATCGCATGCCTACTTCGGTATAAAGATAACTAATATCTATAAATAATAATATCTGGGACAAATCACACACGGTCATCTGGCCCCAAACTAGGATTACCTGTATCTTGGGAACCAGAGACTGATATACATACACATATACTTTTAAATACATACATATATAGATATAATACACCCAGACTCAGAGCAAACAATTCTGCTAATCACAGAAAAGTTTGCCCTGTGTGGGGATCGAACCCACGACTCTCGGATCAGAGGTCAGGATCGCTAACCACTTAGCCACTAATAGTCAGTCAGTCAACTAATATTAACAATCGCTGCATGCCGACTTTTATGATCCTGCTTGTTTTTGATATGTGGATGTTGTCAACCCTTCGGCCCATAAGATCCGTCTCCTAAATCATCCAGTATGTTCGAAACTTCCGTTTCCCAAAACAACCAATTATTAAAATATCCAAATCTCATAACACCCGTTTCCCAGAACATACAAATTCGCAAAATATCCGTCTTCTAAAACATCCGTTCCCAAAACATCCGTTTCCCAAAACATCCGTTTTTATAGGAAATAAGAAAAAAGCATCAGAAACTTTTTGCGCCACATATTATTATAGTTATCATATCATAATAGTAAATAAATCTCTCTGCTATGAAGTGGCCCCGGCCATGCAATAATTTTATGTTCTCTTGAAATCAATTGTCATTTAGACAGTCAAAATTTTCTTCGACGTTTTTGTTTTACTGTAATTACGGCCCATGCCAGGATACAAAACAACATTACCTCCCATACAAAACAACATTTTTAATTTCTGAAGTCTATCAATAACTACTAATAAGTGATTATTGCTGATTTATATTGAACGATGACAATCTAGTATATTATGCCAGATGAAATTTATGGGATTCTACGACTATCCTTCAGAAAGCAAGGATTTTTCTTCTTCAGAACTTCCTTTTACCGTTTGTGTTGTTCCCCAGCCTTTACCTACATATATTGAATCACACCTCCAAATCCATTCAGCATTTTTGGCGTGAGTGGATAACATAGTCAAACATCCATACTTTCACATTTATAATATTAAAGTTAGAAGTTATAATATTCTGGGCAGGAACTGATAATTTTTAGATTTAGTGGTCGAGCTAAGATAAAAAAAACCGCAATTCGATGTACAGGACTGTCGTTTGGTACACAGGTACTTTAGGTTAATACAATCATTTTGAGCGGTAGTTCTTAAAAATCTCCCCTAATGGGAGTTAGGACATCATCAATTGTTTGTATGGGATTTGTTTTTTTTTTTCAGAAACCTATCATGTGTGGTATCAAATGAAAGGGCTTTATGAGCCGGTTCTAAAAATATACTACACCATTACCTTTCAGCCACCTGCTTTCTAAAAATCTAAGAAATATTTTCAAAACATACCAAGTTTGGACTCCTCCAGGTAGGAAATGGCTTAGTAATTTTTTGTAAAACATACGCCAAATGTCTCTTAATATACTAATATCAAATCTCAAAACGGGATTTTAAAAATATTAACATTTACAAATGTTTTTTTTTTTTTAATTAAAAGTTTGTGATTCAGAATTTTTTGAAACTTATCGAACTTTACTGTACAAATTTTTTTTTTTCAAATGCCATACAAAAAATTGATGACGTCTTAACTCCCCCCTAAGGGGTTAGATTGTTTTAACCTAAAGTACCTGTGTACCAAACGGCAGTCATGTACATCGATTTGCGGTTTTTCGGTCGAATTGGCATTGTAGGCCGTCCACTAATTTGGTTATTTTGAACAACGGATTTTATGCTATTTGGAAACGGATGGACTTTGGATATTTCAAGACAAATGTTATGGGATTTGGATATTTCAAGACAAATGTTATGGGATTTGGATATTTCAAGAAAAGGATGTTATGGGATTTGGATATTTCAAGAAACGGATGTTATGGGATTTGGATATTTTAGGAAACGGAGGATATGGGATTTGGATATTTCAAGAAACAGATGTTATGGGATTTGGATATTTTAGGAAACGAATGTTATAGGATTTGGATATTTTAGGAAATGGATATTATGGGCCCAAAGGGTTGTCAATTGTAAATTTAAAAAAGTTTAGGATCTTGTTCAAAACTACTAGGAGAGCATGACCTCTGTTCTCAGTAGTTCAATTTAACAAGTAAAAAGTTTTCATTATTTGTTTATATATAAGAAGTCCCAAAACTAATGCAATGTAGGAGAGCACCCAGACTCCATGCCACATCGCCAAACCTTCTAAAATTAGAAAATTAAGGAATATTTAATAAATAATGAACCTTCTGCTTAAAATTTCGCCTTTCTGTATAGACGGGCCGTAGGTTTTCCGTTTTGTGAACGATATTATTGGATACATATATATATATATATATATATATGCAAAAGAAGTCACTCGCGCTTTCTTATATTATTATGTATGTATAAATAAGGAAGATTAATTGTACTGCCTCATAAATTACTTTAATAGGGAAACGTGCAAAAGAGAGCGTAATATTAATAAAACTTCTCAAAAATGCAGATAAACCGAGCTTTTTACTATGATAAATAAAAAAATCTGCGCTCGCTTGAATGGAACAGTAACCCTGCCTCCTCGTCAATGACCTACTGGCATACAAAGGAGGGTGTAAAATTTAACTAAAATTTCCTAAAAATGCACGGAAACTGACGTGTTTCATTGAATAAAGTAAAAATTTTCGCGATCGCTACGCTCGCAATTTTTTTTGTACAAGTAGGACTGTGACTTCTCGTTGATTATAATACTGAAGGAACATGCAGAGGAGAGCATATAAACATAAAACTTTTGAAAAATGCAAGAAAACTGAGGTTTTTACTTTGATAAATAAATACATTTCCGCGCTCGCTGCGCTCGCGTCTTTTTTATAAACGGGACAGTAACCTCTGCTCCCTCAGCTGTACAATGCACTCTGAAAAGGCGCGTTTGTATCGCGTTTACCGGGGCCTTAAATCATTTTGATACTTCATTTACTGCTGCTTGCCCCACTAGAAAAAATCCATAGCTGTAGTAACTAGTAGCTTAGCCAATGTTTGCCACAAGGACGACTCCCATTAGTTTTATATTTTTTATTTAAAATTTCTTAATATTTTTGTGCAATAAAGCCAAATTTTCTGGACTCATTTTACTATTAATATAACCCTACTATTATTATAATATGACTCCCCCCCCCAAATTCTTGGCTGCGACCGCGCCTGCGGTACACCTTGAATTAGGTGTCCGTTACTTTGGGCCAAGTCTGATGTCAAGACGTTTTCAAGTCGCATAAAAGGCCTGGCTTAACGACTGCCATTTAGTAGGGATAGCAACTGGTGCATCAACGGCTTAACGTGCCTTTTGAAACAAGGATGCATTCGAGATAATGCCACTAACAGTCAAACCCATCCAGGTTGTGACCATGTCTGTAATCTGTTCATTGCGTTACCACCGCTGAATGAGATTATAAATGGCTGCCTAGTGCCTGTTTTGTGGGGCACTAGAGGTTCTCCAAGATTTCCTCCAAGCTGCGCAGCACTTCTATGGCGAAAGAGACAACGATCGTGGAAGTACAATAGCATTTAAAGTGAGAAAGGGAGTCTGTGAACTCTGCTTCTATAGTCTAGTCAGTGGACTCTAGATGCTCTTTTCATGGCAACAAAAAGGGCAGGACTTGATCAGGTAGATAAGACGAAAATTTAATTTGAACAAGTTTGGACTAAATGGCCAACAAGCAGCTTTTGGAATCAGAAAAAATACTGTACAAATCTTTGCTTTTCGATAACTATAATAAGTTGAAGCTTATGTAAATCCCTTTGCTCATGCTTCACTTACAGATTGGGCAATTGAAAGCAATAGACAATGAATGTTCAACGTAACTTCAGTTTATTTGTCTGAGGTGTTTGTAAATATGTTTTTACATTTATACCATTGAATAGATTTTAAATGTAAATCACAATAGGCAAAATCAACGATGAAGTTACCTTTCCACGCAATACTTGGTCCAATGTTGAAGCCTTACTTGGAGGACACAGGACTATTTTGTCAACATCCCACATTTTCTATGAGCGTATTTTATACATACGTTTATGCGATTCTTGGCTTAGTATGATTTTAATTATATCTCCTACTTATTAAATAATAGTGATAATTTAAGTGCAGTAGCTTAGAAGTTGGTCTACATTCAGTAAGTAGGTAACTCACATGAGTAGGTAGATAAATGGTGGTTGTACTTAGACATTGTATTGTATTAAATTCAGCTAAATACTGAGCTTAATAGATGCATTCACCCGATAATCACCACCCAAAAACCCGTATAGTACTCCTCTCATTTAAGAGATTTTATAAAAAGAAGCGAATTAACTGCAACACTCAAAATTTGCAATACATTCGTTACATTACTGTTTCAGGTTATAAGTGCACATCATTTGAAAAAGCACTTGGGCGAGTCGCCGACTGGCCAAGAGACTTTTGTGTGGAGCAACTCGGAGTTTGACGTGAACTTCATGCTTTTGCACGATTTGAGAATCATCGCCACTTCAATGGGGGTTATTCAGAACGTTTGTCTTCTGGTCGGCTGTTGCACTGTAAGTTTTTAAATTATGGCTGGCTCTTCTCTCCCATATGAAAGTGATGACCTGGTAGTTACAATAACGTCCTCTTCTATAAAGTGAAATTGCTCGACGGGTTATGGAGAGCACCATTTTGGGCTCTATGGTTTTCTTTGCATTATCAAATCCAAAATAAAGATATCTTTAGAAGAGCTAAGGTCACATACATAGCCCATGGAATAGGGAAGTGGCAGTAGTTTATAGAACTAACTGCTGATGGTAAGAATAGAACAAGAGCCGGAAGTTGTAGCGGTAAATTATCTCGACAGTTAAAACGATGATGATGGTGAAGATTGCAGAAAACCGCTGGATATCTGTGGCTCCGAATCATGCTGAGTGGGAATTTACGACGAAATATGTGTTTGACTGTGAAAGTCTTCCGGATAAGGAGATGATGCTGATTGTTGCAATACGAGTCTTCTTTTAATATTAGTTACGAGTGATAACCAGTGTGTCTCAAAAAATATTCTAGAAACTCGTAAGATTGTTTTCTGTAACAGATCTGGAAGATTTTTAACATCATAAATTTTTTCTCATTCCAGGAAAACCCCGCACTTTTCTTGCCTCATCTTCTGGGACAGCTCGCGGTGGTGGTTCTGAAGATAGGAAATGTACTGGTGTTACTAGTGCCGCCCGTGAAGTTAAAGACATTCACTTTATTGCGACACAAAGTTTTAGCTATCATGCTGCTGACGTTCAACTGGCTACAGGAGTTCTGTGTGTTCAGACAGACACTCTGTGTCTGTGATCTTTAATGTTTATAATAAACAGTGATGAAATCGTTTTTTTTTTGCATTCGAATGACCAAAGATCGAGCAGTAACGAGCGAGTCAGACCTTTAGCACCGGCCGACCCTTAATTTCTGCTAATTTTGCGCCCTAGATATTATGTGAAATTAAATAACAGTTGCATTCGGTTCATGTATTTATAAGAATGGGGGTTTAATTTTTACATATTACTATCGTATATTAAGCAAAACGAAAGTTCAGAAATGTGACAGAACGCGTCCATAATTATCGCTTAGTGCTACAAGTATACATTATATGTTGTTCATTGTTGCCGAGCAGATATCGTTCAGATTGGCTACTCCCTAGGCCAGGGCCTAATGGCATGTACGCCACTGAGCATACATCATACTTATATTATTATACCTACATGTATTTTTTCTTGCCCTAATAGCTGGGTATGTATAGTAAATATCGGATAAGGCAGTGTGCATGACGCTATCTACAAGTTTTTTTGAGAAATGCTTAGGGTGGAAATGTTCCAAACAGTAGTTTTTTCTTTGACAACAAAAAGCAATGCAACCTCTTCGATTTAAATAAAAAAATATTCGAAAATTTTGACACAATATTTTGACTGATGGATGAGTTACAAATATTATGCCAAATTTTCTATTCGAGCTTCCAGAGTTTCACCATGTAATAAATTTCCATCTTACGAGAAAAAACTTCTTGTGCTACTCATGGGGAAATTAATTTTGCTCGTGTAAATTGTGTGTCCAAATAATGTCGCTTTCCTTACATAAGCCTGATAAGAAGACATGGAAACCGAAAGTAATCATTTATTGAATGAGATCCGGCTCAAACATGAAAACCAGACGAACGCGGTAAGAATGGACTTTTTAGTTGTCTAGTCACGGCTGGTAGTTGGTTATTGAGAAAATAGGTACTGGTATATGCAAGTTTTATTTGTAACTTCTTTTATCAAAGGTTAACGCAACGCTTATAGCAAAATGAGTACAATTTCTTGGTTTGATGCTAATACTATATAGGTACCGTGATTTGCTACTACTATCAGTTCCGAAAATTGCCGATTGCTTCAAATCAATAAGGACTCGAAACATTGCAGTCAAAGCAGTGGATACAGCCGTTTTTTTTAAGTTTAACACGCAAAGTCACAATTTACACTTTTTCAATCAGATTAACAACATAAACATAGAAGGCTCTGATGGGCTTCGCGTGCGCATGCGAGCGCTGCTCGTCGCGCTGCTCGGCATATCGATGTCGGCGTGCGCGATCGCCTCGCAGCCCGTCGAACTAGAGCTGGAGGACGACGATGTAGCGCAAAGGCTCAACAATGTCAGCTTTGCTAGGAGGTAGGTGGTAAAAAGGTCGCATTGGTGACTTACTGGCTCGTCAGGCTTTGTTTTGAACAGTTACGGACAAAGTGACGGTTGGTTTTTTAATGGAAAAAATTACTAATGTGAAGGCTCTAGTACTTATGTTTCACAATTTCTTACATTGTGTGGCCCATAGAGCCCATTTCGATCATATTTGTGATTGTGCCTTCATCATCAGCCCTTCACATGATGATAAGTGATACTTAGCAACTGCTGCTGCTGCCTGGCACGATAAATAAAATACAACTCGTATCTACCATGAGAAGCCCAACCGATGCAAAAGAAAAAATAAACGAACATACATTGACAAATACAGAATATATTTATGTATTCAAGTAGTGAAAGTGGTAGTAGTGATAGAAAGAAGAGCTATTCTTGCAGATCATTTGTGAAGACCACATGTCTACTTTTCTAGATTATAAAAAAATAAAACTATTGACTCATAACCTAATCTAATCATATCATCTAATCAGACCTATTCACTGTTGGTTGTTTTCTTCAATACTACATGTCATTCGATTTACAGAATAACAAAACCAACAATTCGCCTGGTGATGGGTTACGGTAAACTGAGTGCTTTTGTAACCGCCGCTACATCTCTTTTGCTGCTGGTGGCTGTAATGTCGAAGGTTGGTACTGTCACATGTTTGACTCGTAAACTTTTAAAAATAGCCTTGCGCGCTGATATAAGACCGCAGCAAAAACGACAGGGTATGGGTAAAGACTAGAGACAAGATCCTAAAGATACGTATCGAATATATCTTGTCAGCAGACAGAAAGCCTTCGTGGTCTAGTGGCTAGTCCGCTCGCTTCCCATCAGGTCGCGGCTTCATTCCCGGTGGAGTCCAACTTGTAGGACTCGGTTTGGTTGGTGGTAGGGCATTTTCTGAGCTCGCTTGGCTAGCTATCACCATCTTATGTAAGTCTTGCCGCGAAACATCAATGTTAACAGCATTGATGTGTTCCGGCATGAAGATAAGATAGCCAGATCCCGATTGCGTTGGGGAATCTTAGTAATCCCGCTTCTATCTTCGGCATCATCATTACTTACCATAAGGGTTTACCAATTAAGGATTTAAAAAAGAAAGCATCTTGTCGGCAGGCAGGAAGTATCCAATCCTTCTTCCTTTTTTAAAAATATCGCGCAACTTTTACTTACAAAAAAACCGGCTTTCCTTTCTTTTCTTTCGACTCAACTTATCAATTCGCTCCTTTAGCAATCATGGTGGCGACGCGGTGCCCGTTGGTTGGCTGCGCCCGCGCTCTTGGTGGCAGCCCTGGAAGCGACCTCCGACGCGAGCGATGCCATGATAGCGGCGGCACTGCGCGGTTCCTCCGAACCCGCCAGGGTGGTGGTTCAAACAGCTGCCGCTATAGTGCTCGTCACCATTGAGATTCTAGTCTGGTAAGTTTTGTGACTTTGAAAACCGCTAAATGGTTCTAAAATTACAATTGCTTTTACTCTGGAATGTACATGTAACTTACCATTCTGCGCTGTTTGTTTGTTGGGATAGCATGTTTAACTGTGATCCATTGAGTCAAGCTAAGAAAAATTAAAAGTAGCTCATACCTCTTGCATACCTGAAATGGTATGCAATAATGACAGTCTGTAGTAACTGGTTACAAGATACTCTAGTCCCGTCATCGGTTTACATGTTTGGTTGAACCTCATACTAAGGAAATGAATATTGGTAATTAACAACAGTAATATTCAATATATTTTTTGACTTCTTTAGTTCCCCATACAAAAAGGGTTTCATGTAAAAAAAACCTTATGATAACTTTATTTCATATTCTATATATTATGTTTGTTTGTATACTCTTTATTGTAATAAAAAACAAAGTACAATATATTTAAAAAAAACAGCCAAGTGCGAGTCGGACTCGCCCATGACGCCCATACGGAACCCTCCGTAGCAGCAAGTAACATAATCATAGTAGTTTCAGAAAAAAGTGGCTGTGACATACGGACGGACAGACAGACAGACGTGACGAATCCTGAGAGTTCCGTTTTTTGCCATTTGGCTACGGAACCCCTTAAAACAGAACAAAATATGCAAGGGCGGACTTATCCCGAGATTTCTTCCAGTTAACCTTAAAACGTTGAGAGGAATTACATCGAAATAGGTGGAGCAAAAGCTACAAACACGACTTACAAAACCTATAAATAATACATTTTAAATACGAATATGTTTATTTTCCTTGCAGGTATTTCATAGCCAAATTCTTCGAGTATAACCCTCCCATATCACAAGAAGAGCGCGAAAAACAGAACATGATGCAGACTGCTCCCCAGTATCCAGTACAGCCTCCGCCCCAGTAGCCCTAATTAGTTTGTCACTGGTAATAATTAGGCAAGGTTTCAAAGTGACTCATGCAATAGTTTGTTCATGTATCTACCTATAAAGATAAGAAAATAAAACTAAAAAATAAATATTGCAGTTTATTATTACTGAATGAAAATTATTTACCGACACTGGTAAATTGATTAAATATTTTAAATATGTATACATATTTTTTTAAAGAATAAGTTCACAAACAACAAAAAAGGCACAATTTCATAGTAAATACATTTTTTAAAACAATAAGTTCAGTATTTGTACAAGCTCAACTATCCTACAATATCACAGTGCTTTGCTATCACTATAGTTAGTATATAGTTGCGCCAAAAATATAATATGATCTATTATACAATACATATCTATGTATACATAAAAGGAATTTATTAAAAATTGTTGGACACTTTTTGATATGTGTTGGATTAATATTTTTGTCAAGATGAGAAGTATTTTACAAAAGCTTAGTTATATAATAATAATCGATTACTACTTGCAAAAGCACATTAATTAAATTTCTTAAAATACCTACATAGTTTAAAACGGGTGATAGATAACAGAGTAACTGATTTTCAAGCGAACCTTACCCCTTCGCATACCTGACATATAATCGGTTTCTTATTCGGGAACTGTTGTCGCCTACGGTCCAACTCTCCGTCTATCCAAGCTACCATGCGGTCTTTCAAAAGCAAAATGGTATCTTGCCGGACCATACCTTCTTGGAAGAACTCTTTAAGTATAACCATGATACCGTCATCGCTGTCTCTGCTTATGTCACCCAACGGCCTTTCGTGTTTCATGTAGTTGAATACAAATTTGACAATTTGCAGGACTAAATCTTCGTCAGGGCTCAGAAGCCTCAGCCTCGCTATTTCTTGAGGTAACAGATTCTTCAATACATTGAAGGAGACGGTCATAAGATTGGCATAGACGTCTTGGCTAAGGTTTTCCAGCATCAGTGCTATATTCTCTGCTCCTGAAGAACTGATTCGAACGAGAAGCGTTCCAATGCGAAGTATTTCTCCAGGGTGAATTCCCACTAAAAGGCTGGTGTTATCTTCTTCTGTGTCTACATATCTCCCTACAGCTGTATTCGATGGTATGATTCGTGTGGATACGTTAGGTGGGCCTCCAGATGACGCTCCCAAGTTAGTAAAGAGCTGAGACCTCTCCTGCCTACCAATGGTATACAAATCTGAAGGATGGAACTTGTGTTGTGCGTTCAAGTTGACTCGTCCATCGGCTGTCATAGATATCCTTAGTTTGTGTTGGTTGATATCCTTGTTGATACGGAGGACATCTTGGAAGTACTGGTCTTTGTCGACTATAGTCTTTATGCCTCTGATGACCTCAGTGTTGCCCTGGACTGGGCCTTGGATGCGACGTGATTCTGCGCTCAGCTTGTCGAATATTCTTCTGTAAAGACATGACAAATGTTGAGTAACCTCAGTAGTACACATTACTGAAATTGATTAAGACAATGAAGTTTATTTAAATAAAACTTACCCTATTTCTAAATTATTTATTTTTCATTCAACAAAATTAAAGTTATAAGGAATCAAAGATTTACTATACTTCATTTGTTTAGGTACTTAAAAAAACGTAAACAATCTTTATGTCTTTTTATTGATACCTGCTTGTTAAAATTCTCAAACGAGTAGAATGTATTACGTGTTTAATAGAAATGCAAAAGAAACTTAGTACTTACGTTTGCAAGAAATATCAGAATTTAAACATGCACATATGAATAAAAATACATGTCAAGTTTGTTAACGTTTTTTTAATTACCTAAACAAATGAAGTATAGCTCTTATTTTCATCAAATAATAATGCAGAAGTCTGTTTATAAGGCAGAAGTCTTATACGGGTCTGGTTTCAACACTCTCCTTTAAATGGTCAGTGACACCGCGCGCAAAATAATTTTATAACTGGATTATGGCGTGCACCACTATTTACCTGAACAGACGTTATTCAGGTAATTATCGTATATCTATATTTAGCACTAACCTGTGCCTATTGCTTCGGAGCGTGGTACGATATTCGTTGATGGTCTTGGCCTGTGCATCTTCTATAATGTTCTGTGCGGTGCGGTTGGACATTACCGCGTTACAGAAGAACAGAGTGGCCGCTGTGAACTGGAAGAGTTCCAGTTTAGTCGGCCTCTCGCCGTGTTTGCGGTACTGAAACAAAAATTAAATTTAACAGCCTCGTTCGCGTAATAATGTACAACTATAACAACACCCTGTGATATTAGATTACTTTCTTTAGTTTCACAATCCTAACTTGATTTTATAAATGCGAAATTAACTGTCTATCTGGTATATATTTACGGCTAAACTGCTGGACCAATTTTGATCAACTTTGGTATAGAGATAGATGGGACCTTGGAGAAGGACATAGGCTAGTTCATACTATCACTCCTATAAACATTGTGCGTAACAACTGCATTAATGATGGTACTCACTTATTTGCTAGTCAAAAACTAAAAATAATAATCGAAGCTGTCTGAATGGCTTATGTTCTAATCGCAAATAAGAATCAAGAATAAGATACCTTGAGTATAATGTGGAACAGACTGTTGACGACGCCTACGCCTCCCGTGACTATATTTGCGTGACGCAGAACCTCCACGGATATCGTCAAAGCTTGTCCCGTCTGGAAATCAAAGATCAATATCAAAGTATAGGACTCGATGAGATTCGAATGCACTCATACCTCTGAAAAACCTGCATTATTAATTATATTTTAAGGGTTTAACCCCTTCTCACATACTGCCCTCCACAGAAACCGTTATTAAGCATTTTATTCATATCGACGGCGAAACAGCAATACCTCCTATCTGACAAAAACCAAACTTTACATTTTAAACTATAATATAATGAAGTTTAAAATTTGGTTTTGTCAGATAGGAGGTATTGCTGTTTCACCGTCGATATGGCAATGCCCCTTCTTTTTTATTCACAATTGGCCCTCGGCATCATCTCATCTGGTGGTAAGTGATGATGATGCCGAAAATGGAAGCGGGCTTACCAACATTCTCCAACGTAATGGGGAACCGGCTATCTTATCTCCATACCAAAACACATATAACATGATGTTTGGCGGCAAGACTTAGATAAGAGTACTTCTGCAGAATCGATACTCTACCTTGGTCATGTTGGTGCCGGCGGCGGCGGACTTAGACAGCAGCGAGGACGCGGCCCCGGCCGCGAGGCCAACGCTAGAAGCCGCGATGTTGAGCCAACTGCCGCGAGCCTCTGCGTCCGTGGGGCTGATGCTCTGCATTCAATGGAAAATATGCTAGACTTCATCCGGCCTGATAAGAAAGAAGGCAGCTAGGTATAAATAAATTAAATATACTTAGCCGCCTTCTTTCGTATCAGGACAGTCACGGTTTGTGAGTGCGAAACCCCAGTACATGAGGAATTTTCGTGGATTCGTAGCGTTGCGAGAGGGGTACCGACGTGACATTGTAGTACTTGTACAAGACAATTAGGTATAAAGTACGAAGTAAATTGTTTGGGTATCTCTACTATGCAGCGTGGCACTACTGATTAAAAATATATACAAGTGAAAAGTTTTTAATACATTGACTTATAAAGGAAAACTTATTGCTTCCAAAAAGCTTAATTCACGTAAAGAAAAACAAACAAACCTGTTCATGAGTGCTTCTATCATGCAGATGTAGTGAGGACCGCACTAAGCCGTAGAGACCAGTAGCGACTGTCGCTACCGCTGCCCCGGCTATAACGGCGGGCCCTACTGGAGTAAATGCGGCCACGCCTAACACGCCCACTGCGCCTATAGACGCGACAGTACTAGCCGTGTCCACTGAACTTAGCACTCTCGCTTTAAGGCCGAGTGAAGGTGAAGGCACTACAGTTAATTTAACTGCAAATGTATTCTCTCCCTGTAAAACAAGAAGACAAGACTAATCCCTGAACTTTGCTTGCAAGGTGCGTAAAGATCCTACCCTTAAACCCTACCAAGGGTGCTAGTACTAGTGCAAAATGCCTATCTGTGGGGAGCATCAAATTAAAATTTGTGCTAAATGTTTAAATAAGATACCAAGCTAAGTTTTATGCGTTTTTCATATTATAAATAAACCTAAAATTATAAATAAAATGTTTAAGCTGCCATAAGACTTATTTCTAAAGATATCACAAATTTTGAGACAGGGTGCTCTGGCACCCAGGGTAAGAAAAGTACACCCCAATTATGGGTAGGAATCTAGGGTTAATTGTGGTGCATCATTAAGATTAGATTCGGAATTTGGAGTAGTCAATCTATACATATAATAAAACTGTAGAGGTCGAATTTCTGTACATAGAAAAAAATGCTAAAAACCGAGTCAGGGGGATGTAAGAAGAGCAATAGAACAAATCCCGATTTTTTCATTTTTTTTTGTTTCTCTGTCTGTTTGTCTGTTTGTACGGGCTAATCTCCGAAACTGCTGGACCGATTTAAATGAAATTTTGCATGGTGGTACCTTATATCCCCGGTCAATATCTTAGATACTTTTCATCCCGGAAAATTAAAGAGTTCCCGTGGGATAGTTAAAAAAACTATACTTAATGATAAATTCGCCGCGCGCCTGCAAAGAAATATATAGCAAACTGGTATACGTAGGTATTTTATTGTTTGTGTAAAAATTATATGGAGGCGGTCGTGGCTCAGTGTGGCTTGCGTGGTCGCGTCGATCACGCAAGTTAACCGACTACAGACACGGTTATAACCTGGATGAGTTTGACTGTTAGTTGCATTTATCTCGACCGTTTCCGTGCTTCGCAAGGCACGTTAAGCCGTTCGTGCCGGCTGCTAAGTCGTTAATATAGAGACCAAAACAATTTAATTTGGAATTTTTGTTTGTCTGTCTGTCTGTCTGACCGCGCATCACGCAAAAACGGCTGGGCCGATTTTGACAAAACTTTGTACGATTATACAACGTAAGCCGGAGTAACATATTAAATACTTTTTATTCCGAGAAGTTCGAGGGTTCCCGGAGGAATGCATGAAAACTTTAATTCTTAAAAGCCTTATTACTCAAAAAACTACGAAGCTGATTTTATTGTAATTTGGCATAATGATACTTTATCATTACTACTAAACATCCAAACTTTTTCATCTCGGTTTCATGAAGGGTTCCCAAAGGAAAACGACAACACCGTATCTCTCAATTTATTAAGATATAACACCTTAACTTTTTGAAAAGGCGTGTCGATTACGGTACTTTCGTATCATTCGTACTATTGGTCCTGGAAATTCAAAGGGATCCCGAGGAAAAAGCTGGAAACTGTATCTAAGTACTAAGGTGAAACCTTTACTCTTAGACTAGGCGAATCAAAGGTATATTCAGTTAACATTCTTGACCCGGAATTGTCAAGGGCTGTCCCGAGAGAACTGACGGGATCCTCTTTTTAGATGAGATATGTCTATAGAGTTTTACGGTGTAGGTAGCTGTAGAATACCGAAAATATACGTATAACGTAGTGAAGCTGAAATAAGCAAAGCAAACTGCGTTTTAAATGGTATTTTTATTTCGTACACAACTATTTAAGTGTAGGACAATATTTATCAAGTGGTTGGTATACAGGATGTTATAGGCGGCTGAAAAACTTCTTAAGCTGGAGTTGGCCATTAGCCTCACATCTTATCACTATCCAAACTTGGACCCTGTGTGTGGAGAATGACCTTACCTTCCCTAGCTATAAGAAGATCCATGCCCCAGTAGTATTAGTTATGAACATAAATTCTATGCAATTAAATTTTCTTTTTTCTTTTTCTTTCTCTTTTCTTTGTCTTTTTTATTTTTCTTTCATTCGTTTTATTGTTTGCTTAATTTTGTTATTTTCTTATTTCTAAAGAATAATTTAGCAAAACATATGAACTATTGTGAAAACGCCAACACTAACGCGTACGAAGTCGCGGGCACCAGCTAGTTAATAATAAAAAATATTCAAAATCTGGAATATAAGTAAGTATATTTTTTACATATATTTAAAGCTGATGCTCTGAAATACCTTGTTTTGTTAAAAAGCATTTTTAAAGTTTGGTTATGAAAATACACACACTTCTACATGCTTGTTACATTATATAAAGTCAATTACTATACGAGCTTTCAGATAAATGTGCTATAATTAATAAAAAATTAAAATCGCGAAATGCCGTTATTTCACCCGACTTTACAAAACTGCGTATATCTCGGAAACTAAATGCCGACCACTGAAGCCTTTTTGCTTGGACGCCCACAATTTTGTGTTTTAGTCTCGTTATTGCATATTTATTTATAATAACAATACAAATCCCAAAATAATATCTGGTATTTTATTTGGGGGGTAAAGGGGGTATAGGACTAGGGGAGGTTTGGATATTGGATCACTGTAACCTGGGTAGATCTATTGTGATCACTGCCCCTGTTATATTATATCCTCAAGGCCAATAGTTCTACTATACTGTAAGATGCACTTGGGTGGGATCGAGTTCCCTAATGACCTCTGCAGTTACCATCGGTCCACCTAGAGATCGGCTTCTGGCTTGGACCAGTGCCTCGTACTCGCAGAGTATTTGAAGAGTAGTTTCCTCTTCCTTGAGGCAGAATCGGCACTCGTCCGTATCTGCAAGCTTCATTTTACTAAGGTGTTTATTAAGCTTGCAGTGGCCAGTTAAAGTTCTGACTAGAATCCTAAGTCCAGGCCTATGAAGTCGTAGTGCTCTAGACGTGTATTCCCTCGAAAAACCGGATATGAGCGCTTTCGAATGCTTTTGGCCTGGTGCACTAGCCCAGAGTTTTCTACTCTGTTCCTTAGCCCATTACTGCAGCATTCTTCTTTCGGTGTAACGAGGCACTCCCACTATTTGTTCGGGTCTAATAGCTGGTGCCTCTGCTCCGTTCCTAGCTAGCTCATCTGCTATTTCGTTCCCCTTGTTGATGCCACAGTGCCCAGGCACCCAACATAAGGTGATGTTATTGTGTCTTCCTAACTGATTAAGTGCATTGGCGCACTCAAGGGTAAGTTTTGAATCAATCTCATGTGATTTCAGTGCCATAAGGGCTGCCTGAATATATATGTGATTGTTTCAATTTTAATAGGACCTCAGGTTTTCTTGTTCACATCTTATTATTGCGTACATCTCTGCCTGAAATACCGTCGCATGCGAGCCTAGACTGTATGACTGCTTCGTCTCCGAGTCTCCTCCGCGTACGACAGTACCGGCAAAACCCTCTTTTTTGGAACCGTCTGTGAACCAGATGAGGTCACCAGATTTGAGTTTCGGGAACTGCACAGTTCCACTCGTCCCTACGCGGTATGTGTATCGTGTACAGTTTGTTGAAACTGCACTCCTGTTGACATCGGATGGCATGGCCAGTACTGGGCTTACAATGAGTGGATCAAAGAGATCCCTCATTACCACTGATTGCCAGACTGTCCTACCACCGTCCATAGCACGCAGCATGGCCATCCTGGCCGCTTTCTGTACATGGATGTGCAGCGATTCGAGGTTTAAAATAGCCTGTAATGCTGCAGTGGTTGATATGATGAAATTTGTAGCCATTCGACAAGGAATTCTTTGTAGGCTGTAAAGAAGATAAAATTCCTTGTCGAATGGCTACAAATTTCATCATATCAACCACTGCAGCATTACAGGCTATTTTAAACCTCGAATCGCTGCACATCCATGTACAGAAAGCGGCCAGGATGGCCATGCTGCGTGCTATGGACGGTGTAATGTTTTTCTCAGGTCCATTGTCAAGCCTTCTAATTAGTAACTATGTAAAAAAAATTAAAATGATAGCAAAATAAACTTAATCATTTACATTCTCATTTTTCAAATGTTTTATGAAAACTTTCAATTGAGTCGGAAAGCCGATCCTGACTCCAGCCGGGATGGCGCTAAGTAGAAGAAGAAACTTGCAATAAAAAAATCTCTGATCATGTGGAATAATTAAGCTATCACAAGAAATAGACGGGGGATCCCGAGAATCACTTTGAGGTAGATTTAAGGAAATAAATATTCTAACAGTTGCCGGTCAGTTTATTTACGAAAATATCATGTACATTCGTAAACATCTAAACTTGTTTTTCAAAAATAGTGACAGACATAACTGTAATTTGAGAAGTAAAAATAATCAACAAAATTTATAATATATGTGAAAAAGAATGTAAATTTAAGAAACATATAAAACGCTGTATTTGTTCAAGAGGATACTACACTCGACTTCAAAAAAATCGCACCTTTTAAGAAATCTATTTTAAACATCTTTCAATCGTATTTGTATTATGAAATATTGGTAATGTTCGGTATCATTTGAAAGGTAAGGAAACAGAGAATGCAAAAACAATAATTCATTCAATGTTTTTTATTGGAACTGAGAAAAATTTACAAAACAATAAAAATCCTTAAAAAACCCAAATGAAATCTGATTAATTATTCAAAACAAAGTTGCTTAAAACTAACCTAAAACCTAGTGTTACCCCCCCTAGCCCTAATGACGTCTTCCATGCGCTCCCTCATGGATCGCACCAACTTTAGGACCTCTTCTTGAGGGATTCTGTCCCATTCCTCAATAACGGCGTCTTGGAGCTCCTGAAGAGTCGCGGGAGCGGGATCACGGGATCTAACCTTGCGTTTCAGCTGGTCCCAGAGGTGCTCTATCGGGTTCAGATCTGGACTTCTCGCTGGCCACTGCATGACAGGGATCCCAACCTCTTGAAGGTAGCCCTGCACAATTCCAGCAGTGTGCGCGCGAGCGTTATCGTGCATTAATGTGAACCCGTCGCCAATAAATCCAGCATAGGGGACCACATGTTCTTCCAGGATCTCTGTGATGTACCGGTGAGCAGTCATCGACCCTTGCCCGCGAGCACCGCCGGTCCGAGAGACGCAAGAAAGTTCAGTTTTGCCGTCGGCAGATATGCCGCCCCAGAACATGCAGGAACCGCCCCCGTATTCTACCGTCTCTTGGATGCAGGCTTGGGCAAAACGTTCCCTTTGTCTTCTGTATACTCTTTTGCGTCTATCGTTGCAGAAAAGGCACACTCTCGTTTCGTCTGAGAAGAGAACAGCTCTCCATTGGTCCAGGGTCCAATTGACGTGGGCGCGAGCAAATTGCAGGCGTGCTCACCGATGCGCTGCGGTTAATTTTGGACCCGTGGCAGGTCTTCTAGCCACAATATTTCTCTCCTTTAGTCTTCTTCTAACTGTAGAGACACTCACGGCCCTTCTACGAACTGCTTGAAGCTGCTGTTGCAACTCAACAGCATTAGAGAACCGATTTCTCAAAGACTTCGATACGACGAATCGGTCATCTCTCGCAGAAGTGCAGCGATTTCTACCAGACCCACGCCTTCGGACAAAGCCACCGGTCTGCAGGAACCGCTGGTACACTCTTCGAACAGAAAAGCGACTCAAGTGCAATTGCCGAGCAACATCACACTGACGTAGTCCTGATTGCAGTAGTGCGATAACTTGGGCGGCTTCAGCAGCAGTAGTGTCCATCTTCAAGGACGTTTTTCTGATGAAAGATATTCTTGTGTGTCTTCTTCGACTGTTGGTAGCAAATTTATCCCCCGATAAGCTGTATCGACCCTTTTATACCCAAAAAACAAAACAATACAAACAAAATTTGAAGAGGAGAATCAGTTCCATTGTCATTCACAGTGACTTAAAGTGTCAAGCTTTTTCTTTAATCAAATGAAATGGATATTTTTTTAAAGAGTTTTTATAGGGCTCTCAAATGATACCAATATTGCTACGAATAACTGCTTGTCTTAAGGATTAACAGTGCTTGAAGCCTATTTTTACGGACGTGCGATTTTTTTGAAGCCGAGTGTATAAGACTGTAGATTATTTTAATGATAATGACATTTGATTTATTCCTCCAGCAAAATGATATTATGTTTATGTGTTAACAACCTATTACGTCCCCACTGTAGGGGCACGGGTCTCTTCCCATAACTCAGGAAGGTTTAGGCCATACTCCACACACAGGGGCCAAGTCCGGATTGGTGGAGGTTGTGGGGCTAATGGCCAAACCCAGTGTCAGAAGTTTTCACGCCGTCTATAAGGCCTCTAACATGGCTTAACGACTGCTAGCGATAGCAGCCGGCACCAACGGCTTAACGTGCCTTGCGAAGCACGGAAACGGTCGAGATAAATGCCACTAACAGTCAAACCCATCCAGGTTATGACCGTGTCTGTTGTCAGTTAACCTGTGTGATCGATGCGACCACGCAAGCCGCACTGAGCCACGACCGCTTCTACCTATGACGTTTACAAGAGTGCTTAATGTACCTACGTAAAGAAATAAATGATTTTGAATTTTGAATAGGATGGGGGGATTGTAGTTGCACTTAGGATTAACAACACCTATGATCTCTTATAGGGCATTTTTTATATTTACACCTACAGATCTGTGCAAGTTTTGCAACACTACGAGTATCTTGTAATCAGATCTTCAGGTTACCTCATTTTATTTTCTAATGTTTAAGCAATCGGTATGAAACTAAGTTTCGAAAAACTCATTGGTATGTTGGCCAGGATAATTTTAATTTGGTAAGAAGGCCTTATTCAGTACCGTGTAGCCACTAATTCTTTTGAAGGCCATGGGTCCCATCATTTCAAAAGAAATAACAGACAAATGTAGTTACGGATTTATATGCAGGGATTTGTATCACAGTATAATCATGAACTGATTTTCGTTTCAGGTAAATATTCCCTAAACAATGAAGACATTGTAATGTCCGTGTTACTGATAGTCTGCGCTAAACCCAAGCCACTGAAATTTTACCAGATGCAACCCTCCAACTACTGGCTGGACCTTCATCAGAGGTCTGACACTGATATTTGGTGTACAGCCGTGTTTAGAGTTCGAAAGTGCATTCCTACTACTGTTGGTGGTATGTATGTTCTCAGTAGTAATATTTTCGTTATTTGTATGGTTATGGTGATGTCAGAAAAAAATACAGTTGTTTTGTATTGCCATTTTTGGGTTACCTGAGAATGAGAATATCTTTTCTGATAGGAAAATAATAACATTATGTAGTTGTGAATTGTAATGCATTTCTTTTTAGAAGTACATAATTCTGTATGTATGTATGTAGACTGTCTGGTGTATCTGGTATACTAATTTAACATTTGGTAAATAATAATCACCTCAATAAGAGTTCCCTGATATTCGCCATTTTCTGGAACAATAAGCACACATTTTGGTAGTGTGTTGTTGGTCAAATATGAGTCCCAGTCTTGGTACACTCGCGCGTTCTCGTCGATGTACACTCGACATGATTTAGCTGAAAAAAAAAAAGATTTACGAAGAAATTAAGAGAGCAGTCGAAGACTAACCAAAATTATCTGTATAGATGTATAAAGTGTATATTCTTTAGCAGGCTCAGCTGGGAGGTATTTCATATTGATAGAGAAGGAAACAGAATTATGTACTTCTAAAAAGAAATGCATTACAATTCACAACTACATAATGTTATTATTTTCCTATCAGAAAAGATATTCTCATTCTCAGGTAACCCAAAAATGGCAATACAAAACAACTGTATTTTTTTCTGACATCACCATAACCATACAAATAACGAAAATATTACTACTGAGAACATACATACCACCAACAGTAGTAGGAATGCACTTTCGAACTCTAAACACGGCTGTACACCAAATATCAGTGTCAGACCTCTGATGAAGGTCCAGCCAGTAGTTGGAGGGTTGCATCTGGTAAAATTTCAGTGGCTTGGGTTTAGCGCAGACTATCAGTAACACGGACATTACAATGTCTTCATTGTTTAGGGAATATTTACCTGAAACGAAAATCAGTTCATGATTATACTGTGATACAAATCCCTGCATATAAATCCGTAACTACATTTGTCTGTTATTTCTTTTGAAATGATGGGACCCATGGCCTTCAAAAGAATTAGTGGCTACACGGTACTGAATAAGGCCTTCTTACCAAATTAAAATTATCCTGGCCAACATACCAATGAGTTTTTCGAAACTTAGTTTCATACCGATTGCTTAAACATTAGAAAATAAAATGAGGTAACCTGAAGATCTGATTACAAGATACTCGTAGTGTTGCAAAACTTGCACAGATCTGTAGGTGTAAATATAAAAAATGCCCTATAAGAGATCATAGGTGTTGTTAATCCTAAGTGCAACTACAATCCCCCCATCCTATTCAAAATTCAAAATCATTTATTTCTTTACGTAGGTACATTAAGCACTCTTGTAAACGTCATAGGTAGAAGCGGTCGTGGCTCAGTGCGGCTTGCGTGGTCGCATCGATCACACAGGTTAACTGACAACAGACACGGTCATAACCTGGATGGGTTTGACTGTTAGTGGCATTTATCTCGACCGTTTCCGTGCTTCGCAAGGCACGTTAAGCCGTTGGTGCCGGCTGCTATCGCTAGCAGTCGTTAAGCCATGTTAGAGGCCTTATAGACGGCGTGAAAACTTCTGACACTGGGTTTGGCCATTAGCCCCACAACCTCCACCAATCCGGACTTGGCCCCTGTGTGTGGAGTATGGCCTAAACCTTCCTGAGTTATGGGAAGAGACCCGTGCCCCTACAGTGGGGACGTAATAGGTTGTTAACACATAAACATAATATCATTTTGCTGGAGGAATAAATCAAATGTCATTATCATTAAAATAATCTACAGTCTTATACACTCGGCTTCAAAAAAATCGCACGTCCGTAAAAATAGGCTTCAAGCACTGTTAATCCTTAAGACAAGCAGTTATTCGTAGCAATATTGGTATCATTTGAGAGCCCTATAAAAACTCTTTAAAAAAATATCCATTTCATTTGATTAAAGAAAAAGCTTGACACTTTAAGTCACTGTGAATGACAATGGAACTGATTCTCCTCTTCAAATTTTGTTTGTATTGTTTTGTTTTTTGGGTATAAAAGGGTCGATACAGCTTATCGGGGGATAAATTTGCTACCAACAGTCGAAGAAGACACACAAGAATATCTTTCATCAGAAAAACGTCCTTGAAGATGGACACTACTGCTGCTGAAGCCGCCCAAGTTATCGCACTACTGCAATCAGGACTACGTCAGTGTGATGTTGCTCGGCAATTGCACTTGAGTCGCTTTTCTGTTCGAAGAGTGTACCAGCGGTTCCTGCAGACCGGTGGCTTTGTCCGAAGGCGTGGGTCTGGTAGAAATCGCTGCACTTCTGCGAGAGATGACCGATTCGTCGTATCGAAGTCTTTGAGAAATCGGTTCTCTAATGCTGTTGAGTTGCAACAGCAGCTTCAAGCAGTTCGTAGAAGGGCCGTGAGTGTCTCTACAGTTAGAAGAAGACTAAAGGAGAGAAATATTGTGGCTAGAAGACCTGCCACGGGTCCAAAATTAACCGCAGCGCATCGGTGAGCACGCCTGCAATTTGCTCGCGCCCACGTCAATTGGACCCTGGACCAATGGAGAGCTGTTCTCTTCTCAGACGAAACGAGAGTGTGCCTTTTCTGCAACGATAGACGCAAAAGAGTATACAGAAGACAAAGGGAACGTTTTGCCCAAGCCTGCATCCAAGAGACGGTAGAATACGGGGGCGGTTCCTGCATGTTCTGGGGCGGCATATCTGCCGACGGCAAAACTGAACTTTCTTGCGTCTCTCGGACCGGCGGTGCTCGCGGGCAAGGGTCGATGACTGCTCACCGGTACATCACAGAGATCCTGGAAGAACATGTGGTCCCCTATGCTGGATTTATTGGCGACGGGTTCACATTAATGCACGATAACGCTCGCGCGCACACTGCTGGAATTGTGCAGGGCTACCTTCAAGAGGTTGGGATCCCTGTCATGCAGTGGCCAGCGAGAAGTCCAGATCTGAACCCGATAGAGCACCTCTGGGACCAGCTGAAACGCAAGGTTAGATCCCGTGATCCCGCTCCCGCGACTCTTCAGGAGCTCCAAGACGCCGTTATTGAGGAATGGGACAGAATCCCTCAAGAAGAGGTCCTAAAGTTGGTGCGATCCATGAGGGAGCGCATGGAAGACGTCATTAGGGCTAGGGGGGGTAACACTAGGTTTTAGGTTAGTTTTAAGCAACTTTGTTTTGAATAATTAATCAGATTTCATTTGGGTTTTTTAAGGATTTTTATTGTTTTGTAAATTTTTCTCAGTTCCAATAAAAAACATTGAATGAATTATTGTTTTTGCATTCTCTGTTTCCTTACCTTTCAAATGATACCGAACATTACCAATATTTCATAATACAAATACGATTGAAAGATGTTTAAAATAGATTTCTTAAAAGGTGCGATTTTTTTGAAGTCGAGTGTAGTATCCTCTTGAACAAATACAGCGTTTTATATGTTTCTTAAATTTACATTCTTTTTCACATATATTATAAATTTTGTTGATTATTTTTACTTCTCAAATTACAGTTATGTCTGTCACTATTTTTGAAAAACAAGTTTAGATGTTTACGAATGTACATGATATTTTCGTAAATAAACTGACCGGCAACTGTTAGAATATTTATTTCCTTAAATCTACCTCAAAGTGATTCTCGGGATCCCCCGTCTATTTCTTGTGATAGCTTAATTATTCCACATGATCAGAGATTTTTTTATTGCAAGTTTCTTCTTCTACTTAGCGCCATCCCGGCTGGAGTCAGGATCGGCTTTCCGACTCAATTGAAAGTTTTCATAAAACATTTGAAAAATGAGAATGTAAATGATTAAGTTTATTTTGCTATCATTTTAATTTTTTTTACATAGTTACTAATTAGAAGGCTTGACAATGGACCTGAGAAAAACATTATTTTGGTAGACTGAGGTGCACTGATAAAACTATGTATCTGCCATATATTAGTTGGTTAACAATTTCAATCTCCTATATGTACTTCCATCATATCATCAGACACAGTCCATGGAAAAGAACAATGACTCATGTTCATAGAATAAGCAAATACATAATATGACATCATTTATCATTTATTAATCAAATTGAGAAACACTGAGGTTGTTTGATTTTGCTTTTCTGTGTATTACATAAATAAATTAATAATTTTACCACCATCTATTAATTAATCAATTAAAACTCGAATATCTAAAAAACTACTGCACTTTTCAAGTGAAAATAAAACTGTATTCAAATCAGTCCACCAGTCTGAGATGCACCAACACACATACATACATAGGTTTCAAATCTATAAAACCTCTCTTTTGCATTAGGGGTTAAAATGAAACATTTAATTTTTTTACTGTGCACATTTTATGACTACATGTGGAACTAATAGACCTAAATGTAGACCATCAGCAAAAAACTTACTTTGTTCACAAAGCTTTTCATAGACTTTCATGACCTGTTCCATTTGCCTGGATGTGTACCCTTCAAGATGTGCATCAATCATATTCTCTAGATCTGAGAGTTCCCCCTCAAAACTTGGACTGCCAAACAAGGCAAATGCCACATTTTGCAAGAGGTGGTTTCTGTTGCTTTTCTCGTATCTGAAAAAAAAATTGTATAATATAATTATTACATATCAATTTTAGATAAATTGTTAAAATATATAGGAAGGAAATTGGGTTCATTTTTTTTATTATAAAGGATGGCAAAATGAGTGATGGCAGATTATTATGGAAAATGGTAACTGGCTTCTATAATGCCCTCGGGGAAACCTCAGATAGAGTCTTAGGGAGAAAACATATTTGAAACTGGAGGACCAACTCATTTTTAGCTGATGGTTACAAACTGCAGTGATGAGCTTCAAGATAATAGACGTGCACTGTCAACTCAAAAAGTTCCTTGGAGCACATGCCATTGTAAAGAAGGATCACACAAACAGCTAAAATCTCTCTAGAGTCGACAGACTGAGAGGTTAAAGACTGCAACACACTGAGTGGTGGAAATATCAGATTGTGTATTGCTGAAATCGAGGGTATTTTACAAATATGTAAACTAGAAAAATTATATATAAAAACAACAAAAATCAGTCAAATAAACTATACTACCATTTGATGCATTCCACAAAAGTAATTAACCTAAATTGTATAGGCTCTGCTTTGTGTATTTCTTTTAATACTAATGGAAGTTAAGTACAGCAATGATTAAACTTATTTGACTGGATTAAACTTAATTTAAGTGTTCTGTCTTTGTCTTTCTATATTGTAAAGATAAGGACAGGACACTTAAATTAAGTATAGTCCTGTCAAATAAGTTTAATCGTAAACACCGAATCGACACCATTGTAATCCAACTGAAATAATTTTAATACTTATACTTATTATAATAATTAGCAATACTAAATTGCTAATCTTCTCTATATTATTTCAATTTCAGTATAACAGTATGGCTGAAGCATGCATGAATGATACTATGTATACTGATAGATATTGAAAGATAAACAAAGGATACTGAAAAAACCAGAGCACATTTTGCAATATGGTAATCAAACCAAGAGTATGTTGATAAAATCTCTGAACAATGTGCAGTCCCAGATAAACAAATGGGTCAGAGGGTATCCTTAGATGAAATCATGTTTGTTTTGAATAGGCAGGTCCCTTCCCTAATTGTTTAACAAAATATAATGCACTTGCTACTTACTTGACCCAATCACAATCGGGTAGGTTTTCAAAGTACTCCTGCTGGATTTGTACAGGCGATAGGGCCGGAGCCACCTCTTCAACAACACCATCACCAGCTACATTTTCCGGCGACGACAGTAAGGAATTCTGCACGTCATTTGTAGGTCTTTCGTCAGCTACCACTGCGCTGTAGTCTACGTCCATTATAACCTGGAGTTTGATTTTATATCTGGTTTAGATACACTTGCACAGTCAATGAGTGGAAAAAAATTACATCATGCACCGTTTTATCATGTTTTGTTTTACTTACCAACAAAAAGAATAGCAAACTTTGTACTTCAACTTTAACATTGACACTTTTTTTTATCACTGATATCTGTGATTTTTGTATCTTATATGTTGTAAGCAAAGAGAATATAATTGCTGCGTGCGAGGAAAATATATTTCATGAAATAAACTAAATGTTTGATCAATGATCGCGTTGCGATAAAAAAATAAATATCAAACACGTATCCTGTCCTGTCTGACTGACACCAGGACAGTAGACAGTATTCTGTGCACCAGGATAGCTTATTGTAAATCTTTAAAGTGTGAAGGGGACAGACTCTTGTCAACCATGTGTCAACCAAAATAAAAACATGGATGTGTTCTAAATCTAGCGCGTAACCATTACTTCACAAGTTTATGTCTCTTTCACACTCCAAGCATTTACTATAGGCTATCATGGTGTCAGGGAAATAATTACTGTTTTTGGAACATTTATGCAATGGTGGTAATTCACCAACCAAAGATATTTTTTCAGTTAAATTTTTTTCGTACGTTTTAGTCTGTGGTTTTAGTTTCACAGCAAGGAATAAGCCAAGGCTTCTTACAAAGCAGACAGAGCGTAAAAAATTGGTCTCAGTCCTCAGTAGATATACAGTCTTTTATCCCTTTCCAACGATTAGAAGAGTCCGACAACTGGCGACATATACACTGTCTCACTCTAACTTTAGATATAGTCTAACACATTTTAAACAATTTCAATAAAAATCAAGTGCAAGTCATTAGCTATTACTTATTGCATACATATACATACATATATGTATAGGTGACTTTAAATTAGTTCTTGATACGAAATGCTATGCATGTGCTCATGATAACAGACAACTTTCCCTAAGGAACATATAGTCAAATCGCAAAAAAAATGCACTCTCTATACAAATCGATCAACTGATTGGCCAAATTAGTAAGGAGAGTCTAAAACATAGTTTTGCGATTTGACTATGGGGAAGAAAACTGACAAAGCTCGCCGATAGAGGCGCTGATATCGCTTGACTCATACTAACTGTCAAAACGTATAGAAAAAATTGTTTACTAAAAAATATTTAAAAAATGCCGCGTTGTGTGGCGATTGGTTGCAATAATAATGGAAATCATTAATTTCCTAAAGATTCTCGGATAAAGAAGACGTGGGAAAAGTTACGTTTACAATTATGTACTTTTCAACTTCGCCTTTAATTGACGAACAGTCCAAGTCGCATACATTTTCCATTTAATAATTTTACAGCAAAAAAACTAATTTATAACACCTCGATAATAAAAAACGCGGAACTAATTGTAAGTTGTTATGAGTCAAGCGTCCGTAGCGCCATCTGCAAATAGCTTTGCGTTTTCTTCCCCATTGGTTCCTTACGGAAAGTTGTTTGTTATCATGAGCACATGCATAGCCTTTCGTATCAAGAACTAATTTAAAGTCACTCTATATGTGTAAGCACACGACCGAGCACTCGACCGAGCACTCGACCGAGCACTCGCCCGAGCACTTGACAGAGCACTCGCCCGAGCACTTGACCGAGCACTCGACCGAACACTTGACCGAGCACTCGCCCGAGCACTTGACCGAGCACTTGACCGAGCACTCGCCCAAGCACTTGACCGATCACTTGACCGAGCAGTGCCCAAGCACTTGGCCGAGCACTTGACCGAGCACTCGCCCAGCATTTGACCGAGCACTTGGCCGAGCACTTGCCAAAGCACTCACCCAAGCACTTGACCGAGCACTTGACCGAGCACTTGAACGAGCACTCGCCCGAGAACTTGTGCGCTTGTACTCACCCGAGCACTAGACCGAGCACTCGCCCAAGCACTTAACCGATCACTTGACCGAGCACTCGCCCAGCAGTTGACCGAGCACTTGACAAAGCACTCACCCAAGCACTCGACCGAACACTTGACTGAGCACTTGACTAAGCACTTGGCCGAGCACTTGACAAAGCACTTGACAAAGCACTCACCCAAGCACTTGACCGAGCACTTGACCAAGCATTTGAACGAGCACTCGCCCGAGCACTTGAGCACTTGTCGGTGCAGTTGTCCGAGCACTTGCTTGTCCGAGCACTTGTGCGCTATAGGCGCATAAAATTAGCTTACCCTGGACATACGAGGACGATGGACGGTGGGTATACGAGTTCCGAGTGGTAGGAACCTCGTATTAGGTAGATAAAAGAATGACGTTCGAAAAGTGTACACTGCTACCTACTTCGAATAAAATATTTTCATTTTCATTTTCATTTTCATTTTCATTTTCATTTTCATAAAAAATTCGGTAACTCGTTATTTTTATCATTTTATCGGATATTGTTATTCAGTATCAAATAGTACTCAGATATTTGATGTAAAAAATCTGCGGTGGTAACCGTTTTTTATAAAAATCATGAGATTTCGTACACTACCTAACTTTTTTCTAAAAGTAAAATAGGTAATCAAATACCTTGTTAGTATAATTTTATGATGCATTCAAATAGTATCCCCTAATAGCTAAATTAAACTGATACCAAATTCACATTTACGTTTTTTTTTACAGTATACATCTGATCTCAATATATAGATAAGCCAATATGGTAACTGTGATTTTTGTTTCTTATTATGCTATATTGTGTCTTTTTCGACATTTAAGACCAAAATTAAACATTTATTTTATACGCTTTAAAAATAATGTATTTCTCAATAGGTAATAATCGTAACTGGATTTTTTTGTTTAATAATAGGTATTTGTGTACTACAGTCATGTTTTCAGCAAAATTAAACATTTTCATGCAACGTTTATGAAATTTAAGATATAATTGAAAATACGCGTGACCCAGTAGTGGAGCAGGGCGCATGCGGTGGGTGCAGGGGACGCGGGGGGCGCGCGCGGGCACGGAGCGGCGCGCGAGATGCGGCGCATACGCTAAGATCTGTTGAAACGACATTTGATTATCAAAAACACTGCCTGTTGTGTAAGGAAGATGCTTCAGAGGATTTTGTTCGCAACCAAACTAGAAAGCACCAAGAAGATAGGATTGCAGTTTGCAGAGTGACAAAACAAGGCACTGACTGGTCAAACGATTATTCGTACCTGTTTAGAATCATGGACGAATACACTAAGGAGGTAAGATTGGTAAACTAAAATTGATTATCCTGCGGCCCGCATCCAGCGGATTTCTGCAACCTTCACCAGATCATCGGTCGATAGACCGGTCGTTATGAAAATCCTTGGGGGAGACCTTTGTCCAGCAGTGGACGTCTTTCGGCTGATATGATGATCCTGCGACACGAGGAGGGGTACGGGGGTAGTTATTGAGGTATTGAGGTTATGATGTCGAAAAGAGGTTAATTTTTGAATTTTTTTACTAGGCTAAGAACGTTTGCTAGGACTTAGAAGATTTTCATTTGACTTGGACTTAGAATAATTACGAGTTTTTTTTAATCGTCGTTTTTCCCCTTTTTATTGTCGCATCGTGTAGGGTTCATGAAGAGGTGATCAATTTTGGTCATGTGAACTTTTTTCGTGAAATGCACTGTTTCCGAGAAAAACCTGTCCAGGGGCTCAAGAACGGTCAAGGGGTCATGATGACCTCCTGTTTTGATGGTGGAAATGGGAGAGGGGTGGATGGGGCAAACCTGCATGATACGATTATAAACAGGGAGGTTTTTAATTATATATAACGATTCAGACAAAAAAAAATAACAAGTCACCAGAACATAGAATATTTTCAATAAGTTTCTTTTTTGTTCGTAAAGTGCTTTTTTATCATTGAATTGTGTAGGGCTCATAAAATGCATCAATTTAGGATATGTAAAAATTCGCAAAGTGCACAGTTTCAGAGAAAAATGGGCACAAAACTCCTCTTCCTCTAAGTACTAAATGAGTTTTTTTTATGGTAACCTGCCTTTTATATTTGTGTCGTGTATGGCTCATTAAAATGTATGCATTTTTTGCTTCATATTAGCTTGATCGTATTTTGTGTACTTGAAAAAAATAAAAATAATAGATTTACTTCAATAGTTGCATTTATTTTCAGGTCAGAAAAAGAGTTCAAAACGCTATATGGATGACGCTCAATTTACGATGGAAGGTCTTCGAAAAGCTGTAAATGTAGAGTTACCGGGAAACAAAATTGTAAAGAGAAAACTAATGGAACATTACGGGTCGAACATATCAATAGCGGAAACTAAAGGAAAACCGATAGTGTTTTGTTTAATTTCGACTGCGAAACTAACATTAGCAGAGCAATGGTATACCAGCAAACAAATTGATGAAAAAATAGAGCGGATGCGAATTAATTGTTTGCACTGCTGCAAACATCGTTTTAGAAGACATAAGATCACCTATTTACGAAACGTCGCTATCCTCCTCCTTCCTCTTTTCTAGAAAAAAATCATGATCCAGTTCCTCAAACGCTAAAAAACTTTGTAGAAATTGTAGTGACTAAATATAAACACAACTCGGAAAAATCCGGAAAAACTGTGGTGGCTTTATGCCATTCGATGATGCAAGCTGCACGACCCCGGTCCTTCAAAAGTCCACTACTATTAGGTATTAGCAGCATCATTCACCAAACTCGCCCAAGCACTTGACCGAGCACTTCACCGAGCACTTGTCGGAGCACTTGACCGAGCACTTGCCCGAGCACTTGACAGAGCACTCGCCCGAGCACTTGACCGAGCACTCGAACTAACACTTGACCGAGCACTCGACCGAACACTTGACCGAGCACTCGACCGAGCACTCACCCAAGCACTTGACCGAGCACACGACCGAGCACTCGACCGAGCACTCGCCCGAGCACTTGACAGAGCACTCGCCCGAGCACTTGACCGAGCACTCGACCGAACACTTGACCGAGCACTCGCCCGAGCACTTGACCGAGCACTTGACCGAGCACTCGCCCAAGCACTCACCCAAGCACTTGACCGAGCACACGACCGAGCACACGACCGAGCACTCGACCGAGCACTCGCCCGAGCACTTGACAGAGCACTCGCCCGAGCACTTGACCGAGCACTCACCCAAGCACTTGACCGAGCACTCACCCGAGCACTTGACCGAGCACTCACCCAAGCACTTGACCGAGCACACGACCGAGCACTCGACCGAGCACTCGCCCGAGCACTTGACAGAGCACTCGCCCGAGCACTCACCCAAGCACTTGACCGAGCACACGACCGAGCACTCGACCGAGCACTTGCCCGAGCACTTGACAGAGCACTCGCCCGAGCACTTGACCGAGCACTCGACCGAACACTTGACCGAGCACTTGACCGAGCACTCGCCCGAGCACTTGACAGAGCACTCGCCCGAGCACCTGACCGAGCACTCAACCAAGCACTTGACCGAGCACTCGACCGAACACTTGACCGAGCACTCGACCGAGCACTCGCCCCATAACTTGTGCACTTGCACTCGTCCGAGCACTCGCCCGAGCACTTGACTGAGCACTCGCCCGAGCACTTGTATGACCGGGCAATTGAGCACTTGTCTGAGCACTTGTGCGCTTGTACGTGCACTTGTACGAGCACTTTGCGAGCTTTACTTTTGAAATAGGTCTAATAATTGGTAATAATAGGTATAATTGTCAACCTGATTTAAGTGTTCGTACAAGTGCTCGTACAATTCCTCCGACAAGTGCTCGTACAAGCGCACAAGTGCTTGGACAAGCAAGTGCTCGGACAACTGCACCGACAAGTGCTCGTACAAGCGCACAAGTGCTCGGGCAAGTGCTCGTTTAAATGCTTGGTCAAGTGCTCGGTCAAGTGCTTGGGTGAGTGCTTTGTCAAGTGCTCGGCCAAGTGCTTAGTCAAGTGCTCAGTCAAGTGTTCGGTCGAGTGCTTGGGTGAGTGCTTTGTCAAGTGCTCGGTCAACTGCTGGGCGAGTGCTCGGTCAAGTGCTTGGGCGAGTGCTCGGTCAAGTGATGGGTTAAGTGCTTGGGCGAGTGCTCGGTCTAGTGCTCGGGTGAGTACAAGCGCACAAGTTCTCGGGCGAGTGCTCGGGCGAGTGCTCGGACGAGTGCTTGGGCGAGTGCTCGATCAAGTGCTGGGGCGAGTGTTCGGTCAAGTGCTCGTTCAAGTGCTTGGGCGAGTGCTCGGTCTAGTGCTTAGTCAAGTGCTTGGGCAAGTGCTCGGTCAAGTGCTCCGACAAGTGCTCGGTGAAGTGCTCGGTCAAGTGCTTGGGCGAGTGCTTGGGCGAATGCTCGGTCAAGTGCTCGGTAAAGTGCTTGGGCAAGTGCTCGGTCAAGTGCTCGGGCGAGTGCTCGGTCAAGTGCTCGGATAGGACAAGTGATCGCTTATCTTATCCGCGGATGCGAATCTTAATATTTTTTTAGAGAAAAGGACTACACAAAAAAATCGTCCCCACCTACCAACAGATTCCAAACGTATCTCAGTCAATACATCTGTGCAGCCCAATGTTTTTTTTGCTATGACGACATCCGCCGCAGACGTGGGGTTTTCATGCAAATCGAATTTGATTTCCCATACAAATTTGGAAGCTCATTTGATCAATTAGTATGAGGAAACCAAAATTTTTTTTGCGGGAAATTTGTTCAGATTCATGAGTAGTTGTAGAAAGTTGTTGTTTTAATATACAACTTTTCACCTCTACCAGCTAGAAAACTTTACACGATAGTGATAAAAGCTGGTGTTCGAAATTCGAACACTTTAACTAACATTCGCAGCAAAAAGCTGCTTTGAGTTAACAGATTAATAAATAGTTTTTCATCTGTCCAGCATGAAAAGAGTGCCTTTGGTCCCTGAAAACTCGCAGCAAAAGTTGTTTTTGCTTTGAGCGTGAGAAAAAGTGATTCGAATTTCGAACAACACCTTTCACGCGGCGCTGAAAAAAATATGAGCGATGGTTCGATCAGAAACTCATTTTGACGTAGCAAGCGTTTTAACTCATAGTCTCACAATGTTATATGTTATTTAATGAAATTTAAGTTTATAAATTCTGTTATTGCATTTTTAAAGACGTAATATTTAAAATAAATATGTACTTACCTACTAGTAAACATGAATATCGCTTACTTAAAAATATCATGTTTGTGTTGCATCTTAGGTTTTTTTAAAATGTTAAGTAGCGCAGTTTCCGAACGCAACCTCTAAATTTTTGAGTCTAAATTAAAAACATTATAATAAAAAAACTATATTGTCTTCAAAGAGAATTTAATCAACTACGATTTTGCTTTTCTCGCTGTTCGAAAGTTGTATGTTTAACACGAAAGCAGGTCATTTATATGTCTCGTGCCTTTAAATCACTCACTTGCTACGCTCGTGATTCAATTCCAGACTACTTCGCTAGTTCGTGATTTAAAGCTAGCACTCGAAGCAAAAATAACTTTGAACTTTAACGTTGAACAAATAACTATTCTCGTATATTTTAATAAACCCCCATCGTATAATTTTTTGCATAGTCCTTTGTATGGGTTTGTATGGGCATAAATAAATGAAAACCGGTTAAGTGCGAGTCAGACTCACGCATGATGGATTTCGTACCATCGTACAATATTTGGAATTCCACCAAAAATACGTTTCTGGTGTCACCCTACCAGCCTCTTTAATTTTCAAGTTTTTTAAATTTTTTTATGGCATAGCTGACAAACGAGCAGATGGATCACCTAATGGTAAGCGATTACCGCCGCCGATAGACACCCGCAACACCAGAGGAGTTACAAGTGCGTTGCCGGCCTTTGTTGTTATAGTGGCAACAGAAATACACACTGTGAAAATTACAGCTATCTACTAGTACGGGCAAGTTAGGTGAAGCTAGTATGGCGAGGTCGAAAAAAAAAACCTAAAGCTGATTTTTTGCACAGTCGTTCCTTGGGACCATAGAAGTATACCCTGAAAAGTCCCAAGTCCTAGGGTGCCGGCGTCCCCCTCTCCCCCCCCTCGAAAGGTCCCGATTTTCAGTATTTTTCATTTTACTCAAAACCAGTAGGAGTTAGATGAAAATTGTTAAACAGGTAATTAATCCTTATTAAATTACCTATCAAACGGTACTACTTTTATATCAATAGAGGTTTTAGTTATTGAGATATGCTTGTCTATATATGACAAAAAATTTAAAATACCCAATTTTGTACCAATTTCTTGATTTTCTGAGAAAATTGTAAAAGTATTTATAAAACATTGTTAGTAAAATTTATTACTTTCATGTTTAGCAACAAAACGAGACTACAATAATAAAAATTTACAAGTAATTAATTAAGTTGTAGTTCATTACATTACAAAAATTTACAAGTAATTAATTAAGCTGATAAATATGATTAATTTTCTACATATAAATTTCAACTCTAAAGCATCGTGACTGACGACTTGTAGTTATTATCTATGTATAAAGTTGTCACATGGATACAAAAAAGCCTTAAAATAGAAATAAAATAAAACATAGGATTCTTTAATATTTACGAATTACTATATTTATTCGCCCTTTTGATCATCGATATCTATGTTATCTTATTATTTACGAGATCAACCACGGCGTCGACCCATAGTGCCTGCCACATTATATTAAATAGTACTATTTACATTAAGTATGAATAATCCCTGTTGCTCTCTGAAGGCGACCCCACCACCCCTAAGGTCCGGTGACAGTCCATACAGTCGCCAGTCGACACTCGTCACGCACTTCTCGCTCGCGTCTACATTTTAGATAGGAAAATTTTAGTAGGTAAATAACTCAAATGATTTTGTATGGAGTGTCCAGAATGTGAATCTGCAACTGGTTTAGTGCAAATGGAAGCTTGGTAGCCACAGGTATAACGCTTTACCCAAAAATTTTCCACTCCAATCTTGAGGATTCAATTGATGTCCATCCAAACTATTAATGTACCTGCAGGTACACACGTACAATAAATATTGCGCACACACATCAGAAGCGGTAGCAAGGATGCCAGTTAAACTGAAGAATACACTCGTGTTGTGTGGATTTTGTACAGATATTTACGAGATGAGAGATCTCGTAGAGCCTTTGAGTAAATAATCAAAGCGTAGAGCATTTGAAAGCCACACGAACTTGATAGAGAGTTATGGTATTTTCTCCAATAGCGATTACCTATGTGTTTTGTATAAGCATAGTAAAAAAAAAAACGGTCAACTTAATAAACCATGGACTATACTGTATTTTTTTATGTTTGATTGTTTCCTTTTGGAACATTCCTCCAGCAAAATGATATGACGTTTATAAAAGTGCTTAATGTACCTACGTAAAGAAATAAATGATTTTGAATTTTGAATTTTTGAATTTTGAATTTTGTATGGGCGGGCGGTTCCAAATCAAGTATTTAACTTTAAAGCAAAATTGCTGTTATTACCTAATACAATTATTCATTTGTCTCAATTTAGATGTAAATGAAATAAACCTTTGTAACCAGGTGTACTCAGTTGTCTTTACTATTCGAAGTTATGAAAGGATAGTGAAATTAAAACGATGTAAGTATGGAATAACATTTATTTAATGCCATTTTAAAATGTTTAGGATCAAAAAAACACTTGTAAATCACAAAATTATTCTCAAATTGTAAGATAAAAAATTAATCATCGTCATTTTCTATTTTTTATTAATAAATAATTTTTATTTTTTCTTCATTGTGAGCCGCTTCTAGTGCATGAGTTACGAATTTGGGTGTAATGCAGTCTTGTATGGTATTACTTTGAATCGTATTTATGTTTTCTTTATTTTGAGTTTTTTCTGGAAAATTATTGTCGTAGCCATGAATAATATTCTTACCACGCTTTTTTTATCTTTAGTATTCTTATTTTGGCTAGACACAAGGCTCATTTTCCCTTTTACATTTATATAGGTTTTGTCTTCTTAAATGTTTACTTTTCCCCCTTTTCCACGCCTCGCCGCATTCGGCATGAGCGATTCTTTCCAATCTAGACGGCCGGCGGCGTTTAGACATCTAAAAGGAAGTGTTTTTCATTATAAGTATAGGTTATCCAAATGCGGAAATCGATTTTGAATATAAGCCGGATTACATTTTGATAGGTGGGGGTGACAAGTAGAAGTAGATTGCTTGGTTAGCCTAGTTAATCAATAAAAAGTAATTTAAGAAAATTAAACCAACTTCAAAACTGTAATTATTAACGACTAAAATAAAAGTAAATAATATGTCAAATTTTTTTTAGAGGCCGGTGTCAGCCTAAATTTATTTTTGTATACTTAATGGTATTCCAGATTATTTTTAGTTTTATATCTAAGGTAAGAGACCCAAATAAGGCCTATGCCCCAATAAGGCCTAGGTTTCAAATTTCCCGCTTAGACATTTCAAATAACCGCGAAAGTTTACAGTGGTGTGCCTAAGGATGTATCTGACACATATAAGAATAGCGAGCGCCGCTTACCACGAGTATGTCGGAACATGTAGTCGAAAACAGTCGGGAAGCGGAGTGTACGCCTGTTTTATAAAATTTCTACAGATAATGATGTAAGTATTTTGATATTTTTGCACGGATGGCCACATTTTTTTTGTGTGTTGTTTAGTTTCAAAGTTTAGTAACCCCTACATAAGCATTTATACGCCATTTTTTCAATGTATTTTCTGTAATATTTTTTTTTCTTACACATACGACAGATCCAAATAAGGCCTATCAGAATAATATAAGTGCAAATAATATCGAATGGATGACATGCGGCAATGCCTTGCTTGCAATATCTGGTAGGTATCATGAGCTGTGTGTTGGCTTAACCCCTACTGATAAAAGAATTTGCTGTGCAGGAGATTGCTTGAAGAAAATGAAGAAAGGAAGGATAATATGTTGAGGTGATTATCAAGACTGATTATAACGTCCAAATATGATTACTAAAGAATCTTACCTACTAAATTTAAATAATATTACGTTGATATGTTTTAGCAACTAAAGTTTAATGATTGTTTTTTCTTTCTTTTAGTGTGAAAGGCCTTATTGCGACATGGGTTTCCCAATGAGGCCTAAAGGACTTTTTGAATATTTTGATTCACAGAAGTCTGTTTTTTGATTTTTTATCGTTTCAACTACATTTATTTTAAAGTTTAATAAATAAAGATTAATATTTCGAAAGATGAGTGAGTTTTTCATAAAAACCTAGTAATTACGTCAAGATAAAAATAAGGTAGGCCTTATTTGGGTCACTTACCTTACTGTGTAAATTACAGTAGTTACTCATGTTACTACTTTTTACTATTTTTTTTAAAGTAAGTCTGGCACCGACCTCCAAAAAATTGTTGTCATATTTACTTTAGAATTCTTAAAATATAAAAATGTTATTTCTCCGTTTTTTTGTCTTCATAATAACAGTTTTGAAGTCGGTTTAATTTTTTAAAATACTCTTTATTTCATCATTTTGAAATTTTAATTCTATCCTCTATCTCAAGAACTACATACTAAACTGGTCCAACAAAAAAAGAATGTTTGAAATCTTTACTTATATAGTTTTTGAGATATGCGTGAACAAACATATAGTTCATTCCAATCAAAAAAAAAACAAAAGGTAAACAAACGTAGTATGCAGATGACATTGACATGTGTCAGTTCCATAGTAAGTTTGTTTACGTTTGCTTTTTTTTTATTGGAATGAACCATACAAACGCATATTATTATACACTTATGAAATTTGGCACACATGTTTAGAAGCTAGTATAGACTAACCTATCCAAAAATGGTACAATTCTGACAAAATTACATACCTACATACGATTTGAATTAATAACCTAATTTTTTGAAGTCGGTTAAAAATCACTTCAAAGTAGTCGGGACCGACCCTGTACTTATTTTTCAATATTGCTTGAATTTCGGAAGATACGAAAATGATTTTTTATAACTTTTAGACATTGTATAAAATACTAAAACAAAAGTTTATTCTACAAGTAGGTATTTACTATTTAGTATTTCTCATTGCGGCGCTCGATTATGCGCGAGTTTAATGACCTTACGCCAATAACAAGCACCAGCGCACATTTGATTTCTCATAAAGTAAGTTGGTACCTAATATCTGTAGTAAGTAAGTAAAATTTATTCAGTACCAGAAAGTTTACAAAAAAAAAACAAACTTAAAAACTAAAACAGCACAGGTAGGTACCAAAAGGTTGCCACTCAGCATAATGTTGTAGCTCTGTTGAGCTACAACCCTGGTTTTCGGTGGTCACCCCGCAACATTGCGCAAACAAGAAATACAACAGAAAAATAAAATTATACCTTCTTATCTAATTGGTAACAAAAACAAAAATAGAGATTTAAAATATCAACTTCATATAAAAAAGAATGAGAAGAGATCGACTTTATAATAGTTATTTTACATTGGTTTTATCTGGTGACTCAGGGATCGTTCTTTAGTAGCAACTTAACCAAATGAAAGAGATTTCAACTCCATAAGATTAATCATATTATTCGCTTATTTATTAAATACTTATACTATTTTATTAAATCTGAACCGATTTTAATAAAATAAAGCTACAGAGACTTCTTATTCATGTAAGGTACTTTTTTAACTACTGAGTATTATCTATTAATTAGTAGGCACAGAAAATAGTCTGTCACAGTTCTGGTCCAAGGTAATTTATTAAGAAGACATTTACTATCTAACTTTAATTATAATAACAAAAAATAATAACACGTTTCAAAATTATTCTAGTTCGTTAGCGAAACACGGTAACAGCGACCACGTCACACCTTCTCGAGTATTGCGGAGTAACTGAGTGACGCATAGCATAGGCGTCGATCGAATATATGTAACTGTGGTCGAATAGGCGCGAGCGCGTGTTTTAATGGTGTTAAATGCGCATGATCAGCACATGACTGGTGTATTAAAAAGGGCATAAATAACAAAATCTGAAAAACTTTGTGTATTTAAATTGGCGTAACTAGTTATTGTCTTGAATACCATATTTTGTTTAAAATGTAGTAAAATGCGACGGTCAATAGTTCATTATCTAATAAATGTAGTAAACACGGTACGTTACTGAAATGTTATATGCAATTATGCTGTAACCCGCACTAATCAACATTCCATTACATTATTTGCAAAAGGTGTAAATGACAAATGATAAAAAATGCTGTTTTTCATGCTGTTTACAGCAAGTACCTATTCAGTTGTGTTTTTTAAAAAAAATTGGATAAATTTCAATGCTGTACAAAATTTTCTAGTGGTCGTAGAGCTACGGGATAGGACCGTTCGACGCAGAATTTTTTTCTGATTTTTATTTCAAATAAAAAAAACATATGAAGGGTGTGGTGGTTTACAGCAGAATTGCTTTTTACCGTCGATATGACTCTAACCTGGAAAGTCGATCACCTTGACCTTATGATAATCCAGAAAAGCCCGTTTGATTGTGACCACCTGTAGCCAAAATAGCTTGATATATTTTAAAGAAAGTGAAGTATCGAGATTCGGATTTCGGATTCATCTTGATCCCCAGATGTACCCTATGTTAAATTATAATTATGCAGTCGATAATTTTTTTGTTAAATTAGTCTAACTTTATAATATTGTAATTTCTTTAATAATTTGAAAGTGAGTGAGAGCCTATTTATATAGGCAAGACAACAAACCATCTTTTGAGGTCAACCCTTTCACGAGGATGAAAACACGCTGGCACCAGCAAACTTAATTTTTTTTTACTTCGTTCGTTCGGAAATCAAAATATTTTTGCGAGCTCAGCATAGGTTTGGTATGATAAGAGAAAACCCCTCTTTAAATGTGGCCATACCTTTATTTTCCTTACACCCTATATATTCTGAAACGACGTGGCAATTAAGACGGTTTTCTAATAAACAAATACGATTTTAAAATTAGGTCACCTAACAATAAGCGCGAAGCAAAACGATAACTACGATACTATGACGTCATACTCGGCTCTGCCATATCGTGATCTTCATTATGTTCACAATAGAGACGAAACCTTGGGGAAACAGAAACCACCTTTTAGCATAACAGTACCATTTTACAAGGTAAGTAAATGTTGTAGTCCGATCGTAGAATTGAGCGGATTATAAAATATCCAGGCAGACCATGTGTATTATCGAAATACATATATATTTTGATCGTTACAACTCCTGTACCAAAAAGCCAAAGTGAGAGACGCTCTACGTCAAAAGTACATAATTGTGTATTATAAGTAGGTAGTTATAATAATAATAAATAATCATTCTCCCTCATATGGTGTTGTTGTAAAATAATATTAACAATGCTAGGATGGGATGTATTATAATTTAATTTATAATTAAAATACATAATTAAGTGACAAAAATATAAAATGTATGACCAGACCTCATGTCCACGGATAGCGAAAGATCATAACATGGGCGCAATGCGAACGTTTTAGACATATCGCAAACATATCTCTAAAGTGAATAGGTAGCCATATCACGCCATATGAAATGAAACCAGAAACTTTATCGAAAATATGTTTGATTTGGATATTTTCAACCCTTCAGAGAAGACCTGATAAGGAGTTAAAAAACTAATTATAATTTGATTAATGGTATTGATTTAAAAACTTTTCGAATTTTGATATTTCTAATCTCTAAAGAGAAAATAAGATGATGTATGACAAACGATCTGGTATGTATTTCTTGGTCGTTTCTTAACAGCATGTTGTACGATAAAATTTAATATTATACTTGGGCAAGTTTACATTCTTCTAATTTCCCAACTGAACGACGACGTCACGTAAAGATGAAATCAAAAAAGATATCCACACACGACGATCCATGTTTCAAAACACTGCTGGTTTTGTTGTCACTGAAAACGACTGAATAATTAAATAAACCCATGTATCTAACTTACAAGTCCATTGGCACAAATGTTTTATAAATAACCAAATGTTAAATATCGTGAAGACGAGGCGATCGTGTTGTACCGAGCTTCACTCGTACTACCTGACGGTTATTAAATAAATGATAATAAAAATACGACTTCCATTAGAGTGCGAGTTAATTAACTCTTAACTCGCATATTTAGTGAAATTGGTCCGTGAATACCTGCAATATTAAAGCAGTGCAGATAGCGATATCGAGATTGTAAAAGAATACTCAGCGCGCAAATGTCACTATTACTTACCTAGGAGATAATTATTTGTAGATAATAAAGATAAGTTGGAATTTCGTGAATGTTACAGTTTGTTTTGCGAATTTGAACAGTATGCTATATCAAAAGTACTAGTTCGTACGTTATCAATATTGGCCTTTCAGTCAGCGATCGATAGCGGGGATTGGCCGTCGATACTAGTCTAGTACAGTGAAGTTGTAAAAAAGAAATAGCCTAGTAATAAATGAAATAAACAAACAACAATACCCAAACTATAATACCTATTCAATTAAAATGTTTTTCTAACTGTACCAAAGTAAATTGTGTCCCATTCGATTTTTAATTATGATTTTGTTATCAAATAATCAGTTGTTAAGATTCATGTGTGTGATAATGTTTTGTGTCATTGGTTTGACTGTTTACTTAGAGAATAATTACGCGAGCAAAGAGAACCTTAAACGTGAAGCATCTTGCTATTTTAATGAAACTCACAAAAGTATTATAGAACGGTATTATGCTAAACGAATGGTAAGTGATAAAATTAAATGTTTGATTTGTTTCTCTCTTTAATAAGTTTCTTATTTACTACATAACACAAAATATAGTTCGTTTGAGCTCTTCTCACTACGGAAGAACTTTCCAAGTGAGAACAGTTCCTCCTGATATAGATTTTGTAAGTAGGGTAAACCACCCATCTATTGGCACTTTAAGAGAGTGTTGTGTGTTCATATGAAATTATATTACCATAAAATCTCATTTACAAGAGCTAGTGCACAAACAATTTGTTATTTTCATAGAAAATATTTTTATATTTCTTTTTAAAACAGTTTTTATGTGATTGAATCGTACAAAATAAGTATTTTTTACGTAAATCCGAAAGAATACCGAAAATCCTTTTATTGGCACAGTAATTCTCAAAATTGGCATTTAATAATCGAATTATTGGCACACAGTTAAAGAAACATACCTCTTATTGAAAATAAATAAAACATAAACAATTTTATTAAATTTCCGCTTTTATTAAGGTATTTACAAAATATTTTAATAAATTATCTTCTGAAACACTAATATTTTCTCTGAGGCTAGTTGTTTCAACAGTCTCACTAAATCAGTCAATACCTAAAGACTATCCTTGAGATCTTTCAACTTTAACACCTATCTACTTAAATACAAAATATTCATAAGTCTAAATAAGAACCAACTTAAATACAAAATATTCATCTTATTTAGAGTATCTGGTAAATAATGGAGAAGCAAAACGAAAAAAGAATAAAGAAAAAGAAATCAAGAGGGAAAATAGAAAAAAGAAAACGAAAACAATATAGTGAAGAAAATATAAAAAAGGCATTAGACGCGATCAAAAATGGCATGGCCAAGAAGCAGGCTGCAAAGCAATTTATGGTTCCCAGAGCTACGTTACAATTTCGCATAAAGAAACCTGATCATAAACCTCAGCCTGGTCGAAGTCCAGTACTTAATATAGAAGAAGAGAATAAATTAAAGAATTGGATAAACATTAGCCACGCAAAGGATTTTCCTAAGCGAAAAGAAGATGTTTTAAAGAGGGTGTCAGAATTTATTAAAACAAGCGGTCGATGTAATCCCTTCAAAGGTAATATTCCGGGAGAGAAATGGTTTAAACTCTTCTTAAAGCGACACCCGGATATTTCTATAAGAACTCCTGAAGCAGTAACAACGGCAAGTGCTGCAGTATCAGAAAGCGACATAAAAGGATGGTTTCAAGTCATTGAAACATACCTGAAAGATCAGGGTTTGTTTGAAATACTATCAGACCCAAACAGAGTCTTGAATGGTGACGAAACCAATTTCGTTCTTTGTGCAAAGACAGGTGTAGTTTTGGCACCAAAGGGTGCCAAAGGTACCTTTGAAGCAATTTCACTTGGCAAGCGTTTGCACGGAAAAATCACCATAGGTGGAGTGATTTTACCATTGGCAACAAAAGTAAACATCACTGTAAGTGCAGTTTTAGCTGGAGCGTGGTCTACTTCGTAAACATTTTTTCTATTTTCCCTCTTGATTTCTTTTTCTTTATTCTTTTTTCGTTTTGCTTCTCCATTATTTACCAGATACTCTAAATAAACAAAAAATCCATTATTGGCACTCAATATCCAAAAAATTTAGATATTGGCACTGTGGGCCAACATTTGGAAATTGGAATTATTTTAAAAATCCTATTATTGGCACCAATGCCAATAAAGGGATTTTGACGAAATTATTGTTCTAAATGTTGGCACACCTATTAAATAAAATACGATAGATATTCAAGAAATTATCTTTAAAATTATACTGCCTAAAAGTGTAATGAAGCATGTCAAGTTATTTACAAAGTATCAATTAGTCAAATAGGTACGATCTTTGTAGATTAATAAAGCACTCACCTTATGAAAAACACAAATAATCACACTAAATCACGAGCACGAAATTTTAGCTCATGTGTCTAAAACGCCATAATGGGTATTGGTCCAGTGTTGCCATTTTTCAACAGAGAAATAATTACTATTTTATTTTTTTAATTTACCAAACTTGAGTAGGCTATGGTTTCCTTGTTTTTCAGCACTAAACTTTAAAGGGCCAATAATTGGAGGAGTGCCAATGAAAGGGTGATTTACTTTGTTAACAACAATTTTAATCGGGTACGGGTTATTTTAATCGGTACTGAGTACCCCGATCGCCAAGGCCCCCGTCTCAGAGGGAGGACCCCAATTTATTTTTATCTTGATAAACTCAATTAAAAGTCAGTTTAGCTTTAAAGTATCGTCAATAATTATTCAAAATAAATAAATATCCTGAAAAACTAAAAATGCTCGTAGGATTTAGAAGGGCAACATGAAGCTCATGTAATAGAAATTAGTAGGTAAGGAGTGTGATTGTAAGATAGTATGTATACCTGCTCGTATCGTATCTACGTCTACCTATCGTCTCACGTATTGCGTTTTAAATTATTTACAAGTGTTTTCATTATTTCATACTAGTTCGCTTTGATTCGTGGTATTATGATTCTGGTTATCATTAATCTCTCATTATGTGTAGGTTCTTATTTGTTTGATATTTATTCCCAAACCCGAACTTTTGGCTGTAATAGTGCCCAAGATCCCCTTTATCAGCCATAGAAAGAAATGTTTGTCCTGAGATCCTCTCAAGCATATTCCACAATTTTCAGATAATATTAAAAATTGTTATCCACTGCAGTTTTACGATATGTAGGTTAAGAGTATCAAGCTTATTGAAATGTTCGTTTGAAATCTATTGCGAAATTTGTATCAATCATACAAACAAACAGACACAAAAGCGAGTCCCATACAAAATGCAACAATGAGCGAATGAGAGCCGTAGCCAAATTGCTTGTAAAATAGATAAGATCAAAATGGTCTGATAAAATCAAATTATGATTATTTTAATGGAAATATGTAGATACCTATGCTTTGGCAATCTTATAACGTAATGAAAAACGACAAATCTATCAATTTAAGCATACCTACCTGTTTCAGTCTTGGAAAACATCAAACCTTGGGACGATTATGTTTAAAAATGTGCCACCACAAATTTTCCATCATGCTTCTCGGGATGAGCACACGTTTGTCGTCTTGATATGGAAATACTGGCATTGGCTCAAGGATCGTCATATTAAGAACTTCAGAGACAAGTGAGGATTTTTTGCCTTCTTTTTTATATTCCCCAGTCCGTTACACACAGAAACGGTAGCTCAAGAGGTTGCGCTCCTGAGTACTGAGACAAGGGTCGTGGGTTCGATTCTCATTCGATTCAGGTCCAGTTCGTGGTTGATTTATGTGAATAGCATATTAGTTTGGTCTTTGTCTGGGTGTGTTATGTCTATTTGGTGTATGTATTTATACGTATATGTGTACTATTGCCTCTGGTTCTCAAAACAGTACCCGTTTGACGATTACAAGGACTTGCAATAGGATATGCAAACCTTTTTTTGCATATATGCATTTTATCAGGTTGCAGAAATGATGAAATATAATTTTTTCTAACATCTTTTATCGTAATTGGAGTAGGTTAGAAACGAAAACGAAAAGAAGTTAGAACTTATTCTATGATCATTTTAATTGTAATTTTTAACAGACTGCAAAAAAAGGAGGAGATTCTCAATTCGAATGTATGTTTTTGTTTGTTACGCGATTACTCCGCCAATTATGAATTGATTTTAATGATGTTTTAATGATGATTCTTTTTCATTTGGTAGATCATACTTACAGAGGTGGTCCCATATAAATTCTATCGAAATTAATTCAGCAGTTTTTAAAAAATTCAACAAAAACAAAAAAAATGTACACAGATGACGTTTTGGTCTGCGGTTCTCTTTGTATGTTATGTTACGCAATATCTTCGTTGATTGTGAACCGATAGTCATATTTTTTAAAAAATAATCATTGTAACTTAGTAAAGTTATAGTTATTTATTAAGATTCAATTAGGTTGTTTTAAGTTCTTTTGAAATACCAGAAAATAGGATATATCGTGGGATACTAATAAATGAGAACAACTTTATCTAAATAACTCATACCCAATTCCGAAAAAAAAAACAGCCATCTCCATAGACTAGTGCTTGCTTCATATAAGGAGGTCGCGGGTTCGATTCCCGGCGAAATTAACTCTGCAGGACTCAGTTTGGGTGGTGGTAGGGCATTTTCAGAGCCCGCCTGGCTGTTACCACCTGAATAATTATGAGAGATAATTTTTTTGTGTATAGATTATTTAGGTTTTTTTTTTTACCCTCAATTGGTAAGCCCTTGGCATCATCTCACCTGATGGTAATGATGATGGTTCCTCTAAATTCTAATTTCTAATTTCACCTTTTTTGTTAATGCACTTTATCATGGGACTCACGTACAAATAGTGTAAATACTTACTATTTACAGATAATTTTCCGAAAATTTACAGAGAAACCCAACCTCTTAGTCACTGCAGTGTAAAGAACTGTATCTTCACTGGCAACGATAACCTTATAAATAAGGCAGACGCTGTTGTTGTCCACGTACAAAAGGGACAATTTCCTGAAGTGAAACGCAGGAGACAAGATCAGAGATGGATTCTTTTAAGTGACGAATCTCCAATTAATATGTTTTCGCTAAGTAACAATAAGCCGAGTCTCCAAGATATTGCCAATATGTTTAATTGGACTATGACGTATAGGTAAGTATTTAATAAAAATCCTCTTATACTATTAAACGAGTTAAGTGGCCCAACGATTTGAAACCTTTCGACGAAAATCTAGGATTAGGAGTTAAAAATCACCAGAAATCGGTCTATGAGGGAATCATCTTCGAAAACATTAATTTTAGGGAGATTTGTGCGAAATATACATAAAATATGAACGCATATGATGCTTATTTGATGATGACTGTGCCACCTGTTCCATGTAATTGGCAATAGGGAATTTTCCACGGCTTTCTCTAAACTCAATTAGATGGCGCTGATCAACAATTGGAATTAAAAAAAACTCTAAAATGTCGCCATAACTGATTGATATTACTGACTAATATCGTAATAAATGATGATAACTTTCTAATATTACGTATCATTTTATCCAAAAAATACTTTTCATAATTTTTGATGCACAACGCTTGTCAGTATTGTTTTTGTATTTCCTATAGGATTTCTTTAAATTTATTTCATTATATGTGTTTTTTATATTTTTTATAAAAGGGTAATTTGCATGTGATTCTTTCCGTAGAAACAAATTATAAAAAAATATGATAGATATTTTGAGAACAAATATTGTTTGTCCTTTCGTCTCTTAGAAGGCCACTATCGTCTAAAAACTCCCTGCAAAATGTTTCATAGAAAATAAATCTTATAGGTAGGTACCACTAAACGAGTTTTCTTAGTTTATAATCGCTCTGATTGAACGAGCGACGCTCGGTCTCCCAGCTAGTTATGATTAACTAAGATTATTAATTAACTAACCTATGAGCCTAAGAGTTGCCTTACGTTTAGACCTGTATTATACTTATTGTAATATAATAACTAACAAACATTAACCTACTCTTATATTTCAGGTCTGATTCTGATGTTCCAGTCCCATATGGAAGGACAATTCCTCTGGCTAAGCCTATCATACCCGCAGAGGAGTACGAAAATGTATACCTTCCAGATATCATCCCTAACTGGTCTATCAAAAAGCATGACGTGCTAGCTGCTGTCGTCATGTCTAACTGTGTTCCTTATCGGATGAAATTCTTAGAGGAATTGAAAAAATTCATGGCTGTAGACATTTATGGGGGATGCTCTACCGACTTCAATACTGCGTAAGTATACAGGGTCCCTCTGAAATACCTGAAAAAAATTACCGTTACTTCTACTCACGCAAGTTAACCGCTTTCTCTAAAAATCCAAAAAAACAATACCTTAAGCATAAAAAAAATTGACTGCTCATACTCTTTAATCAGCTGACCATTAAGCTTGTATGGGAAGCCCAAAAATTTTCTTATGGATTCTTTGGTTTAAGTTGTTCTGTTTCATGAGTACTTTAGCAGGACTCTATACAATACCGAGTGTACCAAAATAGGCGTAGGACCCTTATCTGGAGATAGTCATCATACTGAAGAATTTTTGTTCTACGATTTTGCTAAAATCGCATTTTTTTACTGAAGGTACAAAATTGCCCAAATAGCTAATCAGTTTGTATAAAGAGCATCAAACATTTTTTATTTCACCTGTTGTACTTAAGACGAAGTACTTAGTTACTAAGGTTGTTCAACATGAATGCTCTAATTAACGGGTCCTATTACGGGACCTATTTTATTACACCACACTGTATAGTTAAATTGAATAACACCTCTTAAATTTTAAATACATATTTCTAGAGCCTAATATCTTTTCAGATTCAGTTGTCCCGGTCATTTCAGAGAGGAATGTACGCCTATAGCGCGATATTTGTTCTATTTAGTATTAGAGAATTCCAGATGTCGCCAGTATATAACTGAGAAAATGTTTTACAATGCCTACGGGCAAGGCGCGATTCCAGTGATAATGGGCCCTCCGCTGGAAGACTGCGAGAAACTACTACCACCGAAATCCTTCATTCATGTTGACCAATTTGATACTATTGAGGAGTTGGCGATACACTTGAAGAATGTTCGGGCAGATTACCTGGCGTTGCGTGAGTACCACAGATGGAGGAACCATTTTGAGACAGTTAACGAGCATGGGTATTTTGGCGTCAAATCCTACCACTACTGCAGGGTGTGTGAAGCCCTTAACTATAATGACGGAGAAGTAAGCATTTACGACGAAGACGAATTAAGATTATTTTTTGATAAAAATATAAGCTGTGTTATGAACTAAGTGTCTCCCAAGTGTAAGTTATAACAAGGAGCACCTAACTAGATAAGGAAAATTTCTTTATCTTCGCGCTAAAAGGCTGAAAATCATTTGGTGGAACTTTGAAAGTTCCTTTGAGGATTGTTCCTGAGAAATATAAATTCGCGCTTCATTGAGTAATAAATTTTGGCACATTGTTCTTCTCGAGGATAGCGCCTTTTGTAAATTGTGTTATGATAAAACTTTGTGTTTTATTGGTAGAAAAGACACTTAATAAATAACGTTTGCTTAAACTATTTAAAGTTGTTTTTAAGATATGTACTTAGTTAAAAACTTTCAAGTCGAAATATTTTATTTTTGTTTAAAATTGATTTTTGTGTGAAAATTGTTTTCTGGGTAGTGCAAAAAGTAGTTGGCATGTACCTACTTATGTGACTCATAATATAGTACAGTAGGAACCATAACAGTTAAACACAAGTCTTAGTAAAAAAAAACTTGGTGTAAATAAATTAGACCACCGATAGACTAGTGAGAATTGTCCCAATAAAAATAAATAAAAAAAACTCTCAATTCGTTTTTAGGTAAAGTAATTCAGTTACAATGCGAAGAAACCTAATCCCTGCATGAACCGTATGATACAATAATTGGCACAAAATTAAATGGTAAGACAAGATAAATATTCTTTACTAGCTTCCGCCCGCGACGTCGTCCGCGTAGACTTCAGAATTGTGTCCAGAAAGAAAGAAAATGTTAAGATAATGACTCTAGAGAATCTAGTGACGAAGTGGAAATTTTGAGTTTTTAAGCATTCCCACGGGAACCCTTAAGTTTTTCGGGATAAAAAGTATCCTTTGTGTTAGCCGAGTGCTTTATCTATCTACCTACCAAATATCATCCGGATCCGTTCAGTAGTTTCGGCGTGAAAGCGGAAAAAAAACAAACTGAAAAACAAACAAACAAACATCCATACTTTCACATTTATAATATTAGTGTGATTTCACACCAGTAGAACAGAAATATGGTTTAATTTAATTCTAATAACACAGGTATTTACCATAAAAACAGTTTGTTATCTATCATCAATTTTAGTCTTATTACCTATTTATTTAATGTTCTCTTTGTAATGTATTTTTTAATTATTGTGATTTCATTCTTTTTTTTTCACTTATTCCACATACTGCACTTTTACTTATTTAGCGACCGGTGCAAGTTCCACCATAGAACCTACAATCGAAAGTATCAACTATCTTATTGTGATTATTTGTTGTGTCGAAAATAAAGCTTTGTCTATGTCTAATAAAACCCACAACCGATAGATAGAATTCAAGCCCTAATCGTGTACGAGTTGTAATTAGTTCTCTATTTGAATTATATATTTTTTGTACATATAAAGGTCAGCGCGCATAAATATTTGAAATTTAAGCAGATAGGTACGTAACCGGAATTGAAAGTTTACCTAATACTTATATAACTAAATCACGTCAGCTTTACACCGAGTGCAGTAAGTAGTTGATTAACGTCTCTCTTTGCAGGAATCCGTTCCGTTTAATATTTCATCTGTTCTCTTCTTAAGAGCTTAACTCATTTATGTGAAATCCTCTTAGGACCCTTCCACACTGGCGATTTGATGGGCTATTTCTCGGCGGCGCGGCGGCGTGAGGTCGTGGCGTGCACGCATTGAGCACGCTGTGATATTGCTGCGATTTATTAACGCCGGAATAAGGTCGCGTACGCATACTCTGCGAACTCGTCTCGATTTTAAAATAGCTGCGATACAATTTGCGCTCGCCTCGCCAAGAAATCGCGCATTAAATCGCCAGCGTGGAAAGGGCCTTTCCACGAAGCGAGCACGCTGTGTTATAGTCGCGATTTATTAACATCGGTAGAGTGTACGTACGCGACCTTATATATAAGGTCGCGTACGTACACTCTGCGAACTCGTGGCGATTTTAAAATCGCTGCTATATTGCCGCGTGCTCAATTTGCGCTCGCCTCGCCAAGAAATTGCGCATTAAATCGCTAGCGTGGAATGTCCCTTAGTTGTAGTGGTTTATCTTAGCTAATTGTCAGAAACTGGGTACATAAGAATGAATTGTGGACGCTTACAAAAATTAACTTATTTAATTTAGCAAGAATTAAATCAGTATAGGGCCCTACAGAAGGGTATACTCGTACATCTTTGTTCACTGTACATGTTATACTGGCAAGCAGTTTGCTACGTTCCCGCTGCGCTGGTGGGGCGAAATAAAGCCAGCGCAGCGTTGGTATCTTCGCAGTCCTAAATCTCTTGCTCTCGTTAGGCTAGCGCTTCCAGGGCACAGTAACAACTCTGTTTATTTATTGAAAGAAAAACCAGTAAGGGTTTTTTGTACACCTTTCATTTTATTGACTTACGCTATATAAAAAAAACAACTAAAATTCATGCTTCGTTTCACCTTTACTATTATGACAAACTTGTCTTTTCGATTGACAACGGCACTAATAGTCCTCCTATTAAAAGCTTATTCTCGTGGAAAGATTTTAGTTTTGCTCATTCGAACAGATACATGTGTCGTGTTGCAGTTTAATGCCTCATACAGAGGGAAACGCTCATTATTTGGAGTTTAACGAGTTCATAACAAGTGTCGAACTAGAAAAAGCGCTGGCCGGTGTAGTACTTACTCTACTTATTGTTTGTTCAAGTACCGGTACTGAATTTTTCATTGTTTGGCCACGGTATACAGAATATTATTGTAGATATTACTGTAAAAGCCCGTATATTCATAAATCTTAGGATTTACCAACATGATTCGGTAAATGTAAGATTAGGTTGGCCTTTTACCATAAAGAGTTGCTTGATTTACTGTAGTTCGACCTTTTACATTAACATCTTAGTCATTATAACAATATAAGCATTTAAAACCGTTAATACAACTAAGCAACACAATTACAAATATTATGTACGTAGTAAGTGTGTTCATTATTATTTTAGCAGGCAAATCGTTAAAAAATGGGTTAGATCTACGTAGACAACTGAACGATTTGCCTGCCAACGTAAATCATATTGCTTAGATGTTTTAATCACTTTGAACGTGTTCATATTTTTTTTCCAGGCAAATCATTGAAAAATAGGTTAGAACTACGTATGTATTTATATTATATCTCTGAAAAAATTGCCTGCCAACCTAATAATTAACACTGTAATTGCGTAAATTATATTGGCAATTATGTTGCTTAGATGTGTTCACCACTTTGAACGTCTACAACTGATTATAATTTTGTTTACCCCATGCATTCCGATCGTTTTGATGCTAACTGTACATTAACTATGATAACTTCAAAAACTTGATTTGTATAGCCTGATGAGGTTCGTTAAAACTTAGTTTTGATTATTCATCGGTGAGATGATGAATAACTTACTATACTTGGTTGAATTAATCTGAATTTTCAAAAGCTTACCTTAGCCAGCAGAATTCTGTTTGAGGAAACCCAAAAAGCAAATCATTTTCAGTCAGTTAATTTCTTTGCGGTATTGACATCGTTTATATGGTAGGTAAAGTAAACAAAGTTAAAAATTAATATTGTATTTTAGTAAGAAATAAAACTTTCTTGTTCAAATTGCTTTGGATGGGACGAAACGTTATGATATTTTATACAGTTTTTACTGCTCCGTTTAGGAGCTGCTGTAATTTGTAGGCCAGCTGCTTGTTTGCTTTACGGCCAGCCATAAAAACAACTGGCTGTTACATACAACAAAACAAAAGCATAACTCAACCAGTTCTCTTTGATCTGCGCTCTTATCAGATCTCTTCGTGATACCTTCTGTTTTGATGAAACATGAGGGTTCAGGTTTTATGGTTGCTATATGGTCGCGCTGTCGTATGAAATAATTGAGTATGTAGACAACACAATAAGCAGAGATTCTAATATAGTGGTAATTACAGTGCAAACATTTTATAACTATCTTAACATAAAATAATAGTACATTTTTCATCAAGGCGAGAAAGTGACCGATTACCAACGAGAGATGTATAGTTTGAGACCCGAGGCGCAGCAATCGCACTTTCTGCCGAGTGATACATAGTGCTTTATACTAAAGTTCATTCCAATCAAAAAAAGCAAAAGGTAAACAAACTTACTATGGAAATGACACATGTCAATGTCAGATGCATATTATCTTTGTTTACCTTTTGCTTTTTTTGATTGGAATGAACTATACACCTACGAGGAACACACAATATTACACAAATTGAAAAATGGCGCCAAAATCACATGTTCTTTTTTCAAAATAATGTTTGGAAAAAGCTAGTGGCCAGAATTATTTTGCGAACTTGGAGATAAAAACTTTTTGGCATTTTACATTTAGTTTACCGACATAGTCTTACCCAAAATTAAAAAAAAAGCACGTTAGTAATGGATTTCATACACTTTTCCCTCCCGCTCAGCGCGTTTTCTTCCCGCATGTTTGTACGATAGTAATGAGTGATGACGTACATTCTGCCTCAAATTTGATAAAGTATTAAGGTACTTTCTAAGTAGATGTAGTATAAATATTTTTTTATATTTTTTTTTAACAGCTAGATGGCGCATGGCCGAAGGTGGCGTGCCTTGGGGAGGCCATGTGGAGTAATACAGGCTGAGTATGGTTAGTTTATTTGCGAGCTTTTTATGAAAAGTCAAAGCTTCGACTGTATCGGTTTGGATAGTAATATTTTATTTTGTTACTTTTTAAAATAAAATTTAATTATTTTAGAATTTTACCATTCTATAAACCCTATTGAAGATAGATCTACCCATGTCAAAGTGATCTATTAGGGCCTTAGGGCCCACATCTAGTCCTATTCCTCTCTAACCCAAACCCAATTGAAAAATATTTTTGTAGGGACCTACCAAAACACAACAGAATACCTTCTTATTCGTGCAGGTAGTGTGTAGGTAGGTATGTTAAAAGGAAGACGTGTGAAAGAGCGTTACGTGACTACGGGTACTACCACGCTGCGCTACAGTGACTACGAATGTATAATACGAGTGCTAAACCGTATATACCCTATTATATTCTATTCTATAAATGTTATCTGACTATACATAAAAAGATTGTGTTTTATTTAATATCTACCAAGTTTTGTTACACTCTGTTTACTATCGTAAATGTATCAGTCGATCTCGGGTTCCCATAGAACAAAGAGTTTTTTTCTAATTTGTTCCAGAATAATAAAGAATGTTGTTTAATTCATGATACGTATTTTCCCAAATTTCATTACCTTACGTAAATGTAATACCTATAGCTTTTAACTTTACGAGTACAGATAAAAGGGAATAAATAGAAACTACTTTCAACAACAAAAAAGATAATCGAACCCCGATCCAACAGATGCTTCTGCGACAGTTTTTCGCACTCGCCTGCTTCGGTCAATCAACCTTCGCTCCGTAAAATATTGCTGACCTAACCCCCCGTCACCCCATGGCCCCACTCCCTCTCGTTTCGCGCTTTTTAATCCAGTGATTTATAGCACCCGCCGTAAACGGTTTTTGAATACAATGAATTTTTATTTTCCTGCGGACCCTGCGATATTTTCTTGTCTCTTGCTGCGCTTCAGGTAAAAAGGTGTCGGTTGTCTGTCGTCGTTACAAGATCGATATTGAAGATTTTGGGTGTTGTAAACTTCAATATAAAGAAGGATATTTATTTTTAAGAAATGCTCCTTCTGGTTTGTTTTATTAAATACGGTCTCTGCCTCTATTCTTGATCGAAAGGTCTAAGGAAAACTTGAAAGATAAAAAAGGGGAGAGAGATCATTCAAAGATTTGTTAGTGAAATTAATCTAAAAAGGCATGCAAATATAACATGAAATAATGAATTAAACATCTCATTGATATAGAGGAATAAATAACTATTAAATATAAAACAGGGTAAATACTCGACAAATCAAGATAAAAATAACTTACATTTGTTAAGGGTATTTTTTTGGTCAATTAGTTCATTCATTAGCAATCAAATTGATAGATAGATACCAGTATTTTACAAAGAAATAACTCGAAATAGTAGACTCGGCTTTGTCACCATCATCATGCAGATGGCTGATATTCACATATTTACATTAAAAAAAACTTTCATATGGCTAGTAACCTGATTTTTTTTGGGCAGATATACTCATATACATGTTTTATTACATATTATAGTTTTTGGACTCTATTAGTGCGAAACAGTCGATCCCCACCAAAAACTGAAGTTCGTTGCTTGAAGGTAATAAATATTAATTATGTGTAAAGATAAATGCTGTGATTTATTTACAGTAAATAATCAAAGCATAAATGTTTACTTTTCATTGCGTCGTCGTCGCCAAAATTCAGTTTCGAAGGCGGTATTCGGCTCACTTCAGTCAGACCTAGTGCTATTCATGCTAATTCGGTCATAATCTGTTAGTGCTAAATCTCGTATGTACGTTCGTCGCGTGTGGCGTTAGATAGCGCCAGGGTTCTAGACATCTGCATTGCAAATAAACTGTAACATTCCACATACGAAAGGGCTTAGCTGGTCGGCCATGGAGTCTCTTTCATGTGCGGTTAAATTGGTATTCTCTGGAAGCAGTTGGTATTTTCATTCACAACATTTGTTTAAGAGAAATCCATCAGCCATCCAACGTTTGCTGAGGTAATTTTTCAATTATTTCCATTTTAGACTAGTTTCAACGTTATTTTTGTGATGGAGAAGTAGCTGTGATTCAGATTCAAAGGTAATCGGTCATAAGAAGAGGATTTACTCGGGAGACAGCTCCGTTTTCCGAGTTCCAGCAGCAAACCACCACGTGGAGCATCTTTAAGTTGAACTGAAGACTTACCCTTGTGTAAAATAATTATATGGGAAACTTTGTGTATGCCTGAAATAAACTATTATTATGCAGAAATATAAATTTGGGCTACTCTGACCACTTCGCGCTAGGCGAAGCGACAGGAGCTACTCCAGCAGAAGCACAGTCGGCTGGAGGTCAGTGCGACGAGGAGAGAAAGCGTCGGACAATCCGGGCATTGTCGAGGAGGACTGCCTTTTGCATAGCCGCTATTATCGGTCTGCCTCGAAGTCCCAACCGTCTAAGGTTACGATCCAGGTCAGCAGGGATCAAACCATTAACGGACAGGACTACAGGAATGATTTCAGTGGATTGCACTTGCCACACATCCGTAACCTCGTGCACCAGGTTAAGGTACCGTAACCTCTTGTCGGCATCGGCTTGCACGAGGTTTTCATCGTGTGGAATAGTGATATCCACCAAAAACACCCTTGACTGCGCCCGATCCATCAACACGATATCAGGTCTATTATGATCAATAGACCTGTCCGTGATGATGTCTCGGTCCCAGTAGAGCTTGGCGCGGTCGTTTTCGAGAACCGACTCCGGCGTGTACTTGTAATACGGCAACCGGCGAGCTACGAAGCCATATTTTAGAGCGATCTCTTGATGCAGGATCCTGGCTGCTTGGTTATGTCTGTGCAGATACTCAGTATTACAAAGAATCGAACAACCGGAGGTTATATGGCGCAGGGTTTCACCTGGCTGTCGGCACAACCGACATACGTCCAAAGTACCGTCTTTCATTATGAACCTCCTGTAGTTGTTCGTCTTTATTACCTGATCCTGTATTGCACAGACAAAACCCTCGGTTACTGAAAAGAGGTCTCCGAAACGCAGCCAGTGCACGGAAGCCTTCTGATCTACGAAGGATCTGCAAAGAGCCTTAAAGAATCTTCCGTGCAGCTCTTTCTCTTTCCAAATGGCTTCCCGCTCAGTAGTGCTAAGTACAGCCGGCGCTTGCCAGTTCTCTTGGGCCATGGATAAAGGGGTTAGTCCTTTATCACATACTATGACAACTCTATGCAAATCACTGTCGATTTTCGCCAGGAAATAGCTTCGGAGGCTGCATATTTCACGGTTGTGCATTTGTTTTGCACATAGAAGGCCACGACCGCCATTCTTCCGCGGAATATACAGCCTCATCACTGACGACCTCGGATGATGCATCCTGTGGAGTGTCATAGTAGTGCGGACTTTCCGATCCAGGGCATCCAATTCAGTCTGCGTCCATCTGAGTATGCCGAAGGTGTACAGAAGAACGGGGATGACCCAAGCATTGATTGCACGTATCTTGTTAACGCCCGACAAATAGCTATTGAAAACTTTTGCCAGGCGCTCCCAAAACACGTCACATACTGCCTGTTTTACTTCCATCTCGTTCACACCAATGCTCTGCAACATACCCAGATACCGGTATGTCTCAGTCTCAGAGAGGGTACGAATGTTCATGGAGTCACTATTGACTCCATTCGAATGCACCACCCTACCTCTCTCTACATGAAGGATCGCACACTTATCCACCCCTAGCTCCATGTTGATGGAGCTGCTGAAATTGCAAGTAATTCTCAACAGCTCCTCCAACCGTGTTGCATTTGGGGCGAACAGCTTGAGATCATCCATGTACAAAAGGTGAGTCATTCGTAAGCCCCCTCTCTGAAACTGAAATCCCGTCCCTGATTTCTCGAGCAAAAAGCTGAGTGGATTCAGAGACAGGCAAAACCAAAGTGGACTCAGACAATCGCCCTGGAATATACCCCTCTTTATCCAAATCCGGTCTTCCGCATTCGACAGCCGCTGACCATGGAGACTAAGGATCGTACTCCATTGCCCCATACATGTACCGAGGAAGTCTCTAACTGTACTATCAATCTTGTACAGCTCGAGAACTCTCATTAACCATGAATGGGGAACCGAGTCAAAAGCCTTCTTGTAATCAATCCAGGCAGCGGAGAAATTGCGTCGATTGCGGTTCACCAATTTGCCCACGACCGTGTCAATCAGGAGCAGCTCCTTCGTACCGCGACTCCCGCCCCTACATCCATTCTGAGTTACCGCCATGATGTTATTCGCCTCTATGAAGGCGTCTATCTTGGCCTTCAGAATGGATGTTAGTGTCTTATATGTTGTAGAAAGACACGTAATGGGGCGGTACTGGCTAGGGTCAGCGGTATTGCTCGACTTAGGAGCTAAATGAGTGATCCCAGTAGTCAAGAAGTTTGGAACCTGACACTGCTCGAGTGCTTGCTGGAATTGGCTGGCTAAGGTCTCGTGACTAGCATAGAACCCCTTGAGCCAATAGTGGTGCAGTCCGTCGCTTCCTGGTGTTTTCCAGTTCGGAGCTTTACGGACCGCTTGCGACACGTCATCGGCACTAATGGTCACGGGGTTCATAGGTTCGATGCTATCATACGCCTCCTCCAACTCAGCCATCCACCGCTCCTCGTTGTGATGAACGGGCCTAGACCACAGGTTACGCCAAAAGGCCACCATTCCCTCGTGATCTGGGCTTTCGCCATTGTTCAACACAGCAGGTTGGTCCAACGATCTATAGAACTTCTTTTGATCACTCATGAAGAGGCGATTCTGGCGAAACCGGCCTACTCGCTCCGAGTATCGCCGAATTCGATTTGCCCACGCAGCTATCCGTTGCTTCAGGTCATCGATGCGCTCTGCAACTAATCGCATTGCATGCCTGCAGGATCAAAGTCTGATCCTGCAAATGCGAGCCTAACAAAGCGCATCACTCGGGGCCTGGTGTTGCCCGACCTGAAAGCGATCAGTTTGCCAATGAGGACCCTTGCCTTAGTGATACGACGCTCAATCCTCTTTTGCCAAGCCGGCTTTCCCCGCAGGGCGGACGTGCGAGCCGGTTCTGGCATTTTGGCACCCACATACCGACAGACCGCCATTGCAGCGCCAAAAAGGATTGAGTTTGTATCACCAAGGTCGCTGCTACACGCCAAATATTCTGGCAGCATATTCTGCATTATTATTATTATTATTATTATTATTATTATTATTAAGTGCCCATCACACCCTTGGAACCGTGCCTTTCACTTGACATTGGCGTTTCGCCATTTTTTTTATTGAAGATTGTCCCATTTTTCACTAGACATTGTCAAAATCACTCCTTTAATGAGATGTGGAATGCCAAATAGAAAAATAGAATAGAAATACCTAGACGTGACGTCGTAGTTATTCAGCATCATTATAGGAACATTTTGTGATTTCTATTTATAAAAAATTAAAGATGAGGTGAAATGAAAATGAAAAAATGAAAAAATATTTATTGCAGTATCTCATTTTACATAACAATACATGTTGTAGGATACTTCTTTTAAGTATAAAAATACTTGTGCCAGAAGTATCCGCTCTTCCATAACTAAAATTATAAGAGATACAAAACAAAAATAATAATAATAATAGAAAAAAGAAATATTAACAGCAATAAGAAAGAAAAATACTAGCCAAAAACAAAACAATATTTAACAAATAACTAATTGTGGGTTTGTGGGTGCTTTTGTGCGTGTGTGTGTGTGTGTATGTGTGCGTGCGTGCGTGCGTGTGTGTGCGTGTGCGTGTTCGTGTGCGTGTGCGTGTTCGTGTGCGTGTGCGTGTGCGTGTGGGTGTGTGTGTGTGTGTGTGTGTGTGTGTGTGTGTGTGTGTGTGTGTGTCTGTCTGTGTGTGTGTGTGTGTGTGTGTGTGTGTGTGTGTGTGTGTGTGTGTGTGTGTGTGTGTGTGTGTGTGTGTGTGTGTGTGTGTGTGTGTGTGGGTGTGTAGGTGTGTGTGTGTATGTGTGTGAGTAGGTGCGTGTGTGTTTACATATTAGAATGTGTGTGATTGTTGTATGTTTTTGTGTGTATGTGAGTGATTGTTTGTATAAATTTTATCTTAGGCCATGTACTTCAAGAGACTTTCAACTTCTTCATAATCAAGAGTGTTAAGCCATTTAACTATTGTCTCTTTACAATCGTGCGTATTAAGGGAATAAATATTAGTCTTTCTATTAATCTTATTGTATAGATACGATGATAGGGAATTGTATTGATGTTGTGCAAAAGCTGTTTTCGTCACTTGACAGGATGCTACTATATCATTTCGTCTTTTCTTTAATATCTCAGGATCAAAGCCTAAGCTTTTATGTTTTTTTATAATTAATTGAAAGATGAAAAGTTTTCTAACCGAAAGAACTTTACACAGATTATATAATTCATCAGTTGGAAATCTCCTTTGCTTAAAATGCATAACTTTAAGTAGTGATCTTTGTGATCTTTCTAATTCCAGGAATTTTATTTTACTGGCACCACCCCAGATAGTAAGACAATAAATTAAAACTGATTGCACCAATACTATATACAAAGTGTCTAGTAAGTTAGTTTTGGGTTTATTTATGATTGCAGAACTTTTTACAATGTTTGTAACTGGAATAACATGTCTTAAGGTTTTAAAGATCCATGATAGCTTCCTTACTCTATTTGAAATTTGATCTATTTGGTTGTGCCATGATAATCTTTGATCTACCATGACTCCAAGATATTTAGTGTTTGTAGTCTTTTCTATTATAGGACATGTACAAGATTGTAATATTCCGTTGCATTTTTTGATTTTTTAGATTAAGGTCATTTCTAGGTTGGGTACGTTTATTGAGACTAAAACAAATGTAGTTTGTTTTATTTGTGTTTAAAGTTAGTAGATTATTACTAAGCCAGCTAGCAATAGTTTTCATGCCCTTTTCGGCTTCTGTACGAAGACTATCCCAAGTAGTTCCTTCGAAAACTACTGCTGTATCATCAGCGTAAGCAAATATATGAGCATTTTTTAGTTTTAATGTACAGAGCTCATTAATATATGCAAGAAACAGCGTAGGCCCTAGTACGCTGCCTTGAGGCACACCAAATTCTATTTGCTTTTCAGAACTAATGTGTTGGCCCACCTTCACTTTTTGTTTTCTGTCGGTGAGATAATCTCTAAAAAGTGCTAGTGGGGTACCTCTTATACCATATGCTTCAAGTTTTTTCACAAGGGTTGGGACAGAGACTGTATCAAAAGCCTTTTTTAGGTCTAAAAATACTGTGGCACACTTTTTACCACTATCTAGCTTGTCTACAATTACAGAACTTAGAGCAGCCACAGCATCCTCAGTTGATTTTCCTTTTCTGAAGCCGTACTGGGACTCGGATAATATATTAAAAGTATCAAAGTATTTTACTAATCTGTTGTTTAATAATTTTTCTAAAATTTTTGAGATAGATGGCAATACCGAAATAGGTCGATAATTATTTATATCATCTCTGTCCCCACCCTTGTATATGGGAGTAATTATAGACAGCTTCAGTTGTTGTGGAAATACACCATTTTTAAAACAAATGTTGGCAAGGTGTGTGATAACTGGAATAATGTCATGTTTGACAAGTTTTAAGAAGCCGGTCGAAATATTGTCCCAACCTGGAGCACTATCAGATTTTAAATTTGTTAGAATAAAATTAACTTCATCACAATCAACATCAAAAAGCACAAAGGATGACATTTGAGAACTTGAAATAAAACTATCATTTTTTATATGGGTGTCGTAAGTTTCCAGAATTTTTGATGCTAATTCTTTCCCTATGTTAACAAAAAACTCGTTAATAAAATTGACACTTTCTTGAGGGCAGGTTTTAATGTTTAGGAGTTCATTATTAGGGTTTTTGTATTTTTGTGTGTATGTAATTTTTTTTATGTTGTTCCAAAGTAGCTTCGTATTATTTAAAGATCTAGTCAATTGTTCTCGTTCATATTGTCGTTTCAGCTTTTTAATGAGGTTATTACAAAAATTACGGTACCTTTTGTATGTTATTCTGAGTATTTCGTCAGTAGGGTTGTTTCGCAGATTTTTTTGGAGTTTATTTCGATTCCTAATACATCTTAATATACCTGATGTTATCCACGGTTTTATATTACGTTTACTTTTTGGTAGGTAAATTGTTGTCGTGTTTTCAATAAGTGATTGTTGTAATTTTTGGATTAACAAATTAGTTACCTGCACAGGATCATTACAAAGTAGAAGTTCAGAAATATTTTTTTGTTTCAACGTTTTTATTGCATTTTCATAATTAATTACAGTTTTTGTTTTTGGATATATTTTATTTTGTTTTATTTTTGAGATAGTAATGTTGTGAAATGATCAGTTACGGAAGTGTTTAGAACGGCTATAAAAGCAGATAGCTTTTTTGTATCCAATTTTAATACAAAGTGGTCTAAACAACTTTTGTCCCTAGTTGGTAAATTATGACCAGGGAGAAGGCCATGTAATGTCAGCATATCAAGATAATTTTGGCGATTATAACGCTCGTATGTATTTTCGTTTTCTTTGACGATTGTGTTTATATTTATGTCCCCGGCAATAATAATATTTTTCTGACTTTTAAGGGTATCTAGATGTTCATTCAAAGAATTTAAAAATATCTCAGCATTTGAGTTAGATGGTGAGCGATATATACACAAAATTAAATGGTTTAATAAATCCACTTGTAAACAGGATGCATGCTTAAGTTTAATTTCTTTTATATTTGATTTAAGTGAGCTTTTGATATAAACCACCACTCCATCATTTTGGTTCAAATGATTCGTGGTTTCGAATGCAGTATAACCTAAGAGTTGAGGGACAGGTTTATGTGGGCTGAGCTGACATTCTGTTAATGTGATAACATCAGGCTGAAATGACAATGTGGGTAAAATAACGGAAAAATCATCAAAATTTTTGTATATACTCCTTATATTTTGAGAAAATAGTGTTAAGTCGTTTTTATTTATATGAATATGTTGAGATAGTTCCTCTAGGTCACACTGTACGGAGTGAGCTATCTCAAAGCTATCTATTTCATTTATTGCATTTATGGTGCTATCCATAATAGAGAATAATAAGTACGGGAGACAGTATTGATATGTGTACATAAAGGTAACTCGATCCACCGTAGGAGAGTCGGAGCAGTAACTGTGATTGTAATATTGATTTAAACATAGGTAAGGGGTGTGTATGTGTAGAAGCATTTTGTGTACTTATAATTATAGTTTTGTGGTTGAGTTTTGTGTATGTGTTATTTGTGTATGGGAAGTATCTATTACAATACTTTATTAACATTTTTAGGCCGATTCTATCAACAGAAAGACAAGATAAATATAGTCAGGTAGAGTTCATTAGGTGGTGACATTGAGCCTCAGATTTTATATTAATTATTGGCGTGGTCTCATCCTTTCTGACGTAGACTTTACCGTAGGCAGTCCAGCAGAATTTGTACTTTTTTGTTTTTACCAAGTCTCTTGCCAGGAAATGTAGTCTGGATGCTTTGGCGGTCAGATTTTCTGATATGAAAATCGGAGTATCTTCATGTCTATGGAAGCCAAGATGTAGTGCTCGCAGTTTGTCCTTATGTTTGATGTTGAATGCTTTGCAGAGTCTCAGTACCTAAATCATTTCTTACTAACGTTGAGCATGTCTCCACTATAATGGGTGCGCTTGTGGGTCCCTCCTTTTTTCCTCGCACTCGGTAGATGTCCTTTATGTCCGTCTTTGTGATTCCGCCTTCGACTGATTTGGAAAGACAAAGAACCATTTCGATAAGGTCTTCCTTTGTTTCCTTTTCTTTTTTTGGTACGTTTCTCATTTCGAAGTTGGATTTTCGACAGTTCATCTGCATGTCTTCAACTTTGTTTTCTAATATCGTTATATAATCTTTGTCCTTTATTCTTTCTGTTTCTAATTTCTCTATCTTCGCATTTAGTTCCCTATTTTGTTCGGCTAGGAACTCCATCGAACTTTCAATCTTTTGGTTTGTTTGTAAGATATTTTCCAAGGTTTTTTCTATATTGCCCATTTTATGCGCCTGTGTAGCGAACAAGGCAGTCATAGACTTCATAATATCATCTTTGAGATTGGATATTTCACAAGAAAAATCATCTTCCCGTTTCCTTTTATGCCGTGTTGAGACAAAATTTGGTGGTGTCTTAATTGATTGTTCTAGTGCTTGCAGGTCACTCTCGGACAGTGATTTCTCCATGGATGTGTCCATTGTAGAGGAGTCCCTTTTGTTCGGTTCAGTGGTTTGTTGATTCGGAACCGTACTTTGTGACATAGATACTGTTAGCGCCACCTATTAGGTGATGACTATACTACGATCAGGCAGCTGCGTTCACAGAGGATCTAGGATGCAGTGAGTCGATGTTGCGGTCGATGTCGTTTGGTATAGGTATTGTTACGGATGCAAGTTCCACCCCCCCGCGCCGACGACGCTTGCCTCACCCCTAGGACACCCGAATTATTACCTTATATGGCCATGTTTCTATCGTTTTTCTATCAACCAATTAGAATCGCTGGGAGGGGCGGGCGCGGGGTGAGACGGGTACTGGCGCCGCTATATTTTTTAAAATTTGTTCAGTTCAGTTGCGCAGTTTCTTTGATCAATAAAGACGTGTTAAAAGTTATCGCTGTGTTTTGCCATTTTTTGCACTCCTGTGACCCACAAAGTGGTCCATTCTAGCCGGATTGTTGCGTGTGTAAATATTGTGTGGGTGTGCAAACAAAATGGCAAAAACCAGAAGCCAGGACTCTGACCCGGGGGGTTCGCACCATGGCGGGGAAAAGCCGTTATTGGAGACCGGCGACGTCACAGGGTCTACGACGCCGGTCATGACTTCGACTCCACCTGTCAGCGACGACCACGGCGCCTCCGGTACGGAGTCTGACAAGGCTGCGGACTGCCCGCTCGAAGAGGTCGCACCCTCGCCGCCGCCGCCGCCGACTGGGCACGCGCAGACAAGTGGAAACGGGCGCGGCCACGACGACATCGTAATTTCATCGCAATCAAAGAAAAGGGCCCTCGCTAAAGCCAGACTGGAACTAGCCGAGGCAAGGTTGGCGTTCCTGGAGGCCCAGGAAGAGGAGAGCGACCAGGATAAGGAGCTCAGCACCGTGGCCCAGGACTGCGCGGACGGCGAGCAGGCCACGGACAGGACGTCGATGACAGCAGTGCGTGCAACTTCGACACCGCACGCTGATGCCAACGACGCGACACCTGCGACATCAGAGCACCAGCGACAGACGACTGATCAGCGTACCATCATGACGCCGTACGCTGCCAGTACACACGACAGCACCGGGGGCGGCGCGATACGCGGTGACAGGCCACCGCTATCGCCGCCGCCGCCGACGCCGCCGGCCGCCGCCGGGCCTGACAGTGCCGCGGGGCCCGAGGGTGCCGCGGGGCCTGGCGGGGCCGCGGAGCCACTGATGCCGGCGAAGACACAGCCGCCTCTGCCGTCGGCCGCGGCCTGGCTCGACGGCGGGGCGGCGCCGCTGGCGTTTGCTTCGCCACCGCAACCGCCGCCTCCGCTGCCTCCGCACGGTGGTGGCGGTGACCAGATTGCGGACTTAGCGACAGCTATATTGGAGGTAGCTCGCGGGGGTCGACCCTCCGCGAGCCACAGGTACCCCGACTTACCTTTTTTTAATGGGAATAGTAGTGAATGGCTTTATTTTAAATCTGCATTTAGCCAGTCTCAGTCAGCCTTCTCGGAGTACGAGAATGTAGCTCGATTGAGGAAAAGCCTGAGAGGGATAGCCTTCGAGGCAGTAAAGGGTTTGTTTATTTCTAATACAAAGGCTGCGGACATTGTGGCTAAGCTGGAGGCTCGCTTCGGCAGACCTCATGCACTTGTTACCTGTGAGATGGAGAAGCTCAGAAGCTTGGCTAGACTCACGGACAATCCTAGGGATATTTGTATATTTGCCTCGAAAATTAACAATATTGTTAGTACTATCAGAGCGCTAGACAGATTTGAATATTTATATAGTCCTGAGGCTATTAATTTAATAACTGATAAGTTCACAAATGTTCTTAGAAACAGATGGTATGATTTTGAATTTAGACAGGAGGTGAGCAAACCAGGACTGATAAAGTTGTCTCAGTTTTTGGATGGAGAAGCAGAATTAAATGCTAGGCACGCTAAAGCTGAAGTGGTTGATGATCATAGACCAGTGAAACCCCATAGGATCATGAAGGTCACCGTAAATAATAATAATGTATGCTCCACCTGCGGTGGAAATGGTCATGGCCCAATAACATGCTTAAAATTTAAGTCTATGTCTGTATCAGAAAGATGGCAAATTGCTCGGCAATTTAAATGGTGTTTCAGGTGCCTGGGAAAAAGGAAATGGCAACATCGGTGCAAGAGTGTGAAGTGTATGGTGCAGGGTTGCGAGTACTACCACCACAGGCTACTGCACAACGATGATGGGCCGCAGCCACAGCCGATTGACAGAAGTGCGCGGGCCGCTGAGGGAAGCGCCTGCACGCAGAAGGCTGGTGGCAGCGCTCAGCCGCTCTACAATGGTGCGCGTCCGGCAGAAGCCAGTCTGCAAGCGCCAGCTGGCGCCATGGACTCGCCTGCCTATGACTCGACCTGGCAGCGCGCCGCAGTGACATCTACGTGGGCACCACGGGCGGCGAGCACCTTCCTTAAAGTACTGCCTGTTAAGTTAACAGGTCCCAAAGGTACTGTAAATACTTATGGCTTACTCGACGATGGGTCCACGGTCACCCTGCTGACAGCAGACACAGCGGAGAAAATCGGAGCGCAGGGCCCGGCTGCACCCTTTTATATAGAGGCAGTCGGTGGAGCACGCGTGGACGCTTTAACATCGCATCGGGTAAAATTCAATATCTGTGGTATGTACAATAATAATAGTTTTGAAATTGAAGGGAGAACTATTGACAAGCTGGACATATCGGCACAGTCTATAAAAGCTGAAGCATTGCAAGGCTGTGAACACCTACGTGAGCTGACTCAGCAACTTCTATATGAGGTAGGCGAACCCACAATACTTATAGGGCAGGATAACTGGGAACTCCTATTAACGACAGAGTTGCGGAAGGGAGCTAGAGGTCAACCTGTTGCCTCGCTTACCCCATTAGGCTGGGTGTTACATGGGCAATGTCATAGTAATACATCTTTGACTTTACGCCACCGCTGCAATCACATACGCCGCACTGATTCCCTGGAGCAGTTGGTAAAGGACCATTTTGATTTAGATGCCCTGGGTGTGGAACCGCGCAGACCACGGGCGGATCCAGAGAGCCGCGCCTTGGAGATTCTACAGAGGACGACGCGCCCTCTAGAGGAGGGGGGCTATGAATCAGGTTTGTTGTGGAAAGAGGAGGGCAAGCCCTTTCCATGCAACTACACGGCGGCGCTCGGACGGCTGGAAGGTGTGGAACGACGTCTACAGAAGGACCCGCAGCTCGAGAGGAGATACAAGGAGCAAGTCGATTATTTACTGGAAAATGGGTACGCTGAGCGCGCCCCTATGCCAGCGCCCGCTAACAAGACTTGGTATTTACCTCATTTCCCTGTTTTAAGTCCAGCGAAGCCTGACAAAGTTCGTATAGTACATGACGCTGCCGCCTGTACCCATGGTGTATGCCTGAATGATTATTTACTGACTGGCCCAGATCTGTTAAAATCTTTAATTGGTGTCCTCATGAAATTCAGACAGCGAAAAGTTGCAGTAAGCGCAGACATTAAGGATATGTTTCTTAGAATCAAAATAAGAAAGCCCGACAGAGACGCTTTGCGTTTCCTCTGGCGAACCGAGCCTGGTGCTGTACCTATAGAATATAGGATGACGTCCGTAGTTTTCGGGGCCACCTCCTCACCCAGTACAGCCATATTTGTGAAAAATTTTAACGCTCGCAGGTTTGAGGAGGAGTTTCCCCGGGCCACGAGCGCTATCATAAACAATCATTATATGGATGATTTCTTGCAGAGCTTCGACTCGCCGGAGGAGGCCAACCGCGTGTCCAAGGCAGTGGACACAGTGCATCGCCGTGGCAACTTCCAGCTGCAGAAATGGACGTCTAACGACGGCGCTGCCATCGAGGGGCTCGCTGTAGAAGCCGGGAGCACTCGTGTTGCCATATTCAAAGAGGAAAAAGTATTGGGGCTCGTCTGGCGCCCTGCCGATGACACCCTCAGTTTTAATATTTCTTCATTTAATTTTAACTATAAAATTCCGACAAAGAGACAATTGCTGAAAGCAGCTATGTCCCTTTTTGATCCACTCGGCTTAGTGACACCCATAACTATTCAAGCGAAACAGATCCTCCAAGCTGCTTGGCGTGACAAGGTGGGCTGGGATGAGTGCCTGCCACCAAAGATGTTGCAAACTTGGCGTTCATGGTTGTTGGCTCTAGATAATTTGAAGGGACTCACTCTACCCCGTTGTTATCCCAACTTTAGTAATGCACAGGAACTACAAATGCATGTCTTCGTTGACGCAAGCGAGGTTGCCTACGCAGCAGCCATTTATTGGCGTTCAGTAGATAACGAAGGCAAAGTATCCGTCTCGCTCGCGGCAGCGAAAGGGCGCGTGGCGCCCCTCAAGATAGTTTCTATACCTAGACTTGAATTACAGGCTGCTGTGCTGGGCGGGCGCCTGGCGGCCACCGTCGAGGGGGAGCACGAGCGGCGCGCCACCCGACGCGTGCTGTGGAGCGACTCGCGCACCGTGCTCGCGTGGCTGCGCGCGGGCGCGCACTCCTTCAAACCGTTCGTAGCGCACCGCGTGGCCGAGCTTGAGGAGACGACCGACGCTGCAGAGTGGCGCTGGGTTCCCTCTGCTCATAACCCAGCCGATGACGCCACACGTAAATTACCTACCGATTTCTCGGCATCCCACCGTTGGTTCACAGGGCCTAGCTTTCTTTACTTGGGGGAAACATCATGGCCGCGTAACGATAACCCGCTCACGCTCACAGAAACAGGCGAAGAACGCACTACGACCGCAACCGTAGTCTCCCACACCCAGCTGAAAGAAGCGTTGCCCGACGTAAGCCGCTTCTCTTCCTGGCTGCGGCTCATCAGGAGTACGGCGCGAGCCCTACAATTCATCGACCGCTGCAAAGCGCGCACGGCTTCAACTGCAGCAGCACACAGTCGCCGCGTTGACTCGACCGATCCGGAGTGGAGGGGCGCGCGCCGCAGCCGCCGCGCTGCGCCTACCCGCACCGCGATACGTGACCACGCCGAGCCGAGCGGAGACACCTACCTGCCACTGCCGGCGCCGTACACACGACGCGCCGAAACTCTGTAGACACTGGCACTGCAAGAGCAAAGCTTTCCAACCGAGCTACGAGATGTCGCCGGCGGGAGGAGGGTATCAAACACCAGTCGCCTACGTCAACTTTCCATGTTCATCGACGAGCACGGCATATTGAGATTGCGCTCACGAACAGCCGCCGTGGCCGACACTGACAGCCAGACACAGTCACCGGCAATACTAGATGGCAACCACGCCTACTGCCGGCTGTACATCGACTGGGTCCATCGGAAGCTTCATCACAGTGGAGTCGAACACGTCACCAACGAAGTTCGCCAGCAGCACTGGGTGGTGCGCCTACGGCCTACGGTTCGGACAGTCATCAAGCAGTGCCAACCCTGCCGCCTGCGCCGCGCTGTGCCTCCCGAACCGCCGACTGGAGACCTGCCAACTTGCCGCCTCGCACATCATCAGCGGCCCTTCACACATACTGGAGTGGACTATTTCGGACCGCTCTCAGTTACCGTGGCGAGACACCATGAGAAACGGTACGTCGCCCTTTTCACGTGCCTCACGACCCGGGCCGTCCATCTAGAAGTTGCTTCAACACTGGCCGCAGACGCTGCTATACTCGCACTGAGACGCATGATGGCGCGCCGAGGAAGCCCTGACACGATTTGGAGTGACAATGGAACTAATTTTCATGGAGCTGACGCCGAGTTGCGTAGGGCGGCACTGAATTCGCTGCAGGGTGAAGCCGACATACGCCGCATCAACTGGCGTTTCATCCCACCCGGTGCACCATTCATGGGTGGTGCATGGGAACGACTAGTCCGCTCTGTGAAGACGGCACTAAAAACCACACTACATGATCGACATCCCCAGGAAGACGTGCTCCAAACGCTGCTCGCCGAGGTCGAGTATACGGTGAACTCACGACCATTATCCCATGTATCGGTTTCGGCGGAAGATGAAGCGGCTCTCACCCCGAACCATTTCCTGCTCGGCGGTCCTTCAAGAGTCCCACTGCCCGGGACATTTGTGAAGAGAGATGAGCTCGGACGGTCACACTGGCGAGCGTCGCAACGCCTAGCAGACCTGTTTTGGCAGCGCTGGGTAAGGGAAGTCCTGCCACTACTGCAAAACCGGCGGGAGCCACATGGCAGAGGAGAGCCTATCAAAGTGGGTGACTTGGTTGTCGTTGTGGACGAGACACTTCCGAGGAACGTCTGGCCGAAGGGCAGAGTAGAGCGGGTTCATCCGGGTGCGGACGGGGTAGTGAGGGTAGTGGACCTAAAAACCAAAAACGGTGCGATTCGTAGGCCCACAAAACGATTAGTTGTTATACCAACAACTTAGACTATCTTTGTAACAGTTGGCATAAATATTTAAGTAGGTTCCTAAGACATTTTAATATTTGGATAACAGTCCTCTCTTTGAACATTTTGTTTTGAAACTTAAACGTTAAATTTAAATTGTAATGGCTAGTTAGCAGTGACATCTCATATAATGTACTTATTACTTACAGCTCGTCTGTTGATAAAGTTTTAGTTTTTGTTAATCATTGAGTAAATTAACTTGCAATTGAAATTATTTTGTTATAGTAACAGACATAGTTTAACTTGCAGTTACTTTGTTATACAATAACGTTATAATGTATAATTTACAGTTGCAGTTGTTTTAGTTTATATAGTAGCTGGCATAATTGACTTGCGGTTGCAGTTGTTTTGTTTTGTATAGTGACTGTCATAGCTTAACTTTTAGTTGCAGTTATTTTTCTATAGTACGGTCATAATTTAATTAATTATGTTATAGTTTATGTAATAACACTGTCATGGGTATTAATAAATGACTGTTTTGTTGTGTTTTAGATGTGGTCGCTTGCATCGGTAACACGTTGACTAGTTATTATGCACACTGCATGTGCACGGCGGGAGAAATGTTACGGATGCAAGTTCCACCCCCCCGCGCCGACGACGCTTGCCTCACCCCTAGGACACCCGAATTATTACCTTATATGGCCATGTTTCTATCGTTTTTCTATCAACCAATTAGAATCGCTGGGAGGGGCGGGCGCGGGGTGAGACGGGTACTGGCGCCGCTATATTTTTTAAAATTTGTTCAGTTCAGTTGCGCAGTTTCTTTGATCAATAAAGACGTGTTAAAAGTTATCGCTGTGTTTTGCCATTTTTTGCACTCCTGTGCCCCCAGGTATGACGCAGGTTCTCGTACAATAAGTTAGATGGCGTATTGAGCGGTACTTTACACTTCTGTTGTCCTGGTACTTCGAAGACAAATTAACTGAAGTAAGACTCACGTATCTTCGCTATATAGATGCAATGTTACTTGAACTTGTGGCGCGTGACTCCTGTGCACTTATGAACTCCTAATTTTTCAAACGAATTTTTGATGTTGGAAATATTTTATTTTTCGCGAAAAAAAGAGCGACAAATACATGTCTTAGTCGTTTGACGTCCGGGGGGGAAGAGGAGGTGGAAACAAAACAATATGTTTTTTAGAATTTCAGTAGGAGAGCAATTTAGTGAACTTCAGCTCATTTTTTATTTTTGTGCAGTCATCTAGCCTTCTGAGAAATGACATTATCCTTCGTTAAGAGAAACTTTCCGGAAGTGATGTAAAATCACTGAACCCCACGAGCAGGGAACAAAGTATGTAGCATCCGCTTCAAAATGTACATTTTCAACGATGGTGGATCCCATCATTCACTTAATTAAGGCTCTGATCCAGCATTTCCTCATAATGAAAAGTTTCTCGTTACGTCAGCATGTCAGACTTAATTTGAATTCCTCTTTTTTCGCTATTTCGCCGTGAATTTTGCTAGATAGATGAATTTCAGAGATATTTCACAGTAGCTTAATACTAATATGAGACTATTTGACTCTATAGGTATTTACTAGGAACCCTTATAGGATTCTTTAGTCCGTCTGTCCGTTACAGACAACCAAACTGTATGTCAAAGCACAAATTAGTTTGAATTTGAACAGGGAACAACTATGCGACACGTGTTGAGAATGGAGGCTTTCTGTAGTTGTGTAATGGTATATTCTGGTAGATTAAGTGTCTTAAGGGACTGTTTAAGCTGTGTTGGAATCACGCCTGTAGTTGAAAGGACTATGGGGACTATTGTGACGGATTGAAGTTTCCATATGCGAATGATTTCATCTTTGAGGTATGTGTATTTAGATAGTTTCTCAGCTATTGTACTTTGGAGGTTATGGGTATTAGGTACGGCTATATCTATGATGAATCCAGTTTTGCTTTCTTTGTTCACTAGCGTAATATCCAGCCTATTATAATGCGTTGTTCTATCAGTGAGTTTTGCCCTATCAAAGTAAAGTTTATGATTATTATTTTCAAGAACAGCCTCAGGTGTGTATTTGTAATAGGGTGTAGGTGGATGATTAAGTAATTTGTATTTTAACGCTAGTTTTTGGTGAATTATATTAGCTATCTGGTCATGTCTGTATTTGTAGTCAGTCTGCACTATTGCTTTACAGGCACTCGTTATGTGTTGAATAGTTTCTGAGGTGCTATTGCATCGTCTACAGCGGTCAGTGGCTATATTTGGTACTTTAATTATGTATTTTTGATAGTTTCGAGTTTCTATTACTTGATCCTGAATGGCAACCATAAAACCTTCAGTTTCTGGAAAGAGTTCACCACGTTTAAGCCACTCGTTCGACGCTTGTTTGTCGACGTTTGGTTGGCTAATATCATGGTAGTGTCGTCCATGCAAAGTCTTTTGGCTCCATATATCTATTTTTGTCTTTATATCTATTATTTGTTCATTTGTCTGCTTAGATTTTTCACTTAGGCTTAGTGGAGTATTTTTTGTGTCATTTTGGGTTATTGCTAGATGTAATGTTGATGTTTTTGCCTTGTCGAAAAAATAGTTCCTCATTGTACTAACTTGTTTGTTATGTAGGTTTGTGATATCTATCAGTCCACGTCCTCCTTCCCCTCTTGGTAAAGTAAGTCTTTGGATACATGACCGGGGGTGATGTTTACGGTGTTTGGTCATTGTGGTGTTTATTGTGCGTTGTAATTTTATAAGCTCGGTTTTTGTCCAGTTTATTACGCCAAATGAATATGTAAGAATGGGTATTGCATACGTGTTTATTGCTTTTATGGTATTTCTTCCATTTAATTGGGACTTCAAGATAGAATTCAGTCTAATTTTGAATTGTTGTGTAAGTGCATTTTTGGTATCTTTATAATGAATCTGTTTACTTTGGTGATAGCCTAAATATTTGTAAGTTCCTTTTTCTTCCAGTAACTCAATTAGCTCTCCTGTAACCATTTCATAATGATGCTGGTGGTGCTTGCCTGTCTTAATAGAGTTAATTTTACACTTATCTATTCCAAATTCCATATTGATGTCTCGTGAAAATAGTTCTGTGATATTGGTTAATTGACATAGGTCCTTTTCCGAAGCTGCATACAGCTTTATATCATCCATATACAGTAGGTGGTTTAGTTTCAATTTATTTCTGCTATTTTGTGAGTCACTGTCTGTGTTTTTGTAATAAAGTGAATGTCCTAAGCCACTTGAATTGAGTAAATTTGACAAGGGGTTCAAAGCAAGGCAAAACCATAACGGGCTGAGTGAGTCTCCCTGGAATATTCCACGTTGTATTTTAATAAAATCTGTTTCTTCTTGTAATGTATTTAGTTTTAAATGCGTTGTCCATTTATTTATTACAGCTTTTAAAAAATCTACAATTGTTGGGTGTATTTTGTAAATATTTAGCACTTCAAGCAGCCAAGAGTGCGGCACAGAATCATAAGCTTTTTTATAGTCTATGTACATAGTAAATAGATCTTTCTTATTTTGTTGAACCTGTTTTATGATTATGGAATCTATTATTAGTTGTTCTTTACATCCTTGACTGTGTTTTCTACATCCTTTTTGTTGTTCAGTTAGAAGGCTATTGTTATTTATATGTTCATAAATTATATGAGTTAAGCATGATGTAATTATCTTGTAAATGGTCTGTAAGCAAGTTATGGGTCTATATTTGGCTGGGTTCATGGTGTCTTCTTTATCCTTCGGTAGCATGTACGTGGTTCCTATTGATATGAAATCTGGCATATCTAGCGGGTTGGCGATGAATTTATTGATATAGTTGTACAAGTGCGGGTGAATATAGGTAAGCTTTTTATACCAGTAGTTATGAATATTATCTGATCCTGGTCCAGTTGTGAAGTTTCTTGATGACATTATGAAATGTCTCAATTGAGATTTGTTCGAATTCCATTTGTTGAGTATGTATGTTATTGGCTATTTCTTTTCCTATCCATTCTGCTTCTGTATTGTGCCCTACTGGATTTTCCCATAATTGTGCCCAATAATCTCTAATTTCTTTTGGATCAGGAGTCATGTTGTTCAGTCTGTTGTTGCGTTGGGTACGATCGGTTGGATTTCTATATTGGCGGTAAAATTGCTTTTGGTTATTTTCAAACTGTTTGTTTTGGATTTTGCGTAGTGTACATGATTTGTATCTTTTTAGCCTGCTGCTTAAAACTGCTAATTTTTGTTTGACAGACAGTTGTGTGTTTGGCTCTTCATGTGTAGTATGTACCTTATACTGTTTCAGAATTTTATTCACTGCTTTATTAAGGTTATGGCTTCGATTTCCATTTATATATTGTGTCAGTCTCCCTATTTTGACTCTCAATTCCTGTAGTTTCCTTTCCAATCTTATGTGCCACTTTGGTTTATAATTATTTTGTCCTTGTTTTTGCTTTTTCTGTGGTGGTATCTTAAGTTGGGCTCCATTCACTTTAGCTGCTGTCCATGCAGCACAATATACTGTTGTATGAAACGTTTTAAAGTCAGATTCCAAATTAAGGTATTTTGGTAATATACTACTATTTAGGTAATTTACAATATTAGACAGTTTTCTTGAACTTTTTTGCTTGGGAATATATGGTCTATTTAACGGGTCAGTAGTGCTAAAGAAAATGAAAGCCGAATTGAACGTTTCGTCTATTTCTGGGTTGATTTCTAGTGGGTTATCTTGTGAAGGTGGAGTGTCACGTTGAGGGTAAATGGTGAGTGTTTGTGTGTCTGTGTGATTGTTTGACTGGAAAAATTGTGTAAGGCTGCGTGCTAGTAACTGTATTTGTTTCCATACTATTATTAACTGATATACTTGGATGCAGATGGTTATTATCTGGGTCAAAATGTTATCCGTTTGTACTTTCTAAGCTTATTGATATTGTTGTTCCTAATTCTTCTCTTATTTCTTCCCTGATCGCAAGTAATCTTTCTTTAGTAAGGTATTTATTATTTATTATAGCCCTGCGTTGGTCAGCTACTCTTTGTTGAGATACATGTTTTAGATGGGGAAATGTTTTTATAAATTCTTGGTGTAAATGCCTATACATATTCTATACATTGTCATATCTGTTTCTAACTTTGTTATTTTGTAGTATGCTCTAACAATAGTTTAATTGTGTTCCGGAGTCCAACTCATACGCTGGTTAGGCTGTTTTGATGTCTCTTGGTTATTTCTTACTACATCCTGATGTTCTCGTAAAATTGATTCAACTTCTTTTTTTATCTCATCTAACCTGTCCGATCGTAGTAACTTTTGTCTTAATATCGCTCTACGCTGATCTCCTAGTCTTTGCTTACTAACAGATACTTCGGGAAATTCCATGGTAAACTCTGCGTGGAGAGGAGTCAGGTATGACCTAAGATTTTCTGTTTCCAATTTAGTGATGATGTAATAGTTACGCATGATGGATACATTCATATCTTCGCTCCATCTTTGACGCGTTTTGGTTTTGCCAGCGGTGGGCACAGAATTAATGACACATTTGGTCACCTGTGCAACATCCTCTGACATTTCAGTACAGAATGAAGAAGCTGGTGAGCTTCCATAAGAGGGAGCTGTTGATGGTATTGAGGAGAAGAGGCTGGTTGATGATGTTGGAGATGGTGTTTCAGTAGGGAGATCATCACTGAGACTCTCAAACCTGTTTTCTGTAGGAATATTGATAGAGATGGAAGCGATTAAATAGAATAGAATAGAATAGAATAGAATAGAATAGAATAGAATAGAATAGAATAGAATAGAATAGAATAGAATAGAATAGAATAGAATAGAATAGAATAGAATAGAATAGAATAGAATAGAATAGAATAGAATAGAATAGAATAGAATAGAATAGAATAGAATAGAATAGAATAGAATAGAATAGAATAGAATAGAATAGAATAGAATAGAATAGAATAGAATAGAATAGAATAGAATAGAATAGAATAGAATAGAATAGAATAGAATAGAATAGAATAGAATAGAATAGAATAGAATAGAATAGAATAGAATAGAATAGAATAGAATAGAATAGAATAGAATAGAATAGAATAGAATAGAATAGAATAGAATAGAATAGAATAGAATAGAATAGAATAGAATAGAATAGAATAGAATAGAATAGAATAGAATAGAATAGAATAGAATAGAATAGAATAGAATAGAATAGAATAGAATAGAATAGAATAGAATAGAATAGAATAGAATAGAATAGAATAGAATAGAATAGAATAGAATAGAATAGAATAGAATAGAATAGAATAGAATAGAATAGAATAGAATAGAATAGAATAGAATAGAATAGAATAGAATAGAATAGAATAGAATAGAATAGAATAGAATAGAATAGAATAGAATAGAATAGAATAGAATAGAATAGAATAGAATAATCATAATCATAATCATAATCATTTTATTGGTAAAGAAATTTTACACGTCATTTTACAATTTTCATATGAATGTCAAAAATAATAAAATAAAAATACAATTAAGTAAACATTATACAATTTACATTAAATGTCAAAATAATGAAATTAAAAATACAATGATATAAAAAATAATGCAATTTACATATTGAATGAATGTCAAAATAATAATCAAATACAGTGAATAAATAGAAATAAAATACTAATTACGCGATGTCTTACTAAAGTAACAGAATGATTAAACTAAGATACAATAAAATAAAATAAAAATTCTACACATCAGTGTAATTTTAAGAATTATAAAATTCTTGAATATTATAAAAAGTGTGCTCGATAAGCCAGCGTTTTAGTTTCGTCTTGAAGCTCGCTAACGAGGGAGCTTGAGTGATTTCTGCTGGGAGTTTGTTGTAGACTGACGGTCCCAGCACATGCGTCAGCTTAGTGGACTTTGCGAGTCTACACCGCACAGGCAGGAGTCTGTCCATATTGCGGTGGTTACGGGTATGTATGTCCCTGGGTGTCACGTACTCCTCACGGTGGCTGTAGACATAAGAAGCTACCTGAAGGATCAGTAAGGACGGAAGTGTGAGGATGCCCAGGCTTTTAAATAAAGGTCTCGCGGAAGTACGACGCGATGCCTGCACGATCACTCGTACGGCTTTCTTCTGCATGCGGAAGGCGCGCTCCCAGTCGGCCGCGCACTCCCACAGATCCACACCGTATTGCAGGAGCGATTGTGCCGTGGCGAAATAGCTGGACCTCACTACCTCCCTCGGGACGACTCGAGCCAGTCGTCGGAGCGCAAAACTGACTCCACCAAGTTTCCCACATATCTTCGCTATGTGAGATTCCCACGTGAGACCGCGGTCAATCTCAAATCCGAGGAAGGTAGTGGTGTTCACCTGTTCTACGCGTACTCCATCTACACTTAATGTTAGATTACGCGGTAGTTTTCCTCCGAGATGGAAGTGGAGGAAATGGGTCTTCTTTAAATTAAGGGCCAATCCGTTGTAACTGAACCACTGCGATAGCTGGGACATAGTGACATTTAGTCGTTGCTCTAGCTCATCGACACTCGGCGCGCTGACTACGGTGGCAACGTCATCGGCGTACATGAAGACGTCACCGGCCGGCACCGCCTGAGGTAAGTCATTCAGAAGCAACGAGAACAGGATGTTCGACACCGATGAGCCTTGGGCTACACCCATCGCAGTGGTCAGCGGATCCGACCTTACCTTGCCTCCGTCGCTCACAACTATCTGTGACCTATCACTAAGGATGTTCGAGAGCAGATCGGCTGCTCGGCCACCGATTCCGTAGTACTGAAACTTAGCAGAAAGCACAGCATGATCCGCTACGTCGAACGCCTTGGACAGGTCACAGCTCAGCACGGCCACATGCAGGTGCCGCTCGCGCGCCTCTAGCACGCGCCGCACCACCTGCCGCGCCAGCGCACCCGTGGAGCGGCCCGCGCGGTACGCGTACTGCCTCTCCGACAGAGCGCTCGTCGCCTCCAGGTGCTCTGACAGTCGGGAGCACAGCCCGTTCTCCAGCACTTTGGCTATCGCCGGTATTATGGATACCGGTCTGTAACAATCTAGGTCTTCCCTCTTTCCTTTTCCCTTATAAAGCGGAGAGATCTTACTGAGCTTCAAGGGTGATGGATATGTTCCCTCTTTAAGGAATTGATTGTACAGTACTGCTAATGCCGGCGATAGCGGGCTCGCCACCGAGCTGAGTAGGTTCATTGAAACGTCATATATGTCTTTCGTAGGCTTGCTGAGTATGCGTGTGCTGATTATATGGTACACCTCTTGAGCGCTGAAAGGCGTCAGGCGAAGCGACCGGTCAGCCGGCGCGCGGGCAGCGCGCAGCGCGGCATAGGCCAGCGTCGTGTCGGCGCGCGGGGCTCCGCACAAGGCAGCAGCTCCTACGAACCTCGCGTTCATTGCATTCGCGGCGTCAATTTTCGAAGGAAATTTTTCACCATTAAACATGACGATATCTGTAAACTGTGTAAGAGGTTGAACAGATCTACCTCTCTCTTTGTTTACGATTTGTCACATCATCTTGCTTTTATTTTGACTATTTATTATTAAATTTGAATAGTAGTCAAATTTTTGATTAGATATTAATTCATTATATAACAAATTCATGGAGTTTATTTTACTCTATTCTATTCTATTCTATTCTATTCTATATTTTAATAGAATAGAATAGAATAGAATAGAATGGAATGGAATGGAATGGAATGGAATGGAATGGAATGGAATGGAATGGAATGGAATGGAATGGAATGGAATGGAATGGAATGGAATGGAATGGAATGGAATGGAATGGAATGGAATGGAATGGAATGGAATGGAATGGAATGGAATGGAATGGAATGGAATGGAATGGAATGGAATGGAATGGAATGGAATGGAATGGAATAGAATAGAATAGAATAGAATAGAATAGAATAGAATAGAATAGAATAAATCTTTATTTCGCATACTTACAAACAAATTACAAGGCAAAAATTACAGAATAAAAAAGTAATACCAAAAAGGTGCAAGCTCAGCATATACTGTGGGTTTAAATCCACTGCGCTGGTATTCTGCTTGAACCTTTTTGGATTGGATTCTGTGCCGAAGCTTCTTGCTCAACATCGTCATCGTGAATTTTTTTATTCGATTTCTAAGGTTATACGTTTTTAATTGCTTATTTAGTTTCATTCCCATATATATGTATATATTTTTTTTAAATCATAAAAGGCGCGCAGCCAGGCTTTATACAACGGGGTGTCGCCGAAATCCCCGAGAGGACCGTTCGCGACCCAGACATTTTACGCACCCTGGGCCAGTCGATACATCGGCACGGTACCTAACACCTTCCTCTAAATGCGTGACTGATTGCGCTAGCAAGCCAGCGAGCGGTGGGGTCGTCAATTCCCTACGCTATATTTATGGTTTTTGGGGTCGAGGTTTGCTCCTCCAGGAGGGAAAAGTACACGGGACTAGGATGGGATGGTGATACGGGATGGGAGTGAAGAGGGATTATTAGAGAAATGGGGTAGGAAAGAGGCATACAGGGATGCTAATGAATGGAGTGGAAGGGGGTATTCATATAGCAGCTCGAGGAACCCGGGGTCGCATACCCGTGCACTCCGGACAGGAGTACCCTCTGGGGGTTTATTATTATTATTGTTATTATTATTTTGAAACATGAATTTGGGCTACTCTGACCACTTCGCGCTAGGCGAAGTGGCAGGAGCTACTCCAGCAGAAGCACAGTCGGCTGGAGGTCAGTGCGACGAGGAGAGAAAGCGTCGGACAATCCGGGCATTGTCGAGGAGGACTGCCTTTTGCATAGCCGCTATTATCGGTCTGCCTCGAAGTCCCAGCTGCCTAAGGTTACGATCCAGGTCAGCTGGAATCAAACCATTTACGGACAGGACTACAGGAATGATTTCAGTGGATTGCACTTGCCACACATCCGTAACCTCGTGCGCCAGGTTCAGGTACCGCAACCTCTTGTCGGCATCTACTTGCACGAGGTTTTCGTCGTGTGGAATAGTGATATCCACCAAAAACACCCTTGACTGCGCCCGATCCATCAACACGATATCAGGCCTATTATGATCAATAGACCTGTCCGTGATGATGTCTCGGTCCCAGTAGAGCTTGGCGCGGTCGTTTTCGAGAACCGACTCCGGCGTGTACTTGTAATATGGCAACCGGCGAGCTATGAAGCCATACTTTAGAGCGATCTCTTGATGTAGGATCCTGGCTGCTTGGTTATGTCTGTGCAGATACTCAGTGTTACAAAGAATCGAACAACCGGAGGTTATATGGCGCAGGGTTTCACCTGGCTCACGGCACAACCGACAAATGTCCAAGGTACCGTCTTTCATTATGAACCTCCTACAGTTGTTTGTCCTTATAACCTGATCCTGTATTGCACAGACAAAACCTTCGGTCTCTGCAAAGAGGTCTCCGAAGCGCAGCCAGTGCACGGAAGCTTTCTGATCTACGAAGGATCTGTAAAGAGCCTTAAAGAACTTTCCGTGCAGCTCTTTCTCCTTCCAAATGGCTTCCCGCTCAACAGTGCTAAGTACAGCTGGCGCTTGCCAGTTCTCTTGGGCCATGGACAAAGGGGTTAGTCCTTTATCACATGCTATGACAACTCTATGCAAATCACTGTCGACTTTTGCCAGGAAATAGCATCGGAGGCTGCATATTTCACGGTTGTGCATTTGTTTTGCACATAGAAGGCCACGACCGCCATTCTTCCGCGGAATATACAGCCTCATCACTGACGACCTCGGATGATGCATCCTGTGGAGTGTCATAGTAGTGCGGACCTTCCGATCCAGGGCATCCAATTCAGTCTGTGTCCATCTGAGTATGCCGAAGGTGTACAGAAGAACGGGGATGACCCAAGCATTGAATGCACGTACTTTGTTAACGCCCGACTAATAGCTATCAAAAACTTTTGTCAGGCGCTCCCAAAACACGCCACAAACCGCCTGTTTCACCTCCGTCTCGTTCACACCAATGCTCTGCAACATACCCAGATACCGGTATGTCTCAGTCTCAGAGAGGGTACGAATGTTCATGGAGTCACTGT